>CM038625.1:36102214-36702214 GCA_021554675.1 Leuciscus idus
GTTACATTATTAATGACCAGGCGATGTTTAAACTGCACTGAATATTTCTTTCTGAATGTTTTATTTACGTAAATAGGTAATTGTGGTGTTGGGAATGACCGTAGAATCACTGTTGGAGGATCTGGTGTTTTCAGTAAAATCCAATAAACCTCATTTTCATCAAGATCACAGTTTATGGTCACATTTGATCCCAAATCAGTGAGTTGATCTGAGACTGCAGCTCGACAACAGATTAATACATCTATAAGATTAAAAAAAAAAGTAAGATTAGCCACATAAAATCACTGTTTATAAAGCAATATTATGTAAAAAATATTCATAACATGTAATGAACTCACAGAGCTGAAGCTGAATGATCCTCATGTTACTGCGTGATTAAAACAGTTGAATCTAATGAAACCTGGTTCCTCTCACACAACATCTTTTAAAATGAATCTACTGCAGCTCTGAAGCAGACAGGAACAAACTTCTCCCACATCAATCAGAGACAGTCAAGTTTGCTCTGACCACATACAGACTTTTTTCAACACCTAATACCCTACCAACATCATCAATCCATAGCAGTTTAAGCTCAGTTTTTGTGTTTATAACCACTGTTTTTCATGTTATTTAATCATACATAGGCTACATACATACATACAGTATATACATACATAAATATACATATATGTTAGGTAATCCAGCCTCACTAATCACCATACCCCCCTCCCCACCCAATAATCAGACAGAAAACCAGTTTATTTCCCATACGGAATGATAATTATTATGATAGATAAAGCTCACGTGGGAGCATTCCAATGTTCACGCATTTCAAACTAAAACACTAATCTTATTATGACTGGGTAGTTGTGTCTAGTAAAGCACAGAGGAGAACAGACAGTTTCTGCCGAGGGATCAAAGGTTCACATGGTTAACCAGGTTCAGTTACATCTCGTTAGCAGACGTCATATTCATGTATTATTTTATTTACTTAAATCACAAAACTGCTGTTCTTACAGTAAGTGTACACTAATGTAACACCTACTAAAACATTTACATTGTCAGCCTCTTGAGGGCAGCAGAGAACAACTGCAAACTGTGATGCTTTACAGTGTTTGCTTTTTAAATAA
This sequence comes from Leuciscus idus, assembly GCA_021554675.1. Taxonomy (NCBI): domain Eukaryota; kingdom Metazoa; phylum Chordata; class Actinopteri; order Cypriniformes; family Leuciscidae; genus Leuciscus; species Leuciscus idus. Next base: position 36,103,324 of record CM038625.1, read on the forward strand.
TGGCAAATAAAATACATACTCAAACAAAAACAGTAACAACAATTATAATAGTCTGGTTTAAGCATAGATCTACAACTAAAAATGAAATGGCTTACTCTTAACCCCAAATGGGCTTTATGCACAGCTGCACTACTTCCTGAACTTCAGGCAGGTCCTTTGTTTCCTGTCTGACATTATTGGACAAACTGATTAATCCAAGTGGTCAGGCACACCTGGATTAATCAGTTTGTCCAATAATGTCAGACAGGAAACAAAGGACCTGCCTGAAGTTCAGGAAGAAGTTCAGCTGTGCATAAAGCCCATTAGATCTGTAGCCTACTAGCAAATGTAAAACATCAAAGTTTATACTTTATAAAGGCCTACTTATATATCAGAATAGGCCTAAAAAACCATTTTGTCCATATAGAAAAAAACACAACACAAAATGGTCTGCTTTTTCACACATGATATATGAAACTGAATTAAAAAATATTAACATTATAACAGTGTCATAAAATAGGTGTTAGCTTAGTTTTATTACAAAGGGAAACCTGATCATATGCCTATAAACAAGCAAACTTTGAAAGGCAAATTAAAAAAACAGGCTACATGGTTTTTGTTTTATTTTAAAAAAATATTTCAGGGTAAATTTACACGACATTGATGTACTAAAAATTGAAAAAGTTTTTCTTTGAACAGAAGACAACGTTGTCAAAACGGTCCACGTTCACACGTATCCACGAAAACTACTAAAAACGTACGCAGTTACTAACGTAACCTCGGTTCTCTCTAGAAGAGGTCTCTCGTACTCTCTAATATCTTACGCTAGGGGAAAATGTCTTTTCCGCAAGATATTGAAGCCAAAAATTATCCTTAATTTTGAAATAATGTAAAACGCGTTGCGGCAGCATGCAGACATAGGCAAGACGGCTCGCGCGCCTATTGGCTGCCCTGCGGCAACTGCAGCAGCCTATCGAGAGAGGCCCCTCGTGACGTCAGATCCAATGGGGGCGCTTCGCGCCTACTGCGTCACGTCCCGCCGAAACAGGCGTGGCTTGGGCCTATAAATACAGCTCGACAGGCTGATAGAATCTGTTTTTTCATCGCTGAAGCGAACCACAGCGTGTTGCAGGCATGGCAAAGATACGCAGTACTCGTTCCCTCTTCTAGAGAGAACCGAGGTTACGTTAGTAACCGAGTACGTTCTCTTACGAGAGGTCTCTCGTACTGCGTAATATCTTACGCTAGGGGAACATAGTGTAAAACGCTGTGCGTGCTGAGATCCAACACCAAAGTCCCAGGGGCAGGTGCCCAGGGCTCATTATAGTGCATGATCACCAGGGACTCGCAGAGAGTCCAGGAAAGAGGGGCTAGAACAGCATCATTCCCGTAATAAGTAGCGTCCTATAAGGAGCAAATTATATCAATAGTGTTCCACACAGTCAGGGCGAAAAAAACTCGGCCTGGACTGATGAATATTATGGGTCTTACACACTGCCCATAGAGTTATTTAATCGATCAGCGAGCGGCGCTCAAGCAGTTTCAGTATTATGAGCCGATAGCATCGGGGCAGACAGTACTGATTTATTAGACCGAAAGCAGCTTAGCCTGCAAGGCGGGAACCTCTAGGTTATAAAACCTTATAAATGTAGACGGGGAGGCCCAGCCTGCTGCCATACAGATATCCTTCAAGGCAATCCCACTAGACCAAGCCCACGACAAGGCCATGCCTCTTGTGGAGTGCGCTCTGACACCTAGCGGGCACTGCAGGCCCTTAGAAGTGTAAGCCAGTGCTATAGCATCAACTATCCACCTGGATAGACTCTGTTTCGACGCAGCTAGTCCCTTAGAACGTCCGCTGAACGAAACAAAGAGCTGCTCTATGGCGGCAAATCAATGCCAATAATAAACGAGCGCACAACTGATGCGGGCGCGCGCGGTAAATGACATACGCGAGAGGATAACAGATCTACACGCGAAGAAACGGGAACTCGCGAGCTCATTCAAACCCTGCGCGCGCGCATGACATCATCTCTGCACGCAATACAAGCCCTCGCGTGCGCGCATGATCATTCCCCACGCGCTCGCGCTTGATCTGCTCTCGCCTGCTGCTTTTGCTCGCTCGAACACTTTTATTTTTGGCAGTCGAGGGGCGGGACTTACTGTTTTAATAACCTCAAATGTCATTGGTTACTTTTCCCCTTTTCCAGAAGTCAGTTGCGATTGGACGCCTGTCCAATGACTCGTAATTCACTTGACTTGAGACATGAGACATCACTTCATTTGTTTTATTTATTGTGTGTAATGTGATTTAATGCATTGTTAATATAGAATAGATTCTTACCAGATACTTTATTAACAGAAAGTCTTATTGCATTGTGTTGTTAAGAGATATTTAGGCTACAGACTATGACGCATTTCCATGGTTATTAGCATTGCAAATTGACCCAAATTTGTATACATTTTTACATTTTATATTTATAACACTGTGATTTGTGATATTGGCATTCAAATATCTAAAATAAATTGGAGAAAAATGGGAATGTAAAGTCATACAGGTGAAACTCGAAAAATTAGAATAAGTTCATGTGCAAAAGTTTATTTATTTCAGTAATTCAACTTACAAGGTGAAACTAATATATAGACTTGTTACATGCAAAGTGAGATATTTCAAGCCTTTATTTGTTATAATTTTGATGATTATGGCTTACAGTTTATGAAAACCTTTTCACAATATTCTAATTTTGAATTTGTTTCTATTTTTGAACTTTTGCACGATGTTCTAACTTTTCGAGTTTCACCTGTATTTGCTGTATATCACCACTACATTACCACTATACTCTCATTCACCACTATTTACGTTTACCCAACCAAAATTATATTGGTTCTGAGAACCTCAGAAATGTAAAACGTGTCCATTAAATAGTTGCAAATATAACAAGGGCTTTGGGTGAAAGATACATTACTTGTTTATCAATATTCAAGAGTTGTTGTGTAAGCTTTTGTTATCATCCTGTGTATTACTATTATGTCAATTTTGAGTGGTTTATTATATTTTCTATTAACCCTCTGATGGTCTTCCTTTAGCAGTCACAGTGGGGGCCTTCCCGGTCATAAATGACCGGACACCTAAAAATGAAACTTCCTCCATCCCAGTAAAAACCAATGCAATTTATTTTTGTTCTATAATATTTATTCTTTTTAATTTAGAATTTTGAGACAATTTGATTGAACTTATTAATATTTATGCAATATTTATAGTCCATTTTTTGCCATTGGAAATAATGTTTTTTTTTTTTTTTTGTATTTAAAAAAAAATATTCTATGCAGTATTTTCGGGTAAAATAGAGACTAGGCTTTCAGAAAAAAAATTAAATAAAATAAAATTAATCAATTTATTAAACATAAAATTAAATAAAACATGTTATTGCATGGGTTTACCACTAGATGCCTGTATAGCTCTAAATGGAGATGTTTGTGAATTCTAGTTGTTTTTGGACCAAATTACTTACTTTTAAGATGTGGATTGAATGTATTTTTTTAGAAATTCTCAAATAATACTTTTTGCCAAGGTTTATAACATTTTATTAATTATTATTTTAATAATTTTAATAATTATTATATTAATTATATATACATATATTAATTATAATTATTAATTATGTTATGTTTTTCACTCTTGATGTTTTAGAGCTTCACCCCTTCATAGCTGAGCACTTTTTTTCTGCATCGTGGCTGATTTGTAGAGAATTTTTGTGTTTTTGTCAATTTCCCATTCATTTCCTATGGGGGTCATTTTTGACCGAAGACCAAAATCGTGACTAATTTTTTTACGACCACTTAGCATGCTCGGATCATGAACTCAATTTTTTTGTGTGTTCACATACCTAATGCCAGAAAAGTCACCAAGTTTCGTAACATTCTGATGAAGCTGTGATTTTTAAAAATTCAAAACAGATTTTTGTAATCTGAATTTATTGGTGTGTATGTGTATAAACGTGTGTTTGTATGTGTGTGTGTGTGGGTGGGTGTGAATTTTTTGCACTCTTGATGTTGTAGAGTGTCACCCCTTTACTACGGTGTACTTTTTTTTAGAATCGTGTCCGATTTGTAGATTGTACAGACAAAAATTCAGAGAATTTTTGTGTTTTTGTAAATTTCCCATTCATTTCCTATGGGTCGGTCATTTTTGACCGAAGACCACGAGTGTGACTTTTTTTTACGACCACTTAGCATGCTCGGATCATGACCTCAATTTTTTTTTGTATTCACATACCTAATCCCAGAAAAGTCACCAAGTATCATAACCTTCCGATGAAGCTGTGATTTTTAGAAATTCAAAACAGAAAATTATTCGGTCAGAAATGACCGAGGACCATCAGAGGGTTAAATGTAAAAGGGATTCTGGCTTCTCAAGTTAAGATACAGTACACAGCATAAATGATTACACCCCTCTAGACCCAACAAATTCAGATTTTTTTATTTATCTAGGGCTTTTTTTTTTTTGAAGATATGTTATGTTCAGATGGGGTGTAATCATTTATACGGTGTACTGTACTTGCCTCATACTTTCTCTTATTAGGTTATTAGCTTACAAAAAGTTAGATGGTTAAGATCACTATATAATATTTTAATATCTAATTTGCTGGGTTTAATTTTGTTCCTCTATATTTTGTAGCAAATTCTGAAAAGGCATTTGTAAGCTAATTCATGCTGTGTACTGTATCTTAACTTTGAGAAGCCAGAACCCCTTTTGCATTTAATAGAAAACATAATTAACCACTTATATTACCTAAAAATTTATAAAAGATTTGGTCAATTTGCAATGCTAATAACCATGGAAATGCGTCATAGTCTGTAGCCTAAATATCTTTTAACGACACAATGCAATAAGACTTTCTGTTAATAAAGTATCTGGTAAGAATCTATTCTATATTAACAATGCATTAAATCACATTACACACAATAAATAAAACAAATGAAGTGATGTCTCATGTCTCAAGTCAAGTGAATTACGAGTCATTGGACAGGCGTCCAATCGCAACTGACTTCTGGAAAAGGGGAAAAGTAACCAATGACATTTGAGGTTATTAAAACAGTAAGTCCCGCCCCTCGACTGCCAAAAATAAAAGTGTTCGAGCGAGCAAAAGCAGCAGGCGAGAGCAGATCAAGCGCGAGCGCGTGGGGAATGATCATGCGCGCACGCTAGGGCTTGTATTGCGTGCAGAGATGATGTCATGCGCGCGCGCAGGGTTTGAATGAGCTCGCGAGTTCCCGTTTCTTCGCGTGTAGATCTGTTATCCTCTCGCGTATGTCATTTACCGCGCACGCCCGCATCAGTTGTGCGCTCGTTTATTATTGGCATTGATTTGCCGCCATACTGCTCCGTCTGTCTGAAGAAAGTAGAGCGAGACACATAAGCCCTTAATGCCCTGACCGGGCAAAGGAAGCTTGTGTCCTTTTCCTCGTTATAGACCGGCAGGGCCGGAAATCACCTGAGCCCTAAACGGTGTGTTGAGGGATTTAAGAACGTACCCGTGCCTTGGTTTGAGTATGACCTTCGAGTCATTTGGCCCAAATTCCATACACGTCGTGCTCACTGAGAGCGCTTGCAAGTCCCCCTATACGCCGAAGCGAGAGCCAGAAGAAACACTGTCTTGAAAGACAAGTGTTTGATATCTATTGATTGGATTGGCTCGAATGGGGCACCTTTCATGGCTTCCAAAACCGTAGAAAGGTCCCACATGGGGACTGAGGGAGGTCTGGGAGGATTCAGCCTCTTAGCTCCTCTAAGGAAGCGGATGATCAGATCGTTCCTCCCAAGCGACTGGCCAAGCGTCGGTTTAGTAAACGCTGCTATGGCCGCCACATAAACCTTGAGGCGATGGGGTTCTGCCCTTATCCAGTAGCTCTTGCAGGAAGGAGAGAACCTCCGTCACCCCACAGTCTGGGGGTGATATGCCATGAGCTGTGCACCAGCTAGAAAACACAGACCATTTCGAGGAATAGAGACGTCTAATAGACGAGGCCTTAGCCTGTGTGATCGTGTTTAACACTCCCACCGGGAGGTTAGCGGGTACCCGTTGATGGCCCACGCATGTAGGGACCACAGCTCTGGGCGAGGATGCCAGATCGAGCCCTTGGCCTGAGAGAGGAGGTCCCTCCTCACTGGTATCGGCCATGGGGCAGTGCTTGTCAGCTGCATCAGAACTGGGAACCAAGCCTGGTTCTTCCAGAACGGAGCCACAAGTAGCACTGAGCATCCGTTTTCCCTGATTCGCTCTAATACCTGAGGCAGGAGCGTGACGGGGGGAAAAGCATAGAGCGGGCAGCGTGGCCAGACGTGGGCCAGCGCATCCCTGCTCTTGGAGAAAAACTCCGGACAGTGAGCGTTTTCTTGAGACGCAAACTGGTCTACCCTCGCTCTGCCGAATGTCTTCCACAGCAGTTGGACTGTCTGCGGGTTTAGAGACCATTCTCCTGCCGGAACATTGTTTCTGGACAGTCTGTCTGGTCCCATATTCAGGTGGCCTGGCACGTGCGCTGCTCTCAACGAGCGCAGATTGTGCTGAGCCCAAACCAGGAGGCGCTCCGTCAGCCTGTAAAGGTTTCGGGACCTGACACCTCCTTGGCGATTTATATAGGCCACCACCGACATGTTGTCCGAACGGACCAAGACGTGGTGTCCTCTTATCTGGGGACAAAAGCGCCTCAGCGCGTTGTCGACTGCCATCATCTCCAGGCAGTTTATGTGTAGAAGCTTTTCCCGTTCTGACCACTGGCTGAAGAATGGTCTGCCCTTGAGCAGCGCTCCCCATCCCGAGGTGGAGGCGTCCGTAGACACCACCTTCACACTCGAGGAAGTCCCCAGGCTTACACCTGCCCGGTACCAGTCGGTCGCTCTCCAAGAATTCAGAGCTGAGACGCATTTCTGATCGACCTTGAGGCGAAAAAGACCGGAGGCCCACGCTCGACGCGGTACTCTGGCTTTTAGCCAGAACTGCAGTGGGCACATGCGAAGCAGACCCATCTGGAGTACTGATGATGCTGAGGCCATAAGACCCAGCATTTTCTGAAACTTCCTGAGCGGGACTACAGTGTCGCAGCGGAAGGATTTCGTCATGCGCTGAATATTCAGTCTGCGCTGTGGCGATAGTTGTGCTGTCATAGACAGCGAGTCCAGTTCTGTGCCCAGAAAGATGTTCTCTTACTGGGAGACAGTGAACTCTTCGCCCAATTGACTTTGAGACCTAGATTCTCGAGATGTTCGAGTAATATGGTTCTGTGTTCTATGAGCTCTGAGTGAGATCGAGCTAGAATCAGCCAATCGTCCAAGTAGTTCAAAACTCGCATGCCCCGAAGTTTCAGGGGTGCAAGCGCTGCGTCCATGCACATTGTAAATGTACGGGGTGCTAGGGACAGGCCGAACGGCAGGACTGTGTATTTATATGCCTAGCCCTCGAAGGCAAATCTCAAAAATTGCCTGTGACGTGACGCTATTTGTATTTGGAAATACGCGTCCTTCAGATCTATTGACATAAACCAGTCCCCTTGGCGAATTTGCGTGAGGATTTTCCTGGTTGTGAGCATTCTGAACCGGCGTTTTGAAAGCACTTTGTTCAGCTGTCTTAGATCTAGAATGGGTCCGAGACCCCCGTCTTTTTTCGGTACCAGAAAATATCTGCTGTATAGACCCCCTTCGCTCTGAGCTTGAGATAAAGGTTCTATGGCCCCTTTGCTCAACAGTTTCGCTATTTCGGCTCGAAGTAGATGTGCTACTTCCTTTTCTACCGTAGTTTCGATTCGCGCCACGTAACGGCGGGGACGTCGAGCGAACTGTAGCGAATAGCCTCTCTTTATAATGTTCAGCACCCATTCTGATACCCCGGGAAGCTTTGCCCATGCACTTGCATGAATAGCTAGGGGTTGAATGAGATCTGGGCTCGGAGCAGAGCGAGAGCGTGGTCTCGGATCCCGGGCCTGTCGACGCTGTGAAGCGGCGGCGGGCGGGGGCTGCGGCTGGGAGCTTCGAGCAGACTGACGTTTTGAGCGGCCTGCTGCGGAGCTGGAGCGCTTAGGCAGGAAGTGTTTCATGGCCTGTGACATTTTCTGCACCTCAGCGAATCTATCCGCGAAATCTTTGACGGACGATCCAAAGAGGCCGGCAGAAGAGATGGGGGCGTCGAGGAACGCGGTGCGCTCTGAGTCCGACATCTCAGAAAGCGTCAACCATAAGTGTCTCTCCGCTACGGTGAGAGAGGCCATGCTCCGCCCTATGGCCTGTGCAGCGGACTTATGGCGCTTTTCCACTACACAGTACCAGCTCGCCTCGGCTCGCCTCGACTCGACTCGACTCGGCTCTGTTTGGTTTTCCACTGTGTAAAAGTTGTACCTGTACCTGCTTCCAGGTACTTTTTTTCGTACCACCTCCGGCGAGGTTCTAAGCGAGCTGAGGCGATACTAAAATGTGACGTGAAAACAAGGCAGACTGCTGATTGGTCAGAGAGAATCGTCACTATTCACTGCGTCATCATTGCATGCGCCAGACGGAGTATCCTGAATAAAAAACAGCAAAAACAAAAACAAAAACATCCAAAAACAGCATACACTCGATTTCCTCCATTGTCCTGTGTGTGTGGGTAGCGGGTGTGTCTCGCGCGTCTCGCGTAAAAGATTAAGTCACGGCAGTTTCCTGCGGCGTCGCTATGACGACCAGGTACTATTGTGGAGGTACTATCTGCAATGGAAAACGGAGCGAAAAGCGAGCCGAGCCGAGCCGAGCCGAGCCGAGCTGAGTCGAGTCGAGGCGAGGCGAGGCGAGCCGAGCTGGTACTGTGTAGTGGAAAAGCGCCATTTGTGGCGCAAAGAGCTAGGTCCGTGGCGCTCCTTAAGTCCGGCACGCTGATAGCTCCCGGTCCTTCCTCATCCAGCTTACGGTGAAGGTCGGCCTGGAAGATCTGCAGGATGGCCATTGAGTGCAACGCAGATGCAGCCTGTCCAGCGGCGGTGTAAGCACGACTGTGCATGGCTGAATTCGAGCTTTAGATGGTAGCGCTATCTTGGCACGCCGTCCAGCGGAGGGCGGGCAAAGATGGGCCGCTACAGCTTCTTCCACAGGAGGAAGAGAATGGTATCCTCTGTCTTTAGCACCGTCCACCACGGAGAATGCTGCTGAGACAGAGGTACGCATTTTGGCTGAGAAGGGGGCGTTCCAAGACTTCGCGACTTCTTCGTGAAGCTCAGGAAGAAAAGGCGCGGGTCTTGAAGACGGCGAAACGCGGTCCCCTCGCAGGAAAAATCCATCCAGCCGGTTATGCGCAGGCTCCTCGGGCGCCGACCACTCAAGGCCGAGGCTCGCTACGGCCTGCGTGAGCAGACGCATCAGCTCTGCTTCAATGCTGGCCCTTTTCCCAGAAGGCTCGTGAGCAGAGGGGGCGAGATCCACAGAGCTCGACCAGTCCTCACTGCCCGACGCCAGGATAGAGCAGCTGTCAACCTCCACAGACGCTGCTTCTTCGTCGTCTTCCAGTGAGAAACTCGGGCGAAGCAGGTGGCGAAGCGGGCGGGCGAAGCGGCGAGCTTTTACAGGTTGAAGGAGGTTCCGGGACCCGCTGAGCACGGCGCTTTTTACGGCGCGGCACAGCAGCGGGCGGAGGTGCAGTCTCGGCAAAAGATGCCAGGCGAGTCCTCAGAGTCACCATGGGCATCAGCTCGCAGTGAGGGCAGCCGCCGTCAGCGAGCGCGAGAGCTGCGTGTTCCTCACCCAGGCAGGAAACGCAGATGACATGGCGGTCCCCGTCGCTGAGTGGGGCTCGACATGAGCCACAGAAGGTGCGAGGCATATCAAAAAAGACGCTCAGCTCTTTTAGAATGAGAGTGTGAGTCGCAGCGGCGAACACACACAGAGAAAGGATATAATACGCCGGATAGCGTAGCAGGAACGGCGATTGAAGGTGGCGAGTTGTCGACCAGCGGCTTCAGATGCAAAGGCTCGTCCCGCAGAAGGAGCTTCTTCAGAAGCTTCTTCCTCTCAGGATCCAGCGATGCGAGAGCTTCGCTGAAGAGATGAAAAATCAGATTCTATCAGCCTTTCAACTTTTTTTGCGTTTTGGCCATTCGTTTACGACAGCTGCCTTTTGGGTACACAAACTTTTGAAAATGGTCTCTGTGTAAACAACAAAATTGCGAATCTCTGAAGACCATGGCGTCATGCAGATGCGTATTACATGTTCAGTCTATAGTGTTTCATCGCCATCTAATGGCCTGGCAGCAGAATACAGCGTTTTTAGTAATTTTCGCGGATTCGTGTGAACTGAAATGTTTTATGTTGTTAAAAGCCAGTTTAGTTTATCTGAAGGTCTTCATAGGGTACATATACACAACAAAGTACTAAAAACGGATTTTGTCAAACCGGCAATTTGTCCATTGTCAAAACGATCCCCGTTCACACGGATTCATGCCAGGCCAGTAGATGGCGATGTGACTGATTTCACTCATGATGAAAAAATGTTTTAGTTGAAAATGGTGTCGTGCAAACGGCCCGAGTATGTAACTGGAAGCTCTGCATTCTTGTTATGATCTTACAGTGACAAACTGAAGTCAAGACATGATAGGAATGTGAGACATAATTCAGAAAATAATCCTTTAAATAACTTTAGTAAAACCATGTTCAAATAGTTTCTTCCTCACTGCTCAATTCTTGTTCAGTTATTGATAAATATTGGGCTTCAAGATTTATATTATATTATTATAAAAGCATTGCTAGCTGCAAATCATAAAGATCATACTGCACTGGCCCAGTGACCCGATCATCCGGTTTTATTGACTGTAATCAGTTTAACTCTCCATCAAAGTTCCTTTAAGACTATATAATTTATATAAAGTCTTTGCATTACATTGTCAGAGAAAATTACACTTTTTTGCGCAGTCTGTAGGGATGAAAACAAGAGAATGAGTTCAGATTATGACAACAAAAAAATCACAATAAAGGTAATTTCTTGTAAAAGTCAACTATTCATTAATTCATTCAGGAAAGAGCAACTACTATTTTTATGTTCTATCAGCAGCATCCGGTGCTCTTAAACATTTGAAATGCAAATGACTTAGAAACCTCTGCAAATGAATGCTAAGTTCACTCTCTTTAGGTTTCGCTGTAGGTCTGGGAGGAGGCTAAAACTGGAAGCTCCTGTTGTGCGTTTTCAGTAATAATAAACTGAAGTCATGACGACAGTGTGTTTGACACATAAATCACGGAAGTTTCACTTGAGGATCAGAATGGAATTGTCAATGAAAGGAAGCTTATCACACGCACGTAAGTTTGATAACATTTATTTATTTCATTCATTGCTGTTCATTTCAACTATATAAAAAAATAAAATAAAAAAAACACACAAGGTAACAATTATTAAAACCAAGAATATTATTTTAATACTTTAAAAACCATAATTATACCAACATAAATAGAAGTAATTGAATAAGCAAGGGGAGAATCTCAGCTTTAGAGAGCAAACGTTTACCCTTGAGACACGATTCTACAATAAGAAACCAAAGCTTTAGTTTTTCCATAATAATAAAAAAAAAAACATGTACTCTTATTCTTAGAAATGACAATTGAAAAGTTACTTTATTCTTCACTGGGAGGATTTCTGTGTCGGACATAAGACAAGTTGGTTTTATAAAAAAAAATAACTGTAAAAGTGTGTCTGAATTGCTTTGATGAAATCGGACCAACACCAAAATAATTTTTTGGCAAGAAAAAGAAATTAAGAATTAAAAGCTTTAAAAAAAAAAAATAATAATAATAATTAAAATAAATAAAGTAAAGCTGTATTCTGAAATCAGATCCGAGTAATAAACAACATCCAACATTATTCTGATATTATTAAGGGACCTCTAATAGGATCTTACATTCTTACAAGACACTAAGAACTAAGGCTTAGGCCTACATTAAGACATTAGGTTTGTGAGCAACATAATAAGGCAACTTAGTTAAATAAGTGCAGGGGAGGGTAAAACTGTCATAGTTTCTTCTATAAAAACTTGCAAAAGGAAAAGATTTTAAACAAGTAAAAAAATAAACTGTCTACATATATATATATATATATATATATATATAATCAGATTTGGTAAATGTTTTAATTTTAACATGCATTTATATAATTTATGATACATACATTTAATATTGACCACCAAAACACTAAGTACACTTGTTCAGAATTAAGGCGGTAACATTGACAGACTCATTGGTCCTTTACCTGAAACCTACTGTTTCAGTGTTTGAAGATCTCATTCAGCAAGAAAAAACTGTGTTTAAGGCAATAATGTAACAGCTCAAAACAGAGTCACAAGCACCAGAAAGACCCAGTGACAGCTGTAAAAATACAGTGAGAATGTGAAAATTGAAACTTTTAGGACTGACGTGTCATTTATATCACTGTTTTTTGTATTCAGTCCTGACAGAAGAGAATGAGTGAGCTTGCTGTTTTTTTGTTCTATGGTAAAATACAATTAAACAGCCAATAATCAGTATGCTTATTATTAGTACAGGTAATAGAATGAAAACCCAGTGAAATGAAGTCTCCACACTGTCTGATCCAGGTTCATCGTCTGGGATTTCTTTTTCAGTGGATTTACTTTCTTTTCCTGCTGTTGATTCTGCAACAAACAAAATAACTCACTGTGATAAAGGCAAGAGATTTATCTATAACTAGTGACCTTGAACTTTTTTTTATTAAAAACTTCATGGTTGCACTTTAGAATAATTGTCTGTCATTAATAGGTAACTATGCAGGACAAATGAGTAGAACTGCATTAACACTTCAGATACTATGAACTAATATGGAAACAAGCATAACTAATCAGTAAGTAATAGCAAATTTGGGACTGAGATACTTTCTTATTAGGTTCTAAATAATTACTGAATGAGATTAGCCTCAATATCAACTAACCATGAGAAACTAAAAAGAATTACCAATTAATGCTAATCACAACATTATCGTGTGTCTAAGACAAAATAAATCGTATTTTTTACTCTGAATATAGTCATAAAATACACCACTAATTACTCAAGTGTGAACTACTGACACCTACCTACCAACACCTAGTTACCTACCAACTACTAGTGATCTGGACCATTATTTTAAAGTGAAAATGACTATTTTATGAGTAAAAAAGGCGATTCATTATGAATTAGGCCGTGTACACTTGGTATTAAAGGTATAGTTCCCCCAAAAATGAAAATTCAGCCATGATTTACTCACCCTCAAGTCATCCTCAGTGTGACTTTCTTCTTTCAGACGAATACAATCTGAGTTATATAAAAAAAATATCCTGGCTCTTCCAAGCTTTATAATGGCAGTGAATGGCCGTTTCTGTTTTAAAGTTCATAAAAGTGCATCCATCCATGATAAAAGTGCTCCACACGGCTCTAAATGCATTTGTGTAAGGTATATATTCATATTTAACACGTTACAAAGTAAAATTCTAGCTTCCGTCCAAACGGTCATACTCAGTCTACTTACGCCTAAAGCGCAACTTACGAAACTTATGACGTCAGAAGTAGTGTAGTGTGTCATGGCGTAGCGTAAATATCAGCAGTATGTCGCATTACTCGCATAAGTTGCGCTTTACACTTAAGTCGAGTCCGAATGTTCGTTTGGCTGGAAGCTAGTTATTTTACTTTATAAAGTTTTAAAAATGAATATTTTTTGCTTGCAATATGGCTTGCTTCAGAAGGCCTTTATTAACCCCCGGGATCTCTTTTATGATGGATAGATGCACTTTTATGGACTTCAAAACAGACTTCATTCACTGCCACTATAAAGCTTGGAAGAGCCAGGAATTTTTTTTATGTAACTCCAACAGTATTCGTCTAATAGAAGAATGTCATGTACACCTAGGATGGCTTGTGGGTGAGTAAATCATGGGCTAATTTTCATTTTTGGGTGAACTATACCTTTAAGGTGCGTTTAGGTCAATAGTAGTATTAGTAGACGAGGGAGACACATGACCGTTTACACCTGGTGTTTCTCTTTTGTCCACTTTCAACCACTTCTGTCCTGATTTATGGGGAGGATATATGGGTGGGTAAATGTATGGGCTTTTTCAGATCTTTCGATCTACTGGACTAAATAAGCTTACACAATTTACATATAAACGTGAAGGGAGACAATGGTAAAACATATAGAGAGCAGCAGCTTTCGTTTCTACTGACAGCCGCAAGACCAGCCGAACACTGTGAGTGACATCAGGAATGGCAAGAGAACATTTTGCTTAGTACGTTTTTCATCTTCAAACCAAACGTGGGTCTTCAGACAACAAAGTTTAAAGTCCCCCTGCGGCGAAAATCAAGTTTTTAATGTTGTTTATATCTCTATGTGGTGTTTTTTAATATGCTTTGAGACAAACCATGTGCAAATTCATAAGTCAACACCATTGCTGAGTATTTTCTGCTTAAAACTGCGGTGAATCAAAGACAGACTAAAAAACACAGTTTGAAATCGGCGGTTTCTGACGTCACAAACTACCTCGTAACCAATCAGGTCAATGTACCGGCGGGCTTTAGCATATCATTTACTGCTGTGAATCAGGAGAGTCTCAAGAGAAGCCACGTTATCCTGGTGTATTGCTAAATGTACCAGAATTTTCATATCAACAGAACAGAGTAAATTGTGTATATGTATATTATGATGATATGATAAACTTTATGTCTTTCTCCGCTGACATTCTAAGTTGTTCAAAGCGTTTCTATGGAGACTGATTGTTAGAAGGCAGCTGCCTGACTCTAAGGTGGCGAACCGGTTTGTGTAACATTAGCAACACATTATTAGCTGTTTGATAACATAGTCAAGCAAAAGGCTAATCATATTAATTACCGTTATGTGTCCGATGTTGTGGAGAGCGATACATAAAGCGCATTACCATTCTGATACATTAACTTGTAGAGACAAGCCTGTATAATTGACTATTCCACTTCAAATGACATCCAGTGATCTGAGCTGGTGTGAGTGAGTGGAGGCGGGGCTTATTTGCATATTCATGGTTCCACATATACTAAATGAAGCAAGGGTGTAGTTACATTCAAGCTATTGATCAAAGATGAGTTTTAAGGGATAAAATTATTGTCTACAGGGGGACTTTAAATCCCGTCTGTCAAGCGCGCTTCACGTAATGTTTACTCATTAGGTCAGTAGGGGGAGAGCAGGCTTTAAAGTCGGCATGAAACGGAAGATTGTCATTTTTTCCTTGTTGTGATGTATATCCGAGTGAAACGGCTTCTGAAATTAGAAAAAAATGTAGGGCGGGGCTTGATTTCGTCCATCGGGAATTGATTGGATCGTTGGAGGTTGGGCGTTGCAAACAAAATGGAGGTAGATTTGAATGCCAGTTTACATTCAGTTGTGGAGGATTTCTCTCCACCGGACTCCCCCACCGTTACCCTCCCATGAAGGATTTTTTATTGAGGAGCCCGGCGACGAGAACGAAGACGAGTAGCTACATTTTCAGGCAGGAATCAGCCCATTTTTATATGAGTCTCCCGCGAAACGAGACAAACACCGATAGCCACCCTCATCGGCTCTGGCTGCACCCTTTCGCCATGGCACGTGACCGAAAGAGAAGAGAGGTCGTTTCGAGGGGGGAGGGAAGGGTAATGTATTTGATTAAAGATTATAAGGGTACATGAATAAAAAATAAAAAATGAAGTGTACAGATAAATCATTTATAATAAACACTACAACATTACATATAAAAATAAGATTTGTCAAATTTGATTTCATGCCGACTTTAAGTAATTGTTGTAGTTCATTATGGATAGTTGATAGTTATTATTGAGGCTCATCTCATTCAGTAATTATCAGTAAAATGAATAAGTATCTCAGTCCTAAATTTGCTTTTACTTACTGATTAGTTAAGCTTGTTTTCATATTAGTTCATTCATAGTATCTGAAGTGTTTGACAAGAATTTGTCCTGCATTACTTCCTGCATAGTTTCCTATTAATGACAGACCATTATTTTAAAGTGCTATCAACTTCATACATGAATCAAGCATTTCTACACACCGGTGATGATCAGCAGTACAGTCGGATGTTCATCTGAGTGTGAGATGAGGCAGCTGAACTCTCCTGCATCAGTATGAGTGAGATTGATGAGTTTGATGGAGAAGTTTCCTCTCTCATACTCATCAGGCAAACTTTCGGCTCTGTTCTTGTAACGAGGGTCCTGTGACTCTAGTGAATCTTTACCCTTGACTATATCATACACATTCTCGCTGCCATTGTGTCTCCAATGAACATCAGTGTCTTGAAGTTTAAGATCATGTTCAGTGTAAGAACACGGCAGGAGAACAGAACCACCAATAACAGCCTCTACTGTTTCCTGCAGAGACACTGAAACAACACAAACTGTTAAACACACAGTCTGTGGAATGAAATTATCTTTCTGATGTGTCTTTCTGATGCTCACCTTTGTTTATCAGCACCGCAAACACACAGATGAAGCCGCAACTGCAGAAACAGAAAAAAACAAGTTCCTTTAACTTATTTAATCACAACCAGTACAGCATGTTCAACAAATGCTGTCCGACTTGCTGTGATGTCATGCTAACATGTGCTAAACACTAACAGCCAGTCATGCGGATGGGCAAACTAAAAGCATGATGACTTGTTTTTTGGGGCGAGGGCAGGAGATCCTAGCCTGGTAATACCAGACTCTGCTACTTCGCTTTGCTTCGTAGAGAGAGTCTGGAGTTCCGTAATAGAAAAACGTTTTATTTACCGCCTGGCGGCGCTAGTCTGAAGCTTAAAATCATTGGTTACCCGTAAGCCAATCACATAACGTTTGGTTATGACGTGTGTTATGCGCTGGCTCAGCCGCATCTAACTTCCACTGTAAACACATGTATGATGCGAAAACAAAACCATCGAGGAAATATCGGAGTGAACATGGCTGTGAACGACTTTTGCAGATTATGTGAAGTAAATCTATACATCCACGGTACAATCAGCATCTACGTCACGGCTCTCAGCCCGCCCTCTGTTCGCTGATTGGCCGGCTGTTTTCAGGCCGGAGGAAAACTGAGAGATAGGTCGCGGTCTCAGACTGAGTACAGGAGCGAAATGAAATAGAGCGGAAGTACGAAGTCTGACGTAGTCAGGCTAAGGAGATCCTGTCAATCTCATAATCCAATGAGATCGACCAATAGCAAACTATAATGATCCTCTCTATTTGCGGTGGACAAAATCAAGTCCCGCCATACTTTTTTTCTTGTTATAGAACGGAAGCAGTTTCACTCGCAAAAGTCTAACGCAACTTCCGTTTCATACCCATTAAAAAATATATATTTCTAAGACCACCTTAATAAATATGTCGAAAATTCGAGGAACATCATTCAATATTACTTTTAAGTTTAAATTACAATGGAAAAATTACATATTGCAAAAACTTTAAACTGACTGCAATTACTTTGTTTTACTAAAAGTAACAAGACAAAACTAAGCAGACGCAATATGATAAAAGTCTTGTCGTTCATGCTAATCAGAGTTTTTGTACTATCACAATAAACCGACCATGAACACAATAAGCAGTGAGCTAGTACACTACATTTTGTGAATTGCTTGGTTTTCATTTCTGCGATTTGACAGGGAGCCGCACCAACACTAAAATCTCCTCATGCCCTTCATGTATTTTAAACATAAATCATGAACAAGAAGACTGTTTGTGTTATTTTATAATTTGATATTATATAGTGTAATTTAGATGAATCTCTCTATAATTGTGATTCAGATTAAAGTTGGCATGATACCGAAGTTGCGAATGCGATAGTGTTTTCTTCCCTATTGTTAAGTATATTTGAGTGAAACAGCTTCTCAAACAAGAAAAAAATTTAGGGAGGGACTTTTTGGCTCTGGTTGTCCTGCCCTCATGTCATTAAACACGTCATCAGAGAAGAGAAGAGATGTGGACGCAAAAGAGAGGGGACGGTATTTAGATTAAAGATTACGAGACACATGACTAAAATAAATAATGATGAGCATAATCATTATATATATATATATATATATATATGTGTGTGTGTGTGTGTGTGTGTGTGTGTGTGTGTGTGTGTGTGTGTGTATATAATTTTGATTTCATGGTGCCTTCATGTGGATTGAGATCACTGTTCAACTAAACTGTCAAACTGCATCAAATTTACAAATAAATTAGTATATGTTTCGATGTATTCCCCTTAATATTTTATATTGGAGGTTTCATCTTCATCCTGTAAATGGTTGAACAATGAATAATTGAATCGCTATAGGCCTATATGATTTAGCAGTAAATATTCTTAAGAGAGCATCTTTACCCATATTATCCTACTGGTGAAATCTTGAATATCTTAAATGCACTGTAAGATTAGGCATTATCAAATGACTTTCAAATAAACCTGCACGCATGCATCGGGACGTAAAAGATTGAAATTCAAAATACTAATGCTAGCAGCTAACTGCTAATGAACGCGTCATAATAATACTTGCAGACATTTTACTGCAGATAAACCCGCTAATCATTAATTAATCAATCCATGTTTAATGCATTAATAACGTACAAAGGGTTTTCCTGTTGATTCTATCTTAAATAAAATAAACGAGGAACAAAACAAACCAGGCCAAATGTAAACACAAGCGCATATACATCAGGACTTATTGTTCGAATTGTATTTTGTGAATACAGATTTCCTTAAAAAAAAAAACAATCGTAAACATACCCGATGACCATGGTGACCCGGTATAATACATATATATATATATATATACACTAATATTACTGAAATACTAATCTTCTCAAAAACAGATCCGGGAAAACGAGACCCCGATCTCTTCTTCGTACGGTATATACATTTACTGTCGGGTTGCAAACTAAAATGAATAGCGAGCGACGCCTGCAGTGCTGGAGTGTGGCAAAGACCGAAGATGCAACATTTAAAAAAAAAGAAAAGAAACATATTTTTGGTCTGTGAACTGTTGCGTCCTTTTTTAACAATGGAGAGAAAAATATAAAGAACGGCTGTTGTATTTTTAAAATTGCATGTTAAATACCAAAATTTAGGCTAGGCTAATTTAAAACTGTACACACAAATTGCATGCGCACAAAATCAAATAATGATTTCTTCTAGATTAGTGTTTATTACGTAAAAATTAAAGATGGAAAGAAAAAAATGTCAATGTAAATTATAAATAATGTTTCTCCGGCACTTTCGAAAGCGATGTCTCTGGAACTATAATAGGCCTACATGAATTGATTTTAAAACTGAAATAGTCATTGCAGAACACCTGTCCCAACTTGGTGACGGTCAAGGTTGTTCCCCTTTTGCCTCTTTAAAAAGTCTACCCGTTCTCCCTCGGGTCACTATACTGTCAGAAAAAGGGTCCAGTGACGTGGTAGCGCATTGCTTTCAGTGAGAAAACCTTCAAACCTCCACTGAGGCAAAGGGCAAGGGAATTTTGTCTTCATGTAATTATATTTTAGGGTATCATTTTTTCGTCATGACATATGTTGGGGTACGGTGACTGGGAAAGGACATTTTTAGTTTTAGTTTAATCAGCTCCATAGTTACCAAGCTTGTGAATCAGTAGGCTATATCGTGTAGCTACACGAATCCAGGCACTGGTAAGGACCGAAAAAATGACATTCTATATAGTATGAGAGTGTGTAATGTAATCCGGACATACAACATTCACCATGTTGTAATTATGAACTAACAGGGAAAACTTTTAGATGTTATTAATAGAGTTTTATGTAAATTATTTACATTTACATTCAAACCGAGATTATTAGTATGACACCATGTAGAGAGAGAATCCACTTCCTCAAGGTTGGCCTTCTCATTGTTCTTACTAATGAGGCCTAACACCACAGTGTCAGAAAACTTCACCAGTTTGTTAGAACTGTGTTTAGCCATACAGTCGCTGGTATAGAGGGTGTAAAGCAGGGGACTGAGGACAGAGCCCTGAGGGGCTCCGATGTTGAAGGTGAGTGTAGAGGAGGTGTGGTTTCCCATTTTAAGCACCTGGGGGCGTCCTGTCAAAAAATCTTAGATCCAGTGACAAATAGAGGAATTCAGCCCTAGATTTTGAAGCTTTTGCAGAGCATAATAAGACAACGCTTTTGAAAGCAGAGCTATAATCCACAAAAAGCATCCACACATAATTCCCCTTTCTCTGATCCAGTTGAGAAAGAGCAGAGTGTAAAATGTGGCTAGCATCATGTAGATATTAGGCCTATATGCAAACTGTAAAGGGTCCAGACCACTGGAGCATACCACCTGTCAACCCTCCCGTTTTTCCCAGGATTCTCCCGTATTTTACCTTGCTATCCCGCTATAATCCCGTTTAAATATTTTTCCGTATTTCCCCCGTATTTTTAATCTTTCTATAAAAAATACAAAATAAATAAAAAAATCATTCATTTTTTCAAAGCACTTCATCACTACAGAGAGGCAGGGCAAGGGGTTTTAGGGACAGGGATAATAATTGAAGATTTAAAACTTGTGGGAACAACACCATGTTTAGAGAAGGTTAAAAATAGTTGTAAAAACTGGTGCTAATTGATTAGCACAAACTTTTAATACATGTCGAGGGATATTGTCTAGACAACCATTGTCAAAATGATCCCAGTTCACACGGATCCATGCCAGGCCAGTAGATCTCACTCATGATGAAAAAATGTTTTAGTTGAAAATGGTGTCGTGCAAACGGCCCGAGTATGTAACTGGAAGCTCTGTGTTCTTGTCGTGCTCTTACAGTGACAAACTGAAGTCAAGACATGACAGGAATGTGTGAGACATACAGTAATTCAGAAAATGATCATTTAGTAAAATCGTGTTCAAATAGTTTCTTCCTCACTGATCAATTCTTGTTATGTTCAGTTATTGATATACATTGGGCTTCAAGATTTAAATATTATTATAAAAGCATTGCTAGCTGCAAATCATAAAGATCATAGTACTGCATTGGTCCATTGACCCGATCATCCGGTTTTATTGACTGTAATCAGTTAAAGGAGCTGTAGGCTATGTAACTTTCACTGTACTAAAGCAAAAAAAAAATAACATGTTTGCAGAAACATGCTGAGGTCACATACTCGTTTCTCTGAAAAACACTTCTACAGCCAGTTATTTTACTTTGAAATGTGCGTTTCCGTGCTGGAATGTCTGTTTTTGTTTTGGTCTGTGTGATACTGCACGGTGGCAATTTTCATTGTCAATTGCACTTGTTCCTGTTGCGTGTTCTCAAACTGGCAACCCTCGTGAGTGTCGAGTCTGAGGAGGAGGGGGTGCGAGAAACAATGATCTTCGATATTTTGAATTTGCACTGCAGTAACTATTTCCACCACTAGCTGTCATTCTTACAGACTTCTCCTTTAAAATCTCCTCCCATTACATCAAAGTCCCTTTAAGACTATATATGTTTTCTGTTCTATCAGCAGCATCCAGTGCTCTTTAACATTTGAAAGGCAAACGAATGGAAAAATTCTGCAAATGAATGCTAAGTTCACTCTCTTTCGGTTTCGCTGGAGGTCAGGGAGGAGGCTAAAACTGGAAGCTCCTGTTGTGCGTTTTCAGTAATAATAAACTGAAGTCATGACGACAGTGTGTTTGACACATAAATCAGGGAAGTGTTTCACTTGAGGAGCAGAATGAAATTGTCAATGAAAGGAAGCTTATCACACTCACGTAAGTTTGATTACATTTATTTATTTCATTCATCGCTGTTCATTTCAACTATAGCAAAAAAAAAAAAAAAAAAAAAGTAGGCTAACATAATTATTAAAACCAAGAATATTTTTTTCATGAATATAATTACACCAACATAAATAGAAGTAATTGAACAAGCAAGGGGAGAGTCTCATCTTTAGAGAGCAAAAGTTTACCCTTGAGAGACACGATTCTACAATAAGAAACCAAAGATTTAGTTTTTCCATAATAAAAAACATGTACTCTTATTCTTAGAAATGACAATTGAAAAGTTACTTTATTCTTCAGAGGATTTCTGTGTCAGACATAAGACAAGTTGGTCTATATATATAAAAACTGTAAAATTGTCTGAATTGCTTTGATGAAATCGGACCAACACCAGAATTCTTCTTTGGCAAGATAAAGAAATTAAGAATGAAAAGCTTTACAAAAACAATAATAATAAAAAATTTAAGTAAAGCTCTCATCTAAAATCAAATCTGAATCAACAACATCCAACATTATTCTGATATTATTAAGGGACCTCTTATAGGATCTTACATTCTTACAAGACACTAAGAAGAACTAAGGCTTACATTAAGTAAGTATTAAGGCATTAGGTTTGTGAGCAACATAATAAGGCAACTTAAATAAGTGCAGGGGAGAGCAAAACTGTCATAGTTTCTTCTATAAAAACTTGCAAAAAAGTTAAAATAAATAAATATATAAACTGTCCACTGGAAATCTGTTAACTAACAGTCTTATATATAATCATTGGTAAATGTTTTAATTTTAACATGCATAATATAATTTATAACAAATACATTTAATATCGACAAACAAAACATGAAGTACATTTGTTCAGCATTAAGGCAGTAACACTGACAGACTCATTGGTCCTTTACCTTTAAAAATATAGCTACAGTTTCAGTGTTTGAAGATCTCATCCAGCAAGAACAAACAGTGTTTAAGGCAATAATGTAACAGCTCAAAACAGAGTCACAAGCACCAGAAAGACCCAGTGACAGCTGTAAAAATACAAGTGAGAATGTGAAAATTGAAACTTTTAGGACTGACGTGTCATTTAAATCACTGTTTTTTGTATTCAGTCCTGACAGAAGAGAATGAGTGAGTTTGCTGTTTTTTTCTTCTATGGTAAAATACAATTAAACAGCTTATAGTCAGTATACTTATTATTAGTACAGGTAATAGAATGAAAACCCAGTGAAATGAAGTCTCCACACTGTCTGATCCAGGTTCATCGTCTGGGATTTCTTTTTCAGTGGATTTACTTTCTTTTCCTGCTGTTGATTCTGCAACAAACAAAATACCTCACTGTGATAAAGGCAAGAGATTTATCTATAACTAGTGACCTTGAACTTTTTTTTTTATTAAAAACTTCATATAACTATGAAGATAATATGATGCCATAAAGAATCACATGCGCAGGGTAAGATTTGTGAAAGTGTACATAATATTCCAAGAATAAATTACATTTGCATGCGCAAGAGAAGATTTGTAAAGGTGTAAATTGCCTTTCAAGTGTAAGAAAAAAAATATTTGCAGAATTTTACTGGGCGGGTCCACCTTCTTCATGTAGCCAATCAAATGAGCTTCTTGCTGGCTCTCGATTTACTCTTATCTGATTGGTTCAATAAACACGCCAGTCACCAGAACACATCTTTATCTTCATTTGCCTCAGAAACGTTCTCGTTGCCGAAATGGTACTTTTAATGCACACATAGGCTACATGCTAAATGAATAAATTAATGAATAAATCATGATTGCTCAGTAAGCTTTGCACCATTAGGCTGATTAAGGCTGACTGACATTATTCATTAATTTATTCATTTAGCATGTAGCCTATGAAATTAAGATAAAGATGTGTTCTGGTGACTGGCGTGTTTATTGAACCAATCAGATAAGAGTAAATCGAGAGCCAGCGAGAAGCTCATTTGATTGGCTACATGACAAAGGTGGACCCGCCCTCCTCTAAGCGCTTGCCAAACTCAATGAGTGAGAGAATCGTGCCAAAACTGGAAGCGCATGTAAAAGAAAGACGCAACTGTACAAATCGGGTTATTTCGGGAACTTTTTTGCCCCATGCACACAAGAAGTCATTTAGGCATTTGCAACAGTTTTTTTTAACGCAATGAATCTGTTTTGCAGTTCCTGGCTCTGTTGTTTTCGCTTGCAAATTGCTGTTCACAGGCTTGCAGTGCTTTTGGCCGTATTTGTGCGCAAAAACCGTGCCAAAAGTGTAAGCGCGGAAAAATGGAAGTCAGAAGAATACAGATCCTATTTATTTTGCGTTAGCTTGAAGCTGCAGCTTCACCATACATGAATTACACTTACGAATAACAGTAAAATGCTGCAAATATTTTTTTCTTACACTTGAAAGGCGATTTACACTTTTACAAATCTTCTCTTGCGCATTCAAATTTAATTTACGCTTGCAATATTATGTACACTTTCACAAATCTTACCCTGCGCATGCGATTCTTTATGGCATCATATTATCTTCATAGATAACACTTTAGAATAATGGTCTGTCATTAATAGGAAACTATGCAGGAAGTAATGCAGGACAAATGAGTAATTCTACACTTCATATACTACTATGAACTAATATAGAAACAAGCTTAACTAATCAGTAATAGCAAAGTTAAGAATGAGAGACTTCCTTATTAGGTAATCAATAATTACTGAACGAGATGAGCCTCAATATCAACTAACCATGACAAACTATAAAGAATGACCAATTAATTACTAATCATAACATTATCGCGTTTTACGTGCTTTTCCCAAATCACGGAAGTAGCCTGAACGTCCGGGTTAGCGGTAACATTAGTCATCAGGCAAGTGTTATTTAAATAAACTCCTGATGTACTTACAAACTTTCCAATGCCTCGTTTTATGAGTACAGAACCTATGTGTACTACTGTAGAAGTTTGGTACCATTCCGGGCATTATTAGTGGGGTAATTTATAAGATACAGCCTAGGATCCATTAGCGCCTGCACTAAACCATACGGCTGATATCTCTAAATAAGCTCTAACTTTAATAATGTTCGACCAAGGGAAAAAAGGCTTCTGGGGATGTTTGGCTCGAGGTCATGGTGCAAAGGACCCTGGTTGAAATTACTCCGAACCATCCCTTTAAGGGATACAATTATTGTCTACAGGGGGACTTTAAATCCCGTCTTTCTAGTGCGCTTCACCTTATGTTTACTCATTAGGTCAGTAGGGGGAGAGCAGGCTTTAAGTAATTCTTATAGTTTGTCATGGTTAGTTGATAGTTAATATTGAGGCTCATGTCATTTAGTAATTATTGATTACCTAATAAGATAGTATCTCAGTATTAAATTGGCTATTCCTTACTGATTAGTTATGCTTGTTTCCATATTAGTTCATAGTACCTGAAGTGTTAATGTAGAATTACTCATTTGTCCTGCATTACTTCCTGCATAGTTTCCTATTATTGACAGACCATTATTCTAAAGTGTTACCAACTTCATACATGAATCAAGCATTTTTACACACTGGTGATGATCAGCTGTACAGTCCGAAGCTCAGATGAGTGTGTAATGATGCAGATGTATTTTCCTCCATCAGTGCGAGTGAGATTGTTGAGTTTGATGGAGAAGTTTCCTCTCTCATACTCCAATGGGAAAGTTTCGGCTCTGTTCTTGTAACGAGGGTCCTGTGACTCTACTGAATCTTCACCCTTGACTATATCATACACAATCTTGCTGCCATTGTGTCTCCAGTGTACATCAGTGTCTTGAAGTTTCAGATCATGTTCAGTGGAAGAACACGGCAGGAGAACAGAACCACCAATAACAGCCTCTACTGTTTCCTGCAGAGACACTGAAACAAGAGAAACTTTCAAACACACAGTCTGTGGCATGAAATTATCTTTCTGATGTGTCGTTCTGATGCTCACCTTTGTTTATCAGCACCGCAAACACACAGATGAAGCCACAACTGCAGAAACAGAAAAAACAAGTTCCTTTAACTTCAGCCAGTACAGCATGATATTAGCAACAGGCTTGTTTAAAGGGATACTCCACCGTTTTTTCATATTAAACTATGTTATTCCCTTAACTAAGACGAGTTGATACATACCTCTCTCATCTCAGTGCGTGCACTTAATCTCTCTGGCGCGCGGCACTTTGATAGCACTTAGCTTAGCCCAGTATATTCAATGGTATCTAACAGCAATGAAATTAGAAGTGACCAAACACATCAAGTTCGACTCGGCGCAGTAAAAAGTCACGCCTGATCCTCTTCCCACTATTGACAGAAATGAGAGGAAGAGGATCAGGCGTGACTTTTTACTGCGCCGAGTCGAAGTATTCCCAAAAGTGCTATTCCGCCATACATTATAGTTATCCTTTTTAACTCGCTTAGAAAAGCGAGAAAAACGTAAACTTAAAACAGACTGCAATTACTTTGTTTTACTAAAAGTAACAAGATAAAACTAAGCAGACTCAATATTATAAAAGTCGTGTCGTTCATGCTAATCAGAGTTTTTGACAGTTATCACAATAACCGACCATGAACACAATAAGCAGTGAGCTAAGCTAGTACACTACATTTTGTGAATTGCTTGGTTTTAATTTCTGTGATTTGACCGGGAGCCGCACCAACATTAAAATCTCATTGGACAAAAGTACCGCCCTTCATGTATTTTAAACATAAATCATGAACAAGGAGAGACTGTTTGTGTAACTTTATAACTAGATATTAGTGTAATTTAGATGAATCTCTCTATATCTGAGATCCAGGTTAAAGTTGGCATGATACGGAAGTTGCAATAGTCTTTTCTTCACTATTGTTATGCATATTAGAGTGAAACAGCTTCTTGAACACGAAAAAACGCAGCGAGGGACTTGATTTTGTTTGGCTTTGGTTGTCCCCGCCCTCACGTCATTAAACACGTCATCAGAGAAGAGAAGAGATGTTGATGCAAGAGAGGAGAAGTTATTTTGATTAAAGATTACGAGACACATGTATAAAATAAATAAACAATGATGAGCACGGATAAATTATATATACACATGTACAATTTTGATTTCATGGTGACTTCATATGGATCGAGGTCACTGTTCAACTAAACTGTCAAACTGCATCAGATTTACAAATAAATTAGTAACTTATATGTTTCCATGCATTTCCCTTAATATTTTATATTGGAGGTTGCACCTTCATCCTGTAAATGATTGAATAAGGCTACGTTCACACTGCAGGGCTTAATGCTCAATTCCGATTTTTTGAAAAAATTAGATTTTTTTGCAAGGCCGTTCACATTTCCAATTAAATGCGACCTTTTGTGATCTCCTGTGTGAACGTGAAATGACCCAGAAGTGACCCTCATGCGCAGAAGAGTACTCAACGGTCAACGACGTCACTTGTTTGCGGAAGTAGCTAAACTTTAACTGTGATTCTCTCTCACACACACACACACACACACACAAGCGCGCGCAGCGACCGTTACACAAGAGCCAGACAGCAGCCGCTGACCTATCTAATATCAGATTCAGCACAAATAAGTTAACATAACGTATATATAATGGCCGTGGGCTTTTTTTTTATTTATTTTTTTATTAACGGGCTCGTCGAGGTCGACCCGTTCGGCAGATTTACCTCAGCTCGACGAATATGCAGTCCGTTTTCAAAACGACGACTACTTCAACGCAGAATTATGACGTTTTTCGCGTATCAATGACGTGCGGGTCGGATACATGCGACCTGGCCGTTCAGACTGAAGTCGCATTTGAAAAGATCGGATATGTATCGGATTTGGGACCACATACCCAAGTGGCCTGGGTCGCATTTGAAAAGATCGGATCTCGTTCAGACTGTCATGAAAAGATCAGATACAGGTCGCATAGGGGCAAAAAAATCGGAATTGGGTCGTTTCAGCCTGCAGTGTGAACATAGCCTAATTAACTCGTAGCTATATATGATTTAGCAGTAAATATTCTTAAGGGAGCATCTTTACCCATATTACCATACTGGTGAAAACTTGAATAGGCCTATCTTAAATGCACTGTAAGATTAGGCATTATCAAATGACTTTCAAATTAAGCGACTCACGTTTCGGGACGCAAAACATTGAAATTCAAAATACTAATGCTAACTGCTAATGACCGCGGCAAAATAATACTTGCAGACATTTTACTGCAGATAAACCCGTTTATCATTAATGAATCAATTTATGTTTAATGCATTAATAACGTACAAAGGTTTTTCCTGTTGATTCTATCTTAAATAAAACAAATGAGGAACAAAACAAACCAGGCCAAATGTAAACACAAGCGCATATACATCAGGACTTCTTGTACGAATTGTATTCTGTGAATACAGATTTCCTTAAAAAAAATGGTAAACATACCCGATGACCATGGTGACCCGGTATAATACATATACTAATATTACTGAAATACTAATCTTCTCAAAAACAGATCTGGGAAAACGAAACCCCGATCTCTTCTTCGTACGGTAGGCTATATAAATTTACTGCCGGGTTGCAAACTAAAATGAATAGCGAGCGACGCCTGCAGTGCTGGAGTGTGGCGAAGACCGAAGATGCAACATAAAAAAAAAAAAGAAAAGATACATATTTTTGGTCTGTGAACTGTTGCGTCCTTTTTTAACAATGGAGAGAAAAATATAAAGAACGGCTGTTGTATTTTTAAAATTGCATGTTAAATACTAAAATTTAGGCTAGGCTAATTTAAAACTGTACACACAAATTGCATGCGCACAAAATAAAATAATGATTTCTTCTAGATTAGTGTTTATTACGTAAAAATTAAAGATGGAAAGAATAAAATGTCAATGTAAATTATAAATAATGTTTCTCCGGCACTTTCGAAAGCGATGTCTCTGGAACAATAATAGGTCTACATGACTTGATTTTAAAACTGAAATGGTCATTGCAGAACACCTGTCCCAACTTGGTGACGGTCAAGGTTGTTCCCCTTTTGCCTCTTTAAAAAGTCTACCCGTTCTCCCTCGGGTCACTATACTGTCAGAAAAAGGGTCCAGTGACGTGGTAGCGCATTGCTTTCAGTGAGAAAACCTTCAAACCTCCACTGAGGCAAAGGGCAAGGGAATTGTGTCTTCATGTAATTATATTTTAGGGTATAATTTTTTCATCATGACATATGTTGGGGTACGGTGACTGGGAAAGGACATTTTTAGTTTTAGTTTAATCAGCTCCATAGTTACCAAGCTTGTGAATCAGTAGGCTATATCGTGTAGCTACACGAATCCAGGCACTGGTAAGGACCGAAAAAATGACATTATAGTATGAGAGTGTGTAGTATGAATGTAATCCGGACGTACAACATTCACCATGTTGTAAATATCATGTGACATACCAGCGTCAGTCTCGTCGCTTCATTGCCATTCACAAATCCTTTCCTGTGGCCTTATGGGATAGTAAAGTGTCCATCGAATGCACACTTCAGAATCTCGCAGAACATATTGTGTGCATTATATTTATTGAGTTGGCTTGTGCGTTTTTATTTTTTTTGGGCGCTTCAGGAATGTGACGTAGTAAGGGAGCAGATCACGTCACACACAGCACTAACAACGACTCATGCATGGTACAACAGGAAAGCAGTTTATTTTTACTTTGAAACACACACAAACATCTGATACATTTGACAAATGTTTCCATTGCATCCTCCTCTCCTGAACCGTAATGCATGTTCTGCCTCCACCATCTTTGGCAAACAGAGAGCCCCGTATTTTTTGACATGGTCAGTTAGCTGTGGTTCAACAGGCCTCCTCTTCTTAGTTTGAATGCTCATCTCATCATCATCATGGACATCCTGTTGACCTCGAACACCCTCTGCTTGAGTCCATTTCAACTATAGCAGCAGCTTAAAGTAAAAATACTGCAGTTTCTCCTTCTCTGGAGATCTGATGGTCTTTGCTCTACGTGATCCAGCTGTTTGTGGCAGCCAGGTCAAAGAAATGCAGGACCGAATGGATGGTTCATTTTCTTGTACAGCTTGATATCGGGTACAAGCTGATCAAGTCAAATCCACCCATTGTTGTTTTAGCTCAGCCACAACAAGAAGTCTAGGCACAGTAACATGGCGCTTCTCTTTCGCTGACCGTCTCAGGATTTATCCCATGGACACCAGAGCTCATCAGAACTGCCTCATTGTCCAGCCACTTTGTCACTGCAACCTCTGATAGTTTTCTGACAACCACACAATGCAGGGAGCCTGTTTTTAATAATGGTCCCTGTTACCAGGAAAGTAGTTGCTTTCATCTGACATTTCCATGGCTCTCAGTAGTGGAAATCATCATAGATGATTCCAAAAATGGAACAAAAATGGAACTTCTATCATGGTAAAAGACAGCAAATGTTTTTATTTTAGTTTCATTCCCCTTGATTTTGACCTTCAGGTATTGATTGGATGGTTGTGGTTCGCTATTACTGTGATCTCATTTGATTGACAGGTTGTCCCGCCCTTGCGTCAGTAAACGCATCATCAGAGAAGAGATGTCGCTGCAAGAGGGTTAGGAAGTTATTTTGATTAAAGATTATGAGAGCACATACATTTTTGGATCATAGGGTAACTTTAACCAATTTCATAGTACAACAAAAATAATGTTTCACCTGTATGTGTTTGCTGATACCTCTCCTCCCTCATTGTGCACACTCACACATTGAGTCAGCATAAGGACTCGCCTACCAACGACATACCTGTATGGACTTACCTGTGTGATCATTCATATTTTTATGCTCCACGCTCATCTATCTCAAGTTCTAAACCTGTTCATCATTCACATCTCTATTGATCATCTGTATCTTCACCTCATTCTGCACTAGTAAAACAAGGACTGTTTATCCTTCAATTAAGTCAAGCTATCCATCCTACACTCAATATACTCACTGTTTACCTCGCATACACTACACTCAAATGAAACTAGGCGAATTAAAGGCTAGGCCTTAAATGACATGAAACACAAACACATACAAAATCCAAATCTTTGCTATTAGATTACGCAACTTTGTAGACTAAAATGTAGAAAAAGCAGTGATAGTATCTCTCTGTAATCACTGAACATTAAGAAGTGATGACTTTGCCATGCGTATTATTGTACAGTCTTGGAACTTTCCACAGAACTTTAAAGTGTCGTTTCGCGTTTTGTATATTTTCTGTCTGATTATTCTGGCTCCATTCACACTATATCCAATTGTTTTTCAGATCTGATAGGAATGAACGACTGACACTGTCACGTTGCAAACAATGACGGTCAACACAACATAATGTGGAT
Source organism: Leuciscus idus (assembly GCA_021554675.1). Classification (NCBI taxonomy): domain Eukaryota; kingdom Metazoa; phylum Chordata; class Actinopteri; order Cypriniformes; family Leuciscidae; genus Leuciscus; species Leuciscus idus. The sequence continues at coordinate 36,134,321 of CM038625.1, forward strand.
GAGAGTATAGATGGAAACAGTGGGTGGAGCCTATCCGCATCTCCTGAGTTCATTTCCTGAGTTTTCCACAGAAACACAAAAGAAGGAACGAAAGGATGATTGTCACTGTAAGGCAAAACTAAACTGTGGCAAAGGCAAAAAATTAATTACCTCAAGGTAAGTCAAGAGTTCTCAGAGTTTTATGCTGTTTATGCTGGCGATAAACCTTTTTTTTAAGGAAAATTTGTGTTTTAGAAGCTGTGTTTTAAAGGAGAACTTGGTAACTTTTTTCACTTAATAAAACTGTCTAGAAATCATTTGGATGGTTAAACAACCTGTTCTGGTGATATTGGTGACTTTCCCCGCTCCCCCCAGCGTTCCCAGGCGGAAAACCAACCTTGCAACTTGCAACACTACCGTCCCGGCAAGTTAGAAATTGGAAGTCTCGTGAGAAGCGAGAACTAGAACGAGAAAGAGCGCGAAACACAAATTGCTTTACGGCAATTCGACATAAACACACACGCATGTATGATGTATTACCAGATTACCCACCTCGGTAGACATAGCTCCACGCGATACAGTTGGCTTGCTCCGATCAAAACAAACGCACATGAGCAGCGGTAGCGAGGGGGAGGAGGCCGCCGCAAGTGAGTTTTTTACGACTGTGTTGTGAAATATACGCCCCCCCCCACAGCTGTAGGGGGAGCTCGTGGGGAAAACATGCGACAACAAAAGGGAAAATCAGCGAAGAAGTGACTAGAGTTCGCTAGAGTTACCGAGTTCTCCTTTAAGATTCTTTTAACAGTAAACATATTCAAGATAATGTTTTATTTGCAAGAACTGTAACTGGAGTATGTTTAAAGTCTACTTCAGCATTCTCAGATGACAAAAGTCAACTTCTGACTCAGGAGTCATGATAACATTGAAGTAAATTTGAGATTAATAAATACACCGGCTGCGCATGTCTGATTATTTCACCTTACTGTTGACGTCACTTACTGTACATCTGATGACATCTATAGAACATCTTTAAAATAGGACATCTTTAAAATAAAGTCTACAATACTTTCTATTTAAAAAAAAGTAGTATTTCTCCCTAATTCTATATTTATGTGTTATATATTATAATACACTAATAATATAAGGCATCATGATGAACAGGTATGTTTTATGATTTCTGAATGAAACCTGGGCCTGAAGGCCTGCTGTTGTTTCCATGCTCATATTTGCATTTGGTCTGGTTTGTTTATTTTGCTTTATTTGAACTAATAGGGAAAACTTTTGGATGTTATTAATAGAGTTTTATGTAAATTATTTACATTTACATTCAAGGTTGGCCTTCTCATCGTTCTTACCAATGAGGCCTAACACCACTGTGTCAGAAAACTTCACCAGTTTGTTAGAACTGTGTTTAGCCATACAGTCGCTGGTATAGAGGGAGTAAAGCAGGGGACTGAGGACAGAGCCCTGAGGGGCTCCGATGTTGAAGGTGAGTGTAGAGGAGGTGTAGTTTCCCATTTTAAGCACCTGGGGGCGTCCTGTCAAAAAATCTTAGATCCAGTGACAAATAGAGGAATTCAGCCCAAGATTTTGAAGCTTTTGCAGAGGTGTAGGGGGGCAACGCTGTTAAAAGCAGAGCTATAATCCACAAAAAGCATCCACACATAATTCCCCTTTCTCTGATCCAGTTGAGAAAGAGCAGATTGTAAAATGTGGTTAGCATCATAGACCTATTAGGCCTTTATGCAAATTGTAAAGGGTCCAGACCACTCGGGAGAGAGGAACAAATATAAGCTCTGACCAATTTTTCAAAGAACTTCATTGCTACAGAAGTGAGTGCAAAAGGACGATAATCGGTCAGAGAGGCAGGACAAGGGGTTTAGGGACAGTTTTCTTTCTTTTTTTTCTTTTTTATAAACGCCACACAGCTCTGTGTCTGAACATAATTTAGTCATGGACATTGGTTCCATGTAATTTAAACAAGTAAAACCAAATAAAATCAACCAGAATCAATGGTGTGTAAAAATGGTTGATTAATGTAGTTTTTTTTTTAAAAATCAAACCTTGAATGATCAGATGGTTGAAGTTCACAAGTAATGTTTCAGTGTGAATTGGATCTGTTGCCTTTGTCACAGTGCAATAATGTTGTTGTTGTCTTTACCTTTTCTTGTAGAATCAGCAGAGAGTGTGGAGACATCATTGCTTTTGCTTTTGCACCATTTGGTTTGCATTGTGTTACCTGTTATACTTTGATCAAATTTTTGTTAAATAATTAAAGCTGCCTTATTCAGGAAGGAAACAAATGACATACAAGTTTGACTTTTCTGGCATTTAAAAAAAAATATTTAGCTGAATTGTCAAAGCTTTGACAATGTTTTGTATTGTCATATTCTTGCCATCTGCATTTCATTATACTTATAACAGAATGTATAACAGAATTATATCTTGACACTCTGAGACATTGTTTGCTAAAGGACAAATGAGTCTTTACCACAAGTGTTCTTTCATCATGTTGTGTTCTGTTGTTAAATATATTTTGAGATCTTTATGGATTATTTGATCTTTCTTAAGATTAAAACTGCACTTCATATATTCCCCGTGTGTTTGTGGACTTTTATGTTATTTCCTGTCGTGTGTTTTGCTTTGTAGTTCTTCATGTTGATTAGTTCTCCAGGTGTTTCATGCAACATCATTTACAAAAAAAATAAAAATAAATTATTCATTCCTAATTACACATCAGTCAAATGAATCTTTTGTGTGCTCATACAGTGTGTACAAGACATCGTATCTGCAATAATTGAAGCGAATAGAGTGGGATTTATAGTTATAATATGTCTGACTCAATGAAGTCTCAAATCTATTATTTCATCTACAGAATATGTTGAACTCTGAGAATGACCCTAGACTCATGTGAAGCTGCTTTAACTGTTGAACATTCACAGCAATATAAACTTATCAAGTGTGAAGGTGTTTAACATGATGTCTAATGCTCTGATATGAAATGTGTAGATCTAGATAGTATGAAGTACAGAAGCGCTACAATGTACGACTACGGCAATGCTGCTGTTTCCATTTGAGGTTAAGAAAACTGTGAGAATTGAGATAAACATGTAAAGGTATTGACACTTGGTTCAGTTAAACATCCACTCTAGACAAAGGTGAGAGAACCAACCAGTGGAACATATTTCTGGTTTTGGTTTAGAACCTCAGCTGAGTTTTTCCACTCTGCAGCCGGTGGCCTTTTTTTGTGCGCTGAATACAATTATATATATATATATTGAACAAATATATCAAATTTGTTTCTATATAACATATTATGTAAAATAAAATGTACATATTACATGTTATATATCAGATTCTTAAATTTTTTAATCCATGAGATTATTTTTAGATTACAAAAAACGTAGCTTTTTTGGACAAAAAGCATGAATAATAATAATAATATAAATAATAATAATAATAACAATAACTGTGCATTAGCCTTAGTAATCTACTAGCTAGCCATGCCGAGAAACCCAGGACAGAAAAGGTTTGTAATTGTACTTTGTCAAGCTCAAGTGGAAATGCATCTTGCCAAAAAACACACAAAGACTTTTATTAATTTAATTATTGTTAAATACAAACACTTTTTACAGGCTAAATGCAAATGTAAACTGCACCAGCGCAATAACTACATTTTAATATGTATTAATAACTAAAGGAGCATGTTTAATGAGCCTTTTTCCAAACCAAAAATGTTCAAAAGCTTTTTTGTAGTCAAAAAGGGATGTAATATATTTCTAAATCATTTTTATTTTAGTAAAAATTGTGACAATTAGCACCAGTCTCCAGCGTCTGATATTACAATATAAAAACATTTATTCTTGACATGAAGTACATTAAGCACATGATATTTTAAGAATATGTTATATAATCAAACACAGATGCTGTCGCTTGCTTAATATCATCCACGTCACTGAACTGAAAGAACACCAAAGAAAACAATATTAACATTCAGCTTTTTATTAATATTAACAATTATCCAAACAAAAGGCTCTATGATTTGTTTGAATAACAGCTCAGGAAGAATTGTACAGTAACAGTAATGAATTTTACTAAAACTATTATTGATGGTTTCACATATTTGACCTTATTTTGATGTTAGTCGGTTTGGGTCATGAGGCTGATATATAACTGTCTGAAGTAGATCAGGATCATATTTTTCCAACCGTTCTGTTTTTCCAACAGCAAAAACTAAAAACGAGACAAGGAATTCAGATTTAAATTATTGTCTTAAATGGTAAAGATATATACTGTATATGAAGACACCTTAAAACCAAAATAGTAAAAATAAAAATAAAAAATAAAATAAAAACCGAAGTAATGAAAAACTTCAAATGCCTGAGAAGAGCGTCATATTGATATTTTAAGACTACAGAATATTTAATTTGCTTATTATGTTTTTAATTAAAGAATCTCTCACCGATCAGCACAATGAGCAGAAGCCCGTTCATCAGTCCAGATATGATAATAATCTGACATTGTGTCTGATTCTGATCAATAAACTCCACCACTGTATGATTGTGACACTCAGTTAGTTGAGTTGATTCTGTAATGGAAGTGTTCAGAGTTACAGTAATAACCGACTGACTTTAATATTTATATCATATTCATCTCTGTGTGTGCAAAACTATGTTGTTCATGAGTGTGTAAAAATCCTGAAGTAGTACATAACCAATGTAATTATTCACACTAATCATCATTATGATCAATAGAGGAGTAAATGGACTCACCGGTGAAGTGCAGTCTGGTGCTGTTGCTGAGTTTTGGAGGTGTGTGTGTGTTCATACAGTAATAAACTCCTAATTCATCAGCGGTTACATTATTAATAACCAGACGATGTTTAAATTGCAGTGAATATTTCTTTCTGAATGTTTTATTTGTGTAAAAAGGAGATGTTGATGTTGAGAATGACCATAGAATCACTGTTGGAGGATCTGGTGTTTTCAGTAAAATCCAATAAACATCATTTTCATCAAGATCACAGTTTATGGTCACATTTGATCCAGAATCAGTGAGTTGATCTGAGACTGCAGCTCGACAACAGATTAATACATCTATAAGATAAAAATAAATAAAAATAAACATGCATCAAATTCAAACCTTTTAGTTTAAGTTTAAGTTTGTAAAGTGCATGTAAATATATTGATATGTAAAACTCACAGAGCTGAAGCTGAATGATCTTCATGTTGTTCTTGTCAAGATTAAAACACTTCAGAATGATTCTGTTTCTCTCCACACAACATTAAGATGAATCTACTGCAGCTCTGAAGAAAACACAGGAAGACAAAAACCTTCCACATCAAGCAGAGGAAGTCTAAAACTCTGACCACAACGTCTAATGCCCTTATTACCATCACCATTTTATTAATAAAAAAACATTTTGTGCTTTTAACCACTGTTTTCATGAGGTATTTGAGCTTGTTTGACTGACTTTGATCTGATATAAGATGAAGACTGTAAACACAGTTTTTTATTTTAAAAAGTGTGTTAAAATGATGTGAACCGCTGTTTTACTCTTCATCGGAGAGATCCTCACGCTCATAAAGTGCTGAATTGATGACATATTTTTGTAGGTCAACCCAGAAGTTCGCATCACACTGGTTCCCTCGACAAAAAGCCAATATGATTTTCCCATTGTCTTATTGCAGAAAAATTTGCTCTGTGACCAATTAAAGTTTATGTTTATCATGATAATCTTCAGAAATGAACACACCTTTTATGAATTTTGAAACCTTGGTAAATAAAATCACCAGAAGTGAATACTAAATAGCTAAAGTTAAGCTATAAACTTTAACATCACCAACATCAGGATTACAAAAAGACGTAATCTCTGCAACACTTTATTGGCTGTCGCCTCTGTAGATACGTTAGTATTGTTGTTTGGTGATGTGAAGCCCAAATTACTTCTTACAAATAAGGGAATGAATTATTGTGTAGAAAGTTCTTTAAAACTCACTAGTATCAGTGTAGTAGATAAAACTCAGAGACGAGCGCTGATCCAGTGCAGTGTTTAACACAATCGTGGTCTCAGTAACTAAAGCACACAAGAGTCAGTGAAACGACTGCAGAGAAACATTCACTAAAACACCTGATTCTAGATCTGTGGCTGCAAACAAACATCTTCAAGGTCGATTCTGTGGAGTGACTCAGGAGGCCTGTCTCATAAAGTCTGTTGAACAAACTCACAGTTACAGAGTTGCTTTGCAAACGCTACATGTCTTAGATCAGTTTCAGTCTCATAATGCTCACTAACTATAAATGTTCTCTGTCAACTCTGGTTTGTTTTGAGTAATGAACTCAGAACTTTGGCGAACAACCAAACACATGAAACCAAGAGAGTAACAGCTGCCATCCAGTGGTGAGAGCAAAGATCTCCAGTGTGTGGATCGAGTGGAGAGTTACAGTTTTCAGACTCTAGAGGGCAGTAGAGAACTGAAATGTCTACTTTACAGTTGCCATTCATTAGAAATTCAACTATTTTAAAAATGCATCTTATTAATCTTATTATGAACGATTCTTTCATCCATGTGTTTTATTTTTTGACATTTGACATTTTGCACCTCGTAATTTTTAACCTGTTAAAATGTAGAATAGATCTATATGCAGACATGCAGATAGTAGATATGATGATATAATAAAGGCCTCTGTAAATAAATAAAATTTTAATGACCATATTTTCATTTAATATACATGTGTAAATACATCCATGTGTATTTATATATAAATGTATTATTCGTTTAATGAATATAACTGTTCATATTTGAAAGTGCTGAACAGAGTGATAAATGTTTAATATGAAAATATTAGGTTTTATTATATGTGTATTTTATCTTATTTAACCATAATCATGATAACTGCGTCTTCCGCACGTAAACCACACATGGGACTAATTAAACTCAATAATAATGCTGGGGCCTAAACTCCTTTTCACTGCATTTCATTTAGTCAATCCCCTTGCAGTCCTGTGCAGAAGGGCTATGCTCACTGACAGCTATTTCCCTCTCCACTTCCTGTAAAGTGAATTATCGATGCTTCCTTATTTTCTATGATGTTCGCAATGCCAATCGGACTGAACATGTACCGACCGAGGACCAAGAGAGACTGAGCGCAGTGGATGGCTCGTAAGTTTGTAGCACAGGCAGGGTGACGGCTGACCAAGGTGGAGCCGAAGGGACGAGGGAGCCTGGTGGAGCCGGAGGGACGAGGGAGCCTGGTGGAGCCGGAGGGTCGAGGGTCTCTGATGGAGCCAACAGGTTGACGGGCCGAGGTGGAATGATGGGACCAGCTGCCGGTGCTTCGGCTCTGGGCCGATGGTTGGCGCTGTTATCCTAACATGCTCCTCTGTCACGGCGGGCGGAAGCTTCCCATCAGTGGTTGGCTCTGGCGTTGTGTCCGTGGTGCGGGGTGATGGCTGGCTGGGCTCTGGGTTGGGCTGAGTGACAGGTGTGATGTGGGAATGGACTATGGTGATTGGCTTTGGCTCCATACCAGCATGATGAATCTGATCTTCAAGCAAAAAGAACAGGATGAAATATTTGAATGCTACTGATCCGGATCTGAATTCTGACTTGTGAATTTGACTTCTGACTCTGAATGCAGCCTGAATCATAATAATCACACCGTGTTCGTTCATTGGCCAGAGGAGAACTGTGCCCCCGACTGAGCCTGGTTTCTCCAAAGGTTTTTTCCTCCATTCTGTCTCCTGATGGAGTTTGGGTTCCTTGCCACTGTCGCCTATGGCTTGCTTAGTTGGGAACATTTAATATTAATTTTCAACAATATTATTGATCTGACTGTACTGACTTGTATGAGAACTGAGCTAGATGACGTCAAATTTTGCAAACCTGCTTTATAGATGAAATTGACTAATTTAATAATTTAACTAATGAAATAATAGATGATCTTGACAACGGATCTGAATCAACACTGAACTGACTTCAGCTGAACAACAGTCGAAATGCATCCTTTTCCTGTTATCACTGTACAGCTGCTTTGAGCAATATATAAATAATGGTGACTTGACTTGGTCACCTTCAGGACTACATTACCCAGATTCCTTCCTGGTCTTCTTCTTCTTCTTCTTTTTCATTTTATTGGCAACCGCACTTTACAGTGCATTACTGCCATCATCTGGTAGCTTGGAGCTCGGACCAGAAACATTCCTAGCTCTTAATATTTCTAAGCCCCCCCCCCCCAGAAAAAAAAAAAAAAAAAAAAAAAAAAAAAAAAACACTGGCGCTGCGTGTTCAGCTCCTCCAGCTTCCACCCCATTTCCCTTTAACTCCCGCTTCCCATCCGTAACCTTATTTACCTCCAAATTGACTTACCCTATCTCATACTATACTTCTATACATCTTCTACCTCTCTCTATAAACCTATATACATATTTATCCTACAATCTCTTCATTAAACACAATAACCATACTATTTCCTATATCTGAATCTAATATATTCTTTAATTCCTTCCTGGTCCACCACCTGCACACATCTTCAATCACCACCAGCTGTCTTCAATCACCTCATCACCTCAGCACCAGATATATGTTCTTGTGTTTCATTCTCTGTTTGTGTTTTCCTGCCAGTCACTATCTGGATTACATGTAGATTATTAAAGACTTCTCCTCCTCCTGTCTACATCCCTTGATTTCCATCTCTTTAAGGTTAGTTATTTTGTCACTTATTGGGAGCAGTATGCTAGCTGGAGCCATTTACCTCCAGTCTTTGTGCTAAGCTAGGCTAGCGGTGGGTGCGTCAGACAGAGTTACGGCACACACGGAGATGAAAAGGGTATGTATGGACTTATCTAACTCTGTGGGATACGGTGAATAAGCTAAAGTCCCCAAAAGTCGGCGTGTTCCTTTAAAATCTACTTCAGCATTCTCAGATGACAACAGTCAACTTCTGATTCAGGAGTCTTGAATATGTTGAAGTAAATTTGAGATTAATAAATACACCGGCTGCGCATGTCTGATTATTTCACCTAGTTACTGTTGACGTCACTTACTGTACATCTTATGACATCTATAGAACACAGATGTGTGTTCGCCTACCCCTTACCCCTGCCCCTTGAAACAGAGTGGCAAGGCGTAGGGGTGAAAATATTCCCCTAAGAAATGGGACACCACTACTAAACCCGTTACACGTCATTATACGTCGTCGCTAGCGCCTACGTCACAGGAGATGCGGCAATGTTTATCACAAACTTCCAAGATGCCGTCGTCAGCTGTAGTCATCTCAATTGCGTGAGTTAACTTACAGCAATTTTTTTGTGTGCATTTTTCTTCTGAAGTTCGCAGAAAACAACGGAGATGACGATATCTTCGATGCCTAATGCTGCGTTCACACCAAACGCGAATAGAGCATCTGGCGCGAGTGATTTCAATGTTAAGTCAATGTAAAGACGCGTTTACGCGTGTCTGGAGGTCTTGCGGCACGAATGAGGCGTTTAGCGTGGCGCGGTGGACGCGAATTCACCTCGCTTCAAACTTTTGCTTTTTACACGCGTCATATTGTTAACGAACTTAAGCAATTTTTTTTTCAACCGTTTCTTTGAAGAACATGACCGTAAATATGAACACAAGATTGAATGTGACATAAAGAAAATGATTAGCAGGTGTATGCAAGTACATTTCTCATACCCCTTCGTTTGAAGTGTGGTCCCGAAAAATCTTAGTTTCAAGGGCTATCTGGCCCTTCCCCTTACCCCTACCCCTCCAACCAAAAGAGAATCGAGACAACCCTACCCCTTCACGGGAACGCGCAAAACGGAGGGGCAAGAGGCAAGGGGTGAATTGGGATTGAGCCTAAGTCTGCGTTTCTCTGTACATTTAATGTTGAAAATACCCATTACATAAAATATTTCTATCACAAGTATCACTGACTATAATGGACGTTCTATTGTCTTTGTCCAGTCTAGACGCAGTGTTATGAAATGGCAGAGCTCGGCCGCATGTTCTCAGTGTTCCACGACCTCAAGCTTAACCTGACATAGTGCTGTGCATGAACATCAAAGTTCATCGGACTCAGTGAAATCTTGTAGATGGTTGGAAATTGAAATCCATGGCTTAAGGCCAATTTATACTTCTGCGTCGGGTTCGCGTAGAAGGTACGGCGTAGCATACGCATTGACGTGTACCATACGTCGTACCCTTCGCCGTACCCTGACGCGCACCTCCTCAAAAATGTAACTACGCGTCGCGGCGACGCGGACCGCAAGATCTGTGATTGGTCGGCTGGATAGCATCGCGTTTCCTCCTACGCATTTCCGGAATGATCTTCTGCACTCTGCACCGCCCGCCCGCCATTTTTAAATTCCGAAGATCAGTGAAGAGCCATGGAAACAGACCAAGTGACCGAGAGATTGCTTGAAGAAGTGCGGAAATACAGCCATCTGTATGACTCCTTCAGTCGCCATTGCTCGTAGAAACCTAAACTCAAAACAGCCGCGAGGAATGTAAACACAGTGGAACTGGAACATTAAAACCCACCCGCGCCAACTAGCGTTTCGGCGGTGTAACTGCAGAGCAACACAGACATTCGCAGAAGTATAAATGCTCACGACGGCGTCGCCTACGTGCGTACCCTACGACGTACACTACGGCGTACACTCGACGCAGAAGTATAAATTGGCCTTTAGTGTGGATGTCAAAATCAAAATGGCATATTACTTAACAATTAGTTAATACTAGTCAAGTTCTTTGCTCCTCTGAATATCTGAGAATACTGAAGGTTCTAGGCAGCAACATTTTACATTCTCATGAAGCTCTAACATCCATTTTCAAGGACAGGCATATATTATAACTTGTAGTTCCCAACCTATCAGACTAGAGTAGAGCAGACAAATAAACATTTAGTGATGAATCTTGTTCTCTTCTGACTTCAGTCTGCAGATCTGCACAGCGGATCTATGTTCTACAGAGGTAAACATTTACACAATTTCTTTCTCTGTTCTTTGTTCTTCCAAAGGGAAAAGGGCAGATACAATTCTTTTATATATTTTTTTATTTAACCCATTCAGACCCTGCGTCCATTACAATGGACATCACATGTCAACCCCCCTTTTTTTTTTACTTCTGGAGCATTTCACCTAGTTTAAAGCCTGCAGTCCATTAGATTGGACGCTTGTCATCCAATCAAATGGCAGTAAAGCTCTGCATGTAGTAATTATAAAAAAAAAACACTACTTTGAAGAGAAGCATGTCAGCACTTCACTCCAAACACAGAAGCAAGCAACATTTTCTATGGTTTTATTTACATTTTTTGATATGTTTGTCAGTATTTCATAGTTTGTATGTAAAATAGAAAGATTGAAATTATTAATTAAAGTTAAAAATCGATTGTAGAATTTCAAATTTTAAATCAGGATTTTTTCAAATGTGTCTGTCCATTAGAATGGACAGTGGGTTCAAAAGCCTGTTGAAATCACATTCCAGTAATTGAAGTCCAGTAATGCTGATTGAAATTTCTTATATAAAAAATCTATATCACAGTACCGATACATTTTTTTAACTTTTTCATATGCAGAATATATAGTTCTTGAAGTGCTTGAACATATAGCTGATGGAAGTATCTCAGATGTTGACTTTATGTGGAGTGATGATGAGGAAGATGGAGATGTAAGAAAAATATCCGTATTTAAAACTTTATAAAGTAAAATGACTAGCTTCCGGCGAAACTGTACAAAACATACAGATTTGACATAAATCTAAAGCGTAACTTGAAAATGAATTATTTTTCTTACACAAACGCATCGCTTCGCTTCAGAAGGCCTTTATTTACCCCCAAGAGCCGCATGGAGCACTTTTATCATGGATGGATGCACGTTTATGGACTTTCAAAACAGAAACAACCATTCACTGCCATTATGGAAGCCAGGACATTTTTTAATATAACTCCGATTGTATTCGTCTGAAAGAAGAACGATGTCATACACACCTAGGATGGCTTGAGGGTGAGTAAATCATGGGCCAATTTAAATTTTTGGGTGAACTATCCCTTTATAGGTATAGTACACCCAAAAATTATATTTGTCATCACTTACTCATCCTTATGTTGTTCCAAATCTGTATGAGTTTCTTTATACGGCTGAACACAAAAGAAGATATTTTGAAGAATGTCGGTAACTAGACAGTTGACAGTATAGCCATTGATTTCCATATTTTTTCCTACTATAGCCTATATTTCCTAATAACTACATATTATATTTATTATGATATAATATTATAATTATTAGTAATTATTTTGAAAATTATAATAATATTTATCAGTAATGTATCAATATAGATATTACAGTACAATACCGTATAATTAATTACAGCAAAAGCAGATCAAATGACGAAATACAGTACAAATACAGTAAAGTACTATTTGGTAGTTTACAGTACTGATCTTGTGTACTGTAAAGTGAATTACAGTACAGTTACTGGAAATCGAAATACATGCATCATGCATGGCAACCGTGCTGCCAGTAATGTACTGTAGAAATACAAGAAAATCGTTAACAGAGAAATTGTTTCAAAGATGCACACAGTAAATTACTCTAACGTGAATGCGTTGATTGATTCCTAGGTTTATTTAGTTTGTTACAAACAATGTGCAATCTGTAAAACAAAAGCCTCAAAATTAAAGTTGAAATGATATACTGTTGAAAAGTTTTTGACCTTGAGAAAAAGCTTTAAGTATATACTAACAATTTTTATGTTTATTATTTAATTTTATGTTGGTACATTTTTGTGAAGTACACCTGTTTTGACCTGACGTCCATTGAAATGGACAAAAAAAAATTACAATTAAAGCCAAACATTTTTTTTATTTTTTTTATTTGGTCTCATTTATAGAAGCCTCATGAGCTGGGAAAATGTACTTTTATATTTTTCAGAAACTTAAAACATAATTCAGGTCTGAAGGGGTTAAATATGATAAAACCGGCTATAAGTATAATACTACAGATAATACAATGGTAACCCAGAGCAAATGTGATGTCACTCTTTGGTTTCCTTGATGAATTGCTGTTGATTCTGCAACAAAAAAAAGTGAATAATAACACAGTTCAGTAATGTTGTTTAAGACAACAGATCCGTCTATAATTCTTATTCAAACATTACTAGTGAATGACAAATTTTTTATAATATTTTTAACAACGTTTCACACACCGTTGATGATCAGCTGTACAGTGGGTTGTTCAGATGAGTGTGAGATATAGCAGATGTATTTTCCTGCATCAGTGTATTGAAGATTGATGAGTTTGATGGAGAAGTTTCCTCTCTCATACTCTAATGGGAACGTTTCGGCTCTGTTCTTGTACTGATGTTCTTGTTCTGATACTGAATCTTCACCCTTGACTATATCACACACAATCTTGCTGCCATTGTGTCTCCAGTGTACATTAATGTCTTGAAGTTTATGATCATGTTCAGTGGAAGAACACGGCAGGAGAACAGAACCACCAATAACAGCCTCTACTGTTTCCTGCAGAGACACTGCAACAACACAAACTGTAACTGTAAACACAATTTATTCATGTATACATGTGGCATGTAGTACCTTTTTGTTTTGTGCTCACCTTCACTTATCAGCACTGAAAATACACAGATGAAGCAGCAACTGCAAACAGAAATAGAGCAGCTTTTTAAACAATTGTACAAAGCTTGCATACACAAACAATAATACAAATCATAAAAAAAAAAACTCAAACATCAGCCAAAAGTCTTACGAAGAGCATGTGGCCTGAAATGTTTTTTTAGCAATACAAGTTACTTATTAATCTAAACATTTGATTAGAACATACATATTTATCAGGTTATCCATTTGAACAGTTTTGAGGTTAAATAATTTTTTTTTTTGTATTTTAAATTAGATTTGGATTTATTTGAGCCAGAGTTTAGTTGGGCACGTGTCATGAGAAAACATAGTGCTACACATGCAGTGAATGAAGAATCTGTAGTTGACCGTAACCCTTCTGCTAAAACATTGAATTCACTGTAAACCTACAGTACGCAACTTACTACTATTAACTAAAACTACTAATTAAACAATGCAAAATGCTAACAACTAAATCAAAATAATAGTTACAGCAGATAAACCATGCAGAAAAAAAACTTATTATAATGAACCAATTCATGTTTAATATATTAACAACACTTAAAAGATTTCCCTTTTAATTACAGTTGATATAAAGCATTTGACAACCTAAACACATGCAGGCCAAACACGAACACGAGCAACAACATCAGACATTCATTGTTTAGGAATATTACTCGTGTTTGTCCAAACAGCATTTCATTCACATACCTGATCATCATGGTGGCCTAATATTATCAATATATGTTTTATTTGACTATCATTTGCATAGAAATATTCCTAAATTTAAGTTAAATGCTACTTTTTGAACAGAATGCATTGTAGCTCGTTAGCTTCCGTATAGTCCATGCGTTCTACGTATGACATCAGACGGAAGTGACGTCGACAGTAATCACGTGAACTGATCAGACATGTGCTGATATTCGTTAATCTTTCTCAAATTTTGAGAATTAATATCTCCCAAATTTTGTCATAATTTACTCACCCTCAAGTTGTTCTAAACCTGTATGAGTTTCTTTCTTCTGTTGATCACATAGGAAGATATGTAGAAGAATGTTGATAATCAAGCAGTTGACGGTAGCCATTGACTTCCATTGTATTTTTTTCCTATTAAGGAAGTCAATGGCTACCGTCAACTGTCTGATTAACAACATTCTTAAAAATATCTAATTTGTGTTCAACAGAAGAAAGAAACTCATACAGGTTTAGAACAACTTGAGGGTAAGTGATGACAACGTTTTCATTTTTGGATCAACTATCCCTTTAAGATCATCAATAAAGACATGACCAAAAGCTAGACCGAGTATTGGGCTAGTTTCCCTGAAAAATAATCAAGTTATATACATAATAAAAATAAGCTGAGCTGGTCTTTTCAGCAGGTTGCTATAGTCGTCCTTCCGTCTAATTAGATCATATTAGTGAAATTAACAGCAGTAAATGAATTGAGTAAATGTTCTCAGACTTACTTGAGAATGAGACTGAAGCTTCTTTCTTAAACTCCTCTGGGAAAATGTTGTTTTCTGGATCCTGATCCTTAAGTGAAACATTTCTCTGAATGATGTCTCATATATTCCTGCCATTGTGTCTTCAAAACATTTTGACTTAAGGTTTTTTTTTTACACACACAAAAAAAAAAAAAAGATTGCAGAGCTTCCAACAACATCCTCATTCTGACCTACAGGGAAAAAAAGAAAGAATTGAAACCAACAGGGAAATACAGCCTGGATTTTCAAAAATGAATAAACAGTTTATTTACAACAATAAATTACCTGTTTTCTTTTTCATATTTGGTCTCAATTCATAAAGATCTTCCTTACAGTTTCTCTCTCTTGTTTTCATCCTGACAGACTGAACAAGCTCTGAGAGACTCAAGGCTGATAATCCCTGATGATCTGATGGGAGGAGAAACTAGTTGTCAGACTAGATGAGCTGGTTATTGGAACAAGTACAGTGTTTTGTGTTTAATTTTTTTTTTATAAATGTTATAACTAGTAACATCTTTATTTTGGCCACCAGAGAAACTAAAAGAGAGAAAGTAGAAGTCCCAAACTCACAGCCTTGTTCGATCTTTGCTTGTTTAATCATCATGAAGGTTTGGATGGGTGTTGCTTGTTTCAATTCAGTTGAACTTTAATTGGCACACCTACATCTACACACAACTACTGTGATAGATTCAAGAGGCTTTATATCGCCAAAGCATTGCTAATGTAGCGTTGCGAGAGCAAGAGGATTGAGCAAGAGGATTGAGCAAGAGGATTACCACACTTTTAACAGAAATGGCAATATCCTGCCGACTACGCCAGTTTGTAGCGTTGCGAGAGCAAGAGGATTGAGAAAGGTTTACCACACTTTTAACAGAAATGGCAATATACGATCGACTGCGCCACCCCGGAAAACCAGGGAAATAGCCCTAAGGGCACACAGGTTCGTTTTGAGTGGGTGGGTGAGAGGACACGAGGCATATAAATAGAAAAATAGAGAAGTTTTGTTTTCTTTGTCAATGTTGAATAAATAGTTAGAAATTCAAAGTTAAAACTCTTACACTGGCATATGGTATGATGAACACCATCAATCAGGATCTACCCAAATACACACAACAAATAACACTCAATTTAAAGAAACTCAACCAAGAGCAGAGGTATCTGGAGGTAAGGGCTAGCTGCCAAATTGGAAAATAAACCCCCCAATAGTCCACTACAAGTACCCACACACACGTGAAGGTTAAATGCCAGAAGACACAGCACTAGGTGTAACCACCACACGAATGGCAGCTTCGCTTTCACCCTCCAGAAACCCCCAAGCTCCTGCAACAAAGAAAACAATGAGAAACACACAAACATAAACACAATCCAAGATGGAGGATTTAAACCACTTGACCTAGAATTAGGACTCACAATCCCTCCTGAAAACAAGTTCACTCGGTTTTGGTGATCAAAAATACAACACGAAATAAACAAAGAGAAAGAACAAAAACACAAATAATCATACATGTAGATTTATGAATCAATGGAGTTCAATAGGCGGCAGCCAGAGAAGACAGCCCGCACAGTCAGACGAATTGCACAGTCTTCACAAGCAACGTACGTGCAACAGAAACACAGCAACTAGAAGTTACTATCCTGATGGATGTTGAGGCAAAACAGCGACGCAGTCGCAATTATATGCGATCACAGTTCAGCATTGATACTCGATTCTCACGAATAGCCCAAGAGACCCTCAGTTATGCAGGGGGGGCCTGCCGAGCAGAAAGATAATGTTAAAAACAGAAACAAATTATTAACACACAAAACTATCTTACATACCGCAGAATGATCCCGGCGCACAAACCGCTTCGCAGTCGCGCACCATATTGCAGTACAGCAGCTCAGTCAGGAGCACATGCTATCAATGACATGCTATCAATGCCACCGAAAACAAAATGTAAATAATCAGCCGCGGTCAATTTCTTCTTGTTATACAAAAAAACGGCTACTCATACCTGTGAGGCGTGGGCAGCCAGCACAGAGCAGACGAGGAAGCCAGCTTACAGTCCAAGCCTGCGGCAACCACGGATGACGTCACAAAGCCGATACCAAGACGCATGCCATGTGGCAAACACACATCCCTTATATCAAACAAGGGGCGGGGGCTTAAATTAAGCACAGGTGAATGAAATCCTCATTAGTGGATTCAGTCACCCTGCTACACTAACATTAAATTACAGGCATACATGTTTACACAACATTTAAAAACAAAAAAGTTTGATTAAGTAATATTCCAACCAGAAGAAGGAAAAAGGGGGAAAAGTACACCATGATTTGTTTTATATAAATGTGACTCAGTGTAGATGTACCTGTTGGTTGTGCAGTTTGTGGTCCCATTGAACTCGTTAAACGTTTGTCATGACAGGGCGTCACAAACCTGAATGCCAGGTTTGCATTTCTCTTCTTTTTGACATATTCTTTTGCATTATATTATTGCATACATATTTTGTATTGTGTTTTTGTAGTATATGGGGGAGAAAAAAAAATGCTTTTGATGCCTGTTGTCATCAAACGGTTTCTGAAACACACAGGAGGCCTCCAGCTTAATTTTAATCAGTAGTTTGCAGAGCTGTGACCTGATGCCAGTATGACACGTTTCATAAGGAGTGGTGTTGATGTGGAAACTCTCAGCACCATGTTTGTTATACACACAAGTGAGAAGAGTGTTTATGATATCCTGGTGTATCAACAGTCTGAACAGTAAGGTGTTGTCACATTTAGAACATGTCAATACTCATATTGGCTTTTTACAGCACTTAAAAAACTCAGATCAAGTTAGAATTTGCAAGAAATGGACTGGACAAGTATTTCATTCAAATATTTTGAGCAAATCTAGAGGTGTGGAAATCATAATCAACTGGTGCGTTCAGTTTTCTCCTTCACAAACTTTAGATGACTCTGGCCGTATGTAATTGTTTAGGGTTTTGGCCAGAATTCAGTGAAGATGAACGTGTTACCTAGCCTGGTTAAAACCAGACCCTTCTCAGTTGAAACTGAGTATAGGGTCTGGGGAAGCTATGTAGACAAATCATTTCCAAAGGGGCGTCACCAACCGACGTAGCTCAAATTCCTCTGGGCGCAATTGGATAGTCATAAAACCAATCAGATCGATGAAGGAGATGACGTATGCTTCGAGTGTTGTTCTTTGCTCCGGTTTTAAAGGGATAGTTCACTTTGAAATTAAATTTTGGTATGTTTTAGCTTACCTCAAGGGCATCCAAGATGTAGGTGTCTTTTTTTCCGCAGTAGTTTCAATTTTGATATTTTTAGGTCAAACCGTTCTTGTCTGTCAGTCATATAATGCAGGTCTATGGTCACGGTCTCAAAGAGCATGCACAAAGTCCAAATTAAAACAATTCCCCATCGTCCAAATTAAACAATTCCCCATCGTAAGTACACATTGATGGCCTAAGACACGAAACGAGCGGTTTGTGTGAAAAAACGAACAGTATTTATATCGTTTTTAGCTCTTATACACAGCCGCGTCCAAGTGATCTGAGGGCGCGCGCAGTCTGCGTACACGTCACACAGCAGGATGCGCGCGCGCCCTCTATCCCTTTAACGGAAACGGTAAGTTTAAATCGCTCAAAACAGACGCGATAATAACTGATTCGTTTATATACTGTCTATGATTCGAACGAGTGATGTTCCACGGCGGCATCCATCTTTGTAATGAAATCTCCTTCAGCGTCGCTGCGCTGTCGTCATCATGTAAATCCCTCCCCAAACGTTTCTGATTGGTGCCGCGATTTCGGCGGCACAGAAATGAGTTTGAATGGGCTCTTCTCCAGACTGTCCTGGAGAGAGAATTAAAATTCGCCGGAAGTAGTCTGGGTTTTCCCAGGCTACGTGTTACCTAGATTTTATTTCCAATTTTCATAAACTTAAATACTTTTTAAGACTCTAAATCAACACATTTCATCTTTTATTTGGAACAAAGGGCCTATCAGAATTCACAGGGAAATCCTTCAGAGATCAAAGCTTTTGGGTCCTTTCTAATTTTTTATTTTACTTCTGCGCAGCAAATATACACACTACATTATTCTGGTTTCAGAGTAATTTTGGGCTCTGCGATTGGGTACCGGCTTGGGTTAGCGTTGAAGAGGGTTCCTGTACCCCAGTCTGCAGTCTCGCACTGTCCTTATGGTAATCTCATCGTCCGGCAATCATCACGAATCAGTTTTGAACCCATTTCGGCCTTCAGCATTTGCCGGTGATTTCACCAATTAATTGTAAGCCTCTATTTCCCCCTTCACTTAATGACAAAGCATTTAATACATGGCAGAGAGCAGGGATTTTGGTTGTCAATGACATCTGTATTGGTCATATTTTTCCCAGTTTCACACAGCTGATGCAAAAATTCTCCCTTTCTAATGTACTTTTTTATATAGATATTTGGAATTCCAAAAATTTGTTAAAAATTCATTCCCTGACTTTCCAAATCATATTCTTGAAGTAGCCCTAGACAAAAGGGGTGCATCCCTACATCTTCTATCTGTGCACAACACAGCCTCGTTAAATTAAAATGTATTCACTGTTTTTTCTTTCTTTGTGTTTGGGGTTATGCAGGACTGGATTGGAATAATATATTTCGCTGTTTTCTTGTACATGTATCATGTTGTAAAAGTTTCATAAACAGATTAAGCAAAATAAATAAATAGCCACATCAACTGAAAGAGCTTGATTTATAATCACATTTTAGGGTGATCACATCCTGATCAAAGCAGATGTGGGACACTGAGAACTTCTCAGATAATGGGCTGAAACAAACTACACAAAATGTTTGAGTTAAGAATGATTTGGTTTCAGTTCAACATTGACCCCAATGTGCTTTATATGTACTGTGTGTCACAGCAAACCTGCAAACTTTTCACTTACAACCCCATCCTTTTTCTTACATTGACACACCACTCAGCTAGGAAAAGCTTGGAAGGTTAAGAAACGTAGTGGAAATAAAGTGTAAGCCTAATTCGTCACAATTCTGTGAGGATTCTAAAGGAACTGAATCAGGCAGTGTCGGCAGCTTCAGTTGTGGCAAATGTGTTGTTTCTGTAACTGAAACAAAGTGCTTAAGTTGTAAGTTTCTAACGTAACTGAAACTGGCTGTGGAGTTGTAAAAATTCTGCAAAGATTCTCAAGTAACCAGATTAACTTAAAGGTTGAATCAGTGATTTCAGGCCCCCAAAAAAATGATCACATTCATCTAATCTTTCCTAACGATCCGCTAGCTGCCCGCCCCATAAGCATGCCGTCAAAAAAACGCGTCTCTGTGGGCAGCCTAGGCTCTGAGATCTGCACACAAAAACAATTGGTTTCACCAACCACTCAAAACCAAAACAAATAGTGTTCCAACCAATCACCGACAGGGGTGGGTGTTGTGAGGTTTAAGTCAGAGCTGAAGAAGAAGCTGGCTCAAAACCTCACAACACCCACCCCTGTCGGTGATTGGTTGGAACACTATTTGTTTTGGTTTTGAGTGGTTGGTGAAACCACTTGTTTTTGTGTGCAGATCTCAGAGCCTAGGCTGCCCACAGAGACGCGTTTTTTTGACGGCATGCTTATGGGGCGGGCAGCTAGTGGATCGTTAGGAAAGATTAGATGAATGTGCTAAAAAAAAAAAAATGTGGGCCTGAAATCACTGATACAACCTTTAATGCAGTTTGGTGCGAGAATTATATTAATTAAAGAAGTCTATCGATCCAATCCGCAGTCGATAAAAGCATTACAAGGGAAGGAGAATTGGCCCCTGTGGGTCACTCTTTTCTCCATTTTTTTAATTTATTTTGGAAGACCTACAGTTATGCAAATCATACAAATATAAAACAAAACATGTTTTCACTCAAAAGAAAAGTTAGCAAAAAAAAAAAAAGGTAGCTTGCGTCACTTGCGTCTAGTGTCATCCAGGGACGCACATGCTTTGTTGACATATGGAAGATATGTTTGCAATAATTTCTGTTGTTTGGAAAATGTAGTACTTAAAATTTAAAGAGATGGAAATTGAGGGATGTAGACAGGGAAGGTTTAAGCTGTATAATTGCTGGCCACCTGAACTGTCTTCCTGCACTGCCGGGTCTGCCCACGCCATGCCACGGCCCAAGTCCGCCAACGCCCACGCCATGCCACGGCCCAGGTCCACCCACGCCAGGCCACGACCCAGGTGGTGGAGTAATAACTTTCTTTATTGAATCTGTTTGAGATCGATTTAACGCTAGATGTTTTGCTATAAATTACGAACATGGCATCTGAGGACTATTTCTCATCTTTCTCAGTTATTTTGCTTTATTTCCAGATTCAATCATAGTCTCGTTCTTACGTGGTAGAGCACGTTCGCACATGTGCAGTCTTCAAAAACGGTGCTTTAAATCTCTTGACAAACTAAAGACGTAATGACATTTGTATGTATTCTAAATAAAAGGTACAGATTGTAATGAATGTCAGCTTGCTTATTTTGCTCAAGACAAGGATTTATTAAGTCCATATGTCATGCAAACAAGATACTATGCTTCTAACCACAGGTCAAAAGCTGTCGTTCCAACCACACAACTTTGCAAAGACTCGTTGAACTATGCTGATAACGACGGAACTTACAATCATAGTTGGCTAACGATGCTTTTGGGAAACACACACCAGGCTGACTTTGGTAACCTCTGAATAAGGATGAGAGTCACAGACAGACTAATATTAGCGTTGATGTCATTCTTCTAACGATGTAACAAGTGCATTGTGTGTTATAGGAAGTGTTCCTGGTTCCGGATGACAATTTATGCAGCCTAACAATCCTTTTACTGATTTGAATAATAGAAATTGATCATGAACTTTGTTTATCTTAAGTTTCCTGTTTCCTTTGACTTTATTTCTTGCCACTAATCTGTTTTTATGGACACTGATTCAATCATCACAGCTGTTAGTCTTTATATTCATTATCTTGTGAATATATGCTTTTTGTTTTCAGTCCCTCAGTATTGTTGGTGCACTGCACTCTGTTTCGTGGAGTTTGCTTGTTGTTTTGATTACCTGATTCTCAGTTATTTAATAAACCTTGTGTTGTTTTGATCCTTTTGACATTTATTCATCATCTTTGGTCCCGTCACTCCAACTCGGCCTGTCGACCTGTCGGCTTCGCCTTGGCTCCTCCCTCCCTCGGCTCCAACAGAGACCCTCGACCCTCCAGCTCCAGAACTTACGAGCCATCCACTGCGCTCAGTCTCTCCATCCCTTCGACTTCAACGGCTCCGCCTTGGTCCTCGGTTGGTACATGTTCAGTCCGATTGGCATTGCGAACACCATAGGAAATAAGGAAGCATCGATAATTCACTTTACAGGAAGTGGAGAGGGAAATAGCTGTCAGTGAGCATAGCCCTTCTGTACAGGACTGCAAGGGGACTGACTAAATGAAATGCTGTAAAAAGGATTTGAGGCCCCAACATTATTATTGAGTTTAATTAGTCCCATGTGTGGTTTACGTGCGGAAGACGCAGCAGTTACATTGCAAATTATCATGATTATGGTTAAATAAGATAAAATACACATATAATATAACCTAATTACATTTATTCTCATATTAAACATTTATCACTCTGTTCAGCACTTTCAAACATGAAGAGTCGTTCATTATATTTATAATACATTTATATTTAAATGCACATGGATGTACTTGCACATGTATATTAAATGCAAGTATGGTCATTTAAATTGTATTTATTTACAGAAGCCTTTATTATGTCATCATATTTACTATATGCATATCTGCATAAGCCATTCTACATTTTAACAGGTTAAAAATGACGAGGTGCAAAATGTCAAATGTCAAAAAATAAAACACATGGGTGAGAGAATCGTTCATAATAAGATCAATAAGATGCATTTTTAATATATAGTTGAATTTCTAATGAATGCACAACTGTAAAGTAGACATTTCAGTTCTCTACTGCCCTCTAGAGGCTGAAAACTGTAACTCTCCACTCGATCCACACACTGGAGATCTCTGCTCTCACCACTGGATGGCAGATGTTACTCTCTTGGTTTCATGTGTTTGGTTGTTCGCTGTAAACGTCACAATCTCCTGAGTTTATTATTCAAAACAATCCAGAGTTGACAGAGAACATTTATAGTTAGTGAGCATTATAAGACTGAAACTGATCTAAGACATGTTTATAGCTTAACTTTAGCTATTTAGTATTCACTTCTGGTGATTTTATTTACCAAGGTTTCAAAATTCATGAAAGGTGTGTTCATTTCTGAAGATTATCATGATAAACATAAACTTGAATTGGTCACAGAGCCAATTATCATTAGTATTTTTCAGCAATAAGACAATGGGAAAATCCTATTGGCTTTTTGTCGAGGGAACCAGAGTGATGCGAACTTCTGGGTTGGCCTACAAAAATCTTATGTCAGATGACTCTTCACAATTTATTTTGATTTAAATTAGAACCAAACTACTGAATACACCTTTAATGAAACACACGTCAAGTTAATGTGTTCAAGATCAAACAAGCTCAAATACCTCATGAAAACAGTGGTTATAAAAGCACAAAATAGGTTATTATTAATAAAGTGGTGATGGTAATAAGGGCATTAGATGTTGTGGTCAGAGTTTTAGACTTCCTCTGCTTGATGTGGAAGGTTTTTGTCTTCCTTTGTTTTCTTCAGAGCTGCAGTAGATTCATCTTAATGTTGTGTGGAGGGAAACAGAATCATTCTGAAGTGTTTTAATCAAGAACAACATGAAGATCTTTCAGCTTCAGCTCTGTGAGTTTTACATATCAGTATATTTACATGCACTTTACAAACTTAAACTTAAACTAAATTGTTTTATCATAAATCTTCATTCATTGTTTTATATTTCACAGAGGTTTTAATTAGGTAGGCCTAATACTGAATTTGATGCATGTGTATTTATTTAATTTTTGATCTTATAGATGTATTAATCTGTTGTCGAGCTGCAGTCTCAGATCAACTCACTGATTTGGGATCAAATGTGACCATAAACTGTGATCTTGATGAAAATGAGGTTTATTGGATTTTACTGAAAACACCAGATCCTCCAACAGTGATTCTACGGTCAACCTCAAATCCAACAGCGCCTTTTTACTCAAATAAAACATTCAGAAAGAAATATTCACTGCAATTTAAACATCGTCTAGTTATTAATAATGTGACTGCTGATGAATTAGGAGTTTATTACTGTATGAAAACAGGCACACCTCCAAAACTCAGCAACAGCACCAGACTGCACTTCACCGGTGAGTTAATTTACTCCTCTATTGATCAAGTCATATTGATGATCAGTGTGAATAATTACATTGGTTATGTACTACTTCAGGGTTTTTTTTTTCACACTCATGAACAACATAGTTTTGCACACACAGAGATGAATATGATATAAATATTAAAGTCAGTCGGTTATTATTGTAACTCTGAACACTTTCATTACAGAATCAACTCAAATAACTGAGTGTCACAATCATACAGTGGTGGAGTTTATTGATCAGACACAATGGCCGATTATTATCATCATATCTGGACTGATGAACGGGCTTCTGCTCATTGTGCTGATCGGTGAGAGATTCTTTAATTAAATACATAATAAGCAAATTAATTCTGTAGTCTTAAAATATCAATATGACGCTCTTCTCAGGCATGTCAAGGTTTTCATTATTATTATTATATATATATATTTTTTTTACTATTTTGGTTTTAAGGTGTCTTCACCTTGACAAAATAATTTAAATCTGAATTCCTTGTCTCGTTTTTAGTTTTTGCTGTTGGAAAAACAGAACGGTTGGAAAAATATGATCCTGATCTACTTCAGACACGAGTTATATATCATCCTCATGACCCAAACCGACCAACATCACAATAAGGTCAAATATGTGAAACCATCATTAATAGTTTTAGTAAAATTCATTACTGTTAATTTCGATAATTGTTTAGAATTCTTGCTGAGCTGTTATTCGAAGAAATTATAGAGCCTTTTGTTTGGATTAATGTTAATATTAACAAAAAGCTGAATGTTAATATTGTTTCTTTGGTGCTCTTTCAGTTCAGTGACGTGGATGATATTCAGCAAGCGACAGCATCTGTGTTTGATTATATAACATGTTCTTAAAATATCATGTGCTTCATATACTTCATGTCAAGAATAAATATTTTAACATTGTAATATCAGACGCTGGAGACTGGTGCTAATTGTCACATTTTTTTACTAAAATAAAACATTATTTAGAAATATATTACATGCCTTTTTGGCAAAAAAAACAACAAAAAAAAACCTTTTGAACATTTATTAGTTTGTAAAAAGTCTCATTAAACATGGTCCTTTAGTTATCAATGCATATTAAAGTGTAAATCTTGTAATTTGAGTCTTTGTGTGTTTTTTTTGGCAAGATGCATTTCCACTTGAGCTTGACAAAGTACATTACAATCTTTTCTGTCCTGGGTTTCTCGGCATGATTAACTAGTAGTACGTTACTAAGGCTAATGCACAGTTATTATTATTATTATTAATATTCATGGTTCTTGTCATAAGTGCAACATTTAACACTTAGAGGAATTATTTTTTGCAATCTAAAAATATTCTCATGAATAAAAAAAAGAAGAATCTGATATATAACATGTAATATATACATTTTATTTTACATTTATATGTTATATAGAAATATATTTTATATATTTGTTAAATGTCATTGTACTCAGCGCAAAAAAAAAAAAGAAAAAAAAAAAGAAAGGCCACCGGCTGCAGAGTGGAAAAACTCAGCTGAGGTTCTAAACCAAAACCAGAAATATGTTCCACTGGTTGGTTCTCTCACCTTTGTCTAGAGTGGATGTTTAACTGAACCAAGTGTCAATACCTTTATATGTTTATCTCAATTCTCACAGTTTTCTTAACCTCAAGTGGAAACAGCAGCATTGCCGTAGTCGTACATTGTAGCGCTTCTGTACTTCATACTATCTAGATCTACACATTTCATATCAGAGCATTAGACATCATGTAAAACACCTTCACACTTGATACGTTTATATTGCTGTGAATGTTCAACAGTTAAAGCAGCTTCACATGAGTCTAGGGTCATTCTCAGAGGCTTCAGTTCACACAGAGGAAGAGTGACTGAGCTTTTCCTTTTCAGTTTAAAAGAAAGCTCATGATTTGCATGAAGTGTCTGAATGGCTTTGATGAAAAAACGACCAACACCAAATTTTATATAAAATATAAATGTCAACACCATATTCTGTAG
This sequence comes from Leuciscus idus, assembly GCA_021554675.1. Lineage (NCBI taxonomy): Eukaryota > Metazoa > Chordata > Actinopteri > Cypriniformes > Leuciscidae > Leuciscus > Leuciscus idus. The sequence goes on from CM038625.1 coordinate 36,160,680, forward strand.
ATGAAATAAATAGATTTGAGACTTCATTGAGTCAGACATATTATAACTATAAATCCCACTCTATTCGCTTCAATTATTGCAGATACGATGTCTTGTACACACTGTATGAGCACACAAAAGATTAATTTGACTGATGTGTAATTAGGAATGAAAAAATACTTTTGTAAATGATGTTGTCATGAAACACCTGGAGAACTAATCAACATGAAGAACTACAAAGCAAATCACACGACAGGAAATAACATGAAAGTCCACAAACACACAGGGAATATATGACAGAAGTGCAGTTTTAATCTTAAGAAAGATCAAATAATCCATAAAGATCTCAAAATATATTTAACAGTAAACACAACATGATGAAAGAACACTTGTGGTAAAGACTCATTTGTCCTTTAGCAAACAATGTTCCTGTCTCAGAGTGTCAAGATCTTATAATGTTATACATTACATTCTGTTATAAGTATAATGCAATGCAAATGGCAAGAATATGATGACAGTACAAAACTTGTCAAAGCTTTGACAATTCAGCTAAATATATATTAAAAAATATATATATAAAAAAAAAAAAATGCCAGAAAAGTTAGAGAAAGTGAGAAGTCAAACTTGTATGTCATTTGTTTCCCTCAGTCATGAAAGAAGGGAATAAGGCAGCTTTAATTATTTCTTAACAAAAATTTGATCAAAGTATTACAGGTAACACAATGCAAACCCAAAGCAAAAGCAATGATGTCTCCTCTCTCTGCTGATTCTACAAGAAAAGGTAGAGAAACAAACAACATTATTACACTGTGACAAAGGCAACAGATCCAAACAGCCGCATTCAGACTGAAACATTACTTGTGAACTTCAATCTGATCATTCACTTATTGGATTCAGATTTTATAAAACACTTCAAATTAAAAATGTCATACATTAATCAACCATTTTTACACACCATTGATTGGTTGATTTTATTTGGTTTTACTTGTTTCAACCACATGGAACCACTGTCCATGACTAAATCATGTTCAGACAGAGAGCATATATATATATATATATATATATATAATAATCAAATGTGTTGTTCAGGTGCTCACCTATATGTATCAGCACTGCATATACAAAGATGAAACAACAACTGTTTAAAAAAAAAAAAAAAAAAAAGAAAAAAAAAGTGTCTGGAAGTTTAACACAACCAGTCGATCGTCACGCTAGCAACAGCAAAGTCATGGGCTGCGTCTGAAACTGATAAATGCTTTCTTCCGAGGACGCGTTCTAAGGTCGTGAGGCCTCAAGGCACGTCTGAATGGCCAGTGAATGGCCGTTTCTGTTTTGAAGTCCATCAAAGTGCATCTATCCATGATAAAAGTGCTTCACACGGCTCTGGGGGGGTTGTGTGTTTGTATTCGTCTGATAGAAGAATGTCATATACACCTAGGATGGCTTGAGGGGGAGTAAATCATGGGCTAATTTTCATTTTTGGGTAAACTATCCCTTTAAGATTAGGTAGTTAACTATTGTTTAAATCGCTCTAAAACTCACTATCAGTAGATATATAATAAAAGCTTTCCTGTAGCTCAGTGGTAAGAGCATTGCGTTAACAACGCAAGGTTGTGGGTTTGATCCCAGGGGATTGCATATACCCATGTATAAATGTATAGGATAACGCAATGGAAGTCGCTTTGGATAAAAGCGTCTGCCAAATGTAAATATATATTAATATATATAATATAAATATATATAAAACTCAATAATGCTGATTCACATTGATAGCCTGCAGTGCAGCAAACACAAATTGTTGTAATGGTACTTAAAGAAAAGCGACGCTAACTAAAGAACTACTGAATGCACCTTCAATCTATTAATAACATAAAAAAAAAAATCCCTGTTAGTTTAAATAAAGTAAAATAAACAAACCAGGTCAAATGCAAAAATGAGCACGGAAACAACAGCAGGCCTTCAGGCCCACGTGTTTGTCTGAAGACTGTCTCATTCAGAAATCATTTAACATACCTGTTCTTCATGATACCTTATATTATTAATATATAACACATTAATATGGAATTAGGGAGAAATACTGCTTTTTTAAACAGAAAGTATTGTAAACGTTTCCGCACGGATGTGTTCTATAGATGTCATCAGATGTACAGTAAGTGACGTCAACAGTAACTAGGTGAAATAATCAGACATGCGCAACCAGTGTATTTATTAATCTCAAATTTACTTCAACATATTCAAGACTCCTGAGTCAGAAGTTGACTTTTGTCATCTGAGAATGCTGAAGTAGACTTTAAAGGAACACGCCAACTTTTTGGGACTTTAGCTTATTCACCGTATATCCCCCAGAGTTAGATAAGTCCATACATACCCTTTTCATCTCCGTGTGTGCTGTAACTCTGTCTGACGCACCCACCGCTAGCCTAGCTTAGCACAAAGACTGGAGGTAAACGGCTCCAGCTAGCATACCGCTCCCATATCTCATACTGCTAGCATATAAGTGACAAAATAACTAACCTTAAAGAGATGGAAATCAAGGGATGTAGACAGGAGAAGGAGAAGGAGAAGGAGAAGGAGAAGTCTTTAATAATCTACATGTAATCCAGATAGTGACTGGCAGGAAAACACAAACAGAGAATGAAACACAAGAACATATATCTGGTGCTGAGGTGATGAGGTGATTGAAGACAGCTGGTGGTGATTGGAGATGTGTGCGGGTGGTGGACCAGGAAGGAATCTGGGTAATGTAGTCCTGAAGGTGACCAAGTCAAGTCACCATTATTTATATATTGCTCAAAGCAGCTGTACAGTGATAACAGGAAAAGGATGCATTTCGACTGTTGTTCAGCTGAAGTCAGTTCAGTGTTGATTCAGATCCGTTGTGAAGATCATCTATTATTTCATTAGTTAAATTATTAAATTAGTCAATTTAATCTATAAAGCAGGTTTGCAAAATTAGACGTCATCTAGCTCAGTTCTCATACAACAAAGTCAGTACAGTCAGATCAATAATATTGTTGAATATTAATATTAAATGTTCCCAACTAAGCAAGCCATAGGCGACAGTGGCAAGGAACCCAAACTCCATCAGGAGACAGAATGGAGGAAAAAACCTTTGGAGAAACCAGGCTCAGTCGGGGGCACAGTTCTCCTCTGGCCAATGAACGAACACGGTGTGATTATTATGATTCAGGCTGCATTCAGAGTCAGAAGTCAAATTCACAAGTCAGAATTCAGATCCGGATCAGTAGCATTCAAATATTTCATCCTGTTCTTTTTGCTTGAAGATCAGATTCATCATGCTGGTATGGAGCCAAAGCCAATCACCATCGTCCATTCCCACATCACACCTGTCACTCAGCCCAACCCAGAGCCCAGCCAGCCATCACCCCGCACCACGGACACAATGCCAGAGCCAACCACGGATGGGAAGCTTCCGCCCGCCGTGACAGAGGAGCATGTTAGGATTACAGCGCCAACCATCGGCCCAGAGCCGAAGCACCGGCAGCTGGTCCCATCATTCCACCTCGGCCCGTCAACCTGTCGGCTCCATCAGAGACCCTCGACCCTCCGGCTCCACCAGGCTCCCTCGTCCCTCCGGCTCCACCAGGCTCCCTCGTCCCTCCGGCTTCACCTTGGTCAGCCGTCACCCTGCCTGCGGTACAAACTTACGAGCCATCCACTGCGCTCAGTCTCTCCCCCCCTTCGACTTCAACGGCTCCGCCTTGGTCCTCGGTCGGTACATGTTCAGTCCGATTGGCATTGCGAACACCATAGGAAATAAGGAAGCATCGATAATTCACTTTACAGGAAGTGGAGAGGGAAATAGCTGTCAGTGAGCATAGCCCTTCTGCACAGGACTGCAAGGGGATTGACTAAATGAAATGCTGTAAAAAGGAGTTGAGGCCCCAACATTATTATTGAGTTTAATTAGTCCCATGTGCGGAAGACGCAGCAGTTACATTGCAAATTATTATTATAAGATAAAATACACATATAATATAACCTAATTACATTTATTTTCATATTAAACATTTATCACTCTGTTCAGCACTTTCAAATATGAACAGTTATATTCATTAAACGAATAATACATTTATATATAAATACACATGGATGTATTTACACATGTATATTAAATGAAAATATGGTCATTTAAATTGTATTTTATTTACAGAGGCCTTTATTATATCATCATATCTACTATCTGCATATCTGCATATAGATCTATTCTACATTTTAACAGGTTAAAAATGACGAGGTGCAAAATGTCAAATGTCAACAAAAAAACCACATGTATGAAAGAATAGTTCATAATAAGATCAAAAAGATGCATTTTTAAAATAGTTGAATTTCTAATGAATGCACAACTGTAAAGTAGACATTTCAGTTCTCTACTGCCCTCTAGAGGCTGAAAACTGTAACTCTCCACTCGATCCACACACTGGAGATCTCTGCTCTCACCACTGGATGGCAGATGTTACTCTCTTGGTTTCATGTGTTTGGTTGTTCGCTGTAAACGTCACAATCTCCTGAGTTCATTACTCAAAACAAGCCAGAGTTGACAGAGAACATTTATAGTTAGTGAGCATTATGAGACTGAAAATGATCTAAGAGATGTAGCATTTGCAAAGCAACTCTGTAACTGTGAGTTTGTTCAACAGACTTTATGAGACAGGCCTCCTGAGTCACTCCACAGAATCGACCTTGAAGATGTTTGTTTGCAGCCACAGATCTAGAATCAGGTGTTTTAGTGAATGTTTCTCTGCAGTCGTTTCACTGACTCTTGTGTACTTTAGTTACTGATAAGATGGTGTTAAACACTGCACTGGATCAGCATGCTCGTCTTTATCTGAACTACACTGATACTAGTGAGTTTTAAAGAACTTTCTACACAATAAATCATTCCCTTATTTGTAAGAAGTAATTTGGGCTTTACATCACCAAACAACAATACTAACGTATCTACAGAGGCGACAGCCAATAAAGTGTTGCAGAGATTACATATTTTTGTAATCCTGATGTTGGTGATGTTAAAGTTTATAGCTTAACTTTAGCTATTTAATATTCACTTCTGGTGATTTTATTTACCAAGGTTTAAAAATTCATGAAAGGTGTGTTCATTTCTGAAGATTATCATGATAAACATAAACTTTAATTGGTCACAGAGCAAATTTTTCTGCAATAAGACAATGAATAAGACAATCATGGCTTTTTGTCGATGGAACCAGAGTGATGTGAATTTGACGCTACAATGACGCTATTTACATGGCAGAATTTGCAAACGGAAAGACTGAACGTCTCTAGCAACGAGCCAACACACCTCGTTTTCAGACCAGCAAATGGGCGCAAATGCATTTGCTATTTAAACAACGTGGTGCAGGATGTGAAAATGATAACTGCATCAGGCTGAAACTAGCAAAAAAACCTTGTGTCGTGCCTGGTGCTGAATTGCGCCAACTGTATGATAGGGCTCAAAATGTCAAATGGGACACCCTACGGTCTCTAATGCACGAATGAAGTGTGCCATTTGGGACAGGGCCAGAATAGAAAAACAACAAGGTGCAAGATGAATTGGAAAGAAAATTGAGACTGAGAATATGCCAACATATACATTTGAAAATGCATCTTTAATTTCTCTACGTTTTGGACTTTCGTCCACATTGAGATGGCATTTTTGACTTGTGGAATAATTTGAAAAAATGAATCTTTGTGGACTGTGAAAACAGAGGTAGGTCTATTTGAAAACAATGACGTATGTTTAGTCATGTGATGCATATTGTTCTGATAGATAAAGGTTACTATTGTAACCTCCATTCCATGAAGGAGGGAGCTCTTTCCATCCTACGTCAGAATGAAGTTGGGCCTGAATTGGTGAAATATTTTGCTGATAAAAAGATCGTGCCAGAAAAATACAGTGAGAAACTGAGTATTTCTGGTCTTATCTCATCACCATCTCAGTGAGCTTTTATTGTGTTTTATGCTTGCACAGTAAAATGATTTTAGCATTTTCCAATATTTTAGTGTGGACGAATAACTTGAAAACCCTTGAAAACGGTAGTGTGGATGGAGAACATTTTGAAATGAAAACACCATTTTAAAATGTTTCCAAATTAATGAAGATGAGGCCTGAATACAGTATAAGTACACAAATAAGGTGATAATAATGTGGTGAAATGGGAACATGCGTGGGAGAAGATGGTGGGAAGCAAAGGATTCTGGGCATTAAAGTGTCCATCGAATGCACACTTCAGAATCTCGCAGAACATATTGTGTGCATTAAATTTATTGAGTTGGCTTGTGCGTTTTATTTTTTTGGCGCTTCAGGAATGTGACGTGGTAAGGGAGCAGATCACGTCACACACAGCACTAACAACGACTCATGCATGGTACAACAGGAAAGCAGTTTATTTTCACTTTGAAACACACAAACATCTGATACATTTGACAAATGTTTCCATTGCATCCTCCTCTCCTGAACCGTAATGCATGTTCTGCCTCCACCATCTTTGGTAAACAGAGAGCCCCGTATTTTTTGACATGGTCAGTTAGCTGTGGTTCAACAGGCCTCCTCTTCTTAGTTTGAATGCTCATCTCATCATCATCATGGACATCCTGTTGACCTCGAACACCCTCTGCTTGAGTCCATTTCAACTATAGCAGCAGCTTAAAGTAAAATACTGCCGTTTCTCCTTCCCTGGAGATCTGATGGTCTTTGCTCTACGTGATCCAGCTGTTTGTGGCAGCCAGGTCAAAGAAATGCAGGACCAAATGGATGGTTCATTTTCTTGTACAGCTTGATATCGGGTACAAGCTGATCAAGTCAAATCCACCAGTTTTTGTTTCAGCTCAGCCACAACAAGAAGTCTAGGCACAGTAACATGGCGCTTCTCTTTCGCTGACCGTCTCAGGATTTATCCCATGGACACTGGAGCTCATCAGAACTGCCTCATTGTCCAGCCACTTTGTCAATCTCTGATAGTTTTCTGACAACCACACAATGCAGGGAGCCTGTTTTTAATAATGGTCCCTGTTCCCAGGAAAGTAGTTGCTTTCATCTGACATTTCCATGGTTCTCAATAGCGGAAATCATCATAGATGACGTAAACTTCTACAGTGGTAAAAGACAGCAAATGTTTTGTTTTTTTTGTTCTAACAGAAAAAAAAAGAAAAAAAAAACTATTATGTTTCCAGGACTTTCCAAAAAGAAGAAGAAGAAAAAAATATATATACAGAGGGATAGATTATGACAGTCAAAAAGGAAAGATGTCAAATTTACTGTCACTCCCTCAGCCGCTGTTTTGAAACCATAGGGATCAGGAATTGGCTGTTAAGTGATGACTTAAACGCTGCAGGCTCAAGAACACTGAACTGTAATAATACACACAGTCTTTCATTAGGTACACCTAGAACTGTGTTGGACCTACTTTTGACTTCAGAACTGCCTTCATTCTCTTGATTCGAGCTTTGTGACATGTGCGTGTTGTCTTGAAGTGGCCATCTACTCTCGAGAAATGAGGAAAAAAAGTAGGGCGGGACTTGATTTTGACCTTCAGGTATTGATTGGATGGTTGTGGTTTGCTATTACTGTGATCTCATTTGATTGACAGGTTGTCCCGTCCTTGCGTCAGTAAACGCATCATCAGAGAAGAGATGTCGCTGCAAGAGGGTTAGGAAGTTATTTTGATTAAAGATTATGAGAGCACATACATTTTTGGATCATAAGGTAACTTTAACCAATTTCATAGTACAACAAAAATAATGTTTCACCTGAATGTGTTTGCTGATACCTCACCTCCCTCATTGTGCACACTCACACATTGAGTCAGCATAAGGACTCGCCTACCAATGACATACCTGTATGGACTTACCTGTGTGATCATTCATATTTTTATGCTCCACGCTCATCTATCTCAAGTTCTAAACCTGTTCATCATTCACATCTCTATTGATCATCTGTATCTTCACCTCATTCTGCACTAGCAAAACAAGGACTGTTTATCCTTCAGTTAAGTCAAGCTATCCATCCTACGCTCAATATACTCACTGTTTACCTCGCATACACTACACTCAAATGAAACGAGGCGAATTAAAGGCTAGGCCTTAAATGACATGAAACACAAACACATACAAAATCCCTATCTTTGCTATTAGATTACGCAACTTTGTAGACTAAAATGTAGAAAAAGCAGTGATAGTACCTCTCTGTAATCACTGAACATTAAGTAGTGATGACTTTGCCATGCGTATTATTGTACAGTCTTGGAACTTTCCACAGAACTGTAAAGTGTTGTTTCATGTTTTGTATATTTTCTGTGATTATTCTGGCTCCATTCACACTGGATATATCCAATTGTTTTTCAGATCTGATAGGAATGATCGACTGACACTGTCACTTTGAAAACAATGACGGTCAACACAACATAATGTGGATGAGAGTAGATGGAAACAGTGGGTGGAGCCTACTTGCATCTCCTGAGTTCATTCCCTTAGTTTTCCACAGAAACACAGAAGAAGGAACGAAAGGTCACTTTAAGGCAAAACTAAACTGTGGCGAAGGCAAAAAATTAATTACCTCAAGGTAAGTCAAGAGTTCTCAGAGTTTTATGCTGTTTATGCTGGCGATCATTTTTTTTTTTTAAGGAAAATTTGTTTTAGAAGCTGTGTTTTAAGATTCTTTTAACAGTAAACATATTCAAGATAATGTTTTATTTGCAAGAACTGTAACTGGAGTATGTTTAAAGTAGGGATGTCCCGATACCACTTTTTGCAGAACGAGTCCGATACCGATACTGTAATTTTTGGTACTCGCCGATACCGATACCGTAACCGATACCTGAATTTTCACTGCATTTGTAATTTTTAAATGTATTAGTAGATAAACCAAAAGATTATAAATCATATTAGTTGGCTTAATTTGTTCATCAAATATATGTATTTCTTTCAGTTATTTTCATGCTTAATTAAGCCTGCTAAAATGCATTGTATGAGCTTCTGTAAGCCTACTGTCACTGTTCATTCTATTGCTCTATCATATTTTATCTTTCATTTAATAGCACAGCACATATTTAGAGCTGCTTCAGCAGGGCTCAGTGCTGAGGACTGGGTCAGCGGTTCAAATGTTTGTCAAAACCAGTGAAATATCAATTATTTAATCCAATTTTGATACTACAACAAAAACTAGCAGCCTAATTAATGTGAATTTAAAACAAGTAAGCAGTCAAAACAAAACAAAATAAAAACAAACAATCGAATTACAAATAGGACAAATATATACAATATAGAACAAAGAAAGGCTACAAATGAAATAAACAGTGTTTTTAGAGTTTTTCGGGTATCTAACAGTACAGAAATTTGAATAAAGTAATCAAATGTGAAAAAAGCATATTCATTACTGTATGAATTATATATAGATGGATATTTTCTAAAGTTGAAAAGGGTAGCCTATTTAGTCAAGAGCAGTGAGTATTTATTTCTCCTTTGTTTGATTAGCATTAAAACACAGAAGCAGGTTTATCAAACTGCTGCCCCTTTAAGACCGAACGCACAGACCGCACTTGAACATGCTACGTTCATTTGAGATATAACCGACTTTGTTTACTATAGGATACTCACCAAGACGGGCGTTATTACATTGTGTGTGAATTCGTCCGTACAAGCGCAAGACGTGAAAGACAATTTAATTCAGTATTCGCGCTGAGACGCTGGTTTGTGGGGCGCGCGCTTCGGATGTTTGCGTTCATGAAACTTCTTAACCTGCACACGTCCTGTAATAACGTAGGGAACCACTCGTTATACTTCAGTCAGGTAACAGTTCATGTTTTACTTTACTTAGGCTACATATACGATTTAGTTTTCATCCAAATAACATGTGCTGAGTGAACGATCAGCAATCAAGAGCATTCAACAGAAGTGCGCTCGCTCTCTCGCTCTCTCTCTCGTCAGTTAACGTTAATAATAAGCTAAAGCTACATGCCTCGTTTAATTTCGTTGCCATTGACATCCGACTGAACAAACTTTCCACTGATGTCTCGTCTGTTTAAACTAAGGCATGTGCTCGACCAGCTCGCGCGTCTATGCCTCAGTTCACCTCGACAAAGCACTCGCGGCGGCCAGTTTCGTTTCGCAAAATGGACGTGGTATCGGTGCGTGGTATCGGCGAATTTTTATGAGTACGAGTACGAGTATTTGAGGACAGTATCGGCCCGATCCCCGATGCCAGTATCGGTATCGGGCCATCCCTAGTTTAAAGTCTACGTAAGCAAAAGTCAACTTCTGACTCAGGAGTAAATTTGAGATTAATAAATACACCGGCTGTGCATGTCTGATTATTTCACCTAGTTATACTGTTGACGTCACTTACTGTACATCTGATGACATCTTAAGAACATTTTTAAAATAGGACATCTTTAAAATAAAGTCTACAATACTTTCTATTTAAAAAAAGTAGTATTTCTCCCTAATTCTATATTTATGTGTTATATATTATAATACACTAATAATATAAGGCATCATGATGAACAGGTATGTTTTATGATTTCTGAATGAAACCTGGGCCTGAAGGCCTGCTGTTGTTTCCATGCTCATATTTGCATTTGGTCTGGTTTGTTTATTTTGCTTTATTTGAACTAATAGGGAAAACTTTTGGATGTTATTAATAGAGTTTTATGTAAATTATTTACATTTACATTCAAGGTTGGCCTTCTCATCGTTCTTACTAAAGAGGCCTAACACCACTGTGTCAGAAAACTTCACCAGTTTGTTAGAACTGTGTTTAGCCATACAGTCGCTGGTATAGAGGGAGTAGAGCAGGGGACTGAGGACAGAGCCCTGAGGGGCTCCGATGTTGAAGGTGAGTGTAGAGGAGGTGTAGTTTCCCATTTTAAGCACCTGGGGGCGTCCTGTCAAAAAATCTTAGATCCAGTGACAAATAGAGGAATTCAGCCCTAGATTTTGAAGCTTTTGCAGAGGTGTAAGGGGACAACGCTGTTGAAAGCAGAGCTATAATCCACAAAAAGCATCCACACATAATTCCCCTTTCTCTGATCCAGTTGAGAAAGAGCAGATTGTAAAATGTGGTTAGCATCATGTAGATATTAGGCCTTTATGCAAACTGTAAAGGGTCCAGACCACTGGAGAGAGGAACAAATATATGCTCTGACCAATTTTTCAAAGAACTTCATTGCTACAGAAGTGAGTGCAAAAGGATGATAATCGGTCAGAGAGGCAGGACAAGGGGTTTTAGGGACAGGTTTCTTTTATTTTTTTTATTTTTTTTTATTTTGTATAAACGCCACACTCAAATAATAGCTCTGTGTCTGAACATAATTTAGTCATGGACATTGGTTCCATGTAATTTAAACAAGTACAACCAAATAAAATCAACCAGAATCAATGGTGTGTAAAAATGGTTGATTAATGTAGTTTTAATTTCATTTTTTTTTTTATAAAATCAAACCTTGAATGATCAGATGGTTGAAGTTCACAAGTAATGTTTCAGTGTGAATTGGATCTGTTGCCTTTGTCACAGTGCAATATTGTTGATGTTTTCTTTATCTTTTCTTGTAGAATCAGCAGAGAGAGTGGAGACATCATTGCTTTTGCTTTTGCATCATTTGGTTTGCATTGTGTTACCTGTAATACTTTGATCAAATTTTTGTTAAATAATTAAAGCTGCCTTATTCCTTTCTTTCATGACTGAAGGAAACAAATGACATACAAGTTTGACTTTTCTGGCATTTAAAAAAAAATATTTAGCTGAATTGTCAAAGCTTTGACAATGTTTTGTATTGTCATATTCTTGCCATCTGCATTGCATTATACTTATAACAGAATGTATAACAGAATTATATCTTGACACTCTGAGACATTGTTTGCTAAAGGACAAATGAGTCTTTACCACAAGTGTTCTTTCATCATGTTGTGTTCACTGTTGTTAAATCTATTTTGAGATCTTTATGGATTTGATCTTTCTTAAGATTAAAACTGCACTTCTGTCATATATTCTCTGTGTGTTTGTGGACTTTATGTTATTTCCTGTCGTGTGTTTTGCTTTGTAGTTCTTCATGTTGATTAGTTCCCAGGTGTTTCCTGACAATATCATTTACAAAAAAATGATTTATTCATTCCTAATTACACATCAGTCAAATTAATCTTTTGTGTGTTCATACAGTGTGTACAAGACATCGTATCTGCAATAATTGAAGCGAATAGAGTGAGATCTATAGTTATAATATGTCTGACTCAATGAAGTCTCAAATCTATCTCATCTACAGAATATGATGTTGAACTCTGAGAATGACCCTAGATTCATGTGAAGCTGCTTTAACTGTTGAACATTCACAGCAATATAAACTTATCAAGTGTGAAGGTGTTTTACATGATGTCTAATGCTCTGATATGAAATGTGTAGATCTAGATAGTATGAAGTACAGAAGCGTTACAATGTACGTATGGCAATGCTGCTGTTTCCACTTGAGGTTAAGAAAACTGTGAGAATTGAGATAAACATATAAAGGTATTGACACTTGGTTCAGTTAAACATCCACTCTAGACAAAGGTGAGAGAACCAACCAGTGGAACATATTTCTGGTTTTGGTTTAGAACCTCAGCTGAGTTTTTCCACTCTGCAGCCGGTGGCCTTTTTTTTTTTTTTTTTTTTTTTTTTTTTTTTTTTTTTTGCTGAATTCAATGACATTTAACAAATATATCAAATATATTTCTATATAACATATAAATGTAAAATAAAATGTATATATTACATGTTATATATCAGATTCTTCTTTTTTTTTTATTCATGAGAATATTTTTAGATTGCAAAAAATAATTCCTCTAAGTGTTAAATGTTGCACTTATGACAAGAACCATGAATATTATTAATAATAACTGTGCATTAGCATTAGTAACCTACTTCTAGTTAATCATGCCGAGAAACCCAGGACAGAAAAGATTTGTAATTGTACTTTGTCAAGCTCAAGTGGAAATGCATCTTGCCAAAAAAAACACAGACAAATTACAAGAATTACACTTTAATATGCATTGATAACTAAAGGACCATGTTTAATGAGCCTTTTTACAAACTAATAAATGTTCAAAATTTTTTTTTTTTTTTTTTTTTTTTTTTTTTTTTGCCAAAAAGGCATGTAATATATTTCTAAATAATTTTTTATTTTTGTAAAAATTGTGACAATTAGCACCAGTCTCCAGCGTCTGATATTACAATGTCAAAATATTTATTCTTGACATGAAGTATATGAAGCACATGATATTTTAAGAACATGTTATATAATCAAACACAGATGCTGTCGCTTCTTAATATCATCCACGTCACTGAACTGAAAGAGCAACAAAGAAAACAATATTAACATTCAGCTTTTTATTAATATTAACAATTATCCAAACAAAAGGCTCTATGATTTGTTTGAATAACAGCTCAGCAAGAATTCCAAACAATTATCGAAATTATTATTGATGGTTTCACATATTTGACCTTATTGTGATGTTGGTCGGTTTGGGTCATGAGGATGATATATAACTCGTGTCTGAAGTAGATCAGGATCATATTTTTCCAACCGTTCTGTTTTTCCAACAGCAAAAACTAAAAATGAGACAAGGAATTCAGATTTAATATTTACTCAAGGGTAGATCATTATGTCTTAAATGGTCAAGATATGAATATGAAGACCATAATATGACCATGACCTAAAAACCATAATAATAATTTAAAAAAAAGTAATGAAAAACTTGACATGCCTGAGAAGATCGTCAAATTGATATTTTAAGACTACAGTATATCTCATTTGCTTATTATGTATTTAATTAAAGAATCTCTCACCGATCAGCACAATGAGCAGAAGCCCGTTCATCAGTCCAGATATGATGATAATAATCTGCCATTGTGTCTGATTCTGATCAATAAACTCCAGCGCTGTATGATTGTGACACTCAGTTAGTTCAGTTGATTCTGTAATGAAAGTGTTCAGAGTTACAGTAATAACTGACTGACTTTAATATTTATATTATTTTCATCTCTGTGTGTGCAAAACTATGTTGTGTGTAAAAAAAATCCTGAAGTAGTATAGCCTAACAAATGTATTTATTCACACTAATCATCAATATGACTTGATCAATAGAGGAGTAAATGAACTCACCGGTGAAGTGCAGTCTGGTGCTGTTGCTGAGTTTTGGAGGTGTGCGTGTGTTCATACAGAAATAAACTCCTAATTCATCAACAGTCACATTATTAATAAACAGACAATGTTTAAACTGCACTGAATATTTCTTTCTGAATGTTTTATTTAAGTAAAAAGGTGATTGTGGTGTTGGGAATGATCGTAGAATCACTGTTGGGGGATCTGGTGTTTTCAGTAAAATCCAATAAACCTCATTTTCATCAAGATCACAGTTTATGGTCACATTTGATCCCAAATCAGTGAGTTGATCTGAGACTGCAGCTCGACAACAGATTAACACATCTATAAGATATAAATAAATAAATAAACATGCATTAAAATTCAGTATTACCTAATTAAAACAGTGAAATAAAACAATTTAGTTCAAGTTTGTAAAGTGCATGTAAATATACTGATATGTAAAACTCACAGAGCTGAAGCTGAATGATCTTCATGTTGTCGAGATTAAAACACTTCAGAATGATTCTGTTTCCCTCCACACAACATTAAGATGAATCTACTGCAGCTCTGAAGAAAACACAGGAAGACAAAAACCTTCCACATCAAGCAGAGGAAGTCAAAAACTCTGACCACAACATCTAATGCCCTTATTACCATCCCCACTTTATTAATAAAAATTTTTTTTTGTGTGTTTATAACCACTGTTTTCATGAGGTATTTGAGCTTGTTTGATCTTGAACACATTAACTTGACGTATGTTTCATTAAAGGTGTATTCATTAATTTGCTTCTAATGTAAATCAAAATAAATTGTGAAGAGTCATCTGACATAAGATGAAGACTGTAAACATAGTTTTCTATAAAAAAAAAGTGTGTTAAAATGATGTGAACCGCTGTGTTTTACTATTCATCGGAGAGATCCTCACGCTCATAAAGTGCTGAATTGATGACATATTTTTGTAGGTCAACCCAGAAGTTCGCATCACTCTGGTTCCAGCGACAAAAAGCCAATATGATTTTCCCATTGTCTTATTGCAGAAAAATTTGCTCTGTGACCAATTAAAGTTTATGTTTATCATGATAATCTTCAGTTCAGAAATGAACACACCTTTCATGAATTTTTAAACCTTGGTAAATAAAATGACCAGAAGTGAATACTAAATAGCTAAAGTTAAGCTATAAACTTTAACATCACCAACATCAGGATTACAAAAAGACGTAATCTCTGCAACACTTTATTGGCTGCCGCCTCTGTAGATACGTTAGTATTATTGTTTGGTGATGTGAAGCCCAAATTACTTCTTACAAATAAGGGAATTAATTATTGTGTAGAATGTTCTTTAAAACTCACTAGTATCAGTGTAGTTCAGATAAAACTCAGAGACGAGCGCTGATCCAGTGCAGTGTTTAACACAATCATGGTCTCAGTAACTATAAAGTACACAAGAGTCAGTGAAACGACTGCAGAGAAACATTCACTAAAACACCGGATTCTAGATCTGTGGCTGCAAACAAACATCTTCAAGGTCGATTCTGTGGAGTGACTCAGGAGGCCTGTCTCAT
Organism: Leuciscus idus; assembly: GCA_021554675.1. NCBI lineage: Eukaryota > Metazoa > Chordata > Actinopteri > Cypriniformes > Leuciscidae > Leuciscus > Leuciscus idus. The sequence continues at coordinate 36,176,350 of CM038625.1, forward strand.
AAAGTCTGTTGAACAAACTCACAGTTACAGAGTTGCTTTGCAAACGCTACATGTCTTAGATCAGTTTCAGTCTCATAATGCTCACTAACTATAAATGTTCTCTGTCAACTCTGGCTTGTTTTGAGTAATGAACTCAGAACTTTGGCGAACAACCAAACACATGAAACCAAGAGAGTAACAGCTGCCATCCAGTGGTGAGAGCAGAGATCTCCAGTGTGTGGATCGAGTGGAGAGTTACAGTTTTCAGCCTCTAGAGGGCAGTAGAGAACTGAAATGTCTACCTTACAGTTGTGCAATCATTAGAAATTCAACTATTTTAAAAATGCATCTTATTAATCTTATTATGAACTATTCTTTCATACATGTGTTTATTTTTATTTTTACATTTGACATTTTGCACCGCATCATTTTTAACCTGTTAAAATGTAGAACAGGCTTATATGCAGATAGTAGATATGATGACATAATAAAAGCTTCTGTATATAAATACAATTTAAATTACCATATTTTCATTTAATATACATGTGTAAATACATCCATGTGTATTTATATATACATGTATTATTAATTTAATGAATATAACTGTTCATATTTGAAAGTGCTGAACAGAGTGATAAATGTTTTATATGAGAATTAATGTAATTAGGTTATATTATATGTGTATTTTATCTTATTTAACCATAATCATGATAACTGCGTCCTCCACATGTAAACCACACATGAGACTAATTAAACTCAATAATAATGCTGGGGCCTCAACTCCTTTTTACAGCATTTCATTTAGTCAGTCCCCTTGCAGTCCTGTGCAGAAGGGCTATGCTCACTGACAGCTATTTCCCTCTCCACTTCCTGTAAAGTGAATTATCGATGCTTCCTTATTTCCTATGATGTTCGCAATGCCAATCGGACTGAACATGTACCAACCGAGGACCAAGGCGGAGCCGTTGGAGTCGAAGGGGTGGAGAGACTGAGCGCAGTGGATGGCTCGTAAGTTCGTAGCGCAGGCAGGGTGACGGCTGACCAAGGTGGAGCCGGAGGGACGAGGGAGCCTGGTGGAGCCGGAGGGTCGAGGGTCTCTGATGGAGCGAACAGGTTGACGGGCCGAGGTGGAGTGACGGGACCAGCTGCCGGTGCTTCGGCTCTGGGCCGATGGTTGGCACTGTAATCCTAACATGCTCCTCTGTCGCGGCGGGCGGAAGCTTCCCATCCGTGGTTGGCTCTGGCGTCGTGTCTGTGGTGCGGGGTGATGGCTGGCTGGGCTCTGGGTTGGGCTGAGTGACAGGTGTGATGTGGGAATGGATGATGGTGATTGGCTTTGGCTCCATACCAGCATGATGAATCTGATCTTCAAGCAAAAAGAACAGGATGAAATATTTGAATGCTACTGATCTGGATCTGAATTCTGACTTGTGAATTTGACTTCTGACTCTGAATGCAGCCTGAATCATAATAATCACACACTGTTCGTTCATTGGTCAGAGGAGAACTGTCCCCCCGACTGAGCCTGGTTTCTCCCAAGGTTTTTTCCTCCATTCTGTCTCCTGATGGAGTTTGGGTTCCTTGCCACTGTCGCCTATGGCTTGCTTAGTTGGGAACATTTAATATTAATATTCAACAATATTATTGATCTGACTGTACTGACATTGTTGTATGAGAACTGAGCTAGATGACGTCAAATTTTGCAAACCTGCTTTATAGATGAAATTGACTAATTTAATAATTTAACTAATGAAATAATAGATGATCTTCACAACGGATCTGAATCAACACTGAACTGACTTCAGCTGAACAACAGTCGAAATGCATAATTTGCCTGTTATCACTGTACAGCTGCTTTGAGCAATATATAAATAATGGTGACTTGACTTGGTCACCTTCAGGACTACATTACCCAGATTCCTTCCTGGTCCACCACCCGCACACATCTTCAATCACCACCAGCTGTCTTCAATCACCTCATCACCTCAGCACCAGATATATGTTCTTGTGTTTCATTCTCTGTTTGTGCTTTCCTGCCAGTCACTATCTGGATTACATGTTATTAAAGACTTCTCCTTCTCCTTCTCCTTCTCCTTCTCCTTCTCCTTCTCCTTCTCCTTCTCCTTCTCCTTCTCCTTCTCCATCTCTTTAAGGTTAGTTATTTTGTCACTTATTGGGAGCAGTATGCTAGCTGGAGCCGTTTACCTCCAGTCTTTGTGCTAAGCTAGGCTAGCGGTGGGTGCGTCAGACAGAGTTACGGCACACACGGAGATGAAAAGGGTATGTATGGACTTATCTAACTCTGGGGGATACGGTGAATAAGCTAAAGTCCCAAAAAGTTGGCGTGTTCCTTTAAAGTCTACTTCAGCATTCTCAGATGACAAAAGTCAATTTCTGACTCAGGAGTCTTGAATATGCTGAAGTAAATTTGAGATTAATAAATACACCGGCTGCGCATGTCTGATTATTTCACCTAGTTACTGTTGACGTCACTTACTGTACATCTGATGACATCTATAGAACACATCCGTGCGGAAACGTTTACAATACTTTGTTTAAAAAAGCAGTATTTCTCCCTAATTCCATATTAATGTGTTATATATTATAACACACTAGTCTATATATTAATAATATAAGGCATCATGAAGAACAGGTATGTTAAATGATTTCTGAATGAGACAGTCTTCAGACAAACACATGGGCCTGAAGGCCTGCTGTTGTTTCCGTGCTCATTTTTGCATTTGGCCTGGTTTGTTTATTTTACTTTATTTAAACTAACAGGGAATAAAAAAAAAAAAAAAATAATTAATAGATTGAAGGTGCATTCAGTAGTTCTTCAGTTAGCGTCGCTTTTCTTTAAGTACCATTACAACAATTGTGTTTGATGCTGCACTGCAGGCTATCAATGTGAATCAGCATTATTGAGTTTATGTAAATTATACTGATAGTGAGTTTTAGAGCAATTTAAACAATAGTTAACTACCTAATCTTAAAGGGATAGTTTACCCAAAAATGAAAATTAGCCCATGATTTACTCCCCCTCAAGCCATCCTAGGTGTATATGACATTCTTCTATCAGACGAATACAAACACACAACCCCCCCAGAGCCGTGTGAAGCACTTTTATCATGGATAGATGCACTTTGATGGACTTCAAAACAGAAACGGCCATTCGGACGTGCCTTGAGGCCTCACGACCTTAGAACGCGTCCTCGGAAGAAAGCATTTATCAGTTTCAGACGCAGCCCATGACTTTGCTGTTGCTAGCGTGACGATCGACTGGTTGTGTTAAACTTCCAGACACTTTTTTTTTCTTCTTCTGTTTTTACAGTTGTTGTTTCATCTTTGTATATGTAGTGCTGATAAATATAGGTGAGCACCTGAACAACACATTTGAAAAATAAATTCTTATATAAATACTCTCTGTCTGAACATGATTTAGTCATGGACAGTGGTTCCATGTGGTTGAAAGAAGTAAAACCAAATAAAATCAACCCATCAATGGTGTAAAAATGGTTGATTAATGTATGACGTTTTTAATTTGAAGTGTTTTATAAAATCTGAATCCAATAAGTGAATGATCAGATTGAAGTTCACAAGTAATGTTTCAGTCTGAATGCGGCTGTTTGGATCTGTTGCCTTTGTCAGTGTAATAATGTTGTTTGTTTCTTTACCTTTTCTTGTAGAATCAGCAGAGAGAGTGGAGACATCATTGCTTTTGCTCTGGGTTTGCATTGTGTTACCTGTAATACTTTGATCATATTTCTCTTTAGAAAAAGAATTAAAGCTGCCTTATTCCCTTTCATGACTGAGGGAAACAAATGACATACAAGTTTGACTTTTCACTTTCTCTAACTTTTCTGGCTTTTTTTTCTTTTTTATATATATATATTTAGCTGAATTGTCAAAGCTTTGACATGTTTTGTACTGTCATATTCTTGCCATTTGCACTGCATTATACTTATAACAGAATGTAATGTATAACATTATAAGATCGTGACACTAGACAGGAACATTGTTTGCTAAAGAACAAATGAGTCTTTACCACAAGTGTTCTTTCATCATGTTGTGTTCACTGTTGTTAAATCTATTTTGAGATCTTTATGGATTATTTGATATTTTTTTTAAGATTAAAACTGCACTTCTGTCATATATTCCCTGTGTGTTTGTGGACTTTTATGTTATTTCCTGTCGTGTGTTTTGCTTTGTAGTTCTTCATGTTGATTAGTTCCCCAGGTGTTTCATGACAACATCATTTACAAAACTATTTTTTCATTCCTAATTACACATCAGTCAAATGAATCTTTTGTGTGTTCATACAGTGTGTACAAGACATCGTATCTGCAATAATTGAAGCGAATAGAGTGGGATAGTTATAATATGTCTGACTCAATGAAGTCTCAAATCTATTATCTCATCTACAGAATATGGTGTTGAAATTTATATTTTATATTAAAATTGGTGTTGGTCCTTTTTTCAACAAAGCCATTCAGACACTTAATGCAAATCATAAGCTTTCTTTTAAACTGAAAAGGAAAAGCTCAGTCACTCTTCCTCTGTGTGAACTGAAGCCTCTGAGAATGACTCTAGATTCATGTGAAGCTGCTTTAACTGTTGAACATTCACAGCAATATAAACTTATCAAGTGTGAAGGTGTTTTACATGATGTCTAATGCTCTGATATGAAATGTGTAGATCTAGATAGTATGAAGTACAGAAGCGCTACAATGTACGACTACGGCAATGCTGCTGTTTCCACTTGAGGTTAAGAAAACTGTGAGAATTGAGATAAACATATAAAGGTATTGACACTTGGTTCAGTTAAACATCCACTCTAGACAAAGGTGAGAGAACCGACCAGTGGAACATATTTCTGGTTTTGGTTTAGAACCTCAGCTGAGTTTTTCCACTCTGCAGCCGGCAGGCTTTTTTTTTTTCTTTTTTTTTTTTTGCTGAATACAATGACATTTAACAAATATATCAAATATATTTCTATATAACATATAAATGTAAAATAAAATGTATATATGTAGTAGAAGAACTTTATTGTCCCCGTGGGGCAATTGGGTTTGCGGCGCAGTCGCAAGGCAATACATGACAAACATATGACACAAACAATACAAGGCACTACAAACACTAAAATACACCAAAAAACACTATAATACACTATACACCCTTTGGTCTAACAATGCCAGCCGAACAGATAGCTTATTTAAATTGATTTAAGGCTTTAATGGCTTGTGGTACAAAATAAAATTTGGATCTGTTCTTGGTCATAAGAGGTGGGCAGAAACGACGCCTAGATGGTAGTAGATTAAAATGGGCTGCTAATGGGTGTGTGTGATCACATACAATGTTATTGGCTTTTTTCAACATTCTGTCTTTGTAGATGTGTTCAATGGTTGGTAATGTTATCCCAAGCAGCTTGCTAGCAGTGGTGACTGTTTTTCTGATTATGTTTTTCTGTGCTTGTGTGGCATTTCCGAACCAACAAATGATACAGCAAGTTAAAACACTTTCAATAAAAGCAGTATAAAACATCTGAAGCATTTTGTTATTGACATTAAAAACAAGCAGTTTCTTTAGGAAGTACATTCTTTGCTGTGTTTTAGTGTGCAGAAGATCAGTCCAAGTTGTCCAGTACAATGCCAAGATATTTATAGTTTGTAACGACCTGAATGATCTCCCCATTGATGAAAGTATCGATTGTTTGCTGTGACTTTCTAAAATCTATATTACATGTTATATATCAGATTCTTATTTTTTTTATTCATGAGAATATTTTTAGATTGCAAAAAATAATTCCTCTAAGTGTTAAATGTTGCACTTATGACAAGAACCATGAATATTAATAATAATAATTAGCCTTAGTTAACTTACTACTAGTTAATCATGCCGAGAAACCCAGGACATAAAAGGTTTGTAATTGTACTTTGTCAAGCTCAAGTGGAAATGCATCTTGCCAAAAAAACCACACAAATTACAAGAATTACACTTTAATATGCATTGATAACTAAAGGACCATGTTTAATGAGCCTTTTTACAAACTAATAAATGTTCAAAAGTTTTTTGTTTTTGTTTTGTTTTTTGCCAAAAAGGCATGTAATATATTTCTAAATAATTTTTTATTTTAGTAAAAATTGTGACAATTAGCACCAGTCTCCAGCGTCTGATATTACAATGTAAAAATATTTATTCTTGACATGAAGTAAATTAAGCACATTATATTTTAAGAACATGTTATATAATGAAACACAGATGCTGTCGCTTGCTGAATATCATCCACGTCAGTGAACTGAAAGAACGCCAAAGAAAACAATATTAACATTCAGCTTTTTATTAATATTAACAAGTATCCAAACAAAAGGCTCTATGGTTTGTTTGAAGAACAGCTGAGCAAGAATTCTAAACAATTATCGAAATTATCAGTAATGAATTTTACTAAAACTATTAATGATGGTTTCACATATTTGACCTTGTGTTTAAAAATCCTGAAGAAGTACATAACCAATGTAATTATTCACACTAATCATCAATATATTATGATCAATAGAGGAGTAAATGAACTCACCAGTGAAGTGCAGTCTGGTGCTGTTGCTGAGTTTTGGAGGTGTGCGTGTGTTCATACAGTAATAAACTCCTAATTCATCAGCGGTCACATTATTAATAACCAGACGATGTTTAAACTGCACTGAATATTTCTTTCTGAATGTTTTATTTAAGTAAAAAGGTGATTGTGGAGTTGGGAATGATCGTAGAATCACTGTTGGAGGATCTGGTGTTTTCAGTAAAATCCAATAAACCTCATTTTCATCAAGATCACAGTTTATGGTCACATTTGATCCCAAATCAGTGAGTTGATCTGAGACTGCGGCTCGACAACAGATTAATACATCTATAAAATATAAATAAATAAATAAACATGCATTAAAATTCAGTATTACCTAATTAAAACAGTGAAATAAAACAATTTAGTTCAAGTTTGTAAAGTGCATGTAAATATATTGATATGTAAAACTCACAGAGCTGAAGCTGAATGATCTTCATGTTGTTCTTGTCGAGATTAAAACACTTCAGAATGATTCTGTTTCTCTCCACACAACATTAAGATGAATCTACTGCAGCTCTGAAGAAAACACAGGAAGACAAAAACCTTCCACATCAAGCAGAGGAAGTCTAAAACTCTGACCACAACGTCTACTGCCCTTATTATCATCACCACTTTATTAATAATAACCTATTTTGTGTGTTTATAACCACTGTTTTCATGAGGTATTTGAGCTTGTTTGACTGACTTTGATCTGATATAAGTTGAAGACTGTAAGCATAGTTTTTTATTTTAAAAAAAGTGTGTTAAAATGATGTGAACCGCTGTGTTTTACTCTTCATCTGAGAGATCCTCACGCTCATAAAGTGCTGAACTAATGACACATTTTTGTAGGTCAACCCAGAAGTTCGCATAACTTTGGTTCCATCGACAAAAAGCCAATATGATTTTCCCATTGTCTTATTGCAGAAAAATAAGCTCTGTGACCAATTAAAGTTTATGTTTATCATGATAATCTTCAGAAATGAACACACCTTTCATGAATTTTGAAACCTTGATAAATAAAATCACCAGAAGTGAATACTAAATAGCTAAAGTTAAGCTAAAAACTTTAACATCACCAACATCAGGATTACAAAAATACGTATCTCTGCAACACTTTATTGGCTGCCGCCTCTGTAGATACGTTAGTATTGTTGTTTGGTGATGTGAAGCCCAAATTACTTCTTACAAATAAGGGAATTAATTATTGTGTAGAATGTTATTTAAAACTCACTAGTTTTAGTGTACTTCAGATAAAGACGAGCATGCTGATCCAGTGCAGTGTTTAACACAATCATGGTCTCAGTAACTAAAGTACACAAGAGTCAGTGAAACGACTGCCTGCAGAGAAACATTCACTAAAACACCTGATTCTAGATCTGTGGCTGCAAACAAACATCTTCAAGGTCGATTCTGTGGAGAGACTCAGGAGGCCTGTCTCATAAAGTCTGTTGAACAAACTCACAGTTACAGAGTTGCTTTGCAAACGTTACATGTCTTAGATCAGTTTCAGTCTCATAATGCTCACTAACTATAAATGTTCTCTGTCAACTCTGGTTTGTTTTGAGTAATGAAATCAGGAGATTGTGACGTTTACAGCGAACAACCAAACACATGAAACCAAGAGAGTAACAGCTGCCATCCAGTGGTGAGAGCAGAGATCTCCAGTGTGTGGATCGAGTGGAGAGTTACAGTTTTCAGCCTCTAGAGGGCAGCAGAGAACTGAAATGTCTACTTTACAATTGGCATTCATTAGAAATTCAACTATTTTAAAAATGCATCTTATTAATCTTATTATGAACGATTCTTTCATCCATGTGTTTTATTTTTTGACATTTGACATTTTGCACCTCGTCATTTTTAACCTGTTAAAATGTAGAATAGGCTTATATGCAGATATACAGATAGTAGATATGATGACATAATAAAGGCTTCTGTAAATAAATACAATTTAAATGACCATATTTTCATTTAATACACATGTGTAAATACATCCATGTGCATTTATATATGAATGTATTATTCGTTTAATGAATATAACTGTTCATATTTGAAAGTGCTGAACAGAGTGATAAATGTTTAATATGAGAATAAATGTAATTAGGTTATATTATATGTGTATTTTATCTTATTTAACCATAATCATGATATTTTGCAATGTAACTGCTGCGTCTTCCGCACATAAACCAATTGACATTGTTCGCAATGCCAATCGGACTGAACATGTACCGACGAGGACCAAGGCGGAGCCGTTGAAGTCGAAGGGGGGGAGAGACTGAGCGCAGTGGATGGCTCTTAAGTTTGTAGCGCAGGCAGGGTGACGGCTGACCAAGGTGAAGCCAGAGGGATGAGGGAGCCTGGTGGAGCCGGAGGGTCGAGGGTCTCTGATGGAGCCGACAGGTTGACGGGCCGAGGTGGAATGATGGGACCAGCTGCCGGTGCTTCGGCTCTGGGCCGATGGTTGGCGCTGTTATCCTAACATGCTCCTCTGTCGCGGCGGGCGGAAGCTTCCCATCCGTGGTTGGCTCTGGCATCGTGTCCGTGGTGCGGGGTGATGGCTGGCTGGGCTCTGGGTTGGGCTGAGTGACAGGTGTGATGCGGGAATGGATGATGGTGATTGGCTTTGGCTCCATACCAGCATGATGAATCTGATCTTCAAGCAAAAAGAACAGGATGAAATATTTGAATGCTACTGATCCGGAATCCCGGATCTGAATTCTGACTTGTGAATTTGACTTCTGACTCTGAATGCAGCCTGAATCATAATAATCACACACTGTTCGTTCATTGGTCAGAGGAGAACTGGCCCCCCGACTGAGACTGGTTTCTCCCAAGGTTTCTCCTTCTCCTCCTTCACCTTCTCCTTCTCCTGTCTACATCCCTTGATTTCTATCTCTTTAAGGTTAGTTATTTTGTCACTTATTGGGAGCAGTATGCTAGCTGGAGCCGTTTACCTCCAGTCTTTGTGCTAAGCTAGGCTAGCGGTGGGTGCGTCAGACAGAGTTACGGCACGCACGGAGATGAAAAGGGTATTATCTAACTCTGGGGGATACGGTGAATAAGCTAAAGTCCCAAAAAGTTGGCGTGTTCCTTTAAAGTCTACTTCAGCATTCTCAGATGACAAAAGTCAACTTCTGACTCAGGAGTCTTGAATAAGTTGAAGTAAATTTGAGATTAATAAATACATCAGCTGCGCATGTCTGATTATTTCATCAATTGTTACTGTTGACGTCACTTACTGTACATCTGATGACATCTATAGAACACATCCGTGCAGAAACGTTTACAATACTTTCTGTTTAAAAAAGCAGTATTTCTCCCTAATTCCATATTAATGTGTATATTAATAATAACAGGTATGTTAAATGATTTCTGAATGCTTTAGCTAGTGTTAGCATCACTTTTCTTTAAGTACCATTACAACAATTGTGTTTGATGCTGCACTGCAGGCTATCAATGTGAATCAGCATTATTGAGTTTTATGTAAATTATATTGATAGTGAGTTTTAGAGCGATTTAAACAATAGTTAACTACCTAATCTTAAAGGGATAGTTTACCCAAAAATGAAAATTAGCCCATGATTTACTCCCCCTCAAGCCATCCTAGGTGTATATGACATTCTTCTATCAGACGAATACAAACACACAACCCCCCCAGAGCCGTGTGAAGCACTTTTATCATGGATAGATGCACTTTGATGGACTTCAAAACAGAAACGGCCATTCGGACGTGCCTTGAGGCCTCACGACCTTAGAACGCGTCCTCGGAAGAAAGCATTTATCAGTTTCAGACGCAGCCCATGACTTTGCTGTTGCTAGCGTGACGATCGACTGGTTGTGTTAAACTTCCAGACACTTTTTTTTTCTTCTTCTGTTTTTACAGTTGTTGTTTCATCTTTGTATATGTAGTGCTGATAAATATAGGTGAGCACCTGAACAACACATTTGAAAAATAAGTTCTTATATAAATACTCTCTGTCTGAACATGGTTCAGTCATGGACAGTAGTTCCATGTGGTTGAAAGAAGTAAAACCAAATAAAATCAACCCATCAATGGTGTAAAAATGGTTGATTAAAGTATGACGTTTTTAATTTGAAGTGTTTTATAAAATCTGAATACAATAAGTGAATGATCAGATAGTTGAAGTTCACAAGTAATGTTTCAGTCTGAATGCGGCTGTTTGGATCTGTTGCCTTTGTCACAGTGTAATAATGTTGTTTGTTTCTTTACCTTTTCTTGTAGAATCAGCAGAGAGTGTGGAGACATCATTGCTTTTGCTCTGGGTTTGCATTGTGTTACCTGTAATACTTTGATCATATTTCTCTTTAGAAAAAGAATTAAAGCTGCCTTATTCCCTTCTTTCATGACTGAGGGAAACAAATGACATACAAGTTTGACTTTTCACTTTCTCTAACTTTTCTGGCATTTTTTTTTCTTATTTTTTATATATATATATTTAGCTGAATTGTCAACGCTTTGACAAGTTTTGTACTGTCATAATCTTGCCATTTGCATTGCATTATACTTATAACAGAATGTAATGTATAACATAATAAGATCGTGACACTAGACAGGAACATTGTTTGCTAAAGGACAAATGAGTCTTTACCACAAGTGTTCTTTCATCATGTTGTGTTCACTGTTGGTAAATCTATTTTGAGATCTTTATGGATTATTTGATATTTTTTAAGATTAAAACTGCACTTCTGTCATATATTTCCTGTGTGTGTGTGGACTTTTATGTTATTTCCTGTCGTGTGTTTTGCTTTGTAGTTCTTCATGTTGATTAGTTTTCCAGGTGTTTCATGACAACATCATTTACAAAAAAAAAAAAAATTTCATTCCTAATTACACATCAGTCAAATTAATCTTTTGTGTGTTCATACAGTGTGTACAAGACATCGTATCTGCAATAATTGAAGCGAATAGAGTGGGATAGTTATAATATGTCTGACTCAATGAAGTCTCAAATCTATTATCTCATCTACAGAATATGGTGTTGAAATTTATATTTTATATTAAATTTGGTGTTGGTCCTTTTTTCATCAAAGCCATTCATACACTTAATGCAAATCATAAGCTTTCTTTTAAACTGAAAAGGAAAAGCTCAGTCACTAGCTCTTCCTCTGTGTGAACTGAAGCCTCTGAGAATGACCCTAGATTCATGTGAAGCTGCTTTAACTGTTGAACATTCACAGCAATATAAACTTATCAAGTGTGAAGGTGTTTTACATGATGTCTAATGCTCTGATATGAAATGTGTAGATTTCTGAAGCGCTACAATGTAAGACTACGGCAATGCTGCTGTTTCCATTTGAGGTTAAGAAAACTGTGAGAATTGAGATAAACATATAAAGGTATTGACACTTGGTTCAGTTAAACATCCACTCTAGACAAAGGTGAGAGAACCAACCAGTGGAACATATTTCTGGTTTTGGTTTAGAACCTCAGCTGAGTTTTTCCACTCTGCAGCCGGTGGGCTTTTTTTTTTCTTTTTTTTTTTTTTTTGCTGAATACAATGACATTTAACAAATATATCAAATATATTTCTATATAACATATAAATGTAAAATAAAAAGTATATATTACATGTTATATATCAGATTCTTATTTTTTTTTATTCATGAGAATATTTTTAGATTGCAAAAAAGAATTCCTCTAAGTGTTAAATGTTGCACTTATGACAAGAACCATGAATATTAATAATAATAACTGTGCATTAGCATTAGTAACGTACTACTAGTTAATCATGCCGAGAAACCCAGGACAGAAAAGGTTTGTAATAGTACTTTGTCAAGCTCAAGTGGAAATGCATCTTGCCAAAAAAAAAACACACAAAGACTCAAATTACAAGAATTACACTTTAATATGCATTGATAACTAAAGGACCATGTTTAATGAGCCTTTTTACAAACTAATAAATGTTCAAAAGTTTTTTGTTTTTGTTTTGTTTTTTGCCAAAAAGGCATGTAATATATTTCTAAATAATTTTTTATTTTAGTAAAAATTGTGACAGTTAGCACCAGTCTCCAGCGTCTGATATTACAATGTAAAAACATTTATTCTTGACATGAAGTATATTAAGCACATGATATTTTAAGAACATGTTATATAATCAAACACAGATGCTGTCGCTTGCTGAATATCATCCACGTCACTGAACTGAAAGAGCAACAAAGAAAACAATATTAACATTCAGCTTTTTATTAATATTAACAATTATCCAAACAAAAGGCTCTATGATTTATTCGAATAACAGCTCAGCAAGAATTCTAAACAATTATCGAAATTAACAGTAATTAATTTTACTAAAACTATTATTGATGGTTTCACATATTTGACCTTATTGTGATGTTGGTCGGTTTGGGTCATGAGGCTGATATATAACTCGTGTCTGAAGTAGATCAGGATCATATTTTTCCAACCGTTCTGTTTTTCCAACAGCAAAAACTAAAAATGAGACAAGGAATTCAGATTTAATATTTATTCAAGGGTAGATCATTCTGTCTTAAATGGTCAAGATATACTGAAGACACCTAAAAAACAAAATAGTAAAAAAATAAATAAAAAAAAAGTAATGAAAAACTTCACATGCCTGAGAAGAGCGTCAAATTGATATTTTAAGACTACAGAATATTTCATTTGCTAATTAAGTTTTTAATTAAAGAATCTCTCACCGATCAGCACAATGAGCAGAAGCCCGTTCATCAGTCCAGATATGATGATAATAATCTGCCATTGTGTCTGATTCTGATCAATTAACTCCAGCGCTGTATGATTGTGACAGTCAGTTAGTTCAGTTGATTCTGTTAAGAAAGTGTTCAGAGTTACAATAATAACTGACTGACTTTAATATTTATATTATTTTCATCTCTGTGTGTGCAAAATTATGTTTTGTGTAAAAAAAAATCCTGAAGTAGTACATAGCCTAACAAATGTATTTATTCACACTAATCATCAATATATTATGATCAATAGAGGAGTAAATGAACTCACCGTTGAAGTGCAGTCTGGTGCTGTTGCTGAGTTTTGGAGGTGTGCGTGTGTTCATACAGTAATAAACTCCTAATTCATCAACAGTCACATTATTAATAACCAGACGATGTTTAAACTGCACTGAATATTTCTTTCTGAATGTTTTATTTAAGTAAATAGGTGATTGTGGAGTTGGGAATGACCGTAGAATCACTGTTGGAGGATCTGGTGTTTTCAGTAAAATCCAATAAACCTCATTTTCATCAAGATCACAGTTTATGGTCACATTTGATCCCAAATCAGTGAGTTGATCTGAGACTGCAGCTCGACAACAGATTAACACATCTATAAGATAGAAATAAATAAAAATAAACATGCATCAAATTCAAACCTTTTAGTTTAAGTTTAAGTTTAAGTTTAAGTTTGTAGAGTGCATGTAAATATACTGATATGTAAAACTCACAGAGCTGAAGCTGAATGATCTTCATGTTGTTCTTGATTAAAACACTTCAGAATGATTCTGTTTCCCTCCACACAACATTAAGATGAATCTACTGCAGCGCTGAAGAAAACACAGGAAGACAAAAACCTTCCACATCAAGCAGAGGAAGTCTAAAACTCTGACCACAACATCTAATGCCCTTATTACCATCACCACTTTATTAATAAAAAAAACATTTTGTGCTTTTATAACCACTGTTTTCATGAGGTATTTGAGCTTGTTTGATCTTGAACACATTAACTTGACGTGTGTTTCATTAAAGGTGTATTCAGTAGTTTGGTTCTAATGTAAATCAAAATAAATTGTGAAGAGTCATCTGACATAAGATGAAGACTGTAAACATAGTTTTCTATAAAAAAAGTGTGTTAAAATGATGTGAACCGCTGTGTTTTACTCTTCATCGGAGAGATCCTCACACTCGTGAAGTGCTGAATTGATGACACATTTTTGTAGGTCATCCCAGAAGTTCGCATCACTCTGGTTCCCACGACAAAAAGCCAATATGATTTTCCCATTGTCTTATTGCAGAAAAATAAGCTCTGTGACCAATTAAAGTTTATGTTTATCATGATAATCTTCAGAAATGAACACACCTTTCATGAATTTTGAAACCTTGCTAAATAAAATCACCAGAAGTGAATACTAAATAGCTAAAGTTAAGCTATAAACTTTAACATCACCAACATCAGGATTACAAAAATACGTAATCTCTGCAACACTTTATTGGCTGCCGCCTCTGTAGATACGTTAGTATTGTTGTTTGGTGATGTGAAGCTCAAATTACTTCTTACAAATAAGGGAATGAATTATTGTGTAGAAAGTTCTTTAAAACTCACTAGTATCAGTGTAGTTCAGATAAAGACGAGCATGCTGATCCAGTGCAGTGTTTAACACAATCATGGTCTCAGTAACTACAGTACACAAGAGTCAGTGAAACGACTGGCTGCAGAGAAACATTCACTAAAACACCTGATTCTAGATCTGTGGCTGCAAACAAACATCTTCAAGGTCGATTCTGTGGAGTGACTCAGGAGGCCTGTCTCATAAAGTCTGTTGGACAAACTCAGTCACAGTTACAGAGTTGCTTTGCAAACGCTACATGTCTTAGATCAGTTTCAGTCTCATAATGCTCACTAACTATAAATGTTCTCTGTCAACTCTGGTTTGTTTTGAGTAATGAACTCAGAACTTTGGCGAACAACCAACCACATGAAACCAAGAGAGTAACAGCTGCCATCCAGTGGTGAGAGCAGAGATCTCCAGTGTGTGGATCAAGTGGAGAGTTACAGTTTTCAGCCTCTAGAGGGCAGCAGAGAACTGAAATGTCTACTTTACAGTTGTGCATTCATTAGAAATTCAACTATTTTAAAAATGCATCTTATTAATCTTATTATGAACGATTCTTTCATCCATGTGTTTTATTTTTTGACATTTGACATTTTGCACCTCGTCATTTTTAACCTGTTAAAATGTAGAATAGATCTATATGCAGATATGCAGATAGTAGATATGATGACATAATAAAGGCCTCTGTAAATAAATACAATTTAAATGACCATATTTTCATTTAATACACATGTGTAAATACATCCATGTGCATTTATATATAAATGTATTATTCGTTTAATGAATATAACTGATCATATTTGAAAGTGCTGAACAGAGTGATAAATGTTTAATATGAGAATAAATGTAATTTGGTTATATTATATGTGTATTTTATCTTATTTAACCATAATCATGATATTTTGCAATGTAACTGCTGCGTCTTCCGCACATAAACCACACATGAGACTAATTAAAAAAGAAATAATGCTGGAGCCTCAATTCCTTTTTACAGCATTTCATTTAGTCAGTCCCCTTGCAGTCCTGTGCAGAAGGGCTATGCTCACTGACAGCTATTTCCCTCTCCACTTCCTGTAAAGTGAATTATCGATGCTTCTTTATTTCCTATGGTGTTCGCAATGCCAATCGGACTGAACATGTACCGACGAGGACCAAGGCGGAGCCGTTGAAGTCGAAGGGATGGAGAGACTGAGCGCAGTGGATGGCTCGAAAGTTCGTAGCGCAGGCAGGGTGACGGCTGACCAAGGTGGAGCCGGAGGGACGAGGGTCTCTGATGGAGCGAACAGGTTGACAGGCCGAGGTCGAGTGATGGGACCAGCTGCCGGTGCTTCGGCTCTGGGCCGATGGTTGGCGCTGTTATCCTAACATGCTCCTCTGTCGCGACGGGCAGAAGCTTCCCATCCGTGGTTGGCTCTGGCATCGTGTCCGTGGTGCGGGGTGATGGCTGGCTGGGCTCTGGGTTGGGCTGAGTGACAGGTGTGATGCGGGAATGGATGATGGTGATTGGCTTTGGCTCCATACCAGCATGATGAATCTGATCTTCAAGCAAAAAGAACAGGATGAAATATTTGAATGCTACTGATCCGGAATCCCGGATCTGAATTCTGACTTGTGAATTTGACTTCTGACTCTGAATGCAGCCTGAATCATAATAATCACACACTGTTCGTTCATTGGTCAGAGGAGAACTGGCCCCCCGACTGAGACTGGTTTCTCCCAAGGTTTCTCCTTCTCCTCCTTCACCTTCTCCTTCTCCTGTCTACATCCCTTGATTTCTATCTCTTTAAGGTTAGTTATTTTGTCACTTATTGGGAGCAGTATGCTAGCTGGAGCCATTTACCTTCAGTCTTTGTACTAAGCTAGGCTAGCGGTGGGTGCGTCAGACAGAGTTACGGCACACACGGAGATGAAAAGGGTATTATCTAACTCTGGGGGATACGGTGAATAAGCTAAAGTCCCAAAAAGTTGGCGTGTTCCTTAAAAGTCTACTTCAGCATTCTCAGATGACAAAAGTCAACTTCTGACTCATGAGTCTTGAATAAATTGAAGTAAATTTGAGATTAATAAATACATCGGCTGCGCATGTCTGATTATTTCACCTCGTTACTGTTGACGTCACTTACTGTACATCTGATGACATCTATAGAACACATCCGTGCGGAAACGTTTACAATACTTTCTGTTTAAAAAAGCAGTATTTCTCCCTAATTCCATATTAATGTGTTATATATTAATAATATAAGGCATCATGAAGAACAGGTATGTTAAATGATTTCTGAATGAGACAGTCTTCAGACAAACACGTGGGCCTGAAGGCCTGCTGTTGTTTCCGTGCTCATTTTTGCATTTGGCCTGGTTTGTTTATTTTACTTTATTTAAACTAACAGGGATTTTTTTTATTTTTTATGTTATTAATAGATTGAAGGTGCATTCAGTAGTTCTTCAGTTAGCATCACTTTTCTTTAAGTACCATTACAACAACTGTGTTTGATGCTGCACTGCAGGCTATCAATGTGAATCAGCATTATTGAGTTTTATGTAAATTACACTGATAGTGAGATTTAGAGTGATTTAAACAATAGTTAACTACCTAATCTTAAAGGAATAGTTTACCCAAAAATTAAAATTAGCCCATGATTTACTCCCCCTCAAGCCATCCTAGGTGTATATGACATTCTTCTATCAGACGAATACAAGCGCACAACCAAAAGATGCACTTTTATCATGGATAGATGCACTGTGATGGACTTCAAAACAGAAACGGCCATTCGGACGTGCCTTGAGGCCTCACGACCTTAGAACGCGTCCTCGGAAGAAAGCATTTATCAGTTTCAGACGCAGCCCATGACTTTGCTGTTGCTAGCGTGACGATCGACTGGTTGTGTTAAACTTCCAGACACTATTTTTTTCCTTCTGTTTTTACAGTTGTTGTTTCATCTTTGTATATGTAGTGCTTATATAGCCAGTATAGGTGAGCACCTGAACAACACATTTGAAAAATAAATTATAATATATATATACTCTCTGTCTAACATGATTTAGTCATGGACAGTGGTTCCATGTGGTTGAAACAAGTAAAACCAAATAAAATCAACCAATCAATGGTGTAAAAATGGTTGATTAATGTATGACGTTTTTAAATTGAAGTGTTTTATAAAATCTGAATCCAATAAGTGAATGATCAGATTGAAGTTCACAAGTAATGTTTCAGTCTGAATGCGGCTGTTTGGATCTGTTGCCTTTGTCAGTGTAATAATGTTGTTTGTTTCTCTACCTTTTCTTGTAGAATCAGCAGAGAGAGTGGAGACATCATTGCTTTTGCTTTGGGTTTGCATTGTGTTACCTGTAATACTTTGATCATATTTCTCTTTAGAAAAAGAATTAAAGCTGCCTTATTCCCTTCTTTCATGGCTGAGGGAAACAAATGACATACAAGTTTGACTTTTCACTTTCTCTAACTTTTCTGGCATTTTTTTTTCTTATTTTTTATATATATATATTTAGCTGAATTGTCAACGCTTTGACAAGTTTTGTACTGTCATAATCTTGCCATTTGCATTGCATTATACTTATAACAGAATGTAATGTATAACATAATAAGATCGTGACACTAGACAGGAACATTGTTTGCTAAAGGACAAATGAGTCTTTACCACAAGTGTTCTTTCATCATGTTGTGTTCACTGTTGGTAAATCTATTTTGAGATCTTTATGGATTATTTGATATTTTTTAAGATTAAAACTGCACTTCTGTCATATATTCCCTGTGTGTGTGTGGACTTTTATGTTATTTCCTGTCGTGTGTTTTGCTTTGTAGTTCTTCATGTTGATTAGTTTTCCAGGTGTTTCATGACAACATCATTTACAAAAAAAAAATATTTTTTCATTCCTAATTACACATCAGTCAAATGAATCTTTTGTGTGTTCATACAGTGTGTACAAGACATCGTATCTGCAATAATTGAAGCGAATAGAGTGGGATAGTTATAATATGTCTGACTCAATGAAGTCTCAAATCTATTATCTCATCTACAGAATATGGTGTTGAAATTTATATTTTATATTAAATTTGGTGTTGGTCCTTTTTTCATCAAAGCCATTCAGACACTTAATGCAAATCATAACCTTTCTTTTAAACTGAAAAGGAAAAGCTCAGTCACTAGCTCTTCCTCTGTGTGAACTGAAGCCTCTGAGAATGACCCTAGATTCATGTGAAGCTGCTTTAACTGTTGAACATTCACAGCAATATAAACTTATCAAGTGTGAAGGTGTTTTACATGATGTCTAATGCTCTGATATGAAATGTGTAGATCTAGATAGTATGAAGTACAGAAGCGCTACAATGTACGACTACGGCAATGCTGCTGTTTCCACTTGAGGTTAAGAAAACTGTGAGAATTGAGATAAACATATAAAGGTATTGACACTTGGTTCAGTTAAACATCCACTCTAGACAAAGGTGAGAGAACCAACCAGTGGAACATATTTCTGGTTTTGGTTTAGAACCTCAGCTGAGTTTTTCCACTCTGCAGCCGGTGGCCTTTTTTTTTTTTTTTTTTGCTGAATACAATGACATTTAACAAATATATCAAAAATATTTCTATATAACATATAAATGTAAAATAAAATGTATATATTACATGTTATATCAGATTCTTCTTTTTTTTTTATTCATGAGAATATTTTTAGATTGCAAAAAAGAATTCCTCTAAGTGTTAAATGTTGCACTTATGACAAGAACCATGAATATTAATAATAATAACTGTGCATTAGCATTAGTAACGTACTACTAGTTAATCATGCCGAGAAACCCAGGACAGAAAAGATTGTAATGTACTTTGTCAAGCTCAAGTGGAAATGTATCTTGCCAAAAAAAAACACACAAAGACTCAAATTACAAGAATTACACTTTAATATGCATTGATAACTAAAGGACCATGTTTAATGAGCCTTTTTACAAACTAATAAATGTTCAAAAGGTTTTTTTTTTTTTTTTTTTTTTTTTTTTGCCAAAAAGGCATGTAATATATTTCTAAATAATTGTTTTATTTTAGTAAAAAATGTGACAATTAGCACCAGTCTCCAGCGTCTGATATTACAATGTAAAAACATTTATTCTTGACATGAAGTATATTAAGCACATGATATTTTAAGAACATGTTATATAATCAAACACAGAAGCTGTCGCTTGCTTAATATCATCCACGTCACTGAACTGAAAGAGCAACAAAGAAAACAATATTAACATTCAGCTTTTTATTAATATTAACAATTATCCAAACAAAAGGCTCTATGATTTCTTCGAATAACAGCTCAGCAAGAATTCTAAACAATTATCGAAATTAACAGTAATTAATTTTACTAAAACTATTATTGATGGTTTCACATATTTGACCTTATTGTGATGTTGGTCGGTTTGGGTCATGAGGATGATATATAACTCGTGTCTGAAGTAGATCAGGATCATATTTTTCCAACCGTTCTGTTTTTCCAACTGCAAAAACTAAAAATGAGACAAGGAATTCAGATTTAATATTTACTCAAGGGTAGATCATTCTGTCTTAAATGGTCAAGATATGAATATGAAGACCATATGACCATGACCTAAAAACCAAAATAATAATAAAAAAAAAGTAATGAAAAACTTCACATGCCTGAGAAGAGCGTCAAACTGATAAAGACTACAGTATATCTCATTTGCTTATTATGTATTTAATTAAAGAATCTCTCACCGATCAGCACAATGAGCAGAAGCCCGTTCATCAGTCCAGATATGATGATAATAATCTTCCATTGTATCTGATCAATAAACTCCACCACTGTCTGATTGTAACACTCAGTTAGTTGAGTTGATTCTGTAATGAAAGTGTTCAGAGTTACAATAATAACTGACTGACTTTAATATTTATATTATTTTCATCTCTGTGTGTGCAAAATTATGTTGTGTGTAAAAAAAAAAATCCTGAAGTAGTATAGCCTAACAAATGTATTTATTCACACTGTACATCAATATGTTTTGATCAATAGAGGAGTAAATGAACTCACCGGTGAAGTGCTGGTGCTGTTGCTGAGTTTTGGAGGTGTGCGTGTGTTCATACAGTAATAAACTCCTAATTCATCAACAGTCACATTATTAATAACCAGACGATGTTTAAACTGCACTGAATATTTCTTTCTGAATGTTTTATTTGAGTAAAAAGGTGATTGTGGTGTTGGGAATGATCGTAGAATCACTGTTGGAGGATCTGGTGTTTTCAGTAAAATCCAATAAACCTCATTTTCATCAAGATCACAGTTTATGGTCACATTTGATCCCAAATCAGTGAGTTGATCTGAGACTGCAGCTCGACAACAGATTAACACATCTATAAAATATAAATAAATAAATAAAATGCATTAAAATTCAGTATTACCTAATTAAAACAGTGAAATAAAACAATTTAGTTCAAGTTTGTAAAGTGCATGTAAATATACTGATATGTAAAACTCACAGAGCTGAAGCTGAATGATCTTCATGTTGTTCTTGATTAAAACACTTCAGAATGATTCAGTTTCTCTCCACACAACATTAAGATGAATCTACTGCAGCTCTGAAGAAAACACAGGAAGACAAAAACCTTCCACATCAAGCAGAGGAAGTCAAAAACTCTGACCACAACATCTAATGCCCTTATTACCATCACCACTTTATTAATAATAACCTATTTTGTGTGTTTATAACCACTGTTTTCATGAGGTATTTGAGCTTGTTTGACTGACTTTGATCTGATATAAAGATGAAGACTGTAAACATAGTTTTTTATTAAAAAAAAAGTGTGTTAAAATGATGTGAACCGCTGTTTTACTCTTCATCGGAGAGATCCTCACGCTCATAAAGTGCTGAATTGATGACATATTTTTGTAGGTCAACCCAGAAGTTCGCATCACTCTGGTTCCATCGACAAAAAGCCAATATGATTTTCCCATTGTCTTATTGCAGAAAAAATTGCTCTGTGACCAATTAAAGTTTATGTTTATCATGATAATCTTCAGTTCAGAAATGAACACACCTTTCATGAATTTTGAAACCTTGCTAAATAAAATCACCAGAAGTGAATACTAAATAGCTAAAGTTAAGCTTAAAACTTTAACATCACCAACATCAGGATTACAAAAATACGTAATCTCTGCAACACTTTATTGGCTGCCGCCTCTGTAGATACGTTAGTATTGTTGTTTGGTGATGTGATGTCCAAATTACTTCTTACAAATAAGGGAATGAATTATTGTGTAGAATGTTCTTTAAAACTCACTAGTATCAGTGTAGTTCAGATAAAACTCAGAGACGAGCGCTGATCCAGTGCAGTGTTTAACACAATCGTGGTCTCAGTAACTAAAGTACACAAGAGTCAGTGAAACGACTGCAGAGAAACATTCACTAAAACACCTGATTCTAGATCTGTGGCTGCAAACAAACATCTTCAAGGTCGATTCTGTGGAGAGACTCAGGAGGCCTGTCTCATAAAGTCTGTTGGACAAACTCAGTCACAGTTACAGAGTTGCTTTGCAAACGCTACATGTCTTAGATCAGTTTCAGTCTCATAATGCTCACTAACTATAAATGTTCTCTGTCAACTCTGGTTTGTTTTGAGTAATGAACTCAGAACTTTGGCGAACAACCAAACACATGAAACCAAGAGAGTAACAGCTGCCATCCAGTGGTGAGAGCAGAGATCTCCAGTGTGTGGATCGAGTGGAGAGTTACAGTTTTCAGCCTCTAGAGGGCAGTAGAGAACTGAAATGTCTACTTTACAGTTGTGCATTCATTAGAAATTCAACTATTTTAAAAATGCATCTTATTAATCTTATTATGAACTATTCTTTCATACATGTGTTTATTTTTATTTTTACATTTGACATTTTGCACCGCGTCATTTTTAACCTGTTAAAATGTAGAACAGGCTTATATGCAGATATGCATATAGTAGATATGATGACATAATAAAAGCTTCTGTATATAAATACAATTTAAATTACCATATTTTCATTTAATATACATGTGTAAATACATCCATGTGTATTTATATATACATGTATTATTAATTTAATGAATATAACTGTTCATATTTGAAAGTGCTGAACAGAGTGATAAATGTTTTATATGAGAATTAATGTAATTAGGTTATATTATATGTGTATTTTATCTTATTTAACCATAATCATGATAACTGCGTCCTCCACATGTAAACCACACATGAGACTAATTAAACTCAATAATAATGCTGGGGCCTCAACTCCTTTTTACAGCATTTCATTTAGTCAGTCCCCTTGCAGTCCTGTGCAGAAGGGCTATGCTCACTGACAGCTATTTCACTCTCCACTTCCTGTAAAGTGAATTATCGATGCTTCCTTATTTCCTATGATGTTCGCAATGCCAATCGGACTGAACATGTACCGACGAGGACCAAGGCAGAGCCGTTGAAGTCGAAGGGATGGAGAGACTGAGCGCAGTGGATGGCTCGTAAGTTCGTAGCGCAGGCAGGGTGACGGCTGACCAAGGTGGAGCCGGAGGGACGAGGAAGCCCGGTGGAGCCGGAGGCAGTGGCGGTTCTACATTGAATTACACCCTGGGCGAGACCCCCTTCGAGCGCCCCCCAATTTGGACATAATTTTTCTAACCCCATTGGCAGATCATGTTTTGCTTGTTTTAAGCAAAAACTCAATTTCTTATTTATTTCCACCAGAAAACAAGACTTAATATCTTATGTCATTTTACTACTTTAGTAATATAACGTTATGCATCTTTATTTAAGAAATGTTTTATATTTCGACTGGAAACAAGACAAAAAAAACTAAGAAAAGCATTTTTTGCAGTGTAATAACTGAACTTGTAACAGTTTTGTTGCAAAGCACAATACTATGGTGAAATTAGATCTCGTGTTTGAGTTAAAACCGAATTATTGCAAGAATCATAGCAAGAATCATAGCAAAAAGGCTAACAAATAAGAGTTATACGCACCAATTAATATTGCCCCTTCATTCATGACATGGATACCGTAATCATAGAGAAAACATAGTTGCATACCTTTATCTTTCGCTCGTTTCTAAATTGGGCACCTGATGGCTTTGACCTTTCTTGTCCATGATCCATCTCTTATTTGGCACGTACTCGACATCGACAATCAACAGATTTCCCCTGATCCCCCCCATACCAACTGTCACTCACGACGAGTCACGACCAGAAGTCAAGACTAAACCAATTCACCTTGGTGGTGGTGACCAAGTAATCGTTTTGTATTACCTATTTTTATTAGCCATGCAGACAATTCAGAAAAACAAAAATGTGCAGGAAATATAGAGGCCTGTATTTATAATATTCTGAATGAAATGTGCGTTATTTGGAAGAAAGTCGAGGTGTGACTGACTTAGATAACTATATGGATCCCCCCCCCCTCCCCTCCCTTGTCCGTTCCATTTGGGAGAGACCCAGAGGTGAACTGTCATCCGCGCCCGCGCCTCCGCGCCCCCTCCCATTTCCCCTTCTCAAACAAACAGCTTCTGTGCACGGCATCTTCTCAGCAAGCAGGGGCGCAAATTTGCCAATTCCCCACACAGTGAAATGATAGATAATAAAAAACACTGCAGATAATTTTTTTTGTACTTTTTTTTGTTTTGTTTTTGTTTTTTGTGCCGGCGGCGCCGCCCCCCCAAAAATGCCGCCCCGGGCGATTGCCCGGTTCGCCCGTGCCAAAAACCGCTACTGGCCGGAGGGACGAGGGTCTCTGATGGAGCGAACAGGTTGACGGGCCGAGGTCGAGTGATGGGACCAGCTGCCGGTGCTTCGGCTCTGGGCCGATGGTTGGCGCTGTTATCCTAACATGCTCCTCTGTCGCGGCGGGCGGAAGCTTCCCATCCGTGGTTGGCTCTGGCATCGTGTCCGTGGTGCGGGGTGATGGCTGGCTGGGCTCTGGGTTGGGCTGAGTGACAGGTGTGATGCGGGAATGGATGATGGTGATTGGCTTTGGCTCCATACCAGCATGATGAATCTGATCTTCAAGCAAAAAGAACAGGATGAAATATTTGAATGCTACTGATCCGGAATCCCGGATCTGAATTCTGACTTGTGAATTTGACTTCTGACTCTGAATGCAGCCTGAATCATAATAATCACACACTGTTCGTTCATTGGTCAGAGGAGAACTGGCCCCCCGACTGAGACTGGTTTCTCCCAAGGTTTCTCCTTCTCCTCCTTCACCTTCTCCTTCTCCTGTCTACATCCCTTGATTTCTATCTCTTTAAGGTTAGTTATTTTGTCACTTATTGGGAGCAGCATGCTAGCTGGAGCCATTTACCTCCAGTCTTTGTGCTAAGCTAGGCTAGCGGTGGGTGCGTCAGACAGAGTTATGGCACGCACGGAGATGAAAAGGGTATTATCTAACTCTGGGGGATACGGTGAATAAGCTAAAGTCCCAAAAATTTGGAGTGTTCCTTTAAAGTCTACTTCAGCATTCTCAGATGACAAAAGTCAACTTCTGACTCATGAGTCTTGAATAAGTTGAAGTAAATTTGAGATTAATAAATACATCGGCTGCGCATGTCTGATTATTTCATCTATAGTTACTGTTGACGTCACTTACTGTACATCTGATGACATCTATAGAACACATCCGTGCAGAAACGTTTACAATACTTTCTGTTTAAAAAAGCAGTATTTCTCCCTAATTCCATATTAATGTGTTATATATTAATAATAACAGGTATGTTAAATGATTTCTGAATTCTTTAGCTAGTGTTAGCATCACTTTTCTTTAAGTCTGAATCAGCATTATTGAGTTTTATGTAAATTATACTGATAGTGAGTTTTAGAGCGATTTAAACAATAGTTAAAGCCCATGTTGCAGGTTTTTATTTATTTTTTTATTAATATAACCTTGTATGAAAATACCATATGAAAAGTAAATGCAGGATTAAAAATTGTTTTGCAAGACATAAGGGCACAAATTTAATAGAAAACGTGACAGTTTCCTTGACCGTGTTGAAAAAACGTCTCGGGTTACGTATGTAACCCTCGTTCCCTGAGTAGGGAACGAGACGCTGCATCGATACTCGATACTTTGGGGAATGCCCTCGGCATGACGTGTCTGAAGTCTGTAATGGAACTATTCCAATCTTGATTGGTGCTCGTCACTCGTGACGTTGCATGTGACGGTGATCCGGAAGCTATAAAAGGGCAACGGAACATAGCCGTATCAGCTTTTAAAGGGTCGAAGCAAGTCGTTCTCAGGAGCACGAAAAGTGTGGCCGAGAGATGCAGCGTCTCGTTCCCTACTCAGGGAACGAGGGTTACATACGTAACCCGAGATGTTCCCTTTCGTAAAGGGAACTCCTGCTGCATCGATACTCGATACTTTGGGGAACGAATACCCACGCCGCCACACTGAGAGACCCTGCCCTGGTGTGAAGCAATCTGGCACACTCAAGACATGAGAACTTCTGAACCTGGTGTAGAGGACAGATCCAGACTGTAATGTTTGATGAAGGTGTGTGGGGAGGCCCAGCCAGCGGCATCACAGACCTCTTGAAGAGAAACCCCTGCTAGCAAGGCTCTAGAGGATGCCACTCCTCTGGTTGAGTGAGCTTTTATCAGGAGAGGTGAAGGCAGATTGCGCACCTCGTAAGCTGAAGAAATAGCCTCTACTATCCACTTGCTAATAGTCTGCTTGGAGACCGGGGAGCCCTTCTTGGATAACCCAAAACACACAAACAGCTGGTCCGACTTCCTCCAGCCCGAGGTCCTATGTACATAGGCCTCAAGAGCTCGGACCGGGCATAACAAGTGTAACTTAGCTTGATCAGCCGACACATGCGGTGGAGGATGAAAGGCCGGAAGGATTATAGACCGTGCCACATTTGTGGGCACCTTAGGCACGTAGCCAGGTCTAGGGTGGAGAATGGCTCTCACTCTGCCAGGAGAGAACTCGAGGCAAGAGGGAGCCACAGATAGCGCCTGCAGGTCGCCAACTCGTTTCAGGGAAGTAATAGCGAGCAGGAAGGCTACCTTAAAGGATAAAAATTTCTCAGACACCTTATCCAGGGGTTCGAAGGGTGCCAGGGATAAACCTTCGAGGACCACTGCCAGGTCCCACGTGGGGACCCTAGGCTGGATAGCAGGCCTCATCCTCCTGGCTCCACGAAGGAAACGAATTATGAGTGGGTGTGTCCCCAGCGTGCCCACCCCTAAAGGCGTGTGGAAGGCTGATATAGCCGCCACATAGACCTTAAGCGTGGATGGGGAGAGCCCGTCAGAGAAACGATTCTGGAGGAACTCCAGTACTGAAGCCACTGGGCAGTTAACTGGGTCCAACTGATGTTCTCTGCACCATAAAATAAAAATTTTCCATTTAAATGCATAAAGTTTCCTCGTGGAGGGGGCTCTAGAGTTTACAATGGTCTCAACAACCTCGGTTGAGAGACCAGAATTTATGAATTGGTCCCCCTCAGGGGCCAATCCAGTAGCTTCCTGGGCTACCGCCAAGGGTGAAATATCATGACCTTGGGCTGAAGAGGGAGGACCATCCTGATCCGGATTCACCGCGGAAGGCCTGCCAGAAGGGCCCAGATGTTTGGAAGCCATATTTGGGCCTGTCAGTACAGGGCCACTAAGAGTAAGCTGATCCCGTACTGCTGAACCCTCTTGTACTCTAGAACCCCCGGGGGCAGAACAATCGGGGAAAGTATACACAGACATGGCCTCAACCATGTCTGTATCATGATGTCCAAACCCAGCAGAGCTGGAAGAGCATGGGAGAGGTGGCGCAGAAGGTGGCCGTCCACATAAAGGGGAAACAGGAGCACCTCTGACAAACCGACCTCCATCCCGGCTAAAGCCAACTTGGGGTGGAGTTCGAAATCCCCGGGCTGCAGCCCCTGCCTCGACAGGATGACTGCCCCCTCCTTGATCAGAGAGACCATCGACATAGTGTCTGTCAAAAATAGAACCTAATGGTCTCTCTGAAGTTTCCTCAGACCCTGTGTTTCCAACACAGGTACTAGGAGCAGGAACCATAACTTCCTCCCCATGATCAGAAAACGAGGGCATGTGCGCGTAACTCTGGTCATGCGGAGTGGGTTCCCTCTCGGGGAAAACCCATTGGTCCTGAGCCACTACTACAGGGCCCCCATGTACAGCAGGCCAAAGAATAGTATGTTGAACACTGCTGCCAGCGAGCCCACTCTTTAATAAGGTCACGTAGTGGTGGCCTGGCCTAGCTTGATATTCATGACTATGGTAAGGAAGATGAGTGTCTGAGCTGGAGACAATTGTGCCTGCATCATGACTATAACCTACACCGCCCCCAGGAATCGGTTTCTCTGAAGAGGCACTGGTGATTTTTCCTAGACTCTGAGCCATATTCCCTAGCACCTCACGAGACTCGAAACAACACCTCGGTGTTGAACCGTCTGCTCTAGTAGTCAATGGACAGGAATGAGGATGCCCTGAAGACTCCATGGAGCTAGGACAGTGACCATGCATTCCGAGGAGGTGCGGGGATACAATACTAGGCCGAATGGAAGAATCCGGAACTGATGTGCTTTTCCCCCAAAAGCAGATCTCGGAAACTTCCCGTGATGGGGTTAGAAGGGAATGAGGAGTTAAGGGCCTTGTGGATCTATCACGACAGACCAGTCCTCGGAGCTGGTCTGACTGACAGTCGGAATCTTGAATCTGAACCCCCTCGGAGGTTGATCCATTACCCTGAGATCCGAAACAAGGCCTTACTCCCCTTCCCTCACAGGAACTATGAAGTACCGGCTGTAGAACCCGGGCTCCCGAAACCGAGGAAGAGCTCACCCTGAGGTTTCCTTTGTTAAGAGAGACTTGACTTCCTGTTCCAAGAACCAACCCTGCTCGGGGCTGGCAGACATGTGAACCACCCTTAGTAGATAATATTTTTATATTAGCTCCGCTGTAAGCAGGACCCTCCAGGCTATATTTTGAAGACCCCTCGGGGTGTCTAAATATGCTATTATGGGGACCAGTCCCTCGAGACTGGCCTTGGCTAAAAATGTTCAAATGGTTTCGGTGACCTGAAGCAGCTAACTGGCAGGAACTAACCGAAATATGCTCTCTACAGACCTCCTGAGAGGCGGCGAACTCGACAGGGCCGCAACGTTTCCGGGCAGATACTGCGATTTGTGTTCGCTGGAAGCCGATGTGTCCCGAAGCGCCATCGGCGGCGGGAAGTAAACATCGATTTCCTAAGGGCTGTATAAGGGGGCGAGACTCCTGTACTCGCTCTCCTGGGGGAACGGCCATAAGGGTCTGCGTGTTACGACAAGACCTCTTAGTTGAAGCCATCTTAGCCCGAGAGACAGTCCTCAGACCTGTCCTCGATATAGAGGGCTTCATACGAGAATGTCTCTTCTGGCCCCAAGCCTTATACGGGGGGGCACGAGAGGAAACCTTCTCAAAATATGTTGAACTGGCGGCTGTCCCCTGAGGCTGCCCCCTGGCAGCAACCCCATGAGACCTAGATTGACAACTGGGGATAGCTGATTGTCGCTCTGCCTCCTGAAACCTTTCGACAACGGTTCTCGCCGCGTCGCCAAAGAGGCCAGAAGGTGAAAGGGGGGCATCGAGAAGGAAAGCCCTGTCTTTCTCCTCGATCCCCAAGCGATTAAGCCATAAATGTCTCTCTGTGACGACTATTGCTGCCATAGAACGGCCAATAGCACGAGCCGTCTCCTTAATAATACGGAGAGATAAGTCAGCTACTCTACGAAATTCAGTAATACCGTTGAGTGAGACCTCCCAGTTATCATCCACCTCTTTGAGGAGGTCAGCCTGGTATGCCTGTAATAACCCCATCGTGTGTAGGCATGCACCGGCTCGACCCACCGCCATATAAGCTTTCCCTAACAAATTCGATGTACGAGATTTGGAGGGAAGTGTCTGAGCTATCAGGGGTGACGCAACGTCAGGGAGAAAATATTTCGCAAAATATTCCTCAACCCGAGGCATCACCCCATAACCATTCTCATTAGATTCCCTAATAGATGAGTAAATATATACATGGGGGGAAAATAATTGAGATGAACATGGATTTTCCCACGATCTCGATACCTCAGTATGAAGATCAGTGAAAAAGGGAAGGCTCTGACACAAAGATTGTGACTGGGTCTGCAGGAAGCGCTCATCCATTTTATTTTTCTTAGTCGCTTCCTGCTTATTATATGGCCATTCAACGTTTAATTTAACCACTGCCCTGGTCACAACCTCCAGCAATTCCTCAATAACGGGAATATGGGGTGGCGAATCCCCATATTTATGTGATTCAGTGTTGATAATATCTAACCCCTCGGAGCCAGATAAATCAAACGCTGTGTCTTTAACACGGTCGGAAGAAGCCGCAGCGCGGGCTTCCGAACCGTGCGCGAGACCAGTGGAGCTGGTTAATAAACACTGAGAAAGGGTCGCAACCGTCTCAGTGTTATCTGCCAGCTCCACGTGCGAATCCCATGCATACAAGCGGCGCGCTGCCTCAACAGACGCGGGGCCTGATGCACTGGAAACGCGAGCCTGATCTGATTGATCGAACAAGCTCAAACGGGAGCGGAGCTCTCTCATAGATAGCTGAAAACAGTTTGCACAGACAGCGCCCTCGAGCACTGCCCGTGCATGCTCCACTCCCAGACAAACAACACAAAACGAGTGCGTGTCACCCTCGCTCAAATAGCGCGAGCAAGGGGACGCACACCGCCTGAGTCGTTTCTCTATATTCGCCATATATATATTGAGATAGACAAACAACACCAAATAAGACAATACAGTCACACAAAACGCTTGCTGAAGACAGAAAGCTGATACGGCTATGTTCCGTTGCCCTTTTATAGCTTCCGGATCACCGTCACATGCAACGTCACGAGTGACGAGCACCAATCAAGATTGGAATAGTTCCATTACAGACTTCAGACGCGTCATGCCGAGGGCATTCCCCAAAGTATCGAGTATCGATGCAGCGGGAGTTCCCTTTACGAAAGGGAACGCTTTTTTTCACCATCGCGTCATATGACGCCACATGAGGTAGTCGTTTGGCTCTGCGTTCGCGCTCAGTGCAGAGATAGGTTGGTATTCAGTTGGAGCGGTCATGATTCAGTGTGTTTTCGGTGCTTATTGTATTTCAATTAATCATCGTCGTGGTAAATGATTGTGAATTATGGCCTGTCAGGACATCGAGTCCACAGGTTTCCGAATAAAAGGACGGTGCGATCTTCCGTGCCTGTGTGCGTTTTGTGCCGGGTAAGAGACGGGACTTCACTTCTGCTTCTGCTTTGAAAAACGCGGTAGTGTGTAGCGTTCACCATAGACCGGATGATTATAATCCCGGCGATATGTGGACACTGTCCCGGCTCCTTCATCGGGTCGCCCGCGGTGACGGTCCGCCATCAGCATGTGGTTCGGCCGCCGGCGGGAAACATGACGCTCACGGATCCGTCAGACATTGTACATCTGTTTTACAAAATGTGCCTTGTCTTAATTTAATTAATTAACATATCCTACATAAACTTGTAATGTACTGCATTTATGTGTTTGTTATTAGTCTGCAGAAGACACTATTGTTATTATTATTATAATATATTACGTTCTATAATTCATTTTCAATCTGTAAAAACCGACTTTAATGTTTGTGTTGGCTGTTTCTACATATAAAGTTTTTGTACAGTAAGACAGTTGTGATTGTGATAATTTTTTTTATTCATCGTCACCAAATGGGTCAATTCAAAGCCTTTATAAAGTCCCCCTTCCTCTGGAAACTGTCTCCTAATGGCTGACACACATAACACATGCAGGTAAGGGTCTAAGTACTAGCTTTGCTATTGCCTGATACATGATGATAATAATCTGTACAGTATTATGATCTGAGCATAGTGTTGTACATATCGTCGGCTAACGTGAATACATCTATAAGCTAACACTGTTCTCTCGCCCTGTTCTCCTCACACCACAACTCACAGTTGTTCTGTCTAACCCTGGCCTGTCCTTCTCACTTGGCTTCATTTCAGGCTCATAATTATATGATATCATCATATATATGAATTATATATACGTTATATATATATATATATATATATATATATCATACGACATACGAGTAAACATTTAGACTACAATTCCCCCAGCTTTCCGAGCTGTCATGGCGATCCATTGCTTTCCTATTGTTTACTTTGACCGCTCTACCTCATGTTACGTCACTTCCGGTTCGGCGGTTTTCAAATGCGGAAGTAAAAATGTCTCACAAAAACGACTCCAGAAGCCTAAATAGCGTTTTATAAGTATATGTTTATATTTAAATATAGTTCCTACATTATTTTTCTATACATTGGCTTACTGGGTACTCTAACCTGCAACATGGGCTTTAACTACCTAATCTTAAAGGGATAGTTTACCCAAAAATGAAAATTAGCCCATGATTTGCTCCCCCTCAAGCCATCCTAGGTGTATATGACATTCTTCTATCAGACGAATACAAGCGCACAACCCCCCCAGAGCCGTGTGAAGCACTTTTATCATGGATAGATGCACTTTGATGGACTTCAAAACAGAAACGGCCATTCACTGTCCATTCGGACGTGCCTTGAGGCCTCACGACCTTAGAACGCGTCCTCGGAAGAAAGCATTTATCAGTTTCAGACGCAGCCCATGACTTTGCTGTTGCTAGCGTGACGATCGACTGGTTGTGTTAAACTTCCAGACACTTTTTTTTTCTTCTTCTGTTTTTACAGTTGTTGTTTCATCTTTGTATATGCAGTGCTGATACATATAGGTGAGCACCTGAACAACACATTTGAAAAATAAATTCTTATATAAATACTCTCTGTCTGAACATGATTTAGTCATGGACAGTAGTTCCATGTGGTTGAAAGAAGTAAAACCAAATAAAATCAACCCATCAATGGTGTAAAAATGGTTGATTAAAGTATGACGTTTTTAAATTGAAGTGTTTTATAAAATCTGAATCCAATAAGTGAATGATCAGATTGAAGTTCACAAGTAATGTTTCAGTCTGAATGCGGCTGTTTGGATCTGTTGCCTTTGTCAGTGTAATAATGTTGTTTGTTTCTCTACCTTTTCTTGCAGAATCAGCAGAGAGAGTGGAGACATCATTGCTTTTGCTTTGGGTTTGCATTGTGTTACCTGTAATACTTTGATCATATTTCTCTTTAGAAAAAGAATTAAAGCTGCCTTATTCCCTTCTTTCATGACTGAAGGAAACAAATGACATACAAGTTTGACTTTTCACTTTCTCTAACTTTTCTGGCATTTTGATTTATTTATTTATTTATTTAGCTGAATTGTCAAAGCTTTGACAAGTTTTGTACTGTCATCATATTCTTGCCATTTGCATTGCATTATACTTATAACAGAATGTAATGTATAACATTATAAGATCTTGACACTCTAAGACAGGAACATTGTTTGCTAAAGGACAATTGAGTCTTTACCACAAGTGTTCTTTCATCATGTGTTCTGCTGTTAAATATATTTTTAGATCTTTATGGATTATTTGATCTTTCTTAAGATTAAAACTGCACTTCTGTCATATATTCCCTGTGTGTGTTTGTGGACTTTTATGTTATTTCCTGTCGTGTGTTTTGCTTTGTAGTTCTTCATGTTGATTAGTTCCCCAGGTGTTTCATGACAACATCATTTACAAAAAAAAGTATTTTTTCATTCCTAATTACACATCAGTCAAATGAATCTTTTGTGTGCTCATACAGTGTGTACAAGACATCGTATCTGCAATAATTGAAGCGAATAGAGTGGGATTTATAGTTATAATATGTCTGACTCAATGAAGTCTCAAATCTATTATTTCATCTACAGAATATGATGTTGAAATTTATATTTTATATTAAATTTGGTGTTGGTCCTTTTTTCATCAAAGCCATTCAGACACTTAATGCAAATAATAACCTTTCTTTTAAACTGAAAAGGAAAAGCTCAGTCACTAGCTCTTCCTCTGTGTGAACTGAAGCCTCTGAGAATGACTCTAGATTCATGTGAAGCTGCTTTAACTGTTGAACATTCACAGCAATATAAACTTATCAAGTGTGAAGGTATTTTACATGTTGTCTAATGCTCTGATATGAAATGTGTAGATCTAGATAGTATGAAGTACAGAAGCGCTACAATGTACGACTACGGCAATGCTGCTGTTTCCACTTGAGGTTAAGAAAACTGTGAGAATTGAGATAAACATATAAAGGTATTGACACTTGGTTCAGTTAAACATCCACTCTAGACAAAGGTGAGAGAACCAACCAGTGGAACATATTTCTGGTTTTGGTTTAGAACCTCAGCTGAGTTTTTCCACTCTGCAGCCGGTGGCCTTTTTTTTTTTTTTTTTCGCTGAATACAATGACATTTAACAAATATATCAAAAATATTTCTATATAACATATAAATGTAAAATAAAATGTATATATTACACGTTATATATCAGATTCTTCTTTTTTTTTATTCATGAGAATATTTTTAGATTGCAAAAAAGAATTCCTCTAAGTGTTAAATGTTGCACTTATGACAAGAACCATGAATATTAATAATAATAACTGTGCATTAGCATTAGTAACGTACTACTAGTTAATCATGCCGAGAAACCCAGGACAGAAAAGATTGTTATGTACTTTGTCAAGCTCAAGTGGAAATGTATCTTGCCCAAAAAAAAAAACACACAAATTACAAGAATTACACTTTAATATGCATTGATAACTAAAGGACCATGTTTAATGAGCCTTTTTACAAACTAATAAATGTTCAAAAGGTTTTTTTTGTTTTGTTTTGTTTTTTTTGCCAAAAAGGGATGTAATATATTTCTAAATAATTTTTTATTTTAGTAAAAAATTTGACAATTAGCACCAGTCTCCAGCGTCTGATATTACAATGTAAAAACATTTATTCTTGACATGAAGTATATTAAGCACATGATATTTTAAGAACAAGTTATATAATCAAACACAGAAGCTGTCGCTTGCTTAATATCATCCACGTCACTGAACTGAAAGAACACCAAAGAAAACAATATTAACATTCAGCTTTTTATTAATATTAACAATTATCCAAACAAAAGGCTCTATGGTTTGTTTGAATAACAGCTCAGCAAGAATTCTAAACAATTATCGAAATTAACAGTAATGAATTTTACTAAAACTATTATTGATGGTTTCACATATTTGACCTTATTGTGATGTTGGTCGGTTTGGGTCATGAGGCTGATATATAACTCGTGTCTGAAGTAGATCAGGATCATATTTTTCCAACCGTTCTGTTTTTCCAACAGCAAAAACTAAAAATGAGACAAGGAATTCAGATTTAATATTTACTCAAGGGTAGATCATTATGTCTTAAATGGTCAAGATATGAATATGAAGACCATATGACCATGACCTAAAAACCATAATAATAATTTAAAAAAAAGTAATGAAAAACTTCACATGCCTCAGAAGAGCGTCAAATTGATATTTTAAGACTACAGTATATCTCATTTGCTTATTATGTATTTAATTAAAGAATATCTCACCGATCAGCACAATGAGCAGAAGCCCGATCATCAGTCCAGATATGATGATAATAATCTGCCATTGTGTCTGATTCTGATTAATAAACTCCACCACTGTCTGATTGTGACACTCAGTTAGTTGAGTTGATTCTGTAATGAAAGTGTTCAGAGTTACAGTAATAACTGACTGACTTTAATATTTATATCATATTCATCTCTGTGTGTGCAAAACTATGTTGTTCATGAGTGTTTAAAAATCCTGAAGAAGTACATAACCAATGTAATTATTCACACTAATCATCAATATATTATGATCAATAGAGGAGTAAATGAACTCACCGGTGAAGTGCAGTCTGGTGCTGTTGCTGAGTTTTGGAGGTGTGCGTGTGTTCATACAGTAATAAACTCCTAATTCATCAACAGTCACATTATTAATAACCAGACAATGTTTAAACTGCACTGAATATTTCTTTCTAAATGTTTTATTTAAGTAAATAGGTAATTGTGGTGTTGGGAATGATCGTAGAATCACTGTTGGAGGATCTGGTGTTTTCAGTCAAATCCAATAAACCTCATTTTCATCAAGATCACAGTTTATGGTCACATTTGATCCCAAATCAGTGAGTTGATCTGAGACTGCAGCTCGACAACAGATTAACACATCTATAAGATATAAATAAATAAATAAACATGCATTAAAATTCAGTATTACCTAATTAAAACAGTGAAATAAAACAATTTAGTTCAAGTTTAAAGTGCATGTACATATACTGATATGTAAAACTCACAGAGCTGAAGCTGAATGATCTTCATGTTGTTCTTGTCGAGATTAAAACACTTCAGAATGATTCTGTTTCCCTCCACACAACATTAAGATGAATCTACTGCAGCTCTGAAGAAAACACAGGAAGACAAAAACCTTCCACATCAAGCAGAGGAAGTCTAAAACTCTGACCACAACGTCTAATGCCCTTATTATCATCACCACTTTATTAATAAAAACCTATTTTGTGTGTTTATAACCACTGTTTTCATGAGGTATTTGAGCTTGTTTGATCTTGAACACATTAACTTGACGTGTGTTTCATTAAAAGTGTATTCATTAGTTTGCTTCTAATTTAAATCAAAATAAATTGTGAAGAGTCATCTGACATAAGAAAATATTGGAATAGTTTACGCGGGTCAATAAGACAATGTTCTACTTATCACACTTTTAAAGATCATCTGAAGAAGTGGCTTATGACGAATCAGTTGTGTAAACATTTTTTGTAGAAATTTTTATAATTTGTTTGGGCTATTTGTCTCTTTGTAGTGTTTAGCTGAGTATTTGTTCTGTGTGAACCTGCCTAGGGACTGCGGATGTAAATTAATAATGTTGCCATAATCCAGCTTGTTTACATTTTGTATTTCATACTAATGTTCATTAACATGCTTTGTCCCTATCAAATAAATAAACAAACAAACAATAATCTTCACAAATGAACACAACCTTTATGAAATTTGAAACCTAAATAAAATCACCAGAAGTAAATACTAAATAGCTAAAGTTAGGCTCTAAACTTTAACATCACCAACATGAGGATTACTAAATTATCATCTCCACAACACTTTATTGGCTGCAGAGTATTGTTGTTTGGTGATGTGATGCCCAAATTACTTTATTGTGTGTAGACTGTTCTTAAAATTCCCTAGTATCAGTGTAGTTTAGATAAAACTGTGTTAACACAATCGTGGTCTCAGTAACTAAAGTACACAAGAGTCAGTGAAACGACTGCAGAGAAACATTCACTAAAACACCTGATTCTAGATCTGTGGCTGCAAACAAACATCTTCAAGGTCGATTCTGTGGAGTGACTCAGGAGGCCTGTCTCATAAAGTCTGTTGAACAAACTCACAGTTACAGAGTTGCTTTGCAAACGCTACATGTCTTAGATCAGTTTCAGTCTCATAATGCTCACTAACTATAAATGTTCTCTGTCAACTCTGGCTTGTTTTGAGTATTGAACTCAGGAGATTGTGACATTTACAGCGAACAACCAAACACATGAAACCAAGAGAGTAACAGCTGCCATCCAGTGGTGAGACCAGAGATCTCCAGTGTGTGGATCGAGTGGAGAGTTACAGTTTTCAGCCTCTAGAGGGCAGTAGAGGACTGAAATGTCTACTTTACAGTTGCCATTCATTAGAAATTCAACTATTTAAAAAAATGCATCTTATTGATCTTATTTTGAACGATTCTTTCATCCATGTGTTTTTTTGTTGTTGTTTTTTTGACATTTGACATTTTGCACCTCGTCATTTTTAACCTGTTAAAATGTAGAATCGGCTTATATGCAGATATGCAGATAGTAGATATGATGACATAATAAAGGCTTCTGTAAATAAATACAATTTAAATTACCATACTTTCATTTAATACACATGTGTAAGTACATCCATGTGCATTTATATATAAATGTATTATTCATTTAATGAATATAACTGATCATATTTGAAAGTGCTGAACAGAGTGATACATGTTTAATATGAAAGTAAATGTAATTTGGTTATATTATATGTGTATTTTATCTTATTTAACCATAATCATGATAATTTGCAATGTAACTGCTGCGTCTTCCGCAAGTAAACCACACATGGGACTAATTAAACTCAATAATAATGCTGGAGCCCCAGTTCCTTTTTACAGCATTTTATTTAGTCAATCCCCTTGCAGTCCTGTGCAGAAGGGCTATGCTCACTGACAGCTATTTCCCTCTC
The DNA here is from genome assembly GCA_021554675.1 of Leuciscus idus. NCBI lineage: Eukaryota > Metazoa > Chordata > Actinopteri > Cypriniformes > Leuciscidae > Leuciscus > Leuciscus idus. Next base: position 36,214,539 of record CM038625.1, read on the forward strand.
TACTTCATGTAGAATTATCGATGCTTCCTTATTTCCTATGATGTTCGCAATGCCAGTCGGACTGAACATGTGCCGACCGAGGACCAAGGCGGAGCCATTGAAGTCGAAGGGATGGAGAGACTGAGCGCAGTGGATGGCTCGTAAGTTCGCAGCGCAGGCAGGGTGATGGCTGACCAAGGTGGAGCCGGAGGGACGAGGGAGCCTGGTGGAGCCGAGGGAGGGAGGAGCCAAGGCGAAGCCGACAGGTCGACAGGCCGAGTTGGAGTGACGGGACCAAAGATGATGAATAAATGTCAAAAGGATCAAAACAACACAAGGTTTATTAAATAACCGAGAATCAGGTAATCAAAACAACAAGCAAACTCCACGAAACAGAGTGCAGTGCACCAACAATACTGAGGGACTGAAAACAAAAAGCATATATTCACAAGATAATGAATATAAAGACTAACAGCTGTGATGGTTGAATCAGTGTCCATAAAAACAGATTAGTGGCAAGAAATAAAGTCAAAGGAAACAGGAAACTGAAGATAAACGATGATCAATTTCTATTATTCAAATCAGTAAAAGGATTGTTAGGCTGCATAAATTGTCATCCGGAACCAGGAACACTTCCTATAACACACAATGCACTTGTTATATCGTAGAATGACATCAACGCTAAAATTTGTCTGTCTGTGACTCTCATCCTTATTCAGAGGTTACCAAAGTCAGCCTGGGGTGTGTTTCCCAAAAGCATCGTTTGCCAACTATGGTTGTAAGTCCCGTCGTTATCAGCATAGTTCAACGAGTCTTTGCAAAGTTGTGTGGTTGGAACGACAGCTTTTTACCTCTGGTTAGAAGCATAGTTTCTTGTTTGCATGACATGTGGACTTAATAAATCCTTGTCTTGAGCAAAATAAGCAAGCTGACATTCATTACAATCTGTACCTTTTATAGAATACATACAAATGTCATTTACATCTTTAGTTTGTCAAGAGATTTAAAGCACCATTTTTGAAGACTGCGCATGTGCGAACGTGCTCTACCACGTAAGAACGAGACTATGATTGAATCTGGAAATAAAGCAAAATAACTGAGAAAGATGAGAAATAGTCCTCAGATGCCATGTTCTTAATTTACGAAAGCAAAACATCTAGCGTTAAATCGATCTCAAACAGATTCAATAAAGAAAGTTATTACTCCGCCACCTGGGCCGTGGCATGGTGTGGGCGTTGGCGGACTTGGGCCGTGGCATGGCGTGGGCAGACCCGGCAGTGCAGGAAGACAGTTCAGGTGGCCAGCAATTATACAGCTTAAACCTTCCCTGTCTACATCCCTCAATTTCCATTTCTTAAAATTTTAAGTACTACATTTTCCAAACAACAGAAATTATTGCAAACATATCTTCCATATGTCAACAAAGCATGTGCGTCCCTGGATGACACTAGACGCAAGTGACGCAAGCGACGCAAGCTACCTTTTTTTTATTTTTTTTTTTACTTTTCTTTTGAGTGAAAACATGTTTTGTTTTATATTTGTATGATTTGCATAACTGTAAGTCTTCCAAAATAAAATGAAAAAATGGAGAAAAGAGTGACCCACAGGGGCCAATTCTCCTTCCCCTGTAATGCTTTTATCGACTGCGGATTGGATCGATAGACTTCTTTAATTAAAGGTCCCATGACATGAAATTTTCACTTTCTGAGGTTTTTTAACATTAATATGAGTTCCCCTAGCCTGTATATGGTCCCCAAGTTTCTAGAAATTTCAATCGGTGTAAATCGAGCTTTTGCTATCTTTCTCTGCCTTTGAGAAAATGGAGGCTCATACGCGCTGATCTTGAATCTCCTCCTTATGACGTCATAAGGAGGAAATGTTACCTCCCCTGTCTCTGCTTTGCCCGCCCAGAGAATATTTTCCGCCCATGAGAAAATGCGCTAGGAAGTAGGAATGCGCGTGCGCGATTTTAGTTTGTCCACGAGAGATATCATGGCTTTTGAGCGAGCGAAGCATAACAATTGCTCAATTATTGGATGTACAAATGAACACCAAAGGGTCAATACAGAGCTGGGCTTGCTGAACGTCTGAAACTAAAGTCTGGATCACTCTCTTCTCAGCTAACGTTACACACCTCGGACAAGTAAGTCAACTAATGATATATAAGTGTGTTGCTTTACTGTTTATGGTTACCTAGATTGTTACACGTAGAATGTGGCTGTAACATTATCTATGCAGCTATGCAGTTTATGTGTGTGAATACACACACTGTAACGCGAGTGTTGTACACGTCTTTGTTATTTGGATAACTGTTTTCCTGTTGGTTATATGGCGCGCGCGATATCCGCATTTCAAGATCGCAGAGCTTGATGTAATTGTAATAAGATAAATTACAGACGTTACAGATCTCTCATGAAAAGGCAACAGTAGGTTCGTGTTAGCTACATGATAATAACTGTAAACCATCCGAATAAAGTACCGTATCCAAACATAATATTTTAAACTAACCATTCGGAAACGTCCTGCTGGAGCTGCTGAGTTGCAACTTCTTCATCCGTTGCTTCTCCATCCAGATCAGATTCTGGGTCAAACTGAAATGCTTGAAAGACTGCGTGTCTTCGTGCCATTGCTATATCCAACGTAAACATGCACGCCACGGTACCGTTGGAGGGTGGGTGTGGCCTTGACCATCTTGCGCCGCCTTTCTCCTCCTCATTATCATTTAAGGCTACAGACACCGAAACGGCCCGTCTGAAGGAAGCTCATTCTGGGACTGGCTTGTAGTGGCTATAATTCTGCACCGAGGCTGAATTTTTGGAAAGAGATTTCAGATACAGTACTAGGGACCACTAAGGCCTATATTAAAGCCTACAAAAAGTAGCATGTCATGGGACCTTAAATAGAATTCTCGCACCAAACTGCATTAAAGGTTGTATCAGTGATTTCAGGCCCACATTTTTTTTAATCACATTCATCTAATCTTTCCTAACGATCCACTAGCTGCCCGCCCCATAAGCATGCCGTCAAAAAAACGCGTCTCTGTAGTTAGCCTAGGCTCTGAGATCTGCACACAAAAACAATTGGTTTCACCAACCACTCAAAACCAAAACAAATAGTGTTCCAACCAATCACCGACAGGGGGAGGGTGTTGTGAGGTTTTGAGCCAGCTTCTTCTTCAGCTCCGACTTTGCGTGCAGCCGTGCACAAGCACAAAACCTCACAACACCCACCCCTGTCGGTAATTGGTTGGAACACTATTTGTTTTGGTTTTGAGTGGTTGGTGAAACCAATTGTTTTTGTGTGCAGATCTCAGAGCCTAGGCTAACTACAGAGACGCAGTTTTTTGACGGAATGCTTATGGGGCGGGCAGCTAGCGGATCGTTAGGAAAGATTAGATGAATGTGATAATTTTTTGGGGGGCCTGAAATCACTGATACAACCTTTAAGTTAATCTGGTTACTTGAGAATCTTTGCAGAATTTTTACAACTCCACAGCCAGTTTCAGTTACGTTAGAAACTTACAACTTAAGCACTTTGTTTCAGTTACAGAAACAACACATTTGCCACAACTGAACCTGCCGACACTGCCTGATTCAGTTCCTTTAGAATCCTCACAGAATTGTGACGAATTAGGCTTACACTTTATTTCCACTATGTTTCTTAACCTTCCAAGCTTTTCCTAGCTGAGTGGTGTGTCAATGTAAGAAAAAGGATGGGGTTGTAAGTGAAAAGTTTGCAGCGTTGCTGTGACACACAGTACATATAAAGCACATTGGGGTCAATGTTGAACTGAAACAAATTTTGTGTAGTTTGTTTCAGCCCATTATCTGAGAAGTTCTCAGTGTCCCACATCTGCTTTGATCAGGATGTGATCACCCTAAAATGTGAGGACACTATTATAAATCAAGCTCTTTCAGGTGATGTGGCTATTTATTTATTTATTTATTTATTTATTTATTTATTTTGCTTAATCTGTTTATGAAACTTTTACAACATGATACATGTACAAGAAAACAGCGAAATATATTATTCCAATCCAGTCCTGCATAACCCCAAACACAAAGAAAGAAAAAACAGTGAATACATTTTAATTTAACGAGGCTGTGTTGTGCACAGATAGAAGATGTAGGGATGCACCCCTTTTGTCTAGGGCTACTTCAAGAATATGATTTGGAAAGTCAGGGAATGAATTTTTAACAAATTTTTGGAATTGCAAATATCTATATAAAAAAGTACATTAGAAAGGGAGAATTTTTGCATCAGCTGTGTGAAACTGGGAAAAATGTGATCAATACAGATGTCATTGACAACCAAAATCCCTGCTCTCTGCCATGTATTAAATGGTTTGTCCTTAAGTGAATGGGGAAATAGAGGCTTACAATTAATTGGTGAAATCACCGGCAAATGCTGAAGGCCGAAATGGGTTCGAAACTGATTCGTGATGATTGCCGGACGATGAGATTACCATAAGGACAGTGCGAGACTGCAGACTGGGGAACAGGAACCCTCTTCAACGCTAACCCAAGCCGGTACCCAATCGCAGAGCCCCAAATGACTCTGAAACCAGAATAATGTAGTGTGTATATTTGCTGCGCAGAAGTCAAATAAAAAATTAGAAAGGACCCAAAAGCTTTGGTCTCTGAAGGATTTCCCTGTGAATTCTGATAGGCCCTTTGTTCCAAATAAAAGATGAAAAGTGTTGATTTAGAGTCTTAAAAAGTATTTAAGTATGAAAATTGGAAATAAAATCTAGGTAACACGTTCATCTTCACTGAATTCTGGCCAAAACCCTAAACAATTACATATCTACGGCCAGAGTCATCTAAAGTTTGTGAAGGAGAAAACTGAACGTACCAGTTGATTATGATTTCCACACCTCTAGATTTGCTCAAAATATTTGAATGAAATACTTGTCCAATCCATTTCTTGCAAATTCTAACTTGATCTGAGTTTTTTAAGTGGGTCTGCTGCAAAAAGCCAATATGAGTATTGACATGTTCTAAATGTGACAACACCTTACTGTTCAGACTGTTGATACACCAGGATATCATAAACACTCTTCTCACTTGTGTGTATGTGTCATACTGGCATCAGGTCACAGCTCTGCAAACTACTGATTAAAATTAAGCTGAATGCCTCCTGTGTGTTTCAGAAACCGTTTGATGACAACCCCCCCCATATACTACAAAAACACAATACAAAATATGTATGCAATAATATAATGCAAAAGAATATGTCAAAAAGAAGAGAAATGCAAACCTGGCATTCAGGTTTGTGACGCCCTGTCATGACAAACGTTTAACGAGTTCAATGGGACCACAAACTGCACAATCAACAGGTACATCTACACTGAGTCACATTTATATACAACAAATCATGGTGTACTTTTCCCCCTTTTTCCTTCTTCTGGTTGGATACTTAATCAAACTTTTTTGTTTTTAAATGTTGTGTAAACATGTATGCCTGTAATTTAATGTTAGCAATGCTTTGGCGATGTAAAGCATAAAGCCACTTGAATCTTGAATCTATCACAGTAGTAGTGTGTGTGTGTAGGTGTAGATGTAGGTGTGCCAATGAATTAAAAAAGTTCAACTGAATTGAAACAAGCAACACACACCCAAACCTTCATGCTGATTAAACAAGCAAAGATCGAACAAGGCTGTGAGTTTGGGACTTCTACTTTCTCTCTCTTTTAGTTTCTCTGGTGATCAAAATAAAGATGTTACTAGTTATAATATAATTTTTTTTTTTTTTTTAAACACAAAACACACTGTACTTGTTCCAATAACCAGCTCATCTAGTCTGACAAGTTTCTCCTCCCATCAGATCATCAGGGATTATCAGCCTTGAGTCTCTCAGAGATTGTTCAGTCTGTCAGGATGAAAACAAGAGAGAGGAACTGTGAGGAAGATCTTTATGAATTGAGACTTATTGAGACCAAATATGAAAAGGAAAACAGGTAATTTATTGTTGTAAATAAACTGTTTGTTTATTCATTTTTAAAACCCATTTTAAAAATCCAGGCTGTATTTCCCTGTTGGTTTCAATTCTTTCTTTTTTCCCTGTAGGTCAGAATGAGGATGTTGTTGGAAGCTCTGCAATCTTTTTCTTTTTTCTTTTTTTTTTTTTTTGTGAAAAACAAACAAACAAACCTTAAGTCAAAATGTTTTGAAGACACAATGGCAGGAATATATGAGACATCATTCAGAGAAATGTTTCACTTGAGGATCCGGATCCAGAAAACAACATTTTCTCAGAGGAGTTTAAGAAAGAAGCTTCAATCTCATTCTCATGTAAGTCTGAGGACATTTACTCAATTAATTTACTGCTGTTCATTTCACTAATATGATCTAACGTCACATTAGACGGAAGGACGACTGTAGCAAGCTTTTGGTCATGTCTTTTATTGATGATTTTAAAGGGATGGTTGACCCAAAAATGAAAATGTTGTCATCACTTACCCTCAAGTTGTTCTAAACCTGTATGAGTTTCTTTCTTCTGTTGAACACAAATGAAGATATGTAGAAGAATGTTGTTAATCAGACGGTTGACGGTAGCCATTGACTTCCATAATAGGAAAAAAATACAATGGAAGTCAATGGCTACCATCAACTGCTTGATTATCAACATTCTTCTACATATCTTCCTATGTGATCAACAGAAGAAAGAAACTCATACAGGTTTAGAACAACTTGAGGGTAAGTAAATGATGCCAAAATTTGGGAGATATTAATACTCAAAATTTGAGAAAGATTAACGAATATCAGCACATGTCTGATCAGTTCACGTGATTACTGTCGACGTCATTTCCGTCTCATGTCATACGTAGAACGCATGGACTATACGGAAGCTAACGAGCTACAATACATTCTGTTCAAAAAGTAGCATTTAACTTAAATTTAGGAATATTTCTATGCAATATAGTCAAATAAAACATATATTGACAATATTAGGCCACCATGATGATCAGGTATGTGAATGAAATGCTGTTTGGACAAACACGAGTCATACTTCTAAACAATGAATGTCTGATGTTGTTGCTCGTGTTCGTGTTTGGCCTGCATGTGTTTAGGTTGTCAAATGCTTTATATCAACTGTAATTAAAAGGGAATCTTTTAAGTGTTGTTAATATATTAAACATGAATTGGTTCATTAATTATTATACGTTTTTTTTTCTGCATGGTTTATCTGCTGTAACTATTATTTTGATTTAGTTGTTAGCATGTTGCATTGTCTTCTTGGTAGTTTTAGTTAATAGTGGTAAATTGTGTAGGTTTACAGTGAATTCAATGTTTTAGCAGAAGGGTTACGGTCAACTACAGATTCTTCATTCACTGCATGTGTAGCACTATGTTTTCTCATGACACGTGCCCAACTAAACTCTGGCTCAAATAAAACCAAATCTAATTTAAAATACTAATAAAAATTATTTAATCTCAAAACTGTTCAAATGGATAACCTGATAAATATTGATGTTCTAATCAAATGTTTAGATTAATAAGTAACTTTTGTATTGCTAAAAAAGAAAAAAGAAAAAAGATGGCATTTCAAGCCACATGCTCTTCGTAAGACTTTTTGCTGATGTTTGAGATTTTTTTATGATTTGTATTATTGTTTGTGTATGCAAGCTTTGTACAATTGTTTAAAAAGCTGCTCTATTTCTATTTCTGTTTGCAGTTGCTGCTTCATCTGTGTATTTTCAGTGCTGATAAGTGAAGGTGAGCACAAAACAAAAAGGTGCACATACATGCCACATGTATAAATGAATAAATTGTGTTTACAGTTACAGTTTGTGTGATTTCAGTGTCTCTGCAGGAAACAGTAGAGGCTGTTATTGGTGGTTCTGTTCTCCTGCCGTGTTCTTCCACTAAACATGATCATAAACTTCAAGACATTAATGTACACTGGAGACACAACGGCAGCAAGTTTGTGTATGATATAGTCAAGGGTGAAGATTCAGTATCAGAACAAGAACATCAGTACAAGAACAGAGCCGAAACGTTCCCATTAGAGTATGAGAGAGGAAACTTCTCCATCAAACTCATCAATCTTCAATACACTGATGCAGGAAAATACATCTGCTACATCTCACACTCATCTGAACAACCCACTGTACAGCTGATCATCAACGGTGTGTGAAACGTTGTTAAAAATATTATTAAACATTTGTCATTCACTAGTAATGTTTGAATAAGAATTATAGACGGATCTGTTGTCTTTAACACAGTTCAGTGTTTTTCTTCACTTTTTTGTTGCAGAATCAACAGCAATTCATCAAGGAAACCAAAGAGTGACATCATCACATTTGCTCTGGGTTACCATTGTATTATCTGTAGTATTATACTTATAGCCGGTTTTATCATATTTTTCTTAAATCAAATCAAATAAAATAAAATAATTGTATCTGCCCTTTTCCCTTCGGAAGAACAAAGAACAGAGAAAGAAATTGTGTAAATGTTTACCTCTATAGAACAAAGATCCGCTGTGCAGATCTGCAGACTGAAGTCAGAAGAGAACAAGATTCATCACTAAATGTTTATTTGTTATAACTACAAGTTATAATATATGCTTGTCCTTGAAAATGGATGTTAGAGCTTCATGAGAATGTAAAATGTTGCTGCCTATAACCTTCAGTATTCTCAGATATTCAGAGGAGCAAAGAACCTTGTGTCTCATTGTCTCATTGTATGTGGATGATCTTTATGTTCAAGACCCAACAAACTGTGTGGATGAAACAGCGTTTGGATCATTTGCATGTTACAAGTTGTACGATTTTCACTAAAAGTAAATGTTTTCTCATAAATGACTCAGTCAAACAAATCCCATTAGAAACATTTATATTATATATTACATTTACATTTAGGGAATAAGATAAAGGGAACGGGGTAGTCCACTGGACCCCCTATCCTCCATAATTTACTTGTTAATCACTTTTAATAACTGTTAGAAACCCTAGACACTACATATTAGTATCTATATGATAAATCATACCTGTACAAAATAAAAGAAGAACATGTTTCATTTGCTTTACCTTGAGTTTATCTTTTCTTGGTCTCTCTTTTATGCCTTTTGAGAAAACGTTGACCACCAACCATACATCAAAATTAAAATTAAAATAAAAAACATCCACAAACCTTCACTTCAATCCTTACCTGTAAGACATACTTGGAGCTATTATGAATGACCTGCAGAGGGCAGCAGAGGAGCTCTGAAACACATAGACAAGACTACCGGCCAATGTCCAAAAATATAACGTTAACTGTCATAACAGAAGCCATACGATCTGTGTAATGAAATGGAGCAGCTTAGTTATTCTTCTACTTCTAGAAGTTGTTCTACTTCTACTTCTACTTTTATATCAACATCTACAAAGTTCATCTAATCTTATAAAAGAATGAATGAATCAAACTGCTGTGAGTGTGAGTTGAGCTTGTTCTCTGTGTGGTTAAGGTGTCGATTACAGCTCTGTGGTGTTTCCAGTCAGAAAGAGATGTTTGCTGAGCAACTGCATAGAGGAAATAAATCTGGGTTACAGAACGATCTTAAAGCCTCAGATCTGTGAGTCTCTCACAGCATATTTGAGAAGATTTGATTGGTTCAGTGATCAGTTGGGGTTTCTTTGATTATAGGCTATGTCTTAAATATATTTTTTATTTAACTTTTCATGTGATATTAAGCCACTGAGAGTCTAACAAACATACTCTTAACTAAGTTAGAGCTAGAAGCTAGAAGAAGAAGATGAAGCTAAAGCTAGAAGAAGAAGAAGAAGATTGACTGGTAGCCCTATACAAACTAAAATCATAGATCCATATGCTTTTACAGCAGCACACAAAGGAGCTCAATATGAAAACAGCAACTTCAAACAATAATCACTGGAATTTGAGTCATATAATTTAATTTGTCTAATGTCTGTCTCATCAATGCTCTTTTGTTTTGTTCATGGCCTTAATGGAAGCAGGTCTTCAGGCTGTTCTACAGCCAAAAACATGATGAGGTCACAGAACAGTAAGATAATCTTCAGAGAAACACTTCAGAATAGATATGACATTATGTATTATGTTACTAAATGTCATTTGATTTGATTTGTACTTGATACAGTTAATAAACTGACATTGTTAAGTGAACCAGGACTTCTGGTGGAAGACACTTGGGGCTGGTTTTTTTCCCACTCAACATGAACATGAGGTGTTAAAGGTATGCTAGGCCATTTCAGAGCGGCTAGCAATAGCGAGCTAGCTTTGAAATGCATGAGATCCCCCCCACACACGCCTCCTCCAAAACACATGAACGCGTACAGCCAGAGCAGATTCAGCAAAGCGGCACGAGAGACACCACAGTTAAAATACCTCATGTGTCAAAGCACATAACATTACAATAATAATGAACATAAACAACTTACAGAGCTCTTATTTGTACCACCAGACTGCTGGAGATTCATTTCAGCATTGATTGTGTTGACACATAGAAATGCATAAATTCAAGTCTGAGGACGTGAACCACTTTGAGTGGGAACTCAAGGGTTGCCGTCTCTACATCATGGTTACGACATGGCCTGAACGCAGTATATGCTGGTTGTTTTGGTTCAGGAGGAACTGTAAAAGGCCTGTTTGTTTGCAGCACTTGGTGACGGTTTGTCTACAACTCTGCATAGCCTTAAAGAGTGTCTGTATGAGCAGGTGCGCGGAGGAACGGAAATACCAACCCGATCTCATGAAATGCGTCTCTATAGCACGCATTGTGTTTATCGTGCAATTTATACACGAAAATTAGTTTTTACGTGCATGTACGTATATTTTAATATTTAGACCACTTCTATTATTGATTGCTATCGGGATGTGGAGATGTGTGTTTATGAAAAAACTTGCCAACCCTACCTAAGACAAGATTATGATGGGTTATGATTATCATGGCCAAAATAATTCACGATAATGATATATCGCGATATCTATAGAAATCTATAGTCAAATTCATCTTAACTTGATTTATTTATTTAGAAGAATCACACCATTTCATACAAAAGACTAAATTATACTTAATGGCAACCAGTTTGAAATAACATCCTTCTGTGAACTGATGTAGCTTCTTATCACAGAATGAGGCAAAAATTATATTATTTTATAACTGCATTATAACAATACGGTCACAAGTTCACACAAATGCTGATTAGATAGTGTAAAAGTGTATGCGTATTTGGCTCGCTGTCTGGGGGAGGGCTCTGAGCTAGGAACGTGGCAAACTGTCCATGAGTAAAGGTGAGTCCAATACGTATTTACAGGCCTTCTCTCATGCTTATTGGGTAGATCATTTAAACCTTCTCTTCCCGAACTTTGTTAATACAACATAATTTATCCTTATGAAAATACCCAAGATGGCTTGAAGATCCCAGATAAACCATGTACTGTTGCAATAGTGTGTTCATTTTCATCAGGTTTAATCAGTCAACATGTCTCCATCTGCATTGTATTCCGCTACAGTGGTAGCTGGATGTCTTTGCTCATATGTCATGAGTTTTATTACTCCTACGAGTCTCATTGTAAACTTTCTGCATGAAACTTTCTCTGGCGTAGAGTATGAATGAAACGTACATTTCGCTGAGAGAGTTTACCGTTCCATAATGGCAACATTGAACTATTTGGGGATAAAAAAAAAACAAAAAATTAAAACTTCTCTCTATAGATATTTTAAGTAAACATTAACAGGTTAATGTAATATTTCCAATTTCAGGACTATAGTTCTCTAGACAATCGTTCTCCCTTCCACCATGTTTAAAGTTTATTGCACGCCCAACTCGGGAACTCGGGTATCGTAATTATCCTCGAGCTTCCCAGTGGTAAATATGACTCAAGAGGGCGTTCATGTCCAATTTTTAACTAGTAAACTCGTATATAATAAGATCATTTCAATAGCACATGAAAGCAGCATTAGTCCAAAAGCACTGGGACGTTTCATGCATCACTCTGCTTATTTGTGTTTACATCATATTTATACACTATAGTGTGCATTTGCTGTTGTCCATGAGGCCTAGTTTCAACACTCCTAGTAAAACTTTTTTTTTTTTTTATTGGTTGAAGCCTCTGAGAATGACCGTACATTAACGTGAAGCTGCTTTCACAGATGCAGTATTAATTTTGGATGTTCATAGCAATATAAACTTCAGTATTAGGCATGAAGGTGCTTTATATTAACACACTTGACAAGCACTAAATGTTCAATGTGTAAACAAATATAATCTAACATAATGGTGTTTTTTTTCCATTTGAGGTTTAGACAACTGTGAGAACTGAGATACATTAGTACTGGAAAAAACACTGCACTGGGTTTAAGGTTAAACCCTACTCTAGACAAAGGTAAGAGGCCCTGTTTGTCATTGGTTGTCTAGTGACCAAACCAGTGGAACAAACTTCTGGTTTTGGTTTAACACTTCAGTTGAGTTCAGTTGAAAATGAAGTCAGTTGTTTGGCAAACTGACAAATCGCATTGTGCGTGCGTATATACATATACATAAATATATCTAATATACAAATATGACATCAATAACATTACAACATAAGTGATCCAAATTTGAGGTGTGACATTTCCTAAGAACTTAAGACTTTGTTTTTCTTGTTTTTTGCTGTGGTTGTTTTTGTTTTTTTTACTTTATGTATTATTAATTTTACTAATGAATCTGACAATGATTTTTTTAAGTGTGTCTGTGTTCATACGATCATAACATCCTAATTTATCAATAGTGACATTATTTAAAGTCATGTTGAAATTTGATTGACTTATTATTGAATACAATGCTGTTTTCATGAGTAATTATAATATCATTACCAGAGAGACCCGACTAAACAACTTTCAGTATTGCAGATTTTTCAGGCTATTTATTATTCATATATCTGACAAAAAAAACAAAAACAAAAAAGCACAAAAGCTTATACATAAAAATATATATTTATTTATTTAATATAAAGCAACAACTTTATAAGAAGACTGTTTTTAACTGAATTGTGTTGTCAAGGATGTTTTCATAAAAGTTATTGTAATTTTATACTATTAATGTGCTATTTATATATGCTGTTAAAACAAATTGGAAACCTAACAATTGTAAACAATTTGTAAACCTAACTGTGAATTGAATGATGTCTAAAAACGGAATGTTATTAAAGACAGTTTAAACTGATACTCCGAAAAGTATAAATAAAATAAAATAATTTATATATATATATATATATATATATATATATATATATATATATATATATATATATACTTTTATTTTATTTATACTTTTTGGAGTATCAGTTTAAAATAATGGAGTACATTTAAAATACAAGGACATTGCTTTTCCATACAGAAAATATTTATACTATTCATTTGCAAGCACATTTTTTGATAAACCCCAGGAGTTAAACCTTTGGACATTTAAATGATCCTGTTCACTTTTTTTTTTTTACAAAATAAATGATGCAGTGATAAATCATAGCACATAAAATTTGGTCAATTTTAACTTATTTTCTTTTGTCATTTTCCTCTCTTAACTTTCCAGTGGATCCTCGGCAGGCTTTGTATTTCAAAACCCATGATCTAAAGAATGTTATGGTGGTAAATGTGGGTAATATCTATAATGAGATCTGCCAAACAGTTTGTGGTTAGAGGTTCAAGAAACAGTGAACAAAATAAGCAGTCCATCATACTCATACGTTCATGATTTCGCCGGCTTTAGTGCAGCATAGGTGCTGTTGACTTGACTGGACCGAAAGTTTCTACGCAGCTTGGAAAAATCCACCTCAGCATACTGAAAGAGCAATGAAGAAAACAATATAAACTGTAGTTGTCCATGGATCAAAGTTATCGTTTCATCAAACAAATGAGAGCATGGTAGCTGTTGGAGTAAAAGGTCAGCATGAATCCTACATTATTATCAAGAGCTTCATTAATGAATTCTTACCTGTAACTGGTCCTGACGCTCCTCTATAACTCGCGTCTGCTGTAGATCAGTGTTGAGTTGTGATTCTTCTGCTGGCCTTCTGTTTCCAACAACAAAAACCTTTACCAGTCCTAAAAACAGAACAATTAATTCATTATTAACTAAAGGTTTATATAATTTTTTCTTAAATTATATATATATATATATATATATATATATATATAGTCAACTAAAATGCCAAAATAAGTCAAAAGCCTAAATAAACAATTTACACTATTAACTTTAACTGTCTATCAAGAGCATTGATAACTCACCGATCAGCACAATGACCAGAATCCCGTTCATCAGAGCAGATATGATGATAATAATCTGACATTGTTTCTGATTCTGATCAGTATTATTCACCACTGTATGATTGTGACACTCAGTTATTTGAGTTGATTCTGTAATGAAAATGTTCATAATCTGTTACAGTAACAACAGCTGATAGTCTGAAGCACAATGACTGCAATTTTGTACTGTAGGTAAATATAAAACATATTCAACTTTTTGTGAAATTACCATTAACTGCTTATGTTTATATAGATGCTCCAAAAACTGAAGTAGTGAATTACAAATGTATAAATAAGTAAGAGAAAATATTCTTGGATTATCAATGATCAGTGATTATCAATATGGATTAATAAATGAACTCACCGGTGAAGTGCAGTCTGGTGCTGTTGCTGAGTTTTAGAGGTGTGCGTGTGTTCATACAGTAATAAACTCCTAATTCATCAGCAGTCACATTATTTATAACTAGATTATGATTAAATTGCAGTGAATATTTCTTTCTGAATGTTTTATTTGAGTAAAAAGGCACTGTTGGATTTGAGGTTGACCGTAGAATCACTGTTGGAGGATCTGGTGTTTTCAGTAAAATCCAATAAACCTCATTTTCATCAAGATCACAGTTTATGGTCACATTTGATCCCGAATCAGTGAGTTGATCTGACACTGCAGCTCGACAACAGATTAACACATCTATAAGATAAAAAAAAAAAAAAAAAAGCATTACAATTCATTTTTAATTAGCCACATAAAACCACCGTGAACCTTTAACATGAAACAATTTATGGTTAAGCTCATGTAAATATTTTCATATGTTATAAACTCACAGAGCTGAAGCTGAATGATCCTCATGTTACTGGTTGAATAAAACCATTGAATCTTGAAACCTGGTTCCCTCCACACATGTATGATGAAGTCTACTGCAGCTCTGAACCAGACAGCAGAGGAAGTCAAGTTTGCTCTGACCACATTGTACACACTTTTTTTTTTTCAACACCTTAGTTAAACAAGTTAAACATGACAGTAAATTGCCAGATAATTGCAGTAAAATCAGCAAACCTATTTATCACATAAACCCAACATACTCTCATGACAACTCCTGATAATTTGTACAAGTACTTGAACAAAAATGTGTACTAAATTTGTACACAAAACCGTATGATGTTATAAAGTATGACTAAGATTGTATTAAAACTTGTATAATCCACCAGGAATTTAGGTTAAATCGACTGAAGCACACTTGCACGGCGGGTTACGCAATACTCGTTCCCTTCTCTCAGGGAACCGAGGTTACGTTTAGTAACCGAGACGTTCCCTTTCGAGAGTACTCTCGGGAACCCCATTTTAAACGCTGTGCGTGCTTATAACCCACACATACTATAACCCACAGAAGAGTAAGTTATGACCCCAAAAAGAGACCAACGTCAGTGGGCCTTATAAGGGGATATGTATAACTAGACCAGACAGCGTCGGGCCTTATAAGTGTTATATAGTGCTTAAACATTTTTCTGTATGGAAAGAACCTTAGCTTGCAAAGCGGGAACCCCCAAGTTATAGAACTTGATAAACATGGACGGAGAGGCCCAGCCTGCCGCCGCACAGATATCTTCAAGTGCTATTCCACTGTACCAAGTCCAGGATGAGGAAGTGCACGACTAGGAAGCGCACGACTAGGTCGGTTCTCCCCAGTGACTGTCCGGCCACATGAGCGTGGAACACCACACATGAAGGGCCCACAGGTCTGGACGGGGATGCCAGATCGTCCCCTTCACCTGCGTGAGGAGGTCTCTCCTCAGTGGTATCGGCCATGGGGCTATATCCAGCAGCTGAATTAAGTCGGGGAACCATAATTGGTTCCTCCAAAGAGGGGCTATTAAAAGCACGGTGCACCTGCTTTTCCTGATCCGTTTGATGACCTGAGGTAACATCATGACCGGTGGGAAGGCATATAGCGGGCGTCTGGGCCAGTCGTGGGCCAGCGCATCCATGCTCTTGGAGAAAAATATTGGGAAATGAGCATTGTCTTCTGAGGCAAAGAGGTCGACCTGTGCCTTGCCGAAGATGCTCCATAGCGACTGAACCGAAGAGACCAGTCCCCTGGGGAAACTTTGTCTCTGGATGGCATATCCAGGCCCTGATTCAGAATGCCTGGCACATGCGCTGCCCTTAGCGAGCGCAGATTGTGCTGAGTCCAAAGGAGGAGGCGTTCAGCCATGGTATGCAGGTTGCGTGACCTGAACCCACCCTGGCGATTTATGTAGGAAACCACCGACATGTTGTCCATTCGGACCAGGACGTGTTGGTCCTTTATGTATGGGAGGAAAGCCTTTTGCGACAGTTCGACCGCTTTCATCTCTAGACAGTTTATGTGCAGCCGTTTCTCTGGGCCTGTCCAGAGGCCGGAGGTGGGTCTGCCATCGTGCAGGGCGCCCCAACCTAGGTTGGATGCGTCTGTCGAGATTACTTTCCATTTCAAGACTGAGCCCATACTCACGCCTGACTGAAACCAGTCGGCTATTTTCCACGGAGCCAGGGCTCTGATGCAGCCGTGGTTCACTTTGATGCGCAACCGGCCCGATCGCCACGCGTGCGCCGGGACCTGGTTGTTCAGCCAGCGCTGAAGGGGACGCATGTTCAGCAGGCCTAGTTTGAGAACTGCTGATGCCGAGGTCATCAGGCCTAACATCCTCTGAAAACGTTTGAGAGGGGTGTATGAGCCGGCTTTGAACGAAACCGCTAAGCGCTGGATAGAGAGCGCTCGCTGTGACGTCAGGCGTGCTTTCATCTGTACTGAGTCTATGACTGTCCCCAGAAAAGAAATAGTCTGGCTGGGAGACAGCGCACTCTTGGCAGTATTGATCCTGAGACCCAGACATTCTAAATGGCTGAGGAGCCAGGACCTGTGAGATATTAACTGCGCCTCTGACTGGGCTATAACTAGCCAGTCGTCGAGGTAGTTCAGAATTCGCACACCGTGAAGTCTCAGGGGAGCGAGAGCGGCATCCATGCACCTCGTAAATGTTCAAGGTGCTAGGGATAGACCGAATGGTAGGACTTTGTATTGATAAGCCTGCCCCTCGAAGGTGAATCTCAAGAATGGCCTGTGGCGATCTGGATGTGAAAATAAGCATCTTTCAGATCCACTGAGAAAAACCAATCCCCTGAGCGAATTTGAGCGGGCAAAGGTGTGCGGTGACAGCTTCTTCCAGAGGCGGAATGCTGTCATAACCCTTCTCCTTCGCGCCGTCGAGTGTCGAGAGCGTCGAAGAAGCCGAGGATTTGAGACGAGCTGAAAAATGAGCCTTCCATGACTTTGTCAGCTCGTCATGAAATTCAGGGAAGAAGGGGGCGGGTCTTTGCAGAGGAGCTTGACGGCGACCTTGCAGGAACCACTCATCCAGCCTGCTTTGAGAGGGTTCAGCGGGCTGAGACCAGTCCAGCCCGAGGTCCTCCACGGCCTTCGTAAGGAGTCTCATAAGCTCAGCCTCAAGGGAAGCCCTGACGCCACTGGAGCAGTCCTGAGTCAAAGACACGGGGTCCGCGATAGAGCCTGGCCACTCCTCACTCTGTGACGCAGCAATAGAGAAGCTGTTGTCTTCTTCATCCTCCTCTTCCGGCCCGCCGAAGGAAACAGGAACGGCCGCTTGCTGGGAGGGGCGCTGTTCATCCTGTGTGAACAAGACCGGTGAGGGAGGTTCAGAGAGCGATGCACGCGAGGAAATATCCGGCGTGGGCTCACTCTTGCGCTCTGGCATTCTCTGTCCGCGACGCTTCTTCCTGCGCGGCCCGAGCGAGAGATGAGGAAGAGCGGGGGGGGGGGGACGGAGTCCTCGTTGAAAATGGCGAGTCGAGCCCGCAGGGTCGACAGGGTCATTTCGTCGCAGAGTGCAGCATCGGCGTGGTCACGGCCCAAGCAAGCATGCAAAGGATGTGATGATCTCCGCTGAATAGAGGGCCTCTGCACGAGGCACATGATGTGCGCGGCATTTGAAACAACGCCTTGCTCTTTTTGTGAGTGTATGTGTTGCAACGGCGAACAACCACACAGCTTAGAAAGGATATTGGCTCGCCGGATGGCAAAGCAGAACAGCGGGCTGAAGGCGGTGTCCGAACAGGAACCGGCGTCCTCAGAACTGCAGTGCAGGTGGCTCGTTCTGCTGAAGGCCTTTTCGACGGAGGCAGCTTCTCAGTCCGGAGGTCAGCGTCAGCGAAGGTCCGTGAGCTGAAGGAGATTAATCTAAATTCCTATGGCGGAAATGGGCTTCTTATAGACTTAAGCCATGCCTATCTATCTTGGCGGGCTCTGACGTGACAGGGCGCGAAGCGACCTGATAGGTTCACGTGGCTCAGCCGCCTCGCCATAGGTTTGTGCAGTTGCTGCAGCACAGCCAATCAGCGCGCTAGAATGCTCTGCTGTGGTCTGCTGTGCAGCTGCACTGCGTTTTACTGTACATATATAAAATTATAAGGATAATTTTGGCTTCAGTATTCTCGAGAAAAGGAATTTGTTGGTAGACACCATACCACCCCCATTTTGCAACTGAAAGAGGCGAGGTGAAACTCACGAGCATAACCTATTGAATAAAGAAAACATAATGATGTTATAAATATAAAAAGCAGTTTATAAAATGTCATTAATATGAGATGAGTTTTAATAATGTGATTATCATTATTTGAAATAATTACAACTGAATAATTAAGAAACACCAATCAAGCATTGTTTTTTTTTATGATAGTACATTAGTAATTGGAACCAAATTTTGCAACATATGAATGACAATTTTCATAATAAACAGAAGACTACTATGGGTATAATTTAATGGTTGATGCATCATTCATGTTCCTCAGTGTTTTGTTAAAAAGACTAACAGAGGTCAGAGATTAACTTAACTTATTTAAATATGAAACTTATTAAATGTTTACAAAATTTCAAAAAATGTACAAAAAATCTGTTTAATAAAATTCTTAGAATAGTCATAGATTAGTGTCACATCTGGTCCGGCAAAGGAGGCAAAGAGAGGAAAGGTGGATCCTGAAGCAGCCAAACAAAGTTTATTAAACAATCTCAACAAAAACAAAGAAGTCAACCCCCCCCCCCCCCCCCAAAAAAAAAACCGATTTGGTAAGTATATCGAAGACAATACAGTACAAAGAACAGAATCCAACTGAGGTCTTAAATATACAAGAAAATAAAGGACTAAACAAGTGTTGGAAACTTTATTCCTTCATCGAAGCAAGACCAGGAGACTTGAGATGGATCTTATAAGCAGAAGAGATTTATTCTTCCGAGTCTGTAGTTCATCAAGTCTAATCTAAAGTAACTTTACATGGTATCTTATAGGCATTTTAGGAGGAGGGACTTTTGGGGGTGGAGACCTTCCCTTTACAAAGTATGCAAATACAATATAGGCGTCAGCTCGTTACCAGAATTTCCGCAGCTCTGATCTCATCAGCATAACAGTGATCCAATCAGCCTGACTAGATCGCCCATACATTAACATTATCATAGAGACAAAAGCACAGCTGTACATTGAGCTTAAAGGGATAGTTCACTTTGAAATTAATTTTTGGTATGTTTTAGCTTACCTCAAAGGCATCCAAGATGTAGGTGTCTTTTTTTCCGCAGTAGTTTCAATTTTTATATTTTTAGGTCAAACCGTTCTTGTCTGTCAGTCATATAATGCAGGTCTATGGTCATTATCTCAAAACACAAGCACAGAGTCCAAATTAAAACAATTCCCCGTCGTCCAAATTAAACAATTCCCCATCGCAAGTACACATTGATGGCCTAAGACACGAAACGAGCGGTTTGTGTGAGAAAACGAACAGTATTTATATCGTTTTTACCTCTTATACGCAGCCATGTCGAAGTGATCTGATCTGACGTGTACGCAGACTGGTGCATAGATATATACACAAGATGTCGCCTTAAAGACATTCGTTCCAATGAACTGCCGTAGACAAGGCGACATCTAGTGTGTATATATCTATGCACCAGTCTGCGCACACGTCAGATCAGATCACTCGGACATGGCCATCAATGTGTACTTACGATGGGGAATTGTTTAATTTGGACGACGGGGAATTGTTTTGATTTGGACTCTGTGCTTGTGTTTTGAGATAATGACCATAGACCTGCATTATATGACTGACAGACAAGAACGGTTTGACCTAAAAATATCAAAATTGAAACTACTGCGGAAAAAAAGACACCTACATCTTGGATGCCCTTGAGGTAAGCTAAAACATACCAAAAATTAATTTCAAAGTGAACTATCCCTTTAATGGTCAGGAAATGCATAAAGACAAAGGGTAAGGGTGAGAGTCGTCTCAGCAATTAGAGAACAGGACTGGCAGGAATCTCTTGATATAATCATCATAAAATCAGTATTCTTCACCGTGGTGTTATGTAAGGAAGCATATTTGAAATAGATTCTTAAAATTTGTTATTCCACACAAGTCACAGGTGAACATGATCAATAAGTAACCATAGAAACGTCTCGGTTATGTATGGTAACCCTCATTCCCTGAAGGAGGGAACGGAGACGCCGCTTCGGTGTCCGACGAATAGGAATCTCGCTAGAGAGGCCAATCTATTCGAGTGTAACTAAAACGAGCACAGAACAACAAAGAATATTGTTTACATGTAGCGTGTCAATTCTGCGTGGTTTGTAAGACTATCTCTCTCTCTCTGCGTGTGTGTGTGTGTGTGTGTGTGTGTGTGTGTGTGTGTGTGTGTGTGTGTGTGTGTGTGTGTGTGTGTGAAAAACAGCGCTCTCAGCAAAGCGACGGCGAGTCGTGCGCCTTCACAGTAGAGTTTACGGTACGTCAAATACAGATACACTGAGCATCCATTGAGCTGAAATAGTACAGATCGGAGAGTGAAACTCTCAAGCGCTCAGTCAGAGTGTAGAGTGAGTGAAAAATATATCTATACTAAACTTATACTTAGCCTCTAACACACACACTAGCGAGTAAAATCTACGAATTTATTAGCCAATGGCTTATGATTATGGAGCTAAAAGAGTCTCAATAAAGATAAATGCACACACCTACATTCACATATGCACACACAGGATTCATACATGCACACACATGATTCATAAATACACACACAGGATACACAAATGCGCACAAAATTCATAAATGCACACAAAATTCATAAATACACACACAATTCAGAAATGCAAACAAAATTTCCAAATGTACACAAGAATCAGAAATGCACAGGACAAGATTCAGAAATGTATTTCTGATGCACACACAAATATATCTTGATTTACAAACTGCTTGCGGTGAACTTCACTGCATTTGTGTGTGAATTTTGAGACTCCCCTGACTTGGCTAGACACACAAATGCCTTTTTTTTAAACAGGGAATGATCTGCAACCAATCAGATATCTCCCTTATTTTAGCCAATCACAAGAACGCACCCCACGTGGGGGATTGTTTACTTATAAGCCAATCACATGAACGCGTTCACACAGCGCTATATGCATGTGGTGCGGGCGCGGGCTAGCGCGGTGGAGTTCAGTCAGTTGGTTGAGACCTCAACATGGCTTCTGGCAACGACAGGGGAGCGGTAAGTATAACTTAACGTGTTTAGCTAGTTATCTCATTGTTATGAGATGTTGTTTAATTGTTAATGTTAACCGGTTTAATTGTGCAACTATCAACATAAGCTAGCGAGCTACTCTAGCGCGTCTGCATGCTAACAGGGTCAGGCTAGTATCTTTCTATAAAGTTGAAATTCTTGTGAATTAAGTGACTGTTTGACAGGGTCTGTCGCCCCAAGCCGAGGTAGCAGCTCGGGCTTTTGTGCAGTTATTGGCCCGGGAGCTGTCCTCGGCCCCAATTTTGCGTTGTATGTGAAACCGGCATAAGACGAAGCTGAAGTTGGCCTCCAATTCACAGCTTCTGATTCAGCATTTAAAGGGGAAAGTTAAGAAAAAGTTTACAGACAGCAAGTGAATAAAATAAAATATCTATTTCTCTAAATCCCTTAGGAATCACTGAAGCGTGAAATCCTTCAGAGATTGCATGACCGACTGCTCAACTTTGCTAAAAAAAAACCTATCTAACCGGGATTTCAATGTTTCTAAAGACGTAAATGTGTTCAGATATGTGCTTTGATAGCGACATTATGAATGAGGAAAACTCAGTGTTTGTTCACAGCGTAAGTTGCAAGGGTTACTGATCTAGAGTGTATCTGATCTCGCTCTCTGAAACTGAAAACCCAGAGTTTCCCCTAATCTCAGGCTGAACATACTCAGAGTTTTCACTAAACCCGCTTTCTGAAACAGGGCCCAGGTCTTTTCTTGGTCTTAAATATGTAATTACCTTCACATTTTAACACAATGATTAATTTATTTACATAAAATAGAATCCATTTTTCTATATTGTCTGAAATGATTACCTGTTTTGTAATAAGTAGTGATATGGGCACAGTGCACAAGTGTAAATTTGTTCAATAACATTTAATATGCATAATTTTTATACACACATGTCTTTGTCAGGGAATACCCATCCCAGAGATTCAATGGGAGGAGAGTGGCTACACAAATGAGCCTCATTCCAGGGTCAATATCCCTGAACTGGACAGTCCTCTTTTGGATCTGGAAATGATAGCACTGCGAGACAACATGGATCCATTGCAGCAATCGGACTGTTTCGGCGCGGATATATACCTCAACACTGTCCAATACGTTGAGAAATTAATTGAGGCAAGAGAAAAGAGCATGTGGCTCTCTTGCCACTTTCCAGTGGCTTCCTGTGACTTTGACCAAAAATGTAACAGATACTACTTTAGAACATTTCAAATGATATTTTGATTGTGCCTTATGCTAGGAGCCCAGGATCCTCCATAGTAATTGACACTACAAATGAATACAGTAAGTTAGTATGAATTTTATAAATAAGAAGTTTGTGTCTGGGCATTTTATTTTGAAAAGGAAAAAAAATCCACCCCTAATTTCCTCTCTTCAGTGGCCATTGAATGTTTTGGAAAAGCAAGCCTCGTCCTTAGCTAGGGTGACTGAAAGCTAAGTCACATTTGGTGCTGCATCCTGGGCAAGAACGTGGTCCACAAAGACTTTGTCCTCCATAGACCGTGTGGACCATTGCAGAGGATTTCCAGGACTTAACAACTGCAGCTCAGTCAGCAGAAAATTCCATAGGAAAAGTATTTACAGACAAATGATTATTGGAATTAGAGTTTAATAGATACCTTTCAGCAACAACATTAAAACCAACCTGCCATATATTATTTCGGTCCCCCCTGTGCTGCCAAAACAGCCCTGACACAATTGGGACATGGATTCAGGACCTTTGAGGTGGAACTGGAATGTTGGCACCAGGTCCTTTGGGTCTTGTTTGTTGGTTATTTTCAACATTCATGGAGTTGACATTAATAGGCCTATGTCACACTTCCTGCTTCCGGAACGCGGAGTAGGGATTCAGAACTTCCGGTCAACAGTATTTCTCCATAAGGATTTAGATTATCAGCCATAATGTCTAAACCATCCGAGGTAGACTGACCACGAGCTATGAGGTTGTGAAACGAAGGTTTTTGCTCCTGTATAAGCTATAAGATCGTATGAAATCAACCTTGTTTTAAGAAAAACATGTTTTATCCGCGATCTTATGAAAAAAAACTACACTACCCACAATCCTAAGCGTAGCAGCAACGTCTGCTGATTGGTCCAACTCGCTGTTACCATAGAAAAGTTTACTTAACTGGCGAACGGCCCGCCGCTGTTGTTGTAGTGTACCGGGCGTCAGGACGTAGACAGCCATAACTCAGCTTTCACGCTTTTCCACTTGAGAGTTTTCATTTACCATCCGAACCACATCGTCATATGTGACTTCAGGCAGGTTGCGGAGAGATTTGGTCCAGCGGTATCTATCGGACTCCGCCATTGTAAAGAGCTAACCGGAAGAGCCGTATCCCTACTAAAAGACGTACTTCCGGTCTTCAATTTTTTCGTGACTTAGGCCTATAGTATGAAATACATTTTTTTACTTGCACTTTGCATGCTATTTGTAAACAAGACATTTTAATAAAGAACTGATTTAATAAAGACCATAAAAATGCTTGTTTAACACCTTTAATGTTGTTCAAGGGAACATAAAATTCTGGGAAGTCTTGTGTAAATTTATGAAATGTAGCAGTGCAGTTGTATTTTCAACACATCACTGTAAAGGGGTAACAAATTTAGACAAATCAAACAGTCTGTCAAACAGTCACTTAATTCACAAGAATTTCAACTTTATGGAAAGATACTAGCCTGACCCTATTAGCATGCAGACGCGCTAGCGTAGCTCGCTAGCTTATGTTGATAGTTGCACAATTAAACCAGTTAACATTAACAATTAAACAACATCTCATAACAAGGAGATAACTAGCTAAACACGTTAAGTTATACTTACCGCTCCCCTGTCGTTGCCAGAAGCCATGTTGAGGTCTCAACCAACTGACTGAACTCCACCGCGCTAGCCCGCGCCCGCACCACATGCATATAGCGCTGTGTGAACGCGTTCATGTGATTGGCTTATAAGTAAACAATCCCCCACGTGGGGTGCGTTCTTGTGATTGGCTAAAACAAGGGAGATATCTGATTGGTTGCAGATCATTCCCTGTTTAAAAAAAAGGCATTTGTGTGTCGAGCCAAGTCAGGGGAGTCTCAAAAGTTCACAGACCGCAAGCAGTTTGTAAATCAAGATATATTTGTGTGTGCATCAGAAATACATTTCTGAATCTTGTCCTGTGCATTTCTGAATCTTGTGTTCATTTGTACATTTTGTTTGTGTAGTGGGATGTACTGCTGCGTCTAATTAACCTAATGCGTTCAGGCGTGAGTTCAATCATAACGATGCGGGACCATATAAAAAGGGTTTCGAGTCACCGTTTACGTGTGGGTGTCGTCTGCGTGGTGCGTCATTGCCCGGGCACCGCCCCTCCTGGTTGTTTGGCTGACTAGTTAAACAGAGATGCGTGATTTTATGTAAACAACTATTCCGTTTTAGCTTTGAGGATAAATCGCGGCTGTGTGCTGTTGGCAGCTGCTACTCTCCTCTGGCGTTCCTCTTGCGCGGTCCCTCGTCTGGTGATGCGTTGAGCTTGAGGATAAATCGCAACTGTGGGCTGTTGGCAGTTGTTACTCTCCTTTGGCGTTCCTCATGGTGTTGTCTTGTGTGCGCGTGACGTGGACGGGCGACTGTTATGAAATGAAGGTGCGTAAAACTTTCACTATTGTGTGGCGCTCCCTTTTTAGACTGCAAGTATATGTCCTCCTAACGAACAAGATGGTACCGCGGATGGCTGCCTCGGTGTGGAGCTCTCCAGTTATTGTGTTGTTTTTGTTGGTTTGTTCTGCGTTTAGTCATTCTTTTCCTATCAGTTTCACCAAAGACGATCTACTGGACATTAGGAAACACACACCAGACAACTTTTTTACAGATTTTGATTACTCAGACGTTTTACTGGACATTCTCGTCGGAGGGGCAGCGGTGTTGTTCAAACGTGCGGTCAGACGCAAACGCAGGAAGCGCGCTGGCGCGCTGATTAAACTCCGCGAGCGCGGCCTCCGCACTGCACTCCCCAGTATTCATCTTGCGAATCTCCGATCTCTTCCTAACAAAATGGACAAACTTCTTCTCCTCACCCGCACTAACAAGGATTTTTTTAAACTCCGCTGCTCTGTGCTTCACTGAAACCTGGCTGAGTGAAGCCATACCGGACAACGCACTACATCTGCCGTGCTTCAGCTGTTCCGAGCGGATCGCATTGCGGAACTAACGGGGAAAACGAGAGGTGGTGTATTGTGTTTCTACATTAACGAAAGTTGGTGTTCAGATGTAACAACACTGAAGAAGATGTGCTCTCCTAATTTAGAGGCGCATTTCATAAACTGTAAACCTTTCTACTCGCCGCGGGAGTTTTCCTCATTCATTCTCGCAAATGTTTACATTCCTCCAGACGCGTGTGTGAGCGCGGCGCTACAACAGCTGGCTGAACATATAGCTGAAATGGAACAAAGGTACCCAGACTCTCTTTGAATCATTCTTGGGGATTTTAACAAAGCAAATCTCTCCCGTGAACTGCCAAAATACAGACAGCATGTTACATGTCCTACCAGAGACAGTAATATATTGGACCACTGTTACACCACGATAAAGAATGCGTATCACTCCGTCCCACGGGCAGCTTTGGGGCTCTCTGATCACTGTTTGGTTCATCTTATACCGACCTACAGGCAGAAACTGAAATCAGCTAAACCTGTAATAAGGACTGTAAAAAGATGGACCAACGAAGCAGAGCAGGATCTACAGGCCTGCTTCGATTGCACTGATTGGACTGTTTTTGAAGCTGCAGCCACCGATCTGGATGAGCTCGCAGATACTGTAACATCATATATCAGTTTCTGTGAAGATACATGCATTCCTACCAGGACATTCTTTATCATTCACTAATGATAAACCATGGTTTACTGGGAAACTCAAACAGCTTCGTCATGCCAAAGAGGATGCTTACAGAAGTGGGGATAAAATCTTGTATAACCAGGCCAGAAACAGACTGACAAAGGAGAGCAGAGTTGCTAAAAGAAGCTACTCTGAAAAGCTGGAAAAACAGTTTTCAGCCAACGACCCGGTATCAGTCTGGAGAGGCCTGAGGAACATCACCAACTACAAATCACCATCCCCCCCATCTGTGGAGAATCAACAACTGGCTGACACTCTCAATGCATTCTATTGCAGGATTGAGAAGCCCAGACTCACACCTCACACCCGCTCTGATGTGCACTTCACACATCCACCATCACCTCCTGCAACCCCTCTCCTCCCCCCTTCTGCCATCCAACCTGAGCTTAAGGTCTGTGTGGAGGACGTGAGCCGAGTCTTCAAAAAACAGAAGACTAGGAAAGCTTCAGGCCCAGACGGCATCTCATCTGCTTGTCTAAAAGCCTGCGCTGACCAACTGGCCCCAGTCTTCACGCAGATCTTCAACAGATCATTGGAGCAGTGTGAAGTTCCCTGCTGCTTCAAACGCTCCACTATCATTCCGGTTCCCAAAAAACCTAAAATCACTGAACTTAATGACTACAGACCTGTCGCTCTCACGTCTGTGGTCATGAAGTCATTTGAAAGACTGGTGTTGGCCTATCTGAAGGACATCACTGGACCCCTGCTGGATCCCTTTCAGTTTGCTAACAGAGCAAACAGGTCTGTGGATGATGCAGTCAACATGGGACTGCACTATATCCTGCAACATCTTGACAGACCTGGGCATGGGCGTCAGTTTGGTTTGAAATGTGCTGGGGACAGAGTCGGAAATGCATTCGGAAGTGCATTTTCAGAAGTGCTGGGTACAATGACGCATTCATTTTTTTCTCTCTTTCGCGCAGGTTATGTTTTGAAAGACGATGTCCTGTAGCTCAGGCACGGCCCCACTTTTCAACAGGCCCACCCAAAAGTAAAAAAAAAAAGAAAAAAAAAAAAACTTTTACTATATTCTAATTTTGTCAATAATTATTAAAAAAATCGCCAATAAGCTCATAATTTGTGCTAAAATAGTGTTTAGTTTTAAAAACCATTTTAAAAAGCTGGTTATATTTTGATGTTTCTGCGCAAGTTCAGCAGACAGTGAGGTTCGGGTTTGTTCCGATCAGAGCTCGTGAGTGGAGAGCGCATTTCTGAATATTCCGCTCTGCTCGTCCACTTCGTAAAAGTAATGATTATGAATGATTGTTAATAGGCTATATCTTCATTACCTAGAGATATAATTAAACAAAAAGTGGTCAAAACACATATAACAGAACATAGCCTAAGTTGTTTATTTTTTACAACATTGTGTTCTTATTTTGTTTAATTAAGGAAATGTCAATCTTCGTGTTTATAACAGAAGATACAATACAATACAAAAATCTTCAAGATGTATAACGGATTGTCACCTTATAAACAGTCCTTTTTTAATGGAATAATACACCCTTATAATAAAGAAAAAGCTTCAGTGATAAAGAATATGAACGCAATGCATTTAATTATAGGCTACATTAAGCGTTTAGAAACCCTTTATTATAAAGAAAATAGGTGGCTCTTAACGTGTCTTTCTGGCATAGCGATGCACTGCAAATATTCAATGCATTCAATGAAAATATTCAATGGTATTCAATGCAAAACAAAAATGAAAAATACAATTAGCCAATAAAATAAACAAATTATTGTGGCATTAATTAGCCCATAAACAATATTTATTTTAAAGCCTAAACGAATTTGTTTAAAGAAAAACACCAACGTTTGGCGTTTATCTGTATAGTGTTTCAGCCGCCCTTTTCAAACTGGCGCAAGAAAATGCAACAGAATTTGATTAGTTAAACATGAAGAGGATTATCCGTCTGGCATGGCCGCTCGCTCTAACGTTAACCTAGATAAATGTTTGCTATTATGAAGCGCATATCCAAGTGTTTGTGCGGAGTGTGGAGCGCGCACTATGACATGGATAGAGGCGCCGGTGCCATCACTCGCATTTTCCTATCAACAGTGGAAACAACTTAAAATACTCCATTTCTGGTCATACAGAATATAATAATACATCAGTCGCAACTACTTTTATTTGTGTAAACTCACAACAACAAGAAAACGGTGTGCCTTTGTAAAAGAAAAGAAAACGAACAGGGCGCGCTTTCATGATCTCTGTGAATTGGAGCGCGCCTCAAAAATGAACTGACAAACAGTGTATAGACAAGCCTCACAGACATGAGAAATATAACTATAAAGTTAATAAAAAAAATGTCCACCAACGAAAAAAAATCCAATCGAAAGCAAATACGGTATAGCTACCATCTGATTATGTAATCCTGTCCGTAAGAAAGGCGCATCTAGGCTACATTACAGCGGAGATATGTATGCAGGCAGCCTACACTGATTTAGAAAAGACTAGTTCATTAATAAACTATTAAAATGCATCGTTATTTTAAAACGACATAAGATCTCGTTATTAGACATAATTGAGGTGAAAAAATAATATGTGGCAGCAATGCGTCACCGTATGATTCTGCTAGATTTACTTTTTATAGCTATATTAAATCCAGGCAATTGGTTCATGAAACATTGATTAAAATTAAGATATAATTAATACAAAACGAAATTCACTTTAAAGAAAGGCAGCTGTTCTGTTTGAGGTCTCTGTGAAAGTTAGTGCCGCTTTCAGAGCGCTCACGTCCGTAACCGTAAACTGGCACGTTGTTTTTTTCCCTCATAAATGCGAACACGGAAAATAAAATAAAATGAATATTATAATGTTTTTTTGTTGGGTCAGACAATGATTACCAAATTTCTCTCTCATATTGCTCCTCACAACCAATGAAAACGGTCAAAAAAATCGAACCAAAAGTCAAATTAATATGGACGGAAGTTAAAAGTGGTGGGTACAAAATGACTCATGACGAAATCTGGTGGGTACGCGTCCCCCCCGTCCCCCCCGAAATCGACGCCTATGGACCTGGGACTTATGCACGGATCTTATTTGTGGACTTCAGTTCGGCCTTCAATACCATCATCCCTGATCTTCTCACAGCCAAACTGACTCAGCTCTCCATGCCATCCTCAATCTGTCAGTGGATCTCCAGCTTCCTGACGGACCGGCAGCAGCGAGTGAGACTGGGGAAGCTCACATCCAGGACCCTCACCATCAGCACTGGCGCCCCCCAAGGGTGCGTTCTCTCCCCACTGCTCTTCTCTCTGTACACTAATGACTGCACTTCTAAAGACCCCTCTGTCAAGCTCCTGAAATTTGCAGACGACACCACCGTCATCGGTCTCATCCATGTTGAACAGCTGGCTGTCTGGTGCAGCTATAACAACCTTGAGCTGAACACGCTCAAAACAGTGGAGATGATTGTGGACTTCAGGAGAAAATCCCCAGCACTCCCCCTCTCACCATCATGAACAGCACTGTGGAAGCAGTGGAGTCATTCAGGTTCCTGGGCTCTACCATCTCTCAGGACCTGAAGTGGGCAAATCACATTGACTCCATTGTGAAAAAGGCCCAGCAGAGACTGTACTTCCTTCGCCAGCTGAAGAAGTTCAATCTGCCATAGGAGCTGCTGATCCAGTTCTACTCAGCCGTCATTGAGTCTGTTTTAAGCACTTCCATCACTGTCTGGTTTGGTTCAGCTACCAAATCGGACATCAGGAGACTACAACGGACAGTCCGGACTGCAGAGAGGATTATTGGTGCCCCCCTGCCAGCCCTCCAGGACCTGTACTCTTCCAGAGTGAGGAAGAGAGCAGGTAAAATCATCACAGACTCCCCTCACCCTGGACACCCCCTGTTTGAACTGTTACCGTCAGGACGGCGACACAGATCACTGGCCACAAGAACATCCAGGCACAGGAACAGTTTCTTTCCACAGGCCATTTCCCTTCTGAACACTTAACATGCCCCCCAAGGCATATGCCTGTAAGTGCAATACTCCCACTGTCTAGTGCAATATTCTCTAACTCAGGTGATATTTATATTTATATTTATATTATTCATACTACTCAAAATACTGTAAATATGTTCATAATCTGTAACATGCAGTAGACTCCCACTGTCTAGTGTAATATTCTCTAACTCAGGTGATATTTATATTTATATTATTCATACTACTCAAAATACTGTAAATATGTTCATAATCTGTAAATGTTTATTCGGACTAAACCCAACTGTGACCCTACTTTTTTACTTTTATACTATTTTTATTTTTTTTAATATATTTTATTCTTAGAATTTGTATTACTATGTTTCTTGTTGTATTTGTATATGTATATGTGCACTGGAAGCTTCAGTACCAAGAAAAATTCCTTGTGGGTGCAAGCACACTTGGCAATAAAGCTCTTTCT
The DNA here is from genome assembly GCA_021554675.1 of Leuciscus idus. NCBI lineage: Eukaryota > Metazoa > Chordata > Actinopteri > Cypriniformes > Leuciscidae > Leuciscus > Leuciscus idus. Next base: position 36,245,641 of record CM038625.1, read on the forward strand.
GATTCTGATTTCTGATTCTGATTCTGATTCTGATGTTTTATGTTTATATTTTAGGAGGAATAGACTGGTCAGGGACACCTGCGGGGCAACGCTGTTTGACGCTGCTGCTTTATACACTCGGATTCCTGTTGCTTTATACACTCGGATTCCTGTTGCTTTATACACTCGGATTCCTGCTGCTTTATACACTCGGATTCCTGCTGTTTTGTATGTCCGGATTCTTTCCGGCAATAACATTTCTCATCAACACGTGCGCTCGATTTATGCGTCTTGTGTGATGCTGCTCTCCAGCGCTCCCTGTGATCGCCGGGACTGGCATGAAGTTGGTTTGACGTTGAACGTTCGATATTCGCATATTTAGGGACCGTCTCAAAATTACATGCGACATCGGTATAAACGTTTCTAACTTCAATAGCATTTGAAGACAGTAACTTACAGTCATAAAACCAACTGTACATTGTTCACCCAGGTCTCATGTATGATGCACTGCTTTTAGATTTTTGATATTTATGACAATAAACTATTAAACCATATGCAAATATCGCTATGTATTTCACTACTGTATGGGATCATACACAAAATATGACAATATTTAAAGCTCAATAGCATTTGAAGACAGTGACTTACAGTCATACAACCAACTGTACATTGTTCACCCAGGTCTCATGTATGATGCACAGCTTTTAGATTTTTGATATTTATGACAATAAACTGCTAAATCATATGCAAATATTGCTATGTATACGTCACGTCCCGCCGAAACGGGCGTGGCCTTGGGCTATAAATATAGCTTCGAGAGGCTAGCTAACTGGTTTTTTATCGCCGGAGCGAACCAGAGCATGTGCAGGCACGGCAAGATACGCAGTACTCGTTCCCTCTCTAGAGAGAACCGAGGTTACGTTAGTAACCGAGTATGTTCTCTTACGAGAGGTTCTCTCGTACTGCGTAAGTCTTACGCTAGGGGAACACAGTGTAAAACGCCGTGCATGCTAAGATCCAGCACCAAAGTCCCAAGGGCAAGTGCCCGGGCTCATACAGTACATGATCATAAGGGACTCACAGAGAGTCCAGGAAAGAGTGGCTAGAATAGCATCATTCCTGTAAAATATAACATCCTATAAGGAGCGGTTACACTGATAACGTTTCATACAGTCAGGGCGACCCCGGCCTGGACTGACGAATATAGTGGGTCTTACACACTGCCCATAAAGCTGTGTGATCCATCAGTTTCAGTATTCTGGGCCGAAAGCATCGGGGCAGACAGTACCGAATTATTAGACCGGAAGCAGCTTAGCCTGTAAAGCTTGAACCTCTAGGTTATAAAACCTTATAAATGTAGATGGGGAGGCCCAGCCTGCCGCCATACAGATATCTTGCAAGGCGATCCCACTAGACCAAGCCCTCGACGAGGCCATACTTCTCGTGGAGTGCGCTCTGACACCTAATGGGCACTGCAAGCCCTTAGAGGTATAAGCCAGCGCTATAGCATCGACTATCCATCTGGATAGGCTCTGTTTCGACACTGCAAGGCCTTTAGCGCGCCCATAGAATGAAACAAAGAGCTGCTCTGTCTGTCTGAAAACAGACGTGCGAGACACATAAGCCCTTAATGCCCTGACAGGGCAAAGGAAGCTGGCGTCCTTTTCCTCGTTAGAGACCGGCAGGGCGGACAGGGAAATCACCTGAGCCCTGAACGGTGTGTTGAGGGATTTAGGAACGTACCCATGCCTCGGTTTGAGTATGACTTTCAAGTCATTTGGCCCAAACTCCATACATGTTGCGCTCACTGAGAGCGCTTGTAAGTCCCCTATACGCTTCACTGAAGCGAGAGCCAGAAGAAACACTGTCTTGAAAGACAGGTGTTTGATATCTATTGATTGGATCGGCTCAAATGGGGCATCTTTCATGGCCTCCAAGACCATAGAAAGGTCCCATATGGGAACTGATGGAGGTCTGGGAGGATTTAACCTCTTAGCTCCTCTAAGGAAGCGAATGACCAGATCGTCCCTTCCAAGTGACTGGCCAAGCGTTGGTTTAGAAAAAGCTGCTATAGCCGCCACATAAACCTTGAGCGTGGATGGGGCTCTTCCCTCATCCAGTAGCTCTTGTAAGAAGGAGAGAACCTCCGTCACTCCACAGTCTCGGGGTGAAAAGCTGCGTGCTGTGCACCAGCTAGAGAACACAGACCATTTCGAGGAATAGAGCCGCCTCGTCGAGGGGGCTCTAGCCTGCATGATCGTGTTTAACACTTCCCGTGGGAGATCAGTGGGTACCCGTTGATGGCCCACGCATGTAGGGACCAAAGCTCCGGGCGAGGATGCCAGATCGAGCCCCTGGCCTGAGAGAGGAGGTCCCTCCTCACTGGTATTGGCCATGCATCAGAACTGGGAACCAAGCCTGGTTCTTCCAGAACGGAGCCACTAGTAGTACTGAGCATCCGCTTTCCCTGATCCGCTCTAACACCTGAGGTAGGAGCGCGACGGGGGAAAAGGCATAGAGCGGGCAGCGGGGCCAGACGTGGGCCAGCGCATCCCTGCTCTTGGAGAAAAACTCCGGGCAGTGAGCGTTTTCTTGAGACGCAAACAGGTCTATTTTCGCTCTGCCGAACGTCTCCCACAGCAGTTGGACTGTCTGCGGGTGTAGAGACCATTCCCCTGCTGGAACATTGTTCCTGGACAGTCTGTCTGGTCCCACGTTCAGGTGGCCAGGCACATGCGCTGCTCTGAGCGAGCGCAGATTGTGCTGAGCCCATACCAGGAGGTGTTCTGTCAACCTGTAAAGGTTTCGAGATGTGATGCCTCCCTGGCGATTTATGTAGGCCACCACTGACATGTTGTCCGAGCGGACCAAGACGTGGTGTCCTGATATCTGGGGACGAAAGCGCCTCAGCGCGTTGTCGACTGCCAACATTTCCAGGCAGTTTATGTGGAGAAGCTTTTCCCGTTCTGACCACTGGCCGAAGAACGGTCTGCCCTCGAGCAGCGCTCCCCATCCCGAGGTGGAGGCGTCCGTAGACACCACCTTCACACTCGAGGAAGTCCCCAGGCTTACACCTGACTGGTACCAGTCGGTCGCTCTCCAAGGTTTCAATGCTGAGATGCATTTCTGATCGACCTTGAGGCGAAAAAGACCAGAAGTCCACGCTCGGCACGGTACTCGCGCTTTTAGCCAGAACTGCAGCGGGCGCATGCGAAGCAGACCCAGCTGAAGAACTGCTGATGCTGCGGCCATGAGACCCAGCATCCTCTGAAACTTATTGAGCGGGACTATAGCACCGTGGCGGAAGGTTTCCTTCATGCGCTGAATAACCAGTCTGCGCTGCGGCGATAGCTGAGCCGTCATAGACAGCAAGTCCAGTTCTGTGCCCAGAAAAGATATTCTCTGACTGGTAGACAGTGAACTTTTCGCCCAATTGACTTCGAGACCCAGATTCTCGAGATGCTCGAGTAAAATGGTCCTGTGTTCTATGAGCTCTGAGTGTGACTGAGCTAGAACCAGCCAATCGTCCAAGTAGTTCAGAACTCGCATTCCCCGAAGCTTCAGGGGAGCGAGGGGTGCGTCCATGCACATTGTGAAAGTACGGGGTGCTAGGGACAGGCCAAACGGTAGGACTGTGTATTGATATGCCTGGCCCTTGAAGGCGAATCTCAAAAATCGCCTGTGACGTGACGCTATTTGTAGTTGGAAATACGCGTCCTTCAGATCTTTTGACACAAACCAGTCCCTCTGGCGAATTTGCGAGAGGATTTTCTTGGTCGTGAGCATTCTGAACCGGCGTTTTGAAAGCGCTTTGTTCAGCTGTCTTAGATCCAGAATGGGTCTGAGACCCCCGTCTTTTTTCGGTACCAGAAAATATCTGCTGTATAGCCCCCCTTCGCTCTGAGCTTGAGATAAAGGCTCTATTGCCCCTTTGCTCAACAGTTTCGCAATTTCGGCACGAAGTAGATGTGCTACTTCCTTTTCTACCGTGGTCTCGATTCGCGCCGCGTAACGGCGGGGGCGTCGAGCGAACTGTAGCGAATAGCCTCTTTCTATAATGTTCAGCACCCATTCTGATACCCCGGGAAGCTTCGCCCACACATCTGCATGGATAGCTAGGGGTTGAATGAGATCTGGGCTCTGGCCGCGACATAGTGGCGGCCGGAGCGCTTCGGTCTGCTGTAATATAGACACCGCATTTGCAGCGTTCGAGGCGGGGGGCGCGCTGATTACAGCGGGCGATTCGCCCGCGCTCGATTCTCTCGCGATGGGTAGCTGAGAGATGGCGAGCGGGGCGGAACCCGTGGTATTCGTCATGTCTGTGAGTGAATGTGGGCGCGGGACAGCGAGCACATTTGCACTGAAAACACTGTCGGCCTGAGCTGACTGTATGTTTGTGGGCACGTTCACTACATTTTGTGCGCAACCGACATGAATCGATTTTATGTGCGCGAGCCCTGTGGGGCGGGCTGTGTCTGCGTGTAGGAATGGGCACTGGACAGTGGGCATTTTTACTACACTCATAACACCATCGGCCGTGGCCGGAACACCAGAAAATACACTCTTTATGGGATTTATCTGGGTCGCCGTAAAAACGGCGTTTGTGTGCAGGCAAGCGGGCAGTGTAACCGACTTGTTTACTGCAGAATACACTGGAACAGTCGCATTTTATGGAACTGAACGAGCGAGAAGTTTGGGTGGAAGTCTGGCCGCAGCGGGACTTGGACACCGTCGCTTTCCTAGGCGGGCTAGGAAGACTTTGAAGCCTTCAACGCGGAGGGGGGCGGCGGCCGGTAGAGCGAGAGCGCAGTCTCGGGTCCCGGGCTTGTCGACGCTGTGAGGCGGCGGCGGGGGGCGGAGGCTGCGGTTGCGAGCTTCGAGCAGACGGCTGTTTTGAGCGGCCTGCTGCGGAGCTAGAGCGCTTCGGTGGAAAGTGCTTCATGGCCTGCAAAATCCTTGACGGACGATCCAAAGAGGCCAGCAGAAGAGATGGGGGCGTCGAGGAACGCAGCGCGCTCCGAGTCCGGCATCTCAGAAAGCGTCAACCAAAGGTATCTCTCAGCAACGGTGAGAGAGGCCATGTTCCGCCCTATGGCCTGTGCAGCAGATTTTGTAGCGCGGAGTGCGAGATCAGTAGCACTCCTCAGATCCGGCACGCTGATAGCTTCCACGCCTTCCTCATCCAGTTTTCGGAGAAGGTCGGCCTGGAAGATCTGGAGGGTGGCCATAGTGTGCAACGCTGATGCAGCCTGTCCAGCGGCGGTATAAGCGCGACTGTGCAGGGCTGACGTCGTGCGGCAGGCTTTAGATGGCAGCGCCGTCTTAGCGCGCCGTCCAGCAGAGGGCGGGCAAAGATGGGCTGCTACTGCTTCTTCCACCAGAGGAAGAGAAAGGTATCCTCTGCCTTTTGCACTGTCCACCACGGAGAATGCTGCTGAGGCAGAAGTACGCATCCTGGCCGAGAAGGGGGCGCTCCAAGACTTTGCGAGTTCTTCGTGAAGCTCAGGAAGAAACGGGGTGGGTCTTGAAGGCGTCGAAATGCGGTCCCCCTGCAGGAAGCAACCATCCAGCCGGTTGCGTGCAGGCTCGTCGGGCGCTGACCACTCGAGGCCGAGGCTCTCTGTGGCCTGTGTGAGCAGACGCGTCAGCTCAGCTTCAATATTGGCCCTTTTTCCTGACGGCTCGCGGGCAGAAGAAGGGGCGAGGTCCGCAGAGCTCGACCAATCCTCACTGCCTGACGCAAGGATAGAGCAGCTGTCCTCCTCGATAACTGCCGCTTCTTCTTCGTCGTCACCAGCGGAAGTGGCGGCAAGCGGCGGCCACTGTCCGGGGGTGAGAGATTCGGGCGAAGCCGGCGGCGAAGCTGGCAGGCGAACCGGCGAGCTTTTTTCGGTGGGAGGAGGCTCAGGGACCCGCTGAGCACGGCGCTTTTTACGGCGCGGCATCACAGCGGGGAGTGCAGTCTCGTGGAAACATGCCAGGCGAGTCCTCAGAGTCGCCATAGGCAGTAGCTCGCAGTGAGGGCATCCGCCGTCGGTGAGCGCGAGAGCTGCATGTCCTTCACCCAGGCAGGAAACGCATACGACATGGTGGTCCCCGTCGCTGAGTGGGGCTCGGCACGAGCCACAGAAGGATCGAGGCATCTTGAAAAAGACGCTCTGCTCTTTTTGTGAAGGAGTGTGAGTCGCGGCAGCGAACACACACTATGCAAGAAAAGGATATAACGCCGGATAGCGTAGCAGGAACGGCGGCTGAAGGCGGCGCGGCCAGCGGCTCCAGATGTAAGCTCGTCCCGCTGAAAGGCTTTCTCTGACGGCGCGGCTTCTTCTCTCTGGATCCAGCGATGCGTATGCTCCGCTGAAGAGATGAAAAATCAGTTAGCTAGCCTCTCGAAGCTATATTTATAGCCCAAGGCCACGCCCGTTTCGGCGGGACGTGACGTATTGGGCGCGAAGCGCCCCCATTGGACCTGACGTCCGAGTGGGCCTTATCGATAGGCTGCTGCAGTTGCCACAGGGCAGCCAATAGGCGCGCGAGCCGTCTCGCCTGTGTCTGCATGCTGCCGCAACGCGTTTTACATGATTTCAAAATTAAGGATAATTTTTTGGCTTCAGTATCTCGCGGAAAAGAGATTTTCCCCTAGCGTAAGACTTACGCAGTACGAGAGAACCTCTCGTAAGAGAACCAACTGTACATTGTTCACCCAGGTCTCATGTATGATGCACAGCTTTTAGATTTTTGATATTTATGACAATAAACTGCTAAATCATATGCAAATATTTCACTACTGTATGGGATCATACACAAAATATGACAATAAAAAATTATGATACAAAATATCTTAATACATCAAACATGTTTATTTGTATTCTCGTCGACATTCAGGTCACGTATAATTCCCTCGTAGTCATAAAAGTCCACCTGAAATTTCCTTGATACATTTCATTGTTTCATAACTGTCTTAATTTTTAAATTATTAAAGATAATAAAAGATAAAGATTATGTTTACCTTTGAGAGAATGTTTCTCCGTACTTTCTCTCTTTCGTCATTAATTATTACACTTGCTGTGTAGTGATCTAGTACATAAATTCTATGTCCCTGGTCACTGTTATTAACTAACACATGCAAATAGCATTGGATTGTCTAAGATCAAAAGAGAAAAAAATAAAGGATAGTTTCTTCATTCAGTGATTAATTGATATTGATAACATTGTCATCTGCATGACTGACTCATTCAGAACTCGAAGATCTAAAATGGGATGCAGTCCCCCGTCCTTCTTTGGAACTATGAAGTACCGGCTGTAAAACCCGGTTTCCCTGTTGGAGGGAGGCACATAATCTATGGCCCCTTTCTCTAACAGAGTGTTTACTTCCTGTTCCATAACCAGAACCTGCTCGGGGCCCACCACTGTGGGCAGGACCCCCATAAACCGAGGTGGGCGTTTCTAGAATTGTATCTGATACCCTTTTTCCACGGTCTGCAGGACCCAACGAGAAACATTTGACAGTAGCTTCCACGCTGTCAAAGATTCTACTAGAGGTACCAGCCTCTCGAGACTGGTTTCTGGATTGTGTTGCTGTTGAGTAGTCGGTTCGTCGCCCTGTAACGGCGCACCGGCAGGGAACGACTGAACAGACTGCTCTAACACCCTCCTCAGAGGGGGCGGGCATCCCGAGGCCACTACGTTTCCGGGTGGTCCTTGAGATATGTGCTCGCCGGAGACTGCTGCGCCCTGAAGCACCGGAGGCGGCAGGGTTGGCAGACCGGTCCCCTGAGGGCACCGTAAAAAGAGGTGTTGGCCGCTCTACTTCGGGGGGGACTACCCTCATTTGTCCTGAGCCCTCAGACATCAGGACTTTTTCCCAGCAGCCTTCTTGGCGGTAATAACGGTCCGCAGATCCGTTTTACCCCTCGAAGACTGCTGGGTTTGAGAGCGCCCTCCGTGTCCCCGAGATTTTTGTGGGGGAGCACGGGAGGAAACGCTCTGTTTCTGAGTGGCACGGTGCTCAGCGCTCTTTTTAGATGAGTGAGGCTGCTCCCGCTCAGCAGCCTCAATGAAAGAACGGCGGGGGAGAAGTTTCTGAAGTGCAGCTGCCTGTTTTGAAGCTTCTTGAGCTTTAGCTACAGCACTATTAACTGCATATCCAAATAAACCTTCAGTGGAAACCGGTGCATCTAAAAGAACATGTTTCTCTTTGTCCTTTATATCACTTAAATTGAGCCACAGATGCCTCTCAGTGGCCACCAGGGCTGCCATAGAACGGCCGATGGATTTAGCCGTCTCCTTGGTGGCCCTTAGAGACAAATCTGTGGCTCTACGCAATTCAGACACAGATTCGGGAACCAATACCCCCGCCCTCTTCAGAATCACCCAATAATTCAGCCTGGTACGCTTGCATTAGTGACATTGTGTGTAAACACGCTGCAGCTTGGCCAGCGGCGGCATAAGCCTTATGAACCAGGGAAGATGTGAATTTTACTGGCTTGGATGGTACTGCAGGAGCCTTCAGAGAAGATGCCGTTGCTGGAGAGAGATAGTTCGCGAGCGTCTCTTCCACCCTCGGCATCTCCCCATAACCATGCTCTTTATAATTGTGAATGGAAGAATAGTGTGATGTTTGTGCAGTATACACTCTATATGACACTGGTTTCCCCCACGATCTCGACACCTCGGTGTGGAGATCGGGGAAAAACGGAAGGCTTCTGCGCTGAGGCTGTGCACGAGATGGCAGGAAACGCTCGTCGAGTTTGCTTTTCGAACGAGCGCCCTGCCGATCCTCTGGCCACTCAACAGATAATCGCTCGACAGCTCTCGTAACAACATCAAGCAATTCTTCAAACGCATGAGACTGAGGTGGCGAATCCTCAGACTCAGCGTCAATACTAACAACGTCCAACTCCTCAGAGCTGGACAATTGCAGTATTGGTGCCTCCATCGGGGGGGAAGAAACCGCAACGCGTGCTTCCACACCCTGATGAGAGGCACTGGATCTATCAGAAAGAGGCTGAGATAAGGCAGAGCCCGTCTCAACATCCACTGATAGATCCATTTGCGAACCCCAGGTCTGTGACCGACGCCGTGCCTCGGCAGCGGCGGGACCAGAGCCCTGGGGAACGCGATCCTGGTTAAATAAAGCCAGGCGGGATCTGAGCGTACGCATAGGAAGCGCATCGCAATGCTCACAGCCAGCACCCTCGAGTGCTGACTGGGCATGCTCTTCACCCAAACAGACAACACAAAGAGTGTGAGTGTCCCCACTCGTTAAATAACGCGGGCAGGGGTGAACACACACTCTAAACTGCTGCTTACTCGCCATACTGAATATATAAATATAATAATATAATATAGACAGACAACACCAAATAACAGGGACAGATTTCACACAGAGCGCAACTGAAGACTCAGAAAGCTTTCGTTTTCTGTTTCGGGCTGGCTTTTATAGCTTCCTGGTACGTGACGTCACCCGCCTCTGACGTTCCGCCACACCATTGGACTGATTTTACATGTGCTTCAAGACGTCATCACGCAAAGCGTTCCCCATAGCGTCAATTTCGACGCAACGCGAGTTCCCTTGAAAGGGAACTTAGATTTTAAGAAGATAGCATGTATTAACTCACCGTCCGCGGCTGCCATAGTCTCCCGACTTGTCTCTCCACTAACAGAGGGACGGTGACCCAGCACACCGTCCATCAAGTCGAACCATGGAAATTTCCTTCTCTGGGCACCGCTTTGTCCATTGTGCGTTTTAATCGCCTTGTACTGCGCCCACAACTTTTTTATTTTTTCCCGAACTTGAAGCGTTGTTCGCTGAATGCTTAGCTTAGCAAGTTCAGCAACGATGTATTTTATAACGTCCTCGTTTCTGCACACGCCGTCAAATTGACGTTGTACCCTTTCTTCTGCCCAAATGCTCCGAAGAGCTTTGGTATCTTCGACAGACCAGTACAGGCGATTCTCCATTTCGAGCAGCGTTTAATTTTCGCAATATAAAAAAGTGAAATGTGCATCTTGCCGCAGACCATAACTTTCCCTAACACCGATAAACTCCGCCTTTTACCTTGACCACACCTCTAGCCCGAGCTGGCCCAAGGTATTCGATGGGCCAGAAATCCTGGCCGTTGGCCCCGAGTAAGCCCCGATCAAGCCCCGGAAGTGACAGTGGAAACGCGACTGGCCCTGGCACGAACTAGCACGGCCCGGCCCTGGCCCGACAGTGGAAACGCGGCTATTGACATGAATACTTGCTTTTGAGGAATGAGCTATCCATTTTGAGCAAGTGACACGCAAGTTTTGAGCAGGTTATCAACTAGGTTTTGCAGTTTGTACTAATTGTTTTGAGAACTGCATTAACTGTTGTGCAAATGTAAATAGTGATGTGAGAAATGCACCAAAGCGACTGAGAAAAACTGTAATATGAACAAAAGCTTTATGGCATGATTGAGAATTTCATAATACCTGGGCTGATGTGACCTCTGACTGACCCTCAGAAGTTTGCTTAGTTTTGCTTCTTTTAGCTTGTGGCACTTGCACTGGATCAAAATCTGATTTTTCAGATAGGGGCCTCTTAGCCAATTTCTCGTTTAGTTGGTCAATGGTCTGTTGCTCTGGAGATGCAAGATTATGCATAATCTGATAGATAGATAGATAGATAGATAGATAGATAGATAGATAGATAGATAGATAGATAGATAGATAGATAGATAGATAGATAGATAGATAGATAGACAATATTAAAGGTGTTTAGAGTTAATATAAACAAAATCTTTATGGTATGATTGAGAATTTCATAATACCTGTGCTGACGTGACCTCTGACTGACCCTCAGAAGTTTGCTTAGTTTTTCTTCTTTTTGGTTGTGGCACTACTTCTGGTGGATCAAAATACTTTGAATGATGTTTCGCTGATCTTTCAGATAGGGATCTTTTGGCCCATTGCTCCTCTTGTTGGTCAATGGTCTGATGCTTTGGAGATGCAACTTGGGACAGACTACCAAGATTATGCATCATCTGATGTTGTGTATACCTTCCTTGCAGAGAGTTAAACATCTTTGTAATGAAATCAGCTGGACGCAGGAACCTCTTTCAGTGTAATATGTGATTTTTCACTATTGAGAACCACTGCTCCACATGGCAATTTGTCTCCCTTGTTTTTATTTCTTTTGTACTCTCTTTGGAGAATCTGCTCAGGTCCCCAAGCAACATGCCACTCCAAAGGGGGAAAATGCCCATGTAGCTGCTCATGAGGAAATTGATGATCCCTGGGCAGTAGAATTCATTATTTGTGCCACTCTCTGTCTGTGTGCACCTGGTCTTCTCTAGAACACCATTGAATAAATGTGTGAAGGGAGATTTGCCACATATTGTCTTGATGTTGCTGCTCCTCTCCATGTCTTCTGCGTATGGTGGAAGTGTTTCATCCATAGTAGTAGGTTTGGACTTCAGGATTTTTTGGTCCAGTGTGTTCTTTGCTGCCATAACTGCATTGGACTTGTTTGCTGACACAACATAGCCATATCCTGAAAATGGTTAAGTGCTTGTAGAGTGGTGCTGTTAAGAAGAAGCCCAAAACAATAGGTGGCATATTCCTTTACAGCATACTCGCCAGTTTTCTTAGAAAATCCTTGAGTTACAGCCTTTATTATATGAGAAGAACAAAGATGGAGCACTATGAAATTGAAAGCATCTGCACTTTTCATTTTTTGGCTGACAATTAAATGTGCTCTGTTTAAGTAGGATGAGACACTTTCTTTATTGAAGGCCAGGAGGACACTACCAATGAGTGCCCAGCTAAAATCGGTCTCAACCTGGTGGACCTTCCGTGTCGTTATCTGGCCCAGTTGTCTCAGTGTTTCCATCTGCCAAAACGTGAGAGCTGGTATGGAGTTCTCATTTGATATGAACTCAGACACAGGAAGGGGTAGCTTATCTTTTCCCTTTCCAGGGAGAACAAGAGCATAATAGAGAATCATTTTGGTTTGGTTGGGGATGCGTGACATGACACTGCCTGTAGCATCTAGATGCAATGTGACTGGGGGTGAGTTTTTTTATATGATCTGCCAGTATTCATAGACCACAATCTGTGTACAAGTGGACACCAAATGGGTCCACTTGTAAGTGTTGGATATAGCCTGCCACTTGAGAGGCAGTACCACTGCACTCCTTCATTATCTTCTGACAGAGCATCATCTCCATGATAACATCATCGTGGAGTCTGGTGCTTTTCCTGACTTCACTAGATATGACTCTTAAGACATCCATAGAAAGGCATCTGGAGATGTTGCCAGCCAAGAGCTCATCTGACGGTGTGTTTCTCAGTGATTTATAGTAGTGCTGGCTTACTCCTTTTTCTAATGCTGCAGCAATTTTTCCTCTTTTGGTGAATTTGGCATTTCTGAATTTTAAATCTTTTTCTTTGTGGGTCACTTCGCCAATTCGTAAAACATGTATATCAATATGCTTCTGGCATAGTTTGGGCTTTGTTTGAATGGTAAATCTGTATTTTGCTGAGCAATCTTCAAAAATACAGATGGCAAGTGCATTGAAATAAGGTGCTCTTTTTTTACGACTCTTCCTGCATTTTACATGCTGATACTTAAATGCCAGTACACAGCAGGGATTTACTTTTGTGAATGCTTCATACAAGACATCTGTCCAGGGCTGTTGTAACTGAGTTAGGCCTGCATGTGGCTTTATTTTTTTCCAGGTTTTTGTTTTTATGGCCACTACAAAACTCTTTGGACCTGGTCTTGTTTTCCTCCATTTTCCCATGTCTGTCTCATCATCATCATCATCATCATCATCATCATCATCATCTTCATCTGCAGTTTTGTTCCTGTCTCCAGCCTCATCTCTCCTGTCACAAGTATAATCCTCATCTCTTCTTTCCTCTGTACCGATCATCTTACTGTTCCCTGAACTTGTATCATCATCCTCATCCTCATCTGCAGTTTTGTTCCTGTCTCCAGCCTCATCTTTCCTGTCACAAGTATAATCCTCATCTCTTCTTTCCTTTGTCCCTTCACTTGCCTCATCAACTTCATAATTTTTCTCAACATTCTCCCTATCTTTAAATAAAAAATAAATAAAAATATCTGGGTCAATCCCTAACTGCATTGTCTCTAATTGCTTAATAGCTTGCATATTAATATTACTATTATAAAGCACATATTGATGCCTTATTCTGCATGACCATATTCTAACCCTAACCCTAACATCCCTTAATCCTAAACTTAACAACTTCCTTACTATTAATAAGCATTAATTTCTTGTGTAATAAGACATTAGTTACAAGCTAATAAATAAGATAGCAATATGCTATAAAGTAGTTCATTAACTAGTTGCTTATTAGCATGCATATTTCGAATGTTGTCTTTTTATTATTACTTGCCTTATTCTGCATGACCATATTCTAACCCTAACATCAAATGTAACAACAAACTTACTAACTATTAATAAGCAGTAATTAGGAGTTTATCGGGACAAAAGTCGTAGTCGCATATACATTAAAAATGAAAAATGCAATATATGTTCAGTTATTTCACTTTAATAAAAATGAAAATGACTTATTAATTGCCATATAAGTGAAATACTTATTAGTGTGTAACTAATGTCTTACTAAACACACACATACTGCACTTACACACACTTACTTCTACTATATATATATATATATATATATATATATATATATATATATATATATATATATATATATATATATATATATTGTTGTGTGAAATATGCAATTTGTTCTTTTATGACTCATTCATATAGAGGAAAACACTGTAAAAGATTTCTTATAAGGGAAATCTTCATATAGAGGAAAACACTCTGGTAGATTTCTTATAAGGGAAATCTTTATACAAAGTAAAACCATTATCATTGGTTTATAGAAAAAACACTGAGACATGTTTTTATTTGAAATTGTTTTATCGGTTTATAGAAAAGACACTGACACAAGTTTTGCTTGAAATTGTTTACTGAAGTAACGCAGTACTGAAATGACTGATATGTGTCCTGTGTTTTGAGCATTTATTAAAGGAAATAATAGGCTAGATAGAAATGATACTATGTATTAGAAAGCATATATTTAGTGAAATTAAAGAAAAGTATTACCTGGTTGTTGTGTTCTAGACCAAGAAGAGGAGACGGCGGAGGGCCCGAGCTCGTAAGAGGAAAACAAGGCAAAGGATGGCGTCTTTTATGGAAGTTGTAAAAAGACTGAAGGAGTTGACAATTGTTCCAGACATGGGATTGGATAAATTGTCCATATGTGATTGAATATGTAATGAAGGGGTGTGATGAAATGAATTATAAAAAGTACAGTGAGACATATGAGAGGCAGACGCTGTGAACGAAGACGGCCTCTCCCTTGTTTGATGATCCAAGCCTGACACCTGCTGGCGAAGCTTGTGAACTGACAACTCTTGAATTTTACTTGGATTTTCGATATTATATGTAAAACAATTATTATTGTAATAATAAACTACTAATAATTGATATAAAAAGAACCAACTTGCCACAAGTCTCTGCTTTATGAAAGAGTTGAACTGAACTAAACCACGGAGAAGTCTTTCTTCTAAGTTGTGAGTATGGACATTCAAATACTTATTATTTAGAATGAATTTGACTTACTTCACCTTAACCTGAGAATAATTAAAACAAGGTAGAAGGTGTTTACACCAAAAAACTATATATATATATATATATATATATATATATATATATATATATATATATATATATACTTATTAAACACACCATCAAAATCAATATAATATATATATAGCATTTACACAGGATTGATGCTTGTCATTTTGGTAGTGGCAGTAAGTGTTTGTGTAATAAGACATTAATTACAAGGTAATAACAAGGTAATAACTATGATGGTAATATGATATTATGGCACATGGCTCAGATACTGTCAGGCTACTTGGAAAAAATTAGTTAAGCTAGCTACTTAGCAATATTTGTGTTTAGCTACCCCCTAAAACTGAGAAACACTACATACTCAAATAAAAATGATATTTACCAGAACTGCCTGTTTGAAGCACCTGTTCTTGAACACCTTTCCTGTCCTCGGTCCAAACAGTTTGAAGCCATTTAGCCAGTTTTTTGTCCGGTGAGTGGGAGTCGAAAATGGCTACAGCAAGGGTGGACCACTTTACCTGTCCTTTTCCCACGCCATGTCTGAAAAATGTCTGAATTATTTTTTTTCTGCCACCAGCCTTTGCCCAAAGATCATTTTCTTTTTTGTGTTTCCCTTTTGTATATCTGGCCATGATAACTGTGACTGCAGTATGCTAATAGCATGCAAATCTTAATTGACTCTTGAGCCCTTCCCCCGTTGGTATACAACCGGGGAGGAGCCCCTCCCTCGTTGGAGGAGGGGCTCAGAGTCAATCAAGACAGTTCCTAGAACTCAGAAGTTCCTCCACCAGGTCATATGGCATTATATGAAGACCTATTATATGAGACCTACACTGTAAAAAAGGATTTGAGGCTTTTGCTACCTCAACTAATTTTCATAAGTCAGTTCAACTAAAATGTTGAGTGTACTTAAGATATCAAGTTTCCTTGTGCCCAACTACTCCGTTTAATCAGAGTAGTTCAGGCAACATAGATTTCTTAGTTGTATGAGCGGCCCCTGCATAAATACGTAGGGAAACCCCACAGAGCGCCCCCCTACAACGCGTGCGACCTACGAGAAACTTCCATTTTGGATGGATCAAGAGTTCCTGAGGTAAGCTTGAACTTCTATCTTACTTGTTTTTATAAAAATACTTGTTAAATTAAGTGTAAACTAGATACATATTACACAGGGTTGTTGTCAGTGGCCACGATAAATATATTTTTGTCCGCATTCCACGTGCGGGTGTTCATAAAACACTGCTGCTGCACCTGCACATGACATGCGGTCAAAAATATATTTATCGTGGCCACTGACAACAACCCTGTGTAATATGTATATTGTAATATGTCATTTATCGTGGCCACAAATGTGTTCCTTGTTTTACGAATTCGTTCCCTCTTTATAGTTAAGTCTTGTCGACGAATTATAAGAATTCATTCACTTCGCGCGCAGCGCACTGGGTTTTTGCTCTGGCACTTTTTACTTAAACTGCGTCTGACGAAGGAATTCATATTTCTGAAGTGAGTCTTACACTTAACAACGAATAAATAGCTTTTATAAAAATGTATAAAATAAAGTATGTAAGTTACTTGAACTCTGGAAAGAGGCTAAAACCTTCTTTTTTTTTTTTTGTATAATGGTGGCGTGGCTGACCGTTGAGTTGCCATGGTAACCAAATCGGGAACATATTCAAGCTGCTGGAGAGGACGTCGTAACGTTATTTTACAATAAATCATGGATATTTTGAGAATTATGTATGGCATAATTATTCTTGCTAGACATTTGGATAACAATAGTGGGTTGATCATTTAATAGTGAACTATACAGTAAATAAGCCCCAGTGTTATCAGAAATAAGTATTATAAGCATGCTTGGTCCTACAGTTGTCACAGTTTGTCTAAGTTAACGTTCCTGTTTTTTTGTGTGTGTTGAGACTTCAAACCAGAAGAGAAGAGCAGCTTTGCTCGGACTTCCATATTACCTAAAGGAGCAGGATCCATCCGTGTCTGTGAGGTGCGTGAGTTGGTTTCAATATGACATGGGTAACTGTTGTCACAGTAAAACACATTTATTAAAGGTATAGTTCATTAAAAAATATAAATGTGCTGTTAATTTACTCACCCTCAGGCCATCCAATATGTAGTTTTGTTTTTGTTTTTTTCAAACAGTGGTCAATATATTATATGTTGTAAATATACTGAAAAATATATGAAATAATATATTGCGTTAACATATTGTAAAATTTAAGGCAATCTTTTTCCAAGTTATCTAAGTACACTCATTGTAAATACAATTTTCAATATATGAAAAGCGGCAATTCCTTATGTGCATTGTAATATATAACACAATATATTAAAGGTGGTATCAGTGATTTCAGGCCCAAAAATATTTTTATCACATTCATCTAATCTTTCCTAACGATCCGCTAGCTGCCCGCCCCATAAGCATGCCGTCAAAAAAACGCGTCTCTGTAGGCAGCCTAGGCTCTGAAATCTGCACACAAAAACAAATGGTTTAGCCAAACACTCAAAACCAAAACAAATAGTGTTCCAACCAATCACCGACAGGGGTGGGTGCTGTGAGGTTTTGTGCTTGTGCACGGCTGCACGCGAAGTCAGAGCTGAAGAAAAAGCTGGCTCAAAACCTCACAACACCCTCCCCCTGTCGGTGATTGGTTGGAACACTATTTGTTTTGGTTTTGAGTGTTTGGCTAAACCATTTGTTTTTGTGTGCAGATCTCAGAGCCTAGGCTGCCTACAGAGACACGTTTTTTTGACGGCATGCTTATGGGGCGGGCAGCTAGCGGATCGTTAGGAAAGATTAGATGAATGTGACAAAAATATTTTTGGGCCTGAAATCACTGATACCACCTTTAATGCAATATATAATTTCATATATTTTTCAGTATATTTACAACATATAATATATTGACCACTGTAAAAAAAAAAACGAAAAAAAAAACCTACATATTGGATGCAGTGTATTTACACCATATAATATATTGGTCATAAAAATATGGAAATATATTTTCGTTCCGTAAGGGTTATCAGGCCCCTGTCGCCACACTGTTCTACTGAAGGATAAAAGTCACCTACATCTTAGATGGCCTGAGGGTCTGTAAATTAAAAGCAAATTTTAATTTTGGGGTGAACAAACCCTTTAATGTAAGACAAAGCTAAAGGACTGTCTTTTAAACATGTTTTTTGTATGTCAGTGTAAGTGCACTATAAATACTGCCCACTAAATTCACATAGTCACTGCAATAATTTATGGCCATAATTACAGTTTTATCCTTTATAGCTTAGTACAAAACTAGGCACGTTTTTCATTGCATATTCTGGTTTTGGGAAAAGGGATACATTCTAGTGCTAGACAAACTAAAAACTACATTGAAATATCTATTGTGTAATTACTACGTAGGTGTTTGATTTTCCTATTCAGGTAAACATCATAAGTTTCTTTTTTTTCCTTTTTTTTTAACATAGGGTAGTACATTAAAGGGTTAGTTCACCCATAAATGAAAATTCTTTCATTAATTACTCACCTTCATGTCGTTCCTAACCCGTAAGACCGTTGTTCATCTTTGGAACACAAATGAAGATATTTTTGATGAAATCTGAGAGCTTTCTGACCCCTCCATAGACAGCAACGTTATTACCACTTTTCAAGGCCCAGAATGGCAGTAAAGACATTGTTAAAATAGTCCATGTGACTCATGTGGTTCAACCTTAATGTTATGAAGCATCATGAGAATACTTTATGCGCAAAAAAAAACCCCAAAATAACGATTTTATTCAACAATTTCTTCTCTTCCGTGTCACTGAGAAGACATTGTTGAATAAGTTCGTTATTTTTTTATTTTTTTTTACACACAAAAGTATTCTCGTGGCTTCATAACATTAAGGTTGAACCACATGAGTCACATGGACTATTTTAACAATGTCTTTACTGCCTTTCTGGGCCTTGAAAAGTGGTAATAACGTTGCTGTCTATGGAGGGGTCAGAAAGCTCTCAGATTTCATCAAAAATGTCTTAATTTGTGTTCCAAAGATGAACGAAGGTCTTACTGGTTTGAAATGAAACGAGTGAGAAATTAATGACTGAATTTTAATTTTTGGGTGAACTAACCCTTTCAAGTTTGGTATTGTAACAGTACATGCTTAATTACTAATTAATTACTTCATTATGTTCTTTAGACTACCAGTTCCAAACAAGAGGCTACAAAAGAAGTTGACGTTGGCCTTCTCATTGTTACTGAGGACGGCGGAAGCAGCCAAGCACTTCTGGCAAAGGAGATAGTCGTTATTGCTGTTGTGCTGGAGGAGAACATCATCATACGTGAGCTAGGAGATGTTGCCTTTTCCTCACTCATGGATCTTCTTTACTGTCTTGACATAGACTATCCCAAGTGACTGAACTTAAGTACACATTCAAGATGATACAACAAGTTTTCATGGACATCGGTAGTGGTATCGGCATCGATTTTATTTCTATATTTACACAGGGTGGCCGCGGGTCCTTAAAAAGTCTTAAAAAGTCTTAAATTCCGTTTTCCTAAAATAAGGCCTTAAAATGTCTTAATTTGTCTTAAATCTGAATCCAAGGGTCTTAAATTTTCATCTTAATTTTACAAAGAATTTTTCCATCATTAAAATGTTTTTTTTTACACTTTGAAAAGAAAACGTTTTTCGTTTTGAGGAGAATCTCCTGCGCAGGTTCTAAAACTGTTATGTTGCTAGGCACGCGCTTGCTTGACAACGCCTCAGTGTTGCCAGATTTAGCGGGTTTCCGCCAAATTGGGCTTTTCATGATTTGGGCGGGTTTAACGTTGTGTTTGATCTGGAAACTGTCAGTCAGATCTGGCAACCCTGACCCCAGCGGTGGATTTTACTGGATTATCTGGATTTAGTCGGCGTAGTCTCGAGACAAGGCAAGCAAATATGGGTAAATGTAAATTTAGCGACAAATGGCTCGAAAATCCCAGTTTCTCGTGGTGGCTGAAAGCGGTGACCAAAGATGACAGCGAGGCTTACTGTGCGGTTTGCTGTAAACGGTTTAAGTTGGGTACAATGGGGATCAAAGCGCTGGAGTCTCACATGCAGAGTGGGAAACACGTAGCTTTTGCTACAACCCGCCAACATCAGCCTCAAATAAATGACTTTTGTACCGCCACTGCTAACGAGGGTGAGGGTGCGAGGACACAGCCAGCTCAACAAGCACAGGCATCGTCAGACATCCGAACAACATTTGGCTCTACTCCGACACTGAGGGCAGAAGTAATTTGGGTGCTGAGGACTGTGACGAGCCATCAATCGTACAGGTCAAATGACGGAATCGATGACATTTTTAAGGCAATGTTTCCTGACTCCGTGCTTGCTCAGTCTTTCTCTTGTGGGAAAGATAAAAGCCGATACGTGGCAGCATTCGGTCTGGCCCGGTATTTTAAAAAAGAACTTATAGCTGAAGTCAAGTCCAGTGGGCCATTTGTCGTCATGTTTGACGAGAGCTTAAACCATACCACGAAGAATAAGCAACTCGACCTACACGTACGGTTCTGGAAAATCAACCATGTTCAGTCGAGATTCTACGGCTCACAATTTTTGGGACATGCGACTGCTCAGGACCTACTACATCATTTCAAAGTAAGTGCTTTATTGTCTGTTAACTATTCGGATAGAAAATATGTATTGGCCAAACCCGGCTAGTTATGAATAATATTAGGCCTACGATTCCGGTTGTAGCTTCCTTAACCCTCTGATGCATGAGTTATTAAACACCACGTTTTTTCACATACAACATTTAACATCTACAGATGTTGAGTGATGCTTTTCTTAATCTTAAACTTATTCGACTTTTTATTTAGTTTAAAAAAAAATCTTTTATATAAAGCTATTCATAAAATAATATGGTGTCATATTTATATGATATAGATATTCTATAAAAACACAGCTGTATAATTTTCTCGTCCTGTTAATCGCTGAGGCAAACATGATAATTACAGTGTATGTGTATGTATATGTGTGTGTTTGTGTATATATATATATATATATATATATATATATAATACACACACACAAACACACAGTTTTATAATATATTTATTTACTCTCCAGTGAGTGGCAAAATATTGGATGAGTCACTGATTTCCATTGAAGTGAGAACTTTGCAAAGATACCATCCACATCCATATTACCAGGCTACCACATCCATGCATATATTAGAAAACCTTTAAATTGGTCACTACTGTAGTGCACACTATGCATCAAAGGGTTAAATGAAACCATGAAAGGTATATAAGCATTTTAGAAAAGCAATTGGCAATTGTAAGTCATTTAAGTCAGTAGGTTCCATTGGTTCAATTGGTTGGTTTGTTTTGTTGTGGATTTTCTTTTTTCTTTTTCTTTTTTAATATATACTTATCCTGTCCAACATCATAGCAGCAGAACAGTGGTCGGACTGCTGTGTTGTGCTAAGCAGATTTGTTCGGTCAGGAGGACCATTTATGATGATAGGGCTCCTCCTGATAGTTATTATATTAAACTTTATTTTGAGATGAAGGCATCTTGTTTTTTTTTTTGTTTTTTTTTAAAAGCTCATCGACCAGCTATCACATGTATGTCATAACCTATTTAGAATAGGGTTGTGTTTACCTCCTGGCATCTTGGTATAGGCTATCCCACGCTAATTAAAGGTGGCTGTAGGCTTGTCACACAAGTTGCCTAGTGGTGTAAATGCTTCTTCACATCTAGATTTTTTTTGTGACCTAGACTGTCATGTCCCTAATGCCTTTTTTCTATTTTCCAGGAGTGTGTGCAGGACCTTGACCTGAGAAACATGATTTCAGTCTCCATGGATGGCCCAAATGTGAATTGGAAGCTTTTTGAACATCTCCAGCAGGAGCATGCAGAGGCATTTGGTGGTTCACAACTGATTGTAGTGGGTAGCTGTGGGCTGCATACAGTTCACAATGCATTTAAAGGTGGATTCAGTGTCTGGCAGCTAGATAAGGTGCTTCAAGCACTGCATACAGTATTCCACAACACCCCTGCCCGAAGAGAAGACTTCACCACATTAACAAAGGCATCTGTCTTTCCATTGCCATTCTGTGGACATCGCTGGATTGAAAATCTACCAGTGGTGAACAGAGCCATTGAAATATGGCCACATATAGAAATGTATGTGGATGCAGTTACCCAGAAAAAGCTTCCAAATCCTAGAACATCATCATTTGACTGTCTTGCTGTGGCGAGGAACGACCCTCTTATCATGGCCAAGTTCCATTTCTTTATGGCACTTTCCAGGACCTTCACCCCGTTTCTGACAAAGTACCAAACAGATGAGCCTGTGCTGCCATTCCTCTGTCAAGATTTGACTGTGCTCATCAAGGTAATGAATAGCTGCCATAGATTACATTGTATATTGTTTCTATTTGAATTCACCTTCAGTGGGTCTAAATGTGTCTAGATGTATTTTTTGTGTCATTAGAGAGTAGTTAAGAACCAGAGACAAATTGTATTCTCACACATGCTTGGCAATAAAACCTGATTCTGATTGCATTGTATGTCTTCTCAGAGCCTGCTGAAGAGGTTCATCAAATCAGAGGTCCTCCATCACATCACTCCACTACAGCTAGTCAAACTGGACACAAGTGACATGGCAGCAAGGGTCCAGCTAAAGAATGTGGACATTGGCTTGGGGGCAGAAGCAGTCTTTAAGGTAAATAATAAGACCATACTGTGTGAGTGTACTTTAAGGGATCAATGTATGTGTTAAGATTAAAGAAGTTTGTGTAGTGTGATATTTTGGGCGGCAACTATCCAGTATTTTTGGAATAGACTTGTTGATTTCTTTGATTGATCAGTCACATAAACTCTTGATATTACACACAAAAATATTTTTTGTTATGCAACCTGAAAGGCCTGTTACAATGATCAAGCAATTGGCTATTATTCTTGAGAAGATCAAAACTTTTGACTTACTGGCTTCTAAACTGCCCATTTAGTGCATGTGTCACCTGACGTTATAACAAATACATAATCATACACATACATAATCAAAGAAATCATCTGAGAATAAAGAAATAATGCATGTGCAAGATGGGGGAGAGAGAGAGGCATGGAGGCAGAATGTGTATCTGACTGTAATGAAGAGATGGCCTGGGTAGTGTAGTCTAATCAGGAAATGTCTTTGTTCCGACTCCCCCTGTTAGGAAATCCAGAGTAGTCCCAACAGCAGCATAAATGAGCGCAGGCAGTTGGAATTTAGACAGGACTGCATGGACTGCATGACTAAAATAATCCAAAAACTGCAGATTAAGAGCCCACTGAAGTACCCAGTCGTGAGGCAAATGGCATCCTTGGACCCGAGAAACATGTTTTCTGACCCTGACGTGTCCAAGGAAAGAATGAAACGCCTAGTCCAGAAGTTTCTGCAAGACAGGCAGCTGTCAGGAGGAGTCTCTGCCGGTACTAAACTTAACCAGGCTAAAGTTAGATGAAAATCTGTACTGTATGTGACTAGACATTAGGTTCATTCAGTCACCCATTGCAATAGGGATGCCTTTTTCTGATTATGTATTTTCTTCTTGACCTTGAATATTGTTATAATCATGTTTGTGTGTGTATGTGTTTGTCCTTTTTTTTATCAGGTGATGTGATTCTCCAGCAGTTTGAAACATTTTTGACCATGGAGGCAAAATCTGAATCCTTTTCTTCTTTCCAACCAATGCAAACCAGGCTTGATGTTTTCCTGCACGGACACCTGTGCAAATCCTATCCTGAGCTCTGGACTTTCTGTAGGAAACTACTCCTACTCTCCCATGGCCAAGCAACAGTGGAAAGGGGCTTCTCTGTAAATAAGGAGGTAGAGACTGACAACATGCAGGAGGATGCAGTGGTGGCTCAGAGAATCATATGTGATTATGTCTCTGTCTGTGGAGGGGTTCTTAAAGTTCCCCTGACAAAAGAGCTCCTGGGAGCTGCTGCCTCCGCCAGGTCTCAGTACCGTCTGCACCTTGAAAATGAAAAGAAAAAACAGGAGAGCAAGGCTCAGAAACAAAAAAGAAAGGCTGCTGAGGACCACCTCGAGGAACTAAAAAAGAAGAGGGTGATCCTTAATGAAGTGGCTACCAGCCTTGAAAAAGATGCTGACAAACTCGCCGAGCAAGCAGAAGGGAAATCGGGGACCCTCATGGCCCAGCTGATCACGAAATCAAATATTCTTAGAAAGCGTTTCAAAGAAAAAGTGTCAGAACTGAAAGGGGTTGAGAGCGAGTGGGAGCATAAAACAGCAGAACTTAGAAAAATGGTATAATGGGTGTCTGAGAGTGAGTGAGTATTGTATTATGTGTGAGTGAGAAAGTAAGTGTATTGTGTTGTACTGTGCAGTGAGTAAGAATATAGTATATTGTGTGTGTGTGTGTTTGTGAGAGAAAGTATTTGTGTGTGTGTGTGTGTGTGTGTGTGTGTGTGTGTGTGTGTGTGTGTGTACGTGTACGTGTGAGTGAGAGTATTGTCAAGTGCTTCAAGCAGCATAAGTGACCTTACATTTCAAGTGTTTGTGCATTCACATTGTTACTGTTACATTGGATTCAAAGTGTGTGAGTGCCTTGACAGCCATGAAATAGAAATTAAGTTCTTCTTCTGGAATAGTGTTTTCTGTTGAATATATTCTCAAGAACAATCAGTTAAATAAAATAATAATTTAAAATATCCTCATGGTTTTGTGGTTGACTTTTGCGTGACTTTGAATTTAGTCTTAAATTTTGTTTGGAAATGGTATTAAAAAGTCTTAAAAAGTCTTAAATTTAACTTGGTCAAACCTGTAGACACCCTGTTACAGTTTTATGTACACTCTAAACAAAAATGGTGCTAAATAGCACTAAAAGTGGTTCATTGGCTTGTAATCATAGGGGAACCACTTTAAGTGCCATATAGCACCTATCTTTAAAGGTGCTATACAGCACCTTTGTCAAATGGTGCTATGTAGAACCATAAGAGGTGCCATATATAGCACCTTGGTTGTTTATAATTGCTTCAACAAAAATGGTGCTCAACAGTACCCAACAGTGGTTCTTTGGCTCGTAATAATAGGGGAACCTCTTTTGGTACTATATGGCACTTAATTTTCTTTGAGGAATGCGGCGCTCGCGCTCGCTCACGTGCACCTGACATGCACAGTGCACACTAATCGGCGCGTACGTTTTTATTTAATTATATATTTATTTATTATGATTTTTTTTTTTTTTTTACTTTCAAAATGACAGAATTCAACAACAAGTTCTTGACACATTTTCAAATTGTGTAAGTATAAATTTAAACACGTTTTTAAACATAACTTCTCTCGTCACTCATTTGTTTAGCCTAATTATTTGACTAGGCCTACACAAATAACAAAAAGCAGTTAATATATGAATATAGCTTTTTATTGAAGTTTGTGACATAATTTCAGTAGGCTATATATCTGACTTCACATCCACACAAATTTTTTCTGTGGTCAAAAAGTCTTGTGTGGGGGCCCTGGAATATATGCGGGACTTGTATTCAGGAAAATCACTATATTTTAATGTCGTTTTTCTAATCCTATCACCAACTAAACTAAGAGACTAAGAGAGCCTTTAAATAACTGTAGGTGCTTAACAGGTTTTTTGTATGGTAATGGTGCCATATAGCACCTTAACCACCCCAAAGAACCGCTAAAGAACCGCTGAAGAACCAAACTGGGCTTAACAGGTTCTTTAAATGGTAGTGGTGCTATATAGCACCTTAACCACCGCAAAGAACCCCTGAAGAACCGCTGAAGAACCATTTTTTTTTAGTGTGTACCAGAGTTTACATTTTTTTAGATAAATGTTTATGTTTACAGAAACATTCATATGAAATGTCAATGTTTAGCTATGTGTTTTAATGGTAAGGTGTTTTATCATTAAGTACATTAAAAGATGTTGTCTGTTTTGAAATAAAATAAAATAGCATTCTGCATGTTCTTCTTTGCCAATGAATCATTTTTATGTAGTACTATTAGAAAACAGAAACTTAAGTTGTGTGGGCAAATTACGCAGTTCAGTCTGTTGAATGAACTTAACATTCCAACTAAAGTGAACTATTCTTGAAAAAGTAACCTGGCTGCCTTAAAAAAATAAGTTAATTCAACAAAATTAATAGTTGAGACAATTTTTATTTTGTTTGCACAACTAATAATTATAAATTGACTCAACAAGATGCTTAGTGTAAACAACTCAAGATAGCAGAAAAGTTTGTTGGTGTCACTCATTTTATGTTGTCTCAACTGGGATTCAGGTTTACACAACTTTTAATGTCTTGTTGGAGTAACTAAAAAACTAGTTCATTAAACTTAAATTAAAGTTGATCAGACTATTTTGTTGCCTTCACCTTTGTTACCCCAACGATTAATTCTAGGTTTAAGGAACTCAAATATATGTACAAAAAACTGAATTTTCTTAGCTTACTTAACACAACATTTTAAGGCAGCCAGGTTACAAATTATTTTAAGTTGAATGAACTTGTTCGTTTTTACAGTGTATATGAACAATGTACAGTTGGTTTTATGGCTGTAAGTCATTGTATTCAAATGCTATTGAGCTTTAAATATTGTCATATTTTGTGTATGATCCCATACAGTAGTGAAATACATAGCAATATTTGCATATGGTTTAATACTTTATTGTCATAAATATCAAAAATCTAAAAGCTGTGCATCATACATGAGACCTGGGTGAACAATGTACAGTTGGTTTTATGACTGTAAGTCATTGTCTTCAAATGCTATTGAGCTTTAAATATTGTCATATTTTGTGTATGATCCCATACAGTAGTGAAATACATAGCAATATTTGCATATGGTTTAATACTTTATTGTCATAAATATCAAAAATCTAAAAGCTGGGCATCATACATGAGACCTGGGTGAACAATGTACAGTTGGTTTTATGACTGTAAGTCACTGTCTTCAAATGCTATTGAGCTTTAAATATTGTCATATTTTGTATATGATCCCATACAGTAGTGAAATACATATTTGCATATGGTTTAATAGTTTATTGTCATAAATATCAAAAATCTAAAAGGTGTGCATCATACATGAGACCTGGGTGAACAATGTACAGTTGGTTTTATGACTGTAAGTCACTGTCTTCAAATGCTATTGAGCTTTAAATATTGTCATATTTTGTGTATGATCCCATACAGTAGTGAAATTCATGGCAATATTTGCATATGATTTAGCAGTTTATTGTCATAAATATCAAAAATCTAAAAGCTGTGCATCATACATGAGACCTGGGTGAACAATGTACAGTTGGTTTTATGACTGTAAGTCACTGTCTTCAAATGCTATTGAAGTTAGAAACGTTTATACCAATGTCGCATGTAATTTTGAGACGGTCCCTAAATATGCGAATATCGAACGTCCAACGTCAAACCAACGTCATGCCAGTATCGCCGGGTTGTTTCTCCAACTAGTCTTTCGAATTGTGTGATTTGCTGTTTATATATATATATATATATTATATATATATATATATATATATATATATATATATTTCTGGTTTGTTGATTTAAATGTTTATTATTTGTGTTTTCTTTTGTAGTTAGTGTCCTTGTTGGATGTTGAGACCAGTGCAGTAATTTCTGCTCTCATTACAGGAGCCGAGGCTTCAAGGCAGGCCGCTAGTAGGTAGTGATGTGACATTTGAACCGAGGCGTCGGAGCTTGTGTCGAGAAAAAGTGGGCGTGCCAGATGAAGCCGCGATTCGAGGCTTGTGTTGTTAACGTGAAAATCACATGACTAATGACAAACGAGGCCTCGGTTTGTGTGGATACGTCATCGGTTCGGTCTGAGTGTCGCTTCCGGATAAAGGGGATTCGAAACTCGTGCCACCTTGTGGCTGTTGTCAGGAGTAGTAGAAGCAGTTGTAGTGTCAGAGAGTCAGAGAGTTAGATAACTAGCATTGTCATTGTCGTTATTGTGACATATATGTGTTAGGGCTGTATATTATTACATTATCTAGGTTAGAATAGTATATTGTTATTATTAATTATAGTAGGCCTAGCTATATTATAGTCTTGTTATATTAAAGGTGCTCTAAGCGATGCCACGCGTTTTTTAGGACAAAACTTTTTTTGTCACATACAGCAAACATCTCCTCACTATCCGCTAGCTGCCTGTCCCCTGAACACACTGTAAAAAAATGTGGTCTCTCTAGACACCACAGGTTCCACAAACGGCAACAAAAACAAACTGGGCTAACCCACACCATGAAACACAACAAACAGTGCTCCAGCCAATCACCGACAAGAAGTATTTGAGGGTGGGGTTTGGGGGGTTAGTGCGCGTGCACATGAAGTGGGTGTGGAGCGTGTGGAGGAGAGAGAAGTATGACCAAAGAGACGACGTTCCGATGAACAAATTGCAAAGAAGAGGGACAAGGATAAGGAACGCGCAAAATACCGAATTTACATCGGAAAAACCTTTTAAAGGTGGCGAGAACTCCGCCGGCAGAAGGGCTTCCAATCCGACATTCAGTTGCTCTGTTTTTGCAGAACAGGTAAATCCATTTTTCTTTCTAAACTGACGTTCATGTTCGTCAAACCAAGACAAGGATGTAATTAGCTAGAACTATGCAGTCAGCGTTAACTTTGGTGAATACAACATATGTTTCTAGCAGCTAGCGATCAATCTCTATTGTAAATGATAAAGCAAATTCACAGTAGGGCGACAATTTGTGTGAATGACTGTTTTCATCCACTGTTTGTTATGAATTTGAATGTTCATTTATAGGCTGTTGACAACTTTGACTAAATTTGTTTACGCCGCCGCCGTTGTTTATGCTTACTGGGAAACGCGAAGCTAACGTTATCTTGCTATTATTGCGTCCGTGTATGGGAGCTATAGTTATAACCTCAGGTGGCGAAAAGATTTTAAGATAATGTTTCTCTTTTTCTACATTCTGTTCTGCAATATATAAAACCCTTTATCTAACTTGGTGACATTACACATTGAATGAAGTATCAGTAAAACTTAACTTTGTTTGTGACTACTTTGACTTTCCTTTATGTCGGAAGGGAGGGGAGGAGACGGGATGAGGAGGAGGGAGGGTCTAGCTAGCCTCCGTTTTGTTTGACAACAATTCGAATGTCAACAAGAAATTTCGACTCCCGGGATCGCTTACAGCACCTTTAATTAGATAGGATTATTTGGATTGCTCTGGATTTTTGGATCTGGATTGGACTGCTTTTTGATTTGGATTGCCCTTTTGGATTTGTTTGCTTTTTGTGACCTCTTCCTTTTTCCTGGTAATGGAGCCAGGAAGAAAGAGGGAATCCTCCCCTGTCTGGGCTCAACAGAAGCATCAGTATCCTCATTTATACCATTTATACCATATTTATGTTCCCCTGCATCCTCTGTTCCTTGTGAAAGGATCTTTTTCAAGGCTGGAGAGATTTTGACCAAGAAGAGGAATCGTCTAAACCCCAACACACTTGAAATAATTCTGTTTCTCAATAAAAATCTATTCTAATTCCTTCCTTCCAGACTATTCTGTTGCAGTTTACTTTATTACACTCCCTCCAACATAAGCACTGCACTCAACACAGTGTCACTGTTGTTGTTCATACTGACACTATCAGTAGTTGATACCAGGGACCACCTGTCAAAAAAATGTTTGATTGACAGGTACCACGCCCCTTCCGGTGACAGGTACCCGCCCTTCCGGTGACAGGTGTCCCGCCCCTTTTGGCATAGGATCAAAGGGTCAACAGAGAACAAAGGGAGATCAAAGGAGATCAAAGGGGTTTTGAAGTATTTTTGACAGTTAGTATTGACATATTGACCCTCCTAGCCCTTGATCATGTGGTTATTGACAGTTAGTTTCGGGTTTTGAAGCCTTTTGATATTGACAGAAAGTGTTATAACAATATGTCATGGTATCTGACAGCTAGTTTGATGCCTTTTGAACATGACAGTTAGTGTGTGTGTTTTTGAAGACACTGTGATTAAATAATACGTCATGGCTATGACAGAAAGTTTTTGAACCCTTTTGAACCATGTTATTGACAGAAAGTGTGTGTTTTTGAAGTTGGTATCACACACGATCCTCCCTACATATTCCTGAGTGTATCCGGGCTGTACTGTGAAACTGATAAGGGGAAAACTGTGGAAGTTTATCTCACACAAAAGTTGAAAAGCCATTCAGTTCTTTTAAAAGAATATAAAATAAAGATCTTACTAAAACCTCACACCAAAAGTTTAAATAAAATGGAGTTAGAAAAAATTGCAATAAGTCTCTCAAAGCACCGTCTGTGTGGGCCGTGCGCGCGCGTCTCTCTCTCTCTCTCTCTCTGTGTGTGTGTGTGCGTGTGTGTGTGTGTGTGTGTGTGACGGGATTCCCCTCTCTGACATCTGAAACGTGCTCTTCAGACACTGTGATTAAACAATGTCGTACAAAAACATTCTATCCTTTAAAATAATCATCGTGCCAATTAAACTAAAGTTGAAAAAAAAAATACTGTTCTCATACTAATTTAATATCAATGAATACACAAAAAAATTGTATAATACATAAGCAACATGAATAATCAACCATAGTCACACAAGAAAAGACATTTCAACAAAATGCATGGAAACGCATATGTTCCACGAAATAAATCAATGTAAAAAAAAACAAACAAAAAAAAAAAACATTTTGACTAATTAAAAATGTCCATCTTCACTTAATTTAAAAGAAATTGTGTTTCAGTCCAATTGTTAAGTCTGACATCACTGTTTCCAGGTCCAAAAACTCTATCAGACGCCAAAAACAAACAAACAGTGCTAATATGCACTCATTTGTGCTGTAATATTCCTGAAAATTATGATCCTAACCTTTATCTCTATTCCGAAATCTCTGATGGTTAGTTATTCAGCTATTTTGAATCATAAAATGTTGAAGTCTGGGATGCCGTTAGACTGGAGACTGTAATGTACACTATGGCTTTTGAAAAGCTTGAATGTGTGACTTGAATCAACAGTGTTCATAAATGGTTGTTGAGTATTCTCATGAAACAAGATAGAGGAAGTAGAAGTAGAGGCTTCGACCTGGAAACAGTATTAAGGTGCAGTAAAATTATCTGTTGTTCTGTGAATGATCACTGGTGAATTCCAGTCATTTCAATAAGAATCCACACAATCAGCAATTTCGTTTGTGGTCACAAATGTCACTATGGGACCAAGTTGGTCACTGGAATTCGCTAGATTTGACCAACAGAAAGCTGCTTGAAAGTGACTCCTGTGTGAGCTGTGCTTCATACATTACGTCACTACACTGCTGACAATGGTCAATGGACTTTTTTGCCTGTGTAATTTCACGAAATTCAAAAATGTGACAGGACCTTTACTCGCTGCAACATAAAATGCAATCAATAATAAAATCTTCACGAGTGACATGTGAGATACTTAAAGAGTTAGAAAACTGAAAAGGTGCATCAGCTTCATTTTCCGTTTGTTTTTCCTCTTTTTTGGTGGATGGTCCAGGCACTTCAGTGATTATCAGGTCTACAGGAGGATTTTTATTCTGTTTCAAACTTGTATTTCAGCTTACCGAGATCCCTGCAAAGTACACAATTTACTGTTAGTAAGGTTATTAAAGTGACAGCCTTGTGACGTTCCAAACCTGTTTGACTTTCTGTCTGTGGAGCCCAAAAGCAGATCTCAGGCATAATGCAACCCCAGTCACTGTTCGCTTTCACTGCATGAAACAAGCAGAAAAAAATTATGTAAATCATTCATGAAACCATTCTTATGTACACTTGTGTAGTTCAATTCAATGCAACAATTTATGTAAAAATGGTTAAGCTCCAAAAATGTCAGAGAAAAGATCCTAAAAATAATCAATGAGTTCACAACTCATGTGTTATGGGTTGTGTTGTAAGTCTTCTGAAGCCATATAATAGCTTTTTATAGTGATAATAATAATATAAAATAATAGTGATATTATTTTTCTGAGTAACATGAATGAGATTTGAGAGCATGAGGGAAGATTTTCAAAGAATAACTGATTAAAAAACACAAGTACACAGTCAAACAATACAATTTCACACAGTTCATAGTAATAAAGCATGTGGTGTATAGGTAACTTACTGTAATTCAATGTTGCCACTGAAATGTTCTGATTATTTTAGAAATGTAATGGTTGTTCTGGGGAAACAAAATAACAAAGCTAATTATTAACAACATAATATTTATTGACCAGTAAATGGCTCTAAAATGGTATTTGAGAGAATGAGGGCACCTGTAAGTAAAGTAAGGCTAAACAAAAACAGACCAAACTATATAACATTAACCTGCTTTTGTTATTCATAACAAACGCCAATGACGACAGCAGGAATCAGCTACATTAGTTAGGCTATATCAGCAATTTGAAGACAGAGTTGTACAGAATATGTTGAATGAATTACTAAATCAATCTAAGACAATAAGTCAATCATTTCCATTTGCTCATTAGATCAACGTATAGTTAGCATCGCGGGCCGGCTAAAACCTTCACCAGATACTGTGCAATAAACGAGTGGTAAACACTGTAAAAAAGTAGTAATGTATTACATTTAGTTTATATATGTGTGTTTGAATATATAGTGAGTAGACTATGTATTTATATTTATTTGGCGAGTTTACAAACCTTGTAACGGAGAGCCGAACAAACGTCGGAAGCTTTGATGAGAGGAGCCGTTACTTTCCCGATGACGTCGATCAGCTGAGCTTTGATTACGCGCGAGCATCACTGAAGCGACGACAGCAGAGGAATAGCAGCAGTTTCGTGACGGAATAAAACTTTTCTCCCGACTCCTGGTTCTTCTTCTTCATATTATTAATATTATTATTAGTGTTGTTGTGTAAGGTTTAAATTAATCAATAAAATAGGCCTATACTAAATAAATGTAAGCTACCCAGGTGAAAAAGACGTAGGCTACTGTTAAATGAATTAAAAATGCATTAAAGTATATTTGTATTGTAGGCCTACTAAAACACACTCAAGTACATTTTTAATACATTTAATAGTACGTCTTTTTCACCTGGGTATGTATACTGAATCAAACTTAAGTAGCCTATAATAATAATAATAATAGGATCATAATAATCTTATTCTGGCCTCACTGAACCATTGGGTTCCTCCAGATGCTGGCTTTAACATAAGAGATCTTCCAGGAACCACTTAAATGTTAAAAGATCTTCCAATAACCCTTTTATCGCATTCAAGGTCCTCTATTTTCCCCCCAAAGCACTTTGAGGTCTCATGGTAATGAAAAGGTGACTCCAGAACCTCTGAAATGAAAGCTTAGCGTAAAGTTCTGTCAGGAAGACTCAATTGTTGCGTCACTTACTACCTTCTCATCTATCCAATCACGTTCTAATACTGGAAGTATAAAAGACCCGTACTTACACTTGTCTGAGTTCGCAGATGCTGACGCTTTCACTCGCCACCATCCACCCCACCACCACCAAGATGGTTCTGCCCTCCACCAAGACGGGTTCTTCCCTCTAATCTCCTTATCACCTACGATGGTCCCTTCCCCATCAACCTCCCCACCACCACCAGGATGGTCCCTTCCAATACCTCACAGGGGGTCGGCTGCGCCCCTGCCTTATTCTTCAGGCAGGAAATGCTGAATCCGTACCCTCGGATTGCGAGTTACGGACGGGGCCTACGCCAAAGAACTTTATTGCATACATTGCTTGCTGGGCTGTCAATAAATGCATAACTGTTACAAGTATTTATTTTCTCGAGTCTTTCTGGCAGAACTAAATACAAAGTGCTTAAAGGATCCCATAAGTTCCAGCAAGAACCTCAAAAATGGTCAATGCTCCTCCAGTAACCCTACTATAGGAGAAAGAGCTTTGAGGCACTTAAATTACATTTTGAAGTTCCTTGAGTATCCGACAGGATATTTGAGGCTCCTTTAGTTTTTACAGTGTAGAGGCTGTTATTGGTGGTTCTGTTCTCCTGCCGTGTTCTTCCACTGAACATGATCTTAAACTTCAAGACATTAATGTGTTTTGGAGACACAATGACAGCAGCAAGAGTGTGTGTGATATAATTACCAGCAGACGTTCACTTGCGAAACAGGATCGAGAGTATAAGAACAGAACTGAAACTTTTCCGGAGGAGTATGAAAGAGGAAACTTCTCCATCAAACTCCACAAACTTATTTATGCTGATGGAGGAAAATACACTTGCCTCATCTCACACTCATCTGAACATTACACTGTACAGCTGAGCATTATAGGTGTGTGAAAATAGTAGATTAAGGCATAACGTTTTTAACTGAATTAAAGTTGTTTGTTTTAAAATCTAAATACTGCAAGAAGTTGATCCCATATTTGATGTTCATTAGTGATGTTTCAGTCTGAATGTTTCTGTATATAAATTATAGATGGATCTGTTATCTTTATCACTGTGAGGTAAAATGTCCTGTTATACTTTGTATTGTTGCAGAATCAACAGCAGGAACAGTAACCATATCGACTGAACAAGAAAACAAAGGAGAAACAGAACAGCACAGTGTGGAAACATCATCGCCTTCGCTCGGGGTTGGCATTGCATCTGGAATTATAGTTACAGTTATAGTTACAGTTATAGTTATAGGTTTTATAGCTTGGCGGATAAGAAAGAACTCAAGCAGTCGTAGGACAGACAGACACGACATGAGTTCAGACGCTCATGAGGTTGCACACATGAATCAGTAATACCAGATAATAATGATAAAGCTGTTGGTACATGACACAAACTGTATAAACTGTAACAGCAGCAACTGCATGAGCTTTAGCGCTAAACACAGAGTCAGTGGAGGAGGTTGATGCTGTCATTTTTGCTGCCACAACTTTAGATAGAAAAAGTTAGAAATAATCATAAAAGTGTGTAAAGGATTTGGTTTAATAACAGAGAACAGAATATAATCATGTAGATTGAGTGAGTGTGTTTTGCTGTATTTACCGCTGATCACATTAAGCCTATAACAGTTTTATTTTACAGCTGTTAGGATGTATTTTGTGGGAAACAGCATTCTTCCTTTCATTCATCCGTACGTGTTTGTGTCATACCTGTAAATATAGGACAGAAGGTCAGGCTAGCACTATATACAGTGGAAGTTGTTTAAAGCCACAAATGGTGGTAAAGGCTCTACGATCTACTTAAGCTTACGATGGTTTTGGGAAACGCAGACAAGATTCACAAAACAGTGTTTATGTTGATAACTCTGCCCAGTCTAAACAACAGCAGAATATGAGTTACTGACCTGATCATAAGGTTTTCTTAAATATCTGTCTTTCATTATTTATTAATTTAGTTGTTAGGAGTGAGAGAGTTTAATGTTGTTAATGTTGTTGAGTTAAAGACGATCTCCTGTAACCTTGGGATCAGAATGTAGGAACATTTCCTGCATATAAGAAAAAAACTATCATGTTTTGGTAGATCATAAATATGAGATTAAAAAGTTGAAATTATGACATAAAATGTAAATTCTGCAATAAATCAGAATTATGAGAAGAAAGTTTAAATTATGACTTCAATAATTTAAACAATCATATAAAAAAAAAAAAAAATCTAAATGGACAAAGTCCTAATCATGATAAAGAAGTCAAAAGTGCTGCACCTCAAACCATCAGATTAATCTGTGCAGAAAAGCAGAGCGACTCGCAACTCTTTTATTTACCAGAACTTAATGTTCCTCTTCAAGTATTTTATTCTGCAACTGCTAAAGGACCAAACGTTACATATTCTTGCCTTAATGACTATATTTATATTTTGTACCCTTTATGATTATCACTTTTAAGAAAAGTGTTTTTACTTGCCATTGTATAAAGTGTGCTATAACTTTGCCTTGTCTTTCCACTTTGAAAGTTATATTTAGTTTTTACAGTTTTCTGATGTAAAATACACTTTTTTTTTTACTGTTTTATTCTTGCCTTATGCACTGCATTCTTACTGTATAACAAAATGAGATCTTGAAAAGGTAATTTTTGGCTAAAGCTAAAAGTCAAGTGAGTCTGTCAATATGTTGCTTTCTTATTATGCAAACATTAATCTTGAAAATATTGCTTTATTTGCTGGAATTGTCAAGTGTTTAACATATTTTCATGTATAAACAGAGGAAACAAGGAGCATAGATTCATTGTCTTTGGATGATCTTCTTATGATAAAGACCCAATAAATTGTTTTGATGAAATAATGCATCTGTCATTTGTTTGGATATTTATAATCTTATACTTTTTACTAAAACCTAATGTTTTGCATTTACATGTACTCATATGGCTGATGCTTTTATGCTAAGTGTGAAAACAGAAATGTGGTTTCTGGTTAAAAACAACAACAACAAAACAGCACATCAGTGATTTGAGTTTAATTTAGATAAAATGCAAGGTGCTTCTCAATCCTCAAATTGATGTTTCCTCGTTCCTACGTCCTCCAAACTGTGACCCGGAAACCAATCATACTCGGCCATCTTGAAGGAAATCACCGTTCTCTTACTGCACCGCGAGTAATGAGGAGCAAGGAAGCTTCCTGAGGAATCATGAGCGAGGATACACAGGTGTTCCTGAGGAATCATGAGCGAGGATACACAGGTGTTCCTGAGGAATCATGAGCGAGGATACACGGGTGTTCCTGAGGAATCATGAGCGAGGATACACGGGTGTTCCTGAGGAATCATGAGCGAGGATACACGGGTGTTCCTGAGGAATCATGAGCGAGGATACACGGGTGTTCCTGAGGAATCATGAGCGAGGATACACAGGTGTCCCTGAGGAATCATGAGCGAGGATACACAGGTGTCCCTGAGGAATCATGAGCGAGGATACACAGGTGTTCCTGAGGAATCATGAGCGAGGATACACAGGTGTTCCTGAGGAATCATGAGCGAGGATACACAGGTGTTCCTGAGGAATCATGAGCGAGGATACCCGGGTGTTCCTGAGGAATCATGAGCGAGGATACACGGGTGTTCCTGAGGAATCATGAGCGAGGATACACGGGTGTTCCTGAGGAATCATGAGCGAGGATACACGGGTGTTCCTGAGGAATCATGAGCGAGGAAACACGGGTGTTCCTGAGGAATCATGAGCGAGGATACACGGGTGTTCCTGAGGAATCATGAGCGAGGAAACACGGGTGTTCCTGAGGAATCATGAGCGAGGATACACGGGTGTTCCTGAGGAATCATGAGCGAGGATACACGGGTGTTCCTGAGGAATCATGAGCGAGGATACACGGGTGTTCCTGAGGAATCATGAGCGAGGAAACACGGGTGTTCCTGAGGAATCATGAGCGAGGATACACAGGTGTTCCTGAGGAATCATGAGTGAGGATACACAGGTGTTTCCTTCCCTCGCATCCTAAGTGAGTGCAGCTGAGACGCGAGGGTTCATGAATGAGAAATGAGAAGCACCCAAAGTATCTGAACGCCAGTGTCTCCTCATCACAACTAACCCCTTCCTGATGCTTGGTGTGTTTTGGGCAGTTCACTGGACTCTTTGAACTGAGTTCAAGGGACCTATGAGGGTTTGAATGTTCTCTAAGGGCCCAGCTGTATCTCAGCACCAGAACATCACAATAAACACATGGGATTGGGCTTTTCTCATGTATGTGTATGACAAACATCCTGATGCTCAGAGTTTCCACATCAAAAGCACTCCTTATGAGTAAATGTAATGCATCAGATACTGACATCAGGTCACAGCTCTGCAAACTATTGAAGAACAATCAAACTGAATGCCTATTCAGAAACAGTATGATGATTAGGCATCAAAGTATTTTGACCATATACTACAATACACACCGCAAAATGCAATAATATATACAATACAAAAGTCAAAAAGAAGAAAAATACAAACCTTTCAGTCAAAATGTCTCTGTCAGTTTCTCTGTAAGAATGATGGACATCATCCAAACCAAGACATGACGGTGTATACACATCATGACACACTGCACCTGCGCACTCACTCACACATCTAGTCTGACAACAGTCCTGAATCTCTCCTCCCATCAGAGAATACAGTCTCTTATTGTACAGTCTTACTTTTGAGCTCATTTGAAAGGCAAATTCATGAAAAGGTCAGGCTATATTTCCCTGTTCTTTTCAATTCTCTCTTGTTTATCATTCTCTGTGGGTTTGTCACGGTTGGTAGATTCGCTGTCTCATTCTGGTTCTCTCTTCTTCTTCTTCTCTAATATTAATGGCGGGTCGCAACCAACTTTTTCAGGTGCATACCGCCACCTACTGTACCGGAGTGTGTAATTCAAGGTTTTAGTACTTCAGGTTACAAATTTAGTGCACCCATTAAAAAAAAAAAAAAAACAACACAAAAATCACCCCACAAAACAACCTTTTAAACCTATATGTTATGGTCTAATCCTGTATATTTGAGAAAGTTAAAAAGA
This sequence comes from Leuciscus idus, assembly GCA_021554675.1. Lineage (NCBI taxonomy): Eukaryota > Metazoa > Chordata > Actinopteri > Cypriniformes > Leuciscidae > Leuciscus > Leuciscus idus. The sequence goes on from CM038625.1 coordinate 36,283,679, forward strand.
GCTTTGCAACACTCCCATGTTCCCTCACTCATCCCCAGTATCCCTTCTAAATTCCATCCCCGTCCTAATTCACATATCTTATCACGTAAGATGTTCCTCTCAAAATCATATTTACTACACTTCATGATGACATGCTCAACATTTTCAGGAACATTACATACCTCACATTTATCAGACACACATTTTGCCATTAAATACAGTGTTGATTTTAACCCAGTATGTCCAAACCTTAATCTTGAAAAAATCACTTCATCTCTTCTACATTTCCCTTTGAAACCCTTCACCTTAATAGATTTCTGAATGCTGTAATAGTGTCTCCCTTTAGTGTCTGTGTCCCACTTCTTCTGCCATTCATCACTCACTGCTTTTCTAATTAATGATTTAGCCTCTCCTTTTCCAAAGGGAACTTTCATTATTTCATCATCTTTTAATTTTAATGCTGCCTTTGCAATCTCATCTGCTTTTTCATTTCCCTCAACACCAACATGAGCCGGGACCCAAACAAATTGTACATCACCTCCAGTTCTTTGTATTCTCAGCATTATTGTATATATTTCAATCAATAAACCATCTCTTAAGGTCTTTTTGGAATTCAAACTAAACAGGGCAGCAGTGGAGTCTGAACAAATGACAACTCTCTCTGGCCTTACCTCTTCTATCCACTGTAAACCTAAAATAATAGCAACCATTTCTGCTGTATATACAGATAATTTATCATTAATTATTTTACAAATACCTACATCAAACTCAGGTATGTATACTCCTGATCCTACATGTTCATTCCCTGGATCTTTTGATCCGTCAGTAAATATTAACATATAATTATAATAATTCCTCTTCACATAATCTCGAACCAAATATCCTATATTATTCACATTACTTTCATTCCATTCTTTCTTCTTCTCTAGAAGTTTCAGGTCCACATTGGGCACAGGAAATATCCATGGAGGAACATTACCCCATACAGTAGTTGGTCCATATTCTATGCTATTTAATCCATATTCTTCTGCTACTGTATTAATATTCCAACCAAATCCTTTACCTTTCAGATGTTGTGTATATTCCCAACAATCACACAGAACATTTGTTGCAGGTTGTTCCTCTCCAGATTCTTGTAACTTGATCCAATATGCTAAAGACAGCTTAGATCGTCTTAAATATAATGGCAATTCATCAGCTTCTACCAGCAGTGCATTAGTAGGGGTTGTTTTCACTGCACCTATACTGAGTCTTAGAGCTCTAAACTGTATTCTGTCTAATTTTCTTAAAATACTCTTAGCTGCTGCTCCATATACCATACACCCATAATCAATACACGATCGTATTAAGGCCCTATAAATATCTAGTAGTGATTGTTTATCAGCTCCCCATTGATAACCAGAAACTGACCTCATGAGATTTAGTACCTTTTTACATTTTGTTTCAACCTGTTTAATATGATTCTTCCATATACATTTCTCATCAAACCACAATCCTAAATACTTGAACTCTTTACACATTTTGTCCATACAATTTAAACTGAATATTATTAATCCTTCTCTTTCTGGTAAATAACATATAACATGACTTTGCAACTGACATCTTAAATCCCCAATCATATGACCATCTTTCAACTTTTAATATAGCATTCTGTATGCTATTAGTCACATGTTTAATGTTTTTCCCTCTTTTCCATATAGCCCCATCATCTGCATAAAGTGATGACCCAATATCTCTACCAACATTTATAAAAATATCATTTATCATGATATTAAACAGAATAGGACTTATAGCACTCCCTTGAGGAATACCATTTACAATATCAAAGTACTCTGACACAGCATCCCCAACCTTTACACGGAAAGTTCGATTAGACAGGAAATCTAACACCCAGTTGTATAACCTTCCGCCAATACCCATTTCATGCATTTTAATCAATAATCCTTCTCTCCACATTGAATCATAAGCTTTTTCAATATCAAAATATACTAGAACCATGATCTCTTTCATACTAATCGCCTTTTCTGCCTCATTGCTAACTTTAACCAAAGCATCTACCGTTGATCTTCCTTTACGAAATCCACTTTGGTATTTATTTAGCAATCCTCTTTGCTCTAAATAATATGACAATCTACAAACAATTATCTTTTCCATCCATTTACACAGGTGTGATGTTAAGGCTATAGGTCTGTAGTTTCCTGTCACGGTACGATTGATGAGGATGTAGGCGCAAGTGCAAAGTAAAAGAGTTTATTATAAACAGGTAAACACACAACACAGGAAGGAGGAATGATGTAATGTCCAGACAGCAACAATGATAATCAAAGGATAACGGTAGTAGAGAGTGCTGGATGATTGGTAGTGGCGTTGGTGGAAGATGATCAATGGTGAAAACCAGGAACAGACCGGAACATCCACATGGAGACGACACGGTAATCCAAATGAATATAGTAAATGCATAAAACTACAACACCATTAACACAGAAACTGAAACTCAGACAATGAACCAGCAACTGACACAACACAAGACAGAGTATATATACACATGACCTAAATGAGTGGCAGCTGGCACAATGGAAGCAAGGAACAGGTGTAATCAGAGTTAATGAGTCCAGGTGAACACAATCAACACAGAACCAAACACAGAAAACACAGAACACAGTATATACTGTGACATTTCCTGCATTAGTTGTGTCTTTACCTGGCTTACCAAAAGGTAGTATCAATGCACTTTTCCAACTATCAGGCATTACACCTTCTCTCCATATCTTATTAAACTGTTTTAGTATAATTTCCAAGCCTTCTTTTGGTAATTGTCTAAACATAGCATAGCATAGTTGATCTTGCCCTGGAGCCGTATATCCACTTCCCTCTAAGACCATTTTTAACTCATGTAATGACAAATCCATGTCAAGTGCCGAATCATCACTATCTTTTTTCTTAGTTACCTCACTATTTGTTCTTAAAATATCCTTTTTCCGTTGTTTATGTATTTCATCTAAATGACTCCCACTATGTACACTTGCAAACTTCTTACCTAGTAGCTCAGCTTTCTCCTTATTTGTAATTGCCAGGTGTTCTCCATCTATCAGCACTGGGATTTTAACTGATTTTCTTTTCCCACTCATCTTTTTGATCATTGCCCAAATGTCACCCAATTTAACTTCTCTACCAATGGAGGAGCAAAATTGCCTCCAAGCATTCTTCTTGGATGACTTAATTACTTTCCGTGCTATAGCTCTCTTTCTTTGATAGTCAATCAGATTATCTTGATTCAAATTCTTTCTTAGAAATCTGAATGCATGATTTCTGTCTTTTATAGCATTTTTACATTCATTGTTCCACCATGGAACTATTTTCTTTTTCGCATTCACTGTACTCATAGGGATACAGGTTGTTGCAGCATTAATAATCATGGAAGTCACTGCTACTGCGCAACTATTTACATCACCCTCCATCGATATTTTTCCAGAATACTCAATACAAAGTTCTCTGAATTTTTCCCAGTTAGCTTTAGGAAAACACCATCTCTCTATTACATAACCCTCCTGAACATACATATCAAAGTTCATGGAACACAAAATTGGAAAGTGATCACTCCCTATATTGTTATCATTCTTAACATTCCATTCACATAAATTACTCATATTTACAGAGATTAAAGTAAGATCTATACAAGAAACTGAATTTCTTGTAACATTAACCCTGGTACCTCTTCCATCATTAAGGCAAGCAAGTAATCTCTCCTCAATTAGTTCTTCCACTACTTCTCCATTTGTGTCTGTATGATTACTTCCCCACAGCGTATTGTGAGCATTAAAGTCTCCACACCATATTTCTCTTCTATCAACACTTTCTGAAATTTCATGGAATGTTTGCTTTGATAATTTCTTACACGGATTATAAAAATTGACTACTTTGATATTTCCTCTGGGACTACACATTTCTATTACTATACATTCATACTCATTTGGGACATTTACCCTTCTATATGCTAAAGTATCCTTAATAAATGTTAAACATCCTCCACCTTGTTTTCCAATTCTGTCACATCTAACCGAGCTGTATCCTGGTAGGACAAAGTCCAAATGAGGTCTTAACCAAGTTTCTTGTATACACATAATATCAGGTCTAACTTCCAGATCAGCTACAACCTTCTTGAACTCTTGACCATTTGCAACTAAACTTCTGGCGTTCCAGTGGAGGATATGAAATACCATAATGAGGTTAATCACCTTGAGACACTCCATCATAATTATTAGGGTTCAACATCTCATGAATCATTTCAGCTGTAACTTCAGTGATCCCCAGTATCTCTATGGCTGCCTCAACTATTGTCTTGATTCTATCACTTTTTTTCTTTTGCTGTATTGCCACATTGACAGTCTTACAGATGAAAGCAATAAATTTGGTTTTACCCACAATCAGCGTATCTTCATTAATCTCCCTTATCCATGGATTTATTTCTGTTTGCCTCTGACTTGCCGTTGGAGATGAGATCTCAATTATTTGTCTGTTCTCAGATTCTTTTGCTCTATTTACTACTTGTACAACACTGGGTCTGGATAGTTCACTTTCCTTCACTTTTTTTGCTGCATCAGCATAAGATACCTGATTAGTTACTTTATATTTCTGTACCTCTCTGGCTTGTCTTTGAACAGGGCATCCTCCAAAAGCAGCGCTATGCTCACCGCCACAATTACAACATTTTACTTTTGTATCCTGACCACAATTTCCATACTCATGTTCACCTCCACATCTAGCACATCTTTGTTTACCTTTACATTGACCAGCAGTATGTCCCATTCTTTGGCATTTGAAACATCGAAGTGGTGCTGGGATAAACTCTCTTACATCATAACTCAAAAATGTCTCATTCTGGTCTCGTGTGTTTGTGTTTTTGTGTGTGTCTCGTTTGCACTGATTGTTTTATGTAGGCGTTACCGCTGATAATCAGTGATCAGCAGCAGCTGCATGTCATCTTACCAGCCTATTTAATGCCCTGTATTTCATCTCATGGCAAGGCAAGGCAAGGCAAAGCAATTTATATAGCACATTTCACAATGGCATTACACAATGGCAATTCAAAGTGCTTTACATAGAAGAAATTAAAATAATAAAAAGAAATAAGAATAATTAAAACAGTTTAGAAAAATAAAATAAAATACAGTACAGTACAAACAGTTAGACGAACATCGGCACAGTGCTCATTCAGTAAATGCACAGCTAAACAGATGTGTTTTGAGTCTGGATTTGAATGTGACTACTGTAGGAGCACATCTGATCTCTTCTGGAAGCTGGTTCCAGTTGCGGCTGGCATAATAGCTAAAAGCGGACTCGCCATGTTTAGAGTGAACCCTTTGGTATTTCTAGCTGATATGATCCTAATGATCTGAGTGATCTGTTGGGTTTATATTCAGTGAGCATATCTGCAATGTATTGAGGTCCTAGGCCATTGAATGATTTATATACCAGTAATAATACTTTAAAATCAATTATAAATCTAACTGGGAGCCAGTGTAAAGACCTGAGGACTGGTGTGATATGTTCATATTTCCTGGTTCTGCTCAGAATCCTGGCGGCAGCGTTCTGTATGAGCTGCAACTGTCTTATGGTCTTTTTGGGAAGTCCAGTGAGGAGTCCATTACAATAATTCACCCTGCTGGTGATGAAAGCATGCACAAGTTTCTCTAAGTCTTGTCTGGAAACAAAGCATCTAATTCTTGCAATATTTTTCAGATGATAGTATGCTGATTTAGTTATTGCTTTGACATTGCTACTGAAACTAAGGTCTGACTCTAGTGTCACACCGAGATTCCTGAGTTGATTTTTAGTTGTTTGACCCCTAGAGTGAAGGTATGCGTTCACCTTGAGAACTTCATCTTTGTTTCCAAACGCAATGACTTCAGTTTTGTCTTTGTTTAATTGAAGAAAGTTTTGACACATCCAACTGTTGACTTCTTCAATGCATTGGCACAGGGAGTCAATGGGGCTGTAATCGTTAGGCGAAAGGGCTAAGTAGATCTGTGTGTCGTCTGCATAGCTGTGGTAAGCAATTTGGTTCTTTCTCATTATTTGGCTCATTGGGAGCATATACAGGTTGAACAGGAGTGGCGCAAGAATTGAGCCTTGAGGGACTCCGCATGTCATGGATGTCCACTCAGACTTATGGTCTCCTATACTCACATAATAACCTCTCCCATCTAAGTATGACCTGAACCATTTTAGGACTATCCCAGAAAGCCCCACCCAGTTTTCGTGTCATGTTTGTCAGATCGTTGTTTGAAGCCTCCCGTGTTCGTGCCTGTTCCCGTCTTCCTCGTGTCTCCTGTTCACTGGATACGGATCGCTTCACCCCCGTTCTCACCATTGGTTTACCATCACCACCTCACTCACTTCAGGATCGCCCATCTCAGTCCCTGCGTCACGCTCTCCTGCTGTCTGTGTTCCGAATCTGACCCTGGCTTGGATTATCTTGATAGAGCGGATCAGGGAAGAAGGATGCTCAGTGCTACTCGTAGCGCCGTTCTGGAAAAACCAACCCTGGTTCCCAGTTCTGATGCAGGTAGCGAGCACTGCCCCATGGCCAATGCCAGTGAGGAGGGACCTCCTCTCTCAGGCCAAGGGCTCGATTTGGCATCCGCGCCCAGAGCTGTGGTCCCTTCATGTTTGGGCCATCAACGGGTACCCGCTGACCTCCCAAGCGGAGTGTTAAACACGATCACGCAGGCTAGAGCTCCGTCTACGCGACGTCTCTATTCCTCGAAATGGTCAGTGTTCTCCAGCTGGTGCACAGCTCGTGGCGTGTCGCCCCCAGACTGTGGGGTGACGGAGGTTCTCTCCTTCCTACAAGAGCTGTTGGACAAGGGCAGGTCCCCTTCCACGTTCAAAGTTTATGTGGCGGCCATAGCAGCGTTCTCAAAAACAACACTTGGTCAGTCAATAGGAAGGAACGATTTAGCTCCTCTAAGGAAGCTCCTCGCTTCCTTAGAGGAGCTAAGAGACTGAATCCTCCCAGACCTCCCTCAGTCCCTGTATGGGACCTTTCTGTGGTACTGGAGGCCATGAAAGGTGACCCATTCGAGCCTTTACAGACGATTGATCTTAAACACCTGTCTTTCAAGACAGTGTTTCTTCTGGCTCTCGCTTCGGTGAAGCACATAGGGGACTTACACGCGCTCTCAGTAAGCGCGACGTGCATGGAGTTTGGGCCTAATGACTCAAGAGTTATACTCAAACCTAAGCATGGTTATGTTCCAAAATCCCTCAACACACCGTTTAGGGCGCAGGTCATTTCCCTGTCAGCCCTACCGGTCTCTGACGAGGAAGGAGACGCGAGCTTCCTTTGTCCAGTCAGGGCATTAAGAGCTTATGTGTCTCGCTCATCTGTCTTCAGACAGACGGAGCAGCTCTTCGTTTCGTTCAGCGGATGTTCCAAGGGACTAGCCGCGTCGAAACAGAGCCTATCCAGATGGATAGTTGACGCCATTGCGCTGGCCTACACTTTCAAGGGTATGCAGTGCCCGTTGGGTGTCAGAGCGCACTCCACGAGAAGCATGGCTTCGTCGTGGGCCTGGTCAAGTGGGATTGCCTTGCAAGATATATGTATGGCAGCAGGCTGGGCCTCCCCGTCTACATTTATAAGGTTTTATAACCTAGAGGTTCCCGCCTTACAGGCCAGGCTGTTGTCGGTCTAAATATACCAGTACTGTCTGTTCTGATGCTATCGGTTCAGAATACTGTGTCTGCTGAGCACTGCTCGATGAGCACTGCCCGTTGATCGACCGCAAAATGCTTATGGGCAAATAAATAAGACCCACAATTTTCCATCAGCTCAGGCCGTACTCCGCCCTGTCTGTATGATGTAATTTGCGTCTAAGGGACGCTGCTATATGTGGAAGAGCGCGGCTCTGCCCCTCCCTCTTCCCGGACTCCCTGTGAGTTCCCCTGGTGATTATGCACTATTTCAACCCCGGGCTTTCGCCCTTGGGTCTTTGGTGTCAGATCCCAGCACGCTAGGCCTCGCTCGATAGGCTGCTGCAGTTGCCGCAGAACAGCCAATAGGCACACGAGCCGTCTTGCCTATGTCTGTATGCTGCCGCAACGCGTTTTACAATAATACAAAATTAAGGATAATATTTTGGCTTCAATATCTCACGGAAAAGGGATTTTCCCCCAGCGTAAGATACTTACGCAGTACTCGTTCCCTCTTCTAGAGAGAACCGAGGTTACGTTAGTAACCGAGTACGTTTTACCACAAGTGTTCTTTGTCACGCTGTGTTTGACAGTATTAAATGTATTTTGTATCATTTCATGTTATTACTGCACATCATTTACCAAACATGTTCGTTAATTCCTGATATCACGTCAATTAAAATAATGTATTTGTATAGACAGTGTGCAAAAGATAAAACAGATAAAAACTGCTACACAGCTCTAACACTAATACTGGAAGATCATTTTATATTTATCATTTTATATTTCTTAAGATTAAAACTGCACATCGCATAAAATATTCATTCCTGACAGCACATCAAATTAATTATTTTTTTGGTTCCAAATCCCATTATAACTTTATTCATGTCTTTCTGTACGTCACTCACTCCAGGATACTTCTTTCTAGTGTGCTGAATATTGCAACATTTTGACACGTAACTTTTCATGCACAATGATAACTGCTGTAATGGATTTTTTTTATTTCCATTGATCTTCAACATATATTGCAATAATGTGTCACATGTCTATATTGTGGAATGTGAACAGGATATATGTATGTTTGTACACCTGACGTAAGCAAGACACTTTAACTCTTTAGGTATGGAAGATAATTTAGCCAAGGGGGGTTAGAGGGCTCATTCTATTCTAAACGTGATGTAGCCATGCTGGGTGAATGGAAAACTACAGAGGAAAGACCTTGAAGAAGGAGTATAAGAAGGGAATTTCCTGGGCTGGGTGTCAGGTCTTGCTCATGTCACGGGGTAGCTGCTGTGATTTTGTTAAGCCTCTTGCAAGAGAATAAATATCTTTTAAAATACAGTTTGATTCTTGGTGTCTCTTATGCAGTGATGATTGTTTAATGATTATTTTTGCCACAACACTGCTTAATCAGAAGAGGAACAGAGTGAACCGAGCAAATGATCATAATGTCCAGAGACATGGTGTTGGGCTCTTTACAGTAACTGGGGCTCTTTGAGGGCCCAATGAGGCTCTTGATGTATTTCAGTAAAGAGAAATCTGTGGAGAAATAGGACTGGACTTTTCTTACTTGTGGCAATGTTTACAGAAACACTATTCTGATAAATCATCAAACAATGGCATCAGGTGATACACTTCTGCAAACTAAAAGAGACAAAGACAAACTGAACGTATCTATGTATTAAGAACCAGACTGATCAGAACAGACTTCAGTTAGCATTGCGTTCATACAACACAAAAGCACAATACAACAATGCGGTAATACATACAAATACTCTGCTTTTGCACACACACACACACACACACACACACACACACACACACACACACACACACACACACACACCACAAGGATTCTCTGAAAATATTGTTTGAATTCCAAATAAATGTCTCCTCATCATAACCAAACTTCACTTTGTAGACACTGAATATACAGTCTATTTAAAGGTTTATTATGAAAAGTATCAGAGTTGTTCAACTGGTTTAGATTGTGGAGAACTATCACTATCAGCCTATTGGAGGCAGAAGAGGAAACTGGATATTCTCGCCAGAATATGATGTCTTGCTTTGGTTTGGCCATGAAGACATCAACCTTAACCTTTATTTGTAGAATTTTATTTTTATTTTTTGGAAAATTAAACAAGTTTAAATGGTCAAAACAAACCGAATTTCAAATTTCAGTAAAACTTTGTAAAGACATTAAAACCAAACCTGGAGTTGTGACCTCTAACCGTAGAGACGGAACAGACAATTTTCTTTAGCGGAAGCAATACAATCGTTTTTAAATCAATAAACTCCTTTTTAAATCAATATTTTGTGTCAAATTATTTATTTATTTGGTAGGTAGCCATCTAATAAGCGGGATAATGTAGATGCATTGCTTCACGTTGGGGTCTTGATCAGCCTGTCGGGGTTGTATTCGCTATAACAACAGCCACGCTCTACATTATCCCATACATAAACAAGACTGTGTGGTGAGCTCCATCAACGCCGTCATTGCCTCCTGTCATCCCCATGGCGGCCCTCTTCACCATTCCTCCATTCCTCCATGGCTCCTCCCTCCATCATCGCCGGCTGTGGACATGTCCAGAACATATGACCCAAAGTGGGCTCTTCTCTGTGACATCTAGAACATGTCATATTTCTGGAAATATTCTTGCCAGTTTACTGCTAAAAAAGTGTAGCCTATGGATTATCTTAAATTGCAGTAATCCATGCCTGACACAAACAGATGTTAAATGAATTTTCCTAATTACTGACTTCCAGACTGACTCTGAGAATACACTTCAATATAAAAGTCCAGGAACACACACAGGGAATATGTAACAAACAGCTTGTTAGATCTCCACTGTTGATATGGATTGTTGAAGACTGACTTTATCCTGTTCACTGATAAAGTGGCAAAAAAGTGTGCTATGTTCTCACTGTCACATCCTCATAAAAAAATAAAAAATAAACTGCTTGTTAATGCTTAACTGGTCTGTGGTTATTCCATGTGACATCTAAATTTCTTCTATATAACTAGTTTTCATTTCTCAAAAGCAGCTTCCTAGCCTTTTTCGCCATACTCAAATTCTTGCTGTTTAGATCTCAGATATAACCTCTCCTCTGCCTTCATGGTTAAGGTATATCTGACTGTAATACTCCTCTCTCCTTACATAGGGCAGCGGTGGAGAAACTAGAATGCTCTTGATCTATATCGTTTATCCTTGAGATAATCTGATTTTCCTTCATTCTTCACTCCATTCTTTTTTCCCTCATGCCCGCACTATATGAATTTTGCCTTCAACATCTCCCAGAAGTTACAGTCAGTCATTCCCGGCGCGGTTTGTTTCAAGAAAGTAATATATCTGATTAGATAGAATTCAACAAACTTCTAATTTGCCAGTGTAACGCAGTTCAGATGTTATGGGAAGAAGGAGGCGGGAACCGGCGAACATTCAAGCATTTTAATAAATAAATAAACCAATACAAAAACGAAAGTATAAGCCAGCAGCCCCTTGCGGACGACTGCTGGCCATGCAGGAACAAAACATCACATAAAACTCAGGCCTGTTCCTCTCTCACTCTTCACTGTCGTCGCTCCTAGCTCCTTCCGCTCCTTCGTGAGAGATACGAGACCGGTGCGTCGCGCAGTTGTCGCTCATCAGTAATCATGCCACCGGCCTCGTGCCGCTCTCTCACGGCCCTCGGCCTCGTCCACAGCCAGTAATCTAGAGTTGAATCTCCACACACCCCGTGATGGTATGTTGTTTTGAAAGCAGAGAGTGATCACTACATGGTCAGAATGACTATACCTGTGTATTCACATAATCTGAGTAATGGTAACATTCTCTTGTCTGTAAAGATGAAGTCAATCCTTGAATAGATCTGGGGCCTCATTTATAAACGTTGCGTACGCACAAAAGAAGGCGTACGCCGCTCTCTACGCAATAATTGGGATTTATAAAAAGCAAACTTGACGGGAAAATGTGCGGTCCTTCACGCAAGCTCTGACCCAGGCGTACGCACAAAAACGGGTGAAATGAGAAATGGTGACACCGTCGGCAGAGGGAAGAAACACGTGAAAGTGTGTGAAACTGTAGACCGTTGTGTAAAAGAAATGGCAATACTGCCTCTCATAAATAACATGAAGACTTTACAAAGCAAGTCTTACAATTAACAGCCTACACGAACACACGTTTGATCGATCTGCAGTGTAAAACAAAAAAAATCAAATGAAGATTAAACAGAAATGCAAATTCACACATATTTGCAAAAAGAAAAGTGAAATATGTTCTACAATAATATTAGCATTGTTATGCAATTCATCCTCATAACACATCTGTAGCTTGTCAGATGCAATCAAATAGATGGTAATAAAATGCCATGATGCCATCACAATGCGTAATAACGCACAATGGCCGTCATGACGCACATTAGTAATTTCTTTTTAATAATAATTATAATATTTTTTTATTTCTCTTTACTCCTCTTTTCCACCTCGCCAACGATAATTTCTACTTCACATTGAGTGAAGTTACGTTTCTTGGTTTTTCTCTCTGTGTTTGCCATGATTTCGCAATCGATGAATATTAACTTGTGGGCGTTTCACGGACTATTTATGGGCAACTATGGGCGTGACATGAAGCCGCAAAAGCTGCGCTACATTTAGAATTGATTGTGATTTATTAAGGGAAAACAGGATGTGCGTGTGCACGGTTTTATAAATCAGAATATTTCTGTGCGTACGCACGTCCTATGTTTCATCCGTACGCCACTTCTGACGCAAATCCGACGCAAAGTTTTATAAATGAGGCCCCTGATGAGTTGCAGAAAAATGCCTTGAAGTTTGGTTTCATATATTTCCATGCATCAAACATAGCGCAAGTTTGCAGAAGCTCATTGAAATATCGATCTGATTTAGTGCTGTTATATTCTTGCCATTTGCACAGCATTTTATAATTGTCATGGTTTGTTGTTGCATTAAGCGCACAGCGAAAGGGGTAGAGAACAAAAACAGCCTTTATTAAATCCACACAGAAAACGTACTCGGTTACTAACGTAACCTCGGTTCTCTCTAGAAGAGGGAACGAGTACTGCGTAAGATATCTTACGCTAGGGGAAAATCCTTTTCCGCGAGATATTGAAGCCAAAAATTATCCTTAATTTTGTAATAATGCAAAACGCGTTGCAGCAGCAATGCAGACATAGGCGAGACAGCTCGCGCGCCTATTGGCTGCTCTGCGGCAACTGCAGCAGCCTATCGAGCGAGGCCTGGCGTGACGTCAGACCCAATCAGGGCACTTCGCGCCCGCTGCGTCACGTCCCGCCGAAATGGGCGTGGTCTAGGCCTATAAATATCGCTCGCAGGCAGCTATTATCTGGTTTTTCATCATCGAAGCAACCAGAGCGTGTGCATGCATGGCAAGATACGCAGTACTCGTTCCCTCTTCTAGAGAGAACCGAGGTTACGTTAGTAACCGAGTACGTTCTCTTACGAGAGGTCTCTCGTACTGCGTAAGATATCTTACGCTAGGGGACCCAATGTAAAACGCCGTGCATGCTGAGATCTGACACCAAAGACCCAAGGGCGAAAGCCCGGGGTACATATAGTGCACAATCACTCAGTGAACTCACAGAGAGTCCGGGAAGAAGGAGGGGTGCAGCCTCACTTTCCCACATAAAGTAGCGTCAAAGGGACGCAAATTTCATCATACAGACAGGGCGGGGTACGGCCTGAACTGATGGGAAAAAATGTGGGTCTTACACAGTTTGCCCAGCCTTAAACTGTCGAAAATTGAGCTGTGCTCAGCAAACGCAGCATTCTGAGCTGAACGCATCAGGTCAGATAATACTGGTAGTTTAGACCGACAGCAGCCTGGCCTGCAGGGCGGGAACCTCTAGGTTATAAAACCTTATAAATGTAGACGGGGAGGCCCAGCCTGCCGCCATACAAATATCTTGCAAGGCAATCCCACTTGACCAAGCCCACGAAGAGGCCATGCCTCTTGTGGAATGCGCTCTGACACCCAAAGGGCACTGCATGCCCTTGGAGGCGTATGCCAGCGCTATAGCATCAACTATCCATCTGGATAGGCTCTGTTTCGACGCGGCTAGTCCCTTAGAACGTCCGCTAAACGAAACAAAGAGCTGTTCCGTCTGTCTGAAAACAGACGAGCGAGACACATAAGCTCGTAATGCCCTGACTGGGCAAAGGAGGCTCGCGTCTCTTTCCTCATCAGGGACCGGTAGGGCTGACAGAGAGATAATCTGCGCCCTAAACGGTGTGTTGAGGGATTTTGGAACATAACCGTGCTTAGGTTTGAGTATAACTTTTGAGTCATTGGGCCCAAACTCCATGCACGCCGCGCTCACAGAGAGCGCGTGCAGATCCCCTATGCGCTTCACCGAAGCGAGAGCCAGCAAAAACACCGTTTTGAAAGACAGGTGTTTCAAATCGATTGACTGTAAAGGCTCAAATGGCGCACCTTTCATGGCTTCCAGAACCGTAGAAAGGTCCCATACGGGGACTGAGGGAGGTCTGGGAGGATTCAGTCTTTTAGCTCCTTTAAGGAAGCGGATGACTAAATCGTTCCTTCCTATTGACTGACCAAGCGTTGTTTCTGAGAACGCTGCTATAGCCGCCACATAAACTTTGAGCGTGGAGGGGGCCCTGCCCCCATCCAACAGCTCTTGTAGGAAGGAAAGCACCTCCGTCACATCACAGTTTGTGGGTGACACACCACGGGCTGTGCACCAGCCCGAAAACACTGACCATTTCGAAGAATAGAGTCGTCTTGTAGACGGAGCTCTAGCCTGCGTGATCGTGTTTAATACTCCTTTAGGGAGTCCAACATGTACCCGTTGATGGCCCAGACATGAAGGGACCATAGATCCGGGTGAGGATGCCAGATCGAGCCGCGGGCCTGTGAGAGGAGATCTCTCCTCACTGGTACTGGCCACGGGGCAGTACTTGCTAACTGCATCACGGCTGGGAACCAAGGTTGGTTTTTCCAGAACGGTGCTACCAGCAGTACTGAGCATCCTTCTTCCCTGATCCGTTCTATCACCTGAGGCAGGAGAGAGACGGGGGGAAAAGCATAGAGCGGGCGGCGGGGCCACACATGGGACAGCGCGCTCCTGCTCTTGGAGAAAAATTCTTGACAGTGAGCGTTTTCTTGAGACGCAAACAGGTCCACTTCCGCTCTGCCGAATTTCTTCCACAGCAGTTGGACTGTCTGTGGGTGTAGGGACCATTCGCCTGCCGGAACATTGTTCCTGGACAGTCTGTCTGGTCCTATATTCATGATCCCTGGCACGTGCGCTGCTCTGAGCGAGCGCAGGTTGCACTGAGCCCATACCAGGAGGCGTTCTGCCAGCCTGTACAGTTTCTCGGATCTGATGCCGCCCTGGCGATTTATGTAGGATACCACAGACATGTTGTCCGAACGGACCAAGACGTGGTGACCTTTTATTTGGGGACAAAAACGCGTCAGCGCGTTGTCTACTGCCAGCATTTCGAGGCAGTTTATGTGCAGGAGCTTCTCCCGTTCTGACCACTGGCCGAAGAACGGTCTGCCCTCGAGCAGCGCTCCCCATCCCGAGGTGGACGCGTCCGTGGACACCACTTTCACCCTCGAGGAAGTCCCCAGGCTTACACCTGATTGGTACCAGTCGTTCGCTTTCCAGGGTTTCAGAGCTGTAACGCATTTCTGATTGACCCTGAGGCGAAGCAAACCGGGTGCCCACGCTTTGCGTGGGACTCGCGCTTTCAGCCAAAACTGCAGCGGGCGCATGCGGAGCAGACCCAGCTGGAGTACTGACGATGCTGAGGCCATGAGACCTAGCATCTTCTGAAATCTTTTGAGCGGGACAGACGCGCCGCAGCGAAAAGAGTTCGCTGTGCGTCGAATGTCTACCGCGCGCTGTTGTGATAGTCGCGCTATCATGGATAGTGAGTCCAGTTCTGTGCCCAGGAAAGATATTTTCTGACTGGGTGACAGGGAGCTCTTCGCCCAATTGACACTCAGACCCAAATCCTCGAGGTGATCGAGTAAAATGGTCGTGTGTTCCATGAGCACTGCGCGAGATTGCGCTAGAATCAGCCAATCGTCCAAATAATTCAGCACTCGCATGCCTCTCATTCTGAGGGGTGCGAGCGCCGCGTCCATGCACTTCGTAAATGTACGGGGTGCTAGGGACAAACCGAACGGTAGGACTGTGTACTGATATGCCTGGCCCTCGAAGGCGAATCTCAAAAATCGCCTGTGACGTGACGCTATCTGTATTTGAAAATACGCGTCTTTCAGATCTATTGACACAAACCAATCTCCTTGGCGAATCTGCACAAGGATTTGCCTGGTCGTGAGCATCCTGAACTGTCGCTTCACAAGCACTTTGTTCAGTTGCCTTAGATCTAGTATGGGTCTGAGACCCCCGTCTTTTTTCGGTACCAGGAAGTATCTGCTGTATAGCCCTCCCTCGCTCTGATCTTGAGAGAGAGGTTCTATGGCCCCTTTTCTCAATAGTTTCGTCACTTCGGCTCGAAGTAGATGTGCTACTTCTGTTTTTACCGTGGTCTCGACGCGCGCCACATAGCGGCGAGGGCGTCGGCGAAACTGCAGCGAATAGCCTCTTTTTATAATGTTCAGCACCCACTTCGAAACCCCGGGTAGTTTTGCCCATGCGTCTGCATGGATAGCTAGGGGTCGAATACGAAGCGCGCTCCGCTCGCTCAGCGATGGAGAAGCTTCTGTGTGCTGTAACACAAGCGTGTCGCTCGTGACATTTGAGGCATGGGGCGCGCTGATGACAGCGGGCAGATTGCCCGCGCTCGACTCCTCTACGGTGGTTAACCGCGAGGGGGAGGGCTGGGCGGTTCCCGTGGGAACTGTCATGTCTATGTGTCTATGTGTGAGAGAAGCCATAGTGCGTCCAATGGCTTGCGCTGCGGACTTAGTAGCACGAAGAGCGAGGTCCGTGGCACTCCTTAAGTCCGGCACGCAGATCGCGTCAGGTCCTTCCTCATCCAGCTTACGGAGGAGATCGGCCTGGAAGATCTGGAGCGTTGCCATGGTGTGCAACGCTGACGCAGCTTGCCCGGCGGCGGAGAAAGCGCGGTGGAGCAAGCTCGACGTCGTGCGGCAAGCTTTAGAGGGTAGGGCCGGCTTAGCGCGCCGTCCAGCGGAGGGCGGGCATAAGTGGGCCGCTATCGCCTCTTCAACCGAGAGGTATCCTCAGCGAGAGGTATCCTCTGTTCTTGGCATCGTCAACGGCGGAGAATGCCAAAGAAACAGCAGGACGCACTCTAGCAGAATAGGGGGCGCTCCAGGACTTGGCGACTTCTTCGTGTAACTCAGGAAGAAAAGGCGCCGGTCTGGACACAGGTGAAGCGCGCTCCCCAGGCAGGAAAAATCCATCCAGCCGGTTGTGAGCGGGCTGCTCAGGCGAAGACCACTCGAGGCCGAGGCTCGCCGCGGCCTGTGCGAGTACTCGCATGAGTTCCGTCTCGATGGAAGCTCTCTTGCCTGACGAAGTGCGGGCAGGGGGTGCGGGGTCCTCAGAGCCCGCCCAATCCTCACTGCCTGACGCCAGGATAGAGCAGGAATCATCCTCTCCCAGCAGGGCTTCCTCATCCGCGATATCAACGGAAGCGGCGGCAGACGGCGGCCGCTGTCCGTCAGGAAGCGAAACAGAAGAAGCCGGGGAAGCAAGCGGGCGAACCGGCGAGCTTTGGCGGCTGAGGGAGGGTTCCGGGGCCCGCTGGGCACGGCGCTTTTTACGGCGCGACGCCGCGGCGGGCGGGGGAGCAGTCTCGGTGAAGACGGCTAGGCGAGTCCTCAGAGTCGCCATTGCCATCAGCTCGCAGTGAGGGCATCCGCCGTCAGCGAGCGCGAGAGCTGCATGTTCCTCACCCAGGCAGGAAACGCAGATCACGTGGCGGTCCCCGTCGCTGAGTGTGGCTCTGCACGAGCCGCAGGAAGGCATCTTTAAAAAGACGCTAGCTCTTTTAGAAACGTGTGTCGCGGCGGCGACACACACACACAGAAATACAGTGTAATAAAGAGAAGGATATATAAGCGCCGGAAAGCGCAGCAGGAAGGCAGGAAGGCGGCGCGGCCAGCGACTTCAGTGACTCGTCCCGCTGAAGGTGCTCTCTCTCGACGGCGCGGCTTCTAATCCAGCTCCAGCGATGCGTGTGCTTCGCTTGAAGGATGAAAAATCAGATAATAGCTGCCTGCGAGCGATATTTATAGGCCTAGACCACGCCCATTTCGGCGGGACGTGACGCAGCGGGCGCGAAGTGCCCTGATTGGGTCTGACGTCACGCCAGGCCTCGCTCGATAGGCTGCTGCAGTTGCCGCAGAGCAGCCAATAGGCGCGCGAGCTGTCTCGCCTATGTCTGCATTGCTGCTGCAACGCGTTTTGCATTATTACAAAATTAAGGATAATTTTTGGCTTCAATATCTCGCGGAAAAGGATTTTCCCCTAGCGTAAGATATCTTACGCAGTACGAGAGACCTCTCGTAAGAGAACTCATGAGATCACAGGAGGAAACCATAAACACAACCATGTTTAACACTGATGATACCAGACATAAGAGCTAGAGAAACACAGGCCTTAAATACATGAGGATCGTAATCAATGTCAAACGGAACAAGTGTGGGAACTAATTAATAACCAGGGAAACTAACTAGGGAACACAGTCAGGGAAACAAGGAAATCAAAACACCATGATAATAAAACAGAACACGCATTTCAAATGTATAACAGAATGAGACACTAAAAAAGAAACATTGTTTTCTCAAGGACAAATGAGTCGGTCAGTGTGTTGCTGTCTTGACAATTCAGTACCACAAGTGTTCTTTCTTTATGTTGTGTTTAGTATATCTATGTTATTTCATGATTATGTTCAATGCTGCATGTGTCCCACCCAAAAATTAGTAGTGATCTCTTTAGTGCTGCGCGGATCGCGGACAATACGCGGGTCAGGCGGGCCAAGTAATAAAAACATAACATTCCAATTAATCGAGGGTGGATGACAGATAAATCATTATAATGTGTTGATTTTAAATAAAGACATGGAACTCTCATCACGGTAAAACGCAATGAACGAGCGTCACTCTTTTACTTTAGTTTTCAACATAACTCTTCAGGGAAAACCAAGGCAATGGGTGATTTTGAAGGGACAAGTGAAAGAAATTTTTTAATATTTCAATTAATAATCTCATTTAATACAGTTGCATTTTTTTCAGTGTAAATTATTTAATTTGATTGGTAACAGCCTGTCTTATTATTCTAACTGAATGTATTGATCAAATTTAAGGATTTGAAATGAAAGATGGAGCCCTTTATAAAGGTAAAAAAAATATATATATTCCGATAAAAGTGTTTTCCAACAGTGATTTAATGAAACTTTGACAATTTAAGTTTGAAGTTTAGGCTATTAAGGAAATGTAATTTTGCCAAAAGAAGAACTGATATTTTAAATACATGTTATTTTTAAATCAGCCTACTTCAGTGTGATATTTTATCATATTATCATGCTTAACACTGAGAATTTGAATAATTGTGATGATCAGATGCAGATATCTAAATCAAAGAATATCATAGGTTCGGGCGGTTGGTGGGTGGATTTTTTTTTTTTTTTTTTAACAGCGGATTCGGGTGACTCAAAATGCACCAGATTAATGAATTTATCTTTAAAATGTTCAACATTTTCTTCTGGGGGGGCATACCCCCGCCCCCCGGACACCCCTAGAGGTAACAAGTTTTTTACATAGCTGGCAATCGATTTCTGTGTATTACATATCAAATATTTGCCTTGTAAAGTGCCACTCTCCTTTCTGCCCGCAGTTACAGAGGGGCTTGTACACTTTTATGTTTCCCAACTCAAATATTTGTCTAATAATAAACAGATTGGATGATTTTGTTTATTTATTTGCTGTTTGTGATTCCATACATGTTGTACCATGTCACCATACTGTATGTTACTATTATGGTGGTGGGATGGATACTACCATAATTGTAACCCCCCCACCTCCCAATGTCAAAGTCATTCCTACGCCCCTGCACATCAGTCAATTTCTGTTCTTTGTATATTTAGATCTGCTATTCAAGTTGTTATATACACAACAACCCAAGCATAAACCTAACAGTAGTCCTAAACCTAACCCTAAAATGTGATTGGTTAAGGATGTTTGGTAACGCTTTAGATTACAGCCCGGAAAGTATACGTAATTAAATTGAAAGTACAGTGTAACTTTCGGTAGTTACAGTGTACCTATAAAGTACTTACGTGTAAGTATAGGGGAACAATGCGTAAAGTCTTGGGAATAAAGGTGTAACAACCAGGAAAATACTGCGTAATTAAAACGAAATTACAGTGTAACTTTTGGTAATTACAGTGTACCTATAAAGTACATAAGTGTAAGTATAGGGGAATAATATGTAAAGTTTTGGGAATAAAGGGGTAACAACCAGGAAAATAACAAATTATTTAGGCAAATTATTTAGACTGTAAGTATTCCATGTAGTTGCAGGGTAAGTATGACATTGCGGGTTGTAAATTAAAGTGGTGCTTCTTACCCTCTTGTTCCATGTAGTTACAGGGTAAGTATGACATTGCGGGCTGTAAATTAAAGTGGTGCTTCTTACCCTCTTGTTTCATGTAGTTACAGGGTGACATTGCGGGCTGTAAATTAAAGTGGTGCTTCTTACCCTCTTGTTTCATGTAGTTACAGGGTAAGTACAATAAAAACACATGTAGGCCTACACACACATTCTGACATCACTTGGAAAACCTTTATTTGAAAAACAACTTATTTCAAAACAGATTTACAACATATTACACTTCTTATTCTTTTTTTTTTTTTTTTAAATCAACTTTTCATTTCAAATACTAAAGTCCTGATAGAAAGTAGCATGTTTTGTCCTGTTTTGTTTCTCTTGCATGGCTTCCTCCTCCTCTTGGTCCTCCTCTTCTTTTTCTATCGTTCCACTGATTTGCCTAATCATAAGAAGGAGTATTTTTCTATTCTGTATTATGTATTAAAAGAAAATACAGTACACCCAGAAATGTTCTCATAATTTACTCATCTTTTCGCTACCGACCAACTGTCACCAGCGAGTGCATGAGAGTCGGCTTCATAGGGTCGGCTTGAATGGCTTCGCGTTTGCTGAAGCTTTAAGCGTCCATTGCATCCTCGCGGGAGTTTGATGTGAAACTCGCGCGAGAACTGGTGTCTGTTCTTCTGCATGGTTTGTTTTTCATTAGTATTATCTGTTATTGTTTGTATTTTGTTGTGAGCAATAATAAAAACATTAAAAAAAATAATAATAATTCGACATTCGGTTTTTCGGTGCGCTTACGTCAAGCTTTAAATTTTCAAGCATAAACTTACTCAACCCTCTCATGAACGCGCAGGTGAAAGTTGGTCGGAAGCGATAGTCTACAGTTTAAAATTTTTTAATATTTGGTATTTTTCTTAAAAACGTTTATCGTTTCACTTCAGAAGACATTGATTCATCCATTGGGGTCGTATGGATTACTGTAGTTATTGTTGTATGTGCTGTTGTCAACTTTTAGGAACACATGAGCTTGCATTATATGCATTTACAGAGATTATTTATTTTTCTAAAAACTTTTGTTTGTGTTAATCTGAAGAAGGAAATTTGTATACATCTCGGATGACATCAGGGTAAAAGATGAGTTAATGGTGAGGACATTTCTGTAGCCTACTGTAGGCTATTTTCTTTTAACACATAATACAGAATAGCAAGAGACATGTCATGGGATTCCTTCTTAAGATTCATCAGTGGAAAGAAAGAAAAAGAAGAGGAACAAGAGGAGGAGGAAACCAAGCAAGCGAAAGTGCTGTAAATCCGTTTTTAAATAAGTTTTTTTTTTTTTTAAATAAAGTTTTCCGAGTGATATCAGATTGTGTGTGTGTACATGTGTTTTTATTGTACTTACCCTGTAACTACATGAAACAAGAGGGTAAGAAGCACCACTTTAATTTACAGCCCGCAATGTCATACTTACCCTGTAACTACATGGAATACTTACAGTCTAAATAATTTGCCTAAATAATTTGTTATTTTCCTGGTTGTTACCCCTTTATTCCCAAAACTTTACATATTATTCCCCTATACTTACACGTACGTACTTTATAGGTACACTGTAATTACCGAAAGTTACACTGTAATTTCGTTTTAATTACGCAGTATTTTCCTGGTTGTTACACCTTTATTCCCAAGACTTTACGTATTGTTCCCCTATACTTACACGTAAGTACTTTATAGGTACACTGTAATTACCGAACGTTACACTGTACTTTCATTTTAATTACGCAGTACTTTCCGGGCTGTAATCTAAAGCGTTACGGGATGTTTTTCCAGGATGTTGATTCAGAAAATTTCCTCATTGGTGAAATCACGTTCACCTCTATGTACATATTCTTCTGGGAAAGATGCAGATGTGCTCCTTGCCACCTTCAATATCAAACATACCATATTGTTGTCATATTTTCAAGAAGATAATAAAAGATAAATTCATGGTGACTTCAACTAAGAATCCAAACTGTTTAAGCTGTTATGACTTTAGAATATATTACTTCAATTAAGTCATTCTTCTTTGTTTTAAGCATAAATATAACAGAATACAGTTCAGGTTATGCTCAGAACTAAAGATATAGAAATAGGCTACAGTGAAGAAGTTGTTGTTTAGTGTTTTTCTCACTGTTGTGTGGCGCCCTCTACTGGATAAACACCTGAACTAAATCTTTGAAATACTCTATACAGTGATGCTGTATTTGGATACTTAAGCCACGCTTTAATTTGTCATTATATAACAAAATATTAAAGCAGATGACATTTATTTTAACGACATATAGCACAAGTACACTGTGTTACTGTAGATTTACTTAAGTTCACTTGTCAAGTGCACAGCATCATACAAGTCTAACTTATACAAATGCATAAAGCACTGCAAATACAAAGATCCCTAAACAGCCCAAACAAGACAGAACTTTCCTGCTAAGTTTATGCTGTGGTCACTTTCCATTTCTTTACTTTAATGTAAGCTAGCATTAGCGCTAGTGGATTCCATCAGATTTCATTGTTGGGATAGTCACCCTTTTCTTTCTTCTCTTGTTCTCGATTGCTCTGACTCTGCCGGAACTTTCGTGTGGACTCGATCCCTGAGCTCTCAAACAGCCGTGCCATGAAGGCCAGGCCCTCACGTTTAATGTAGGACTTTCCAGCAAAAGTGTAAAGTACAGGATTTATAGAGCTACTGATGAAGGTGAAAGTGGAGGCGAAGCCCCGGAAAGATGTCCAGATTTTACTGACTCTGTGAGGATGAGGATTAATTAGTTATTAAATTAGAAAAACACAATTAAACACAATTAAAGGATCCAGAATGGCATTTCCTTCTGTGAATGTTTTTAGGCCCTGTTAACACCTGGTATTAAGATGTGTTTTTGCCGATCAGATCTTAAGTGGACAATGCTAAATAAGAGTAAATAGGGTCTAAAACATTTTGAACTTGTCCACTTTTGACCACTTCCAGAGGTAGTTGAAAACACATTAGACCAGATTGCTTTCATAGTGTCAACACTCATGTGGTCGAATGTGTTCGAACAGACACAAAAGACCGTCTTATATCCGCATACTGACCTAAAGTGCAAACATTATGGGAAGCTCTCTAGCCAGACCAGATTTAAACTTTGTCGGCTGAAGACTCAAGATTCGTTTGAAGACGAAAAACGTACCAAACCCAATATTCTCTCACCATTCCTGATTAATAACACACACTCACAGCTTTCGGCTGGTCTTGATCTCCATTTTTGTTTTGTAAGACTGAAAATACTGGTTGAGGCCTGATTTATGAGACAAAAGGGCCCTGCTGACTAATTAACATTCGACCTCCCCCATACAACCTCACGTCCTCTCAGAAACAACAAAGAACTCACACAAGAACATTAATGTGAATGTTTATCATTGACTGTCATGCTTTTGGTGTCATTTGAAATGTCTCAAAGTGAGTGGTACAGATATCTCATATCCAGATAGATAAAATAAAAGGTAACAAGGTTTATAGAAGTTTAGAGAAAACTGGTTCAGAGCCATTTGAGGGTGGTCTCAAGGAAAAGGAGTAGTCAAACATTCGCTCACTTTTAGTGAGGCACAGATATTATTAAAACCTTTCATTTATGGAGTCAGATGAAGTAACGAGTAAATACATATGATTAATTTATTACAAATTTAACTAACCAATACTTTGCATGAGTGAGGACAGAACACGTGATAACCTTCCCTGTGTATTGGCGAACCGGCATTGGACCAATATAGCGGGCCTTACAGTTTCGAAGATGAACTAAAGTTTTACTGTTTAGGAAAGACATGAGTGTGAGTAAATGATGATAGAATTTGTATTTTGGGTGAACTAACCCTTTAAACTTTGAAATATATGTTATATATGAAATATAATGTTATGTAACCTCTACGGTGGTAGCATTTTTACTTGAGTCTTATCATTCAAAATGGCCAAAATTCAGTTCAAAGTCAGAGGTCAGTCTGACTTCCTGTAAGTAGTGTGGGTTTGTTGTGTGAAGGACAGCAGCAACACGAGGATTTTGCAACTTCTTTTCTATTTTTTATTTATTTATTTTTTTACTAAGCATTTCACATTTTTTGTAACATTTTTATATATTCACAGTGTATGTTGTGCATAATTATGTTGGACATTTCATGCCTGTATACTGAAGTTGGTACAGTTGTTCAAGTTGAAGTTTATTGCATCTCCTAAAAGATAATAGACATTAAATCTGTGCATTAAATCTTTTGCTCTTCTTAGCAGAAGTGTAAGCAGTGTGGTTTAGCTCAAATAAAGTGTAAAGCTAAGCTCAGTACTTAAACCATCAGTTCCTCTGAGTTGGTCACTTGACAATAAATGACTCATATGGTGTCATGTTGTTCTTGACAGGTGGTTTACCCTTGAGCAGAGTTCACATTTGCTTTAGACATATCGGCATTTTTTAACCTCAAACGGAAAAAGAATGGCAGTGCAGTCAGTGAGTGGGGTTTAACAGTTTTGTAAGGCCCGCTATATTGGCCCAATCTGCCGGTTCACCAATACACGGGGAAGGTTGTCACGTGTTCTGTCCTCACTCATGCAAAATATTGGTTGGTTAAATTTGCAATACATTAATCATGTACTCACTCGTTAATTCATCTGACTCCATAAATGAAAGGTTTTAATAATCTGCCTCAGATTATTGGTTATACATTGGTTACACCAAAGAATCTTACCCAGCTTGTACCTGAGATAGAGAGAGAGAAAGGGAAAGAGAGAGAGAGAGAGAGAGAGAGAGAGAGAGAGAGAGAGAGAGAGCGAAACCACCTATCCAATTCCACGTCCAGCCAAGAAGAAGAGACAGAGAGAGCCAGAACACCTTCCTTTATCCTCTGACCAGGTGACAAGGGGGGTGGGGTGAGATCACCCTCAAATGGCTTCTATCCCACAGAAGGGGGGTTGCCTTATCTGGCCTTATCTCTAAACCAGTTTTCTATAAACCTTATTTCCTTTTATTGTATCTATCTGGATATGAGATATATGTACCACTCACTTTGAGACATTTCAAATGACACCAAAAACATAACAGTCAATGTTGAATATTCACATTAAACCATGTTCTTGTGTGAGTTCCTAGTTTCTGAGAGGAAGAAAGGCTGTATTGGGGAGGTCAAATGTTAATCAGCCAGCAGGGCCCTTTTGTCCCATAAATCAGGCCTCAACCAGTATTTTCAGTCTTACAGTTTCCCTCCTTGATCCCGTGGGTCACATTCCGATGAACACTTACGGGGTCACAGTAAGACGTTTGTTATAATCCTTGAAGATGTAGCACAAAAATTGTCTTTGCAATGTTGGCATCTGTAGAAGCTCAGTGGGCGGTGTTCACCTGCAGAACACCTGTTCCCACCAGGTGTATAGCTTGAGTCCAGCAGGTGGATGAATGCGTTCAGGTTCTCTTCCTGTAATCCTGTGACGTGAGCAAAGTTCATAGAGTCAATCTGGACCTTTTGTGACTTGTTCAGTTGACTTGTCATTCCTTCATGGAGAAACTTCTGCTTCCCTGGCACCTTCTCCACGATGATGATCTGACCCTTCTTGACCAATCCGGTCACCTCCAGCGGTACGGTTGTCTGGGCAGACCTCAGTGGATGAAGGGGTTCTCCTTTGGTCCACACGGCTTTGTGTGCGACACCTGAAAAGCATCTTAAATGTCCGCTTCACGATTGAGCACATATGAACTTACAGTCGTAAGGAAATGCATAGGAACGCATAATGCAATAAGGAAAAATCACGTAATGTTCAATGTAAAATACCATGTTCATGTCAGCAATTGTGAGTGGTACGCTTGGTCTCATTAATTACCTGATTTTTAATTACCACGTCAATAGTACTCCTATAGAGGGTCAAGGAAGGACAAAGGAAGATCTTACAAGCTCTTACCCTGTTTCTAGAAACATTTAAATAAATGGCATTCTAACAAAACAACCAGTGCTATTTTGGTGTAACCAAACATAGAGATTCAATTGAATTGATGTCCAAATACATTGTTGCAAGTAAAATGGACAATATACAAATATGCAGATAAGTTTCAGAAATGTTTTTCTGAATTACTCAAAGGAAAAATGCAGAAATCAAAATAAGTTTCAGAAATTCAGCAAGAGGTCGGTGTAAACCAATCAATGGTTTTGTGTTTGTGTGAGAATTTTTTAGAATGTCAGAGTGTGTTTTTGTCTGTGAGAGTTTTTTTGTGTGTGTGTGTGTGTGTGTGTGTTGGTGTGTGTGTGTGTGTCTGTGAGAGAGTGTGTTTGAGAGTGTGTGTATTGATCTGGCTAAGTCACAGTCGATGACAGAGTTGAATTGTAAATTTTTGTACTTGATTGAATGGGTCTCACTTCAGATTTATCCATTTTAATTATGTTTCTGTTATTAGTGGTAAGTTGAGAAATCAGGGGCCCTCTGATCTTCCAACTCCCACCAACAA
The DNA here is from genome assembly GCA_021554675.1 of Leuciscus idus. Classification (NCBI taxonomy): domain Eukaryota; kingdom Metazoa; phylum Chordata; class Actinopteri; order Cypriniformes; family Leuciscidae; genus Leuciscus; species Leuciscus idus. Next base: position 36,310,393 of record CM038625.1, read on the forward strand.
TCATAGAGTTTGAAATTTAATGGCAGGTCTGCCTTAGAATTTGTCTTGATTTGTGACTGTAGCCATTCAGTTGTTCATGTGTGTTACATTAGTTAGCAGTTTGTTGTGAATAGCGCATGCTATTCTCTGTGTCTCTGTTAGACCATGATCATGAGATCAGCTCCACCCTGTGTGTGTGAAGCTATCTGGATCTGTTAGTGTGAAGATGACACATCTTCGTCTGATGTGCAGTGTTCAGCCTGGATAGACCATCTACCCCCAGGTGATGTTGCTGTGAGGGTATAGTGATGGAGGGGTGTGTTCAGTGTTCATGTCTAGGAGATGGGTGGAATCTAATCTATAACAATTGTGTTGCAAATTTCGATCCAGTTCTAAACTGGGAGGCCATATTTATGCAGTAATGTGATAGTGTGACGTGTGAAAAGGCCTTTTATAATGTCTTTTCACCCATCTCCCGAGTCTCAGGTTATGTTCGAACAATTCCGCTGTCCTGGATTTGCTCCAGGTGGGCTCCACCATTTTGCAGAAGTAGCCTAAGCCTGAGACAGAAAACAGAGGAGAGCGAACCACAGATAATTCCAATATTTCAAAAGCATTAAATTCAGACGTGTAGAATTCTTTTACTTGTTAGCAATTTTAATTCCAGATGTCACATGAAACCGAGTTTCATTGACCACGTCTGAATTGTTGCTGTTGTCTCAGTGTGTTGTGACACCTGAAGCTGCTTTTTCAGTTCAGCCTTCAGTCTGCTGCATGTGCAATGCATTCAAACATTTTAATTTGTGCAGATATTTTTTGACCTGCAAAAAACTGTGGTACTTCTGTCTGCTGTTTAGCATTTCACACCCTCCTCGTAAATTTACTTATCTTATCAGATTCAATTCAGTTGGTGCACCACAGTCAAGGATTATTTAGCGTGCTATTACCTGTGCCACACTCCTAGCCGTGTTTTCTAACGGTGAAAAATAAAGGCATACTCCGCCCCTTTTTGGCACTGGGTAGCACACAAATGAAATTCTGTTTCAGAAATTCAATTTTAATGACGAAAGTCACACTTCTCCAATTATTGTCCTGCTCGGCGAGTGTAATATAATGTTTATTATAATTCAAGTTATAATATAATTATATTCTTTAGCAATACAAGTCAAATTATATTGTTTTCGGTCTCTGGAACAACTTAACGCATGGTCAAATCTCTACTTGTTCTCATGTCAATACATTTGAATATTAAAAGGCCTTTTGGCTCAGGGCTGATAAGATGTACATTCGCTGTTTTTCTTTTCCCTTTGCTAGGTTTCAAATACCTTTTCTTCTCATTTAGTCTTTTTAAATGGCCATTATAACGTTTGATTCTTCTATTTACTCTTACTTTATATTTTTCCGTTTATAGATAAGGAAAACTATATCGCTTTGCAGTCCTTCCCAAGGATGCACGACACAAGTGGTCAGCCCCGAAGATCAGAAGCTGAGGCAGTTGGCTAAATATCTAGGGAATTTGCCGTACACGCGCAACAACCAAAGATATATACAATAGCCCCCTTGGATGCCCTTCAGGAACTTAATTCAACCGTTTTCCAAAACTATTAAATTAGAACAGAAGTCATCGGAAGCGTCCAAGCTAGGTTAATCAACCAGCGTAAAGCTGATCCTAGTCGGACTAACCCATCCTCTCATCCAAGTCGCCCGCACACTTCCTGATATCAGCTATTAGCCGTCGCCAATCTCTGACGCAATCTTGTGTAAATATACGAATCCGTTAATCTATTTTGGAAAAAACAAATCTCAGAGTAATTCAGAATACATTCAAACATAACAATATTTAGTTCTCTGAAGCCTTAAATATGAAAAGGTTTTTGTTTCAGGATTAATGAGATGCGTTCGCTGTTTCTGATTTTCAAATTCATTGTGAATCACATTATAGCCATCAAATTCAGCACAGACACACGCGTTTACTTCAGTTTACACAGGACACATGGCCTAGAATACAACATCTACAACCTTTTACCTAAGTGTTCCAAATACACCCACAGCAAAACAATAGAATACAACATCTATATCACCTTTGCCTAAGTGTTTCAACTACACTTACAGTAAAGTAATCCTGTGTTTAAAGAATAAACTTTAAATTAGCCTATGTGCATGTTGTAGTACAAACAACCAAATTGTGTTCTATGTGCACGATGTGTAGTGCACGATGTGTTAAGCACAATTTCAAATTTGAAAATGCAGAATTTAGATGTTAAACTATTAAGCTATTTGCTATTGGGCTGCTACCCGACTAGCAAATGACGCTAATAGCTGAAGGCCTTGAGCATCCAAAGTTGTTAGGTCAGTAAGAGTTTTAGATGCATTTGAGCTTTGGTTACTTGCAGAGTGCTGTTTTTTTTCATTAGATTGTGATTGTCTGCGTTTTATGAAATAGGGTGGAGGTCTGCCTCTGCCCAGTGACCAACACTTTTCCTCTGTATGGCCTGTTTTGTGACAGGAATTACAGAATCTGATCAGTTTGCCACAGTGTGGCTTTCTGAATTCTCCTGCAGATGGAGGATCTTCATGACATTCTAACACAGCTACCTCATCATGCATTTGTTTCCGTGACTCAATTCTTGTTGCCCAGTTAACTATACCTTCGAATGTGTTTTGTGCTGGAGAAGCACCACACATGAGTGATTGCTGTACACGCGGCCCTGCATTTGTAAGCAGGAATTCAAGGAGAATTACATTGTTGTGGTGAACACCCTCAATTCCAGAATACTCCTCAAAAAATTCAAACATATTTTCTGCATATGTCTCAAACGATTCTTCAGTACTCTGTTTCCGATTGAAAATCAATTCCCATCCAACAGGACTACAACCACGCAGCTCGCGAAGGCATTGTTTTTGTCTATTCAAGATTTCGCTCTCAGGCTCGTTTTGATGCATTGACTGCACAATGGTGCCTGTCATCAAAACCTGTGGTATCTTATAGCTCAGAACATCTGGAATTGAGCTGATAACAATTTGCCAAATATCTTTTGGTTCGAGCTGAAATGCATGTTTTAGACTAACAATGTGTCTCCACCATGGTTCGAATGGCCCTTTTAAAGGGAATGGTCCGATCTCTGCTTTAAACAAGCTACATTCAGTTACTGTTAAAGGACGCCGAATGGTTGACTCTGTGCCGTTTGGGTGCCGTATCACCTTAAGGGCAGAAACAGGCACTCTTTTCATAACTTTATCACATGCTTCATCTGTCTGTAAAGATACAAGATTATTAGAGCAGGCTGCCTCATCTAAGAAGTGTACATTTTTAGCCCAATCACTGTTAAGCTTGTTGGGAGACTTGCTTTTAGCATTTAGCTTAGCCTTTAGATCTGCAATGGTGTCTTTGTGATTTTTACACTTTTTAGTCAGGGCTAACAGCTCAGCTAGTAATTTATCTAGCTGTGTTTGAAGATCTTGAATCTTTTCCTCAGACTTTTGTGCCTCTGCATTTTTAGAATGCACTTCTTCACATTTAGCATCCATAAGCGAAGATAGACATTTTGTTAACTCATTTAGCCGTTTATAACTTATGAAATTTAAAGCCTCAATTATTTCACCATGTTTTGATTTCTTCTGTTTACTACCCACTGTTTTCCACCAAGTGAAAATTTCATTGTCAATAGCATCCATGTTAAGACCTTTTCTACTGAGTTTGTACAGTGTAGGCTCAACCTTTTCGGCCCATAATGTAAACAAGACATGATCAGTACACATGATTTCACAATAATGGGCTTACAGTTAATTTTCCCAGATTTTTGACTAGATAGTCTTCTTTCTAAAAAAGATCTATCTCCATCCCAGCATATCAAATACTTTAGGGGTTTACTTCTCAGAGGAACTTAAATAAGCCAAATTAAATTGAATTACTTAATTTAATTCCATCTGTGTCAAAGTTTAAGATTTTAATGGAATATAGAGTTTGTCAAGATTAGTTTAGGTTTAGTATAGGATATTAATGTTTTCAATGTGGCTTTTGGGCCTACCAGTCAGCCAGTGAGACAAAACATGGTTTAAGCATTTGGACGCAGCATGGCTTTAGCCTTTAGCATTAGCCTTGGGCACAGCATGGCTTAGCATTGACAATAGCACTTAGCATTAGCCTTGATATTTGAGTTTTAGCTTGTAAATCATATCATCCTGTTTTCCCCAAATTTTCTTTTCATAAACAATGCATCGATCTGCCTTTTTATTTATAAAATCACGTGTTTTCCGATCTTTTACAAACTTAGATTTTTCTTTCTCTGTTTTCTGTTAGTTTGCTCATTCTCTTCGAGTGTTGCTGGTTTCAACAATGGCCAGAAAACATGCGCCTGATTTTAAAACTTTTAGGCTTTACTTTTTTAGCTCTTCATCGATTATTCATTATTTGGAAGATGCTATACTTTAGGTTTCGTTTCCTGTTGCTTAGGCAAAACAAGGAGATCTTTAAAATCTAATGCACAAGGGTTTTCATTCTTCATCTGGCTGCCGCATCACGTTCTAAACAAAGGGCTTTAATTCCGACCCGTAAACAATGCAAACATTTCTTCAACACTTCTATAAAGGGCAGAAAAAGTTTACTTACCATCGCGGCGGAAGAAAGAGAAGATGTTCAAACCTCTTGTAGATTTTAAAATCCCAAATACTTGCTGAAAAGGACATTTCTCGTGAAACTGTTTTGATCTGTTTTGAGATCACGTCCGAGGTCACCATTTTGTAATGCCCGCTATATTGGCCCAATCTGCCGGTTCACCAATACACGGGGAAGGTTGTCACGTGTTCTGTCCTCACTCATGCAAAATATTGGTTGGTTAAATTTGCAATACATTAATCGTGTACTCACTCGTTAATTCATCTGACTCCATAAATGAAAGGTTTTAATAATCTGCCTCACTAAATGTGAATGAATGTTTGACTATTCCTTTAACCATTAAATGAACAATGTCAAAATCAGTTATAATAATCACATGTAACAATTTAATATTTCAGATATCAGAGATCAATTCCACAATCAATTCAAATATCTAGAACATGGTTATACATTGGTTACACCAAAGAATCTTACCCAGCTTGTACCTGAGATAGAGAGAGAGAAAGGGAAAGAGAGAGAGAGAGAGAGAGAGAGAGAGAGAGCGAAACCACCTATCCAATTCCACGTCCAGCCAAGAAGAAGAGACAGAGAGAGCCAGAACACCTTCCTTTATCGTCTGACCAGGTGACAAGGGGGGTGGGGTGAGATCACCCTCAAATGGCTTCTATCCCACAGAAGGGGGGTTGCCTTATCTGGCCTTATCTCTAAACCAGTTTTCTATAAACCTTATTTCCTTTTATTGTATCTATCTGGATATGAGATATATGTACCACTCACTTTGAGACATTTCAAATGACACCAAAAACATAACAGTCAATGTTGAATATTCACATTAAACCATGTTCTTGTGTGAGTTCCTAGTTTCTGAGAGGAAGAAAGGCTGTATTGGGGAGGTCAAATGTTAATCAGCCAGCAGGGCCCTTTTGTCCCATAAATCAGGCCTCAACCAGTATTTTCAGTCTTACAGTTTGATGGAATGAATGTTGCTGTTTCTTCATATATATATATATATATTAGAGGTGGGCATAGATTACATTTTTTAATCTAGATTAATCTAGATTAATTTTGAAATTAATCTAGATTAATCTAGATTAAAATGGCTCATTTGAATTCTGCCGAAGGCATTCAGAATATGTGTGCTACCCAAATAATAACTATAAAAGTAAGTCTTTGAGAATGGGTTTCTCAAGCCAGGTGGCGCATTAGACCAGGGGCTCATCTCCTGTTTCCAAAATGCATCACAAACTGCTTGAGAAAGCTGTTCTACTCATAGACTGTAATACTACTGTACTGTTACCGTCCGTAGGCAACATTAGGTAGGCCTATGTTATTATCAACTACTATAGGCTATCAATTAGGGATGGGCTACTGTATATGGCCTAAAATCTATATTGTGATATACATTGCAGCCTCTTGTGATAACGATATACAGTATATTATAATAAAACCATTTCAGAACAGGTTACACAGACCCTGCTAAACAACTGCTAAATGTATTTTTTTTTTAAAGGGTGTATGTAGTTTTGAGAACATATATTGTGCAAAACTGTAAGTATACAACATAATTTTGCAGATAAATAAAATGTAAGTACACTAGCTGCAGAGACTTAAGTAGGTCTAATGTTTATTATGGCTTGGAGTTTATGAAACCCCAAATTTAAAATTAGAATATTGTCTAACTGATGTGTCACGGTGTGACAAAAATTAGAGAAAAGACTAAAGTCCTTGTGATGCAGTGTTGTTGTGGAGACCTCCAGTGGACACCCGTCTCTATTGCACTGCAAATCTGTTGCCATGGCAGCAAGGCCAATTGCCCGATTGACAGCAGGTGTGGAGTAATTACAGAGAGTGTTGTGAGAGGGACACGTATTGAGATGGGGCTTTAAAAATAGAGAGGAAGCAGACTGCCTGGTGGTTCTCCTCCCCGCCTGGGGGTTCTCCTCCTGTGAGATACTGTGTTTTTGTCGACGGGTTGTTCTTTTATTGAGGCTGGGCTATGAAGCGGGTGAAGATCGAAGTTGAGAAGTAGAGAGAAGAGAGTGAAGTATCTGTCAGCGAAAACCCAAGGAATATCGTCAGCAGTGGGAAAGACGCAAAGTGATGAGTATTGGATCCGTTGTTTATATGCACTAACACTGAAGTGGTGTTGAGAGTTTGGAAAGTGTGCGGCACGAGTGAATTAGTACACCGAGTGAATTGTTGATCTGTCTCCAACTTTTGTCCGCTCCTCGCTGAATGTGACGATCGCTGCACCCGTCTTCTGCTGTCTTCGGAGAGAAGTTGAGCCCTTGCGAGAGACGAGAGTTGATCTGGTGGGAGAAAGACCGGTGGGTGAGTGCTGGCCCGAATGCACGGTGTGCGAGTGGAATGCAGTGCCTGAAGTGACGATTCACACGGTTTGTGTTATGGAGTGAAGTTCATCGTGTGGAGAAGTAATAGTAGTCTGCTGTGCACTCTCTCCTTACAGTCTTTCACCCGCTGTCTCCAAGGAAGGTTTTGATTTATCGAGTGCCCAACTTACCATTTTGAGACAGCCCGGCTCTGTTAATGCTGAATGTTTTATATGCTGTTGAACTGTTAAACCCTGCTACATTGTTACAGTGTACAGCTGAAGAGGAGTGTCTCGCTTAAAGCATCCTCTCTGCCTGGTGGTCTCCACACGCTCCTATCGAAAGCCGCTGCCCTGTTCAGAACGAAAGGAGGTATTGCAGCTGAATGTTTCATCTACTGTTGAATGGTTAAACCCTGCTACATTGTTACAGTGTACAGCTGAAGTGGAGTGTCTCGCTCAAAGTGTCCTCCCCGCCTGGTGGTCTCCATATGCCCCATTGAAGGCCTCCGCCCTGTTCAGAAAGAGAGAAGGTATCACTGTCGAGTGCTTGTATACCGTTGAACCGTTGAACCCTGTTGTATTGTTGCAGTACACAGCCGAAGGGAGCGTTTCGCTCCAAGTGTTCGTCCGCCTGGTGGTCCCCACATGCCCCAGTGAAGGCCTCCGCCCTGTTCAGAAAGAGAGAAGCCCTCCATGCCTACGTTGCAAGCCGCTGCCCCTGTTGAGAAGGAAAAGGAATAGCTGCGGCACGTGCCTCGATCGAAGTGTCTTCCTGTTGTCCAAGGTTCCCTCACGTCCCGGCTAAAGCCCCCGTTCTACTTGGTCTGGCATAAAGGACACCTACCGGGACATACTTACCTGTTTCCTCTTCTGGCCCGGTCCGCTCGCAACCTGTGTCCCTGTGCTTCGTCCGAGGCAGAGGCAACCGCTCCATGAGTACTTACCTGGTTCCAGTCCGAATGGGGTCCGTATAACCACGACTTCCTCTTGAGTCCTGTAAAGAGTACTTACCCAGTGACCTACCTAGACGGTGTGAGTTTCCCTCTGATCCCTCTCCAACGAGTTGCAGGGCCGCCACGATCGTTCTCCCCTCTACGGTCCAGGGGGCCATCGAATTCCCTCTGGCGACAAGAAGATTTTAATTAGGAACTTTCAAATTACTGCTCTTAACTTAAAGGTATAGCGGAGGATCTTTCCAAATTTTAGATAAGACCCGCCCTCTCCACTTTTTGAAAAGTTTGATTGATTCACCAGAATGATTGACAATTAGGAGGACCAATAGTTTAGACTACCCACCAGGAAGTAAAACATCCTCCGCTATACCTTTAATAAAGAAACCTGTTATTCCTTTATTCCCTTGTCTGTCTGGTCCTTGACACGTTCCTCGAGGTGGTACCCGGTTTCCAGGGGTGGGTGCAGTCTGGTTCGGCCCACCCCGACCTGTGACAGATGTCTTTTCAAAATGTCTTTTCAAAAGAAACACAACAATGATTCTTAAAATCGGGCGCAGACAGAGATTATGTGCTACACCACTAAGATATATTGGAATGGGAATAATATGCGCGCGCTGGTATTCATTGATATGTTTCGTTTTGAATTTGAGGTGGTAGAACGGATTAGTCGTGTGTTAACTTACCGAACTGTTACCCAACACACTCTGTCTATAGTTTGCTGCTGTTTGTCGGACGGCTTAAATCCGAACCAAGTCCAAATAATGGATGTTGCACCGATCTTTTTCACCAGCTTTCACTTTCAGCCGTGTTTACTTAAGATGACGACGAATATGCGTTGCAGCCGGGTGTACCTCGCGGCCGCGGGTAGATACATACAGTCGGCATCGAGTCATAGTTGGGGGCGTGGCGAGGGTGGAGTCGGCGTGGGGGAAAACACTGCGAGCATCGTGTGTATTTGAATGGCAAAAATGTGATATTGCGAGTCATTGACGCCTGCCGACCGGCAACGGTACAATGTAAAATTAACTACAATAGGTTATGATAGCCCTTATTTAATTAAAAACTGGGTCAATGACCCAACCAAATGGCCGGAGGTGTCGTTTCCAGACATATTTTGTGATCTGGTTGAATCTCCCAAGACATCGCGGCAGCTGTAGCGGTAACATTAGATAACTCACTCAATCAACTTATGTTGCATGCTATAACTCCATAAAACCTTGTCACTTACCAATTGTACGTATGCTTCACTCCAAACTATTAATCCTTTTGTAAAACGGTGATCACTTAAGAAGTTATAAAGTCCTCTAGTAACTCACAGACTGCAGTCTACTCCATAGGTTCACGGTTCGCGTCATGAGCCTTCAGCTGATAACGCTAATGTGAATGAGACATCCCTTATGAAAAAAAAACTATAGGAATCTTGTAGTATTTTGGGACATACTATAGAAGTACTATAGAGGTATTACAGAACATCACATAAGTAACGTTATACACTACTATATAAATCTTATAGGATTACTATAGTTCTTTTTCGTAAGGGATGTAGACAAAACTAGCCCACCACTGCCTAATACGAGTTTAACACCCACTACTATATCACACAGGGATCTACTCACACAGTAATATTAAAAAATTGTCCTCATTTCCGGTTCTGTGTGTTTATTAGGAAGGATGTAGAACATCAATTCATAATTTGTTTGTTTATTGGCGGTACAGAAAACGACACAGCAACTCTTCGGCATGATTGCCCCGTGTATTTCAATGAGCGCCAAGGCAATGTTTTCCCCCACGGGCTAAATTCACATCACGTGACGGGGCGTTCCCGGGGGCGTTCCCAGACCAACCGTCTGTATCTATTGCGTCATCATAGCTTGTGTAGTATAGAATCAGCTCCCAACCCAACTTGGAGAATAGATTAACGGCGATATTTTTTTTATCGCCCGATAAGAGTCTCGCGTTAACGCAGCATGTCAACGCCGATAACGGCCCACCACTAATATATATATATATATATATATATATATATATATATATATATATATATATCTGTGAGTGGACAAGCAGAAGCCCACAGATTGATCAACTCTGAGCACTAATAAGGCAAGAATGGATCTTCATCAGTCAGGATTTGGCCCAGAAGCTGATATCCAGCATGCCAGAGTGAATTACAAAGGTTATGAAGAGGAAGGGTCAACACTGTAAATAGCTTTAAAAACGTATAAAATCCTTATCGTTGTGTTCCAATATTCCATCGAAACATGAAAAAAATTATCTACAAATACTGAAGCAGCAAACTTTGCAAAACACAAAATGTATGTCACTGAATACTCTTTATCTATGGTTGTAGAACTCAAGGCAAACTTAAATCTGATCTTTATACAAACACTACACTCTATGAAGATCAGAGGTGAATATTTAACAACAGTTCCCTATCGTCCGGTCACTACGACGTACGTCGTGGTGAACGACGAATAGGAATCTCGCTAGAGAGGCCAATCTACTTCGAGTGAAACTAAAACAAGCCAATACACATTGGCGTGCAATCATTTGCATCAGCTGCGCAGCCTCGCAGCGCGGGTATTTAACGAGCAGCTGGTGTGATTGAAGCTTTTTGCTTCGGAGCCAAGCACTTCGATGCATTCTACAAACAGAGTGACTTCAAAAGACGAGCCTTTTCGGACCTCTCCTTCCCGGTGCGGGCGTTACAGCACAGCAGCGCGAGCAGTCTTCTTTCTTTCTCTCCTCTTTTCTCTGTCTTTTTTGTTTTGTTTTCAAACTGAGCAAACAAAAAAGCTGTTATAACAGCTGGTAAGGTGCGCCATTAGAGCGCTAAAGAGCTGTTCTTACAGCTGGTAAGACCTGCCAGCAAGAGAGAGAGAGACAGCGCACAGACAGGTGCACATTCCTGTCTGTGTTCGCAGTGACTGTTCCCCTGCGTGTTTCAGCACCAGTGAGAGCAGTCCCTAAAAGAGCTTACACAGATAGACAGCGTCTTTTTAAAGATGACTTTCTATCTGTGTGTTTCTGGATGCGGTCGTTACCTGGGTTCACGGGATGGTCACCAACGCTGCCTCGTGTGTCTGGGCATTAAACACGCTGAGGCAGCGTTGGTGGATGAGTCATGTACCCATTGTGGGAAGATGACCATCGCGGAGCTGCGGTCGAGACTCACGTTCCTGCAAAGGGGCGGAGTCCCCGTGCCTCTGCCTCGATCCAATCCTCCTCAGAGGGTTGCTTCGGGCAGTGACACGGGTGACCTGAGGATTACGGTGAGCGCGTCTCCTTCGGGGAACCAACCCCCTAGGAACCCTCACCCCTCTCACGCTCCGCAGCCAGTTGAGCCCCCATTGGAGAGAGCTGGACCATCCTCGCGGTGTGTACCGGATGTCTCCTTTGGGGCTCCCCCTGAAGACCAGATGTCGATCGCTGCATCGGAGGGTGGGTCAGACTTCTCTGCGGACGACGACTCGGCACCGCTGCCTCCTTCGGGTGTGCCAGCGGTGCCTGAGACGGACCCGGAGATGATGGCCATGCTTTCCCGGGCCGCCAAAGGGGTCGGTCTCGTGTGGAATCCTCCACCGTGTCCCGAACCCTCGAGGTTGGACGATTGGTATCTCGGGGTGGCGCGTGCTGGTTCTCAGCAACCCACCCCAGTGCCTTTCTTCCCGGAAGTGCATGAGGAGCTTACGGGGACATGGACGGCACCTTTCACTGCCAGAAACCGTCCCGGTGGCTCCTCCTCCCTCACCACCCTTGATGGCGGGGCGGCTAAGGGATACACGCGTATCCCGCCAGTGGAACGGGCCGTTGCGATGCAACTGTGCCCTAACTCCACTTGGCGTGGAGAACCGTGTCTTCCTTCCCGGGCCTGCAAGTACTCGTCGGATTTAACCGGCAAGGCTTACAAGGCCTGTGGGGAAGCTGCCTCTGCCATGCACGCTATGGCGTTGCTGCAGGTCCATCAGGCCAAGGCACTGAAGGACCTGCACGAGGGTGGTCACGATCCCCAAGTTCTTCAGGAACTTCGCATCGCGACGGACCTCGCGCTTCGTGCGACGAAGGTGACCGCGCGGTCGGTGGGTCGTGCGATGTCCACCTTGGTGGTCCAGGAACGCCATCTCTGGCTGTGTCTGGCCGACATGAGGGAGACCGACAAGCTCCGGTTCCTTAACTCCCCCGTGTCCCAGACCGGCCTCTTCGGCGACGCGGTCGAGAACTTCGCCCAGCAGTTCTCGGCTGTACAAAAGCAGACTGAGGCCATCAAGCACATCCTGCCGCGGCGGCCAGCTGCTGCCCCCACCCCACCGCCTGCGGCCCCTCAGTCTGCTCGTCGCCGAGGGCGGCCTCCTGCGTCTGCCCCTGCTCCCGCGCCGCCGCAGCAGCCTCCATCTAAACGGTGCCGTGGAGCCAGTCGCAGGCGGGCCGCCCCGCCCGTCCAGGACCCCGCTAAGAAGGGCGGCAAAGCCAGGAGCAAGCGGCCGTAGGACGGGCGACCCAGAGATGGCAGGGACTGCTCTCCAGGAGACGATGACCGCATCGCTCCATCCCCCGGAAGAGGGCCGGGTGGAAAATCCTTGGTTTCCTTTTGTTTTTGTTCCGCCGCTGGCCTCAAAACCAGCGGTACCCAAATTTTCAATAAAAGAGCAGTTTCTTCCGTCTCTGGGTCCGAAGAGGGCCCGGAGAGCAGTGGGGGGAGAGAATCCTCACCACTCTCACCCGCCTCTTCTATCGCCAGCAGGCAGCAGTGTGCAGTTCGAGAACGCAACCAAGCCGCCTCCTGCACCTCCGGCCTCGTGGAACCAGGTAAGTGTTGCACAGCACACTCAGACTCCGCTACGGGCCGCCTCCCAGAGAGAGCCTCCCGAGCCGAGCCCCTGTGTTCCACCTCGCTGCCCCACTCCGGGTACGCCTACGGTTCCTTTGGTCCCGCTTGTACGGTCTCTGCGAGCCTGGCTAGCGCTCCCCAGTCCGTCTCGCTGGCTCATTCGGACCATCAGGCTCGGCTATGCGATTCAGTTCGCCCGGCGTCCCCCCAAGTTTCGGGCCATCCACTCCACTACAGTGAGAGCAGCCGATGCCCATGTCTTGCGCGCGGAGATCGCAGTCCTACTGGCGAAGGACGCGATAGAGCCGGCCCCTCCAGCCGATATGAGGTCAGGGCACTACAGTCCCTACTTCATTGTACCCAAGAAAGGTGGTGGGTTACGACCGATCTTGGACCTGCGAGTTTTGAATCGGAGCCTTCACAAGCTACCGTTCAAAATGCTCATGCAGAAACGCATTTTCGAATGCATCCGTCCCCAAGATTGGTTTGCAGCGATTGACCTGAAGGACGCGTACTTTCATGTCTCGATTCTTCCTCGACACAGGCCGTTTCTGCGCTTTGCGTTCGAGGGTCGAGCATATCAGTACAAGGTCCTACCCTTCGGGCTGGCCCTGTCTCCCCGTGTCTTCACGAAAGTCACGGAGGGGGCCCTTGTTCCCATGAGAGGGGGCCCTTGTTCCCATTCTCAACTATCTCGACGACTGGCTCATACTAGCACACTCTCGAGATCAGTTATGCGAACACAGGGACCTCGTGCTCAGGCACCTCAGCCAGCTGGGCCTCCAGGTCAACTGGGAAAAGAGCAAACTCGCCCCCGTGCAGAGGATCTCTTTTCTCGGTATGGAGTTGGATTCGGTCGCACAGACAGCGCGCCTCACAGAGCAACGCGCTCAGTCGGTGCTGAACTGCTTGAACACGTTCAAAGGCAGGACGGCGGTCCCACTGAAATTCTTTCAGAGGCTCCTGGGGCATATGGCAGCGGCAGCAGCGGTAACTCCGCTCGGGCTGCTTCATATGAGACCGCTTCAGCACTGGCTTCACGGCCGAGTCCCGAGATGGGCGTGGCATCACGGCACTCACCGGGTGGCAATCACACCGGAGTGCCGCCAGACCTTCAGTCCGTGGTCAGACCCCTCGTTCCTTCGGGCAGGAGTCCCCTTGGAACAGGTGTCCAGGCATGCTGTGGTGTTCACAGATGCCTCTGCCACCGGCTGGGGTGCCACGTACAACGGGCATGCAGTATCAGGGGTGTGGACGGGCCCCCAACTGCATTGGCACATCAACTGCCTCGAGTTGCTTGCAGTACGTCTCGCTCTGAGCCGCTTAAAAAGGCCGCTTCAGGGCAGAGACGTGCTGGTCCGTACGGACAACACTGCGACCGTTGCGTACATCAACCGTCAAGGTGGTCTACGCTCCCGTCGCATGTCGCAACTCGCCCGCCATCTCCTCCTTTGGAGTCAGAAGCATCTGAGGTCGCTTCGAGCCATGTATGTCCCCGGTGTGCTCAACCGTGTGGCCGACGAGCTATCACGAGCTGTGCTCCCGGGAGAATGGCGACTCCACCCCCAGGCGGTTCAGCTGATCTGGAGAGAGTTCGGAGAGGCTCAGGTAGACCTGTTTGCCTCCTCAGCAACATGACATCATGACTTTGCGTAAACATACACGCCACTTTCAAGTCAAAAGTGGCGTGTTATCTATACGCATTTTGAGCTATCCGCGTGTATGTTCACGCCGAAACGAACCGTCATCTTCCGCGTGTATGTCTACGCCGTTAAATGTCCGAGCGAAACGGAGCAAAATGTACGTGAAATAATCATGTTGGTCCCCTTTGGAAAACGTGTAGATGTCACAGTTTAACAGCCTCAGACGTGAATCTTACACGTACCATTATCCCCGGACGTTTGCTAATCCTACCCCTAAATCTAATCATAACCATTTCTTAAAACTATAGGCTACAATTATAAAGAAAAACAACAGACAGACAAGTATAATCACAATAATTTATTTAATGAGAAAATGTCAAAATCGGTACCAAAAGTTGTTCACGTGACGATGTGTCGCAGTCCTCCCTGGCAGTGGTTTTGTATGAGGTAACAGACAGAGCAGAATTTAAGTTATTAATTCAAATCCATGAAAACGTTAATCCGTCTTCGGTTCGGTTCGCTCTGAGGGCTGCGCGGCAGTGCGCGCTTCATTTCAAATGTGAATGTGCATGACGCAATCTGTGACGAAGCAGGAGACGAGAGCCAATGAGCGTTTGATATTACTGCCGTAACCATAGTAACCTGTCGCTTCTTGAGGGCGCAATTTTTGAATTTGAATTCATAACAAGCGCGGGGTTTGACGTTTACGGTCAAGATGACGATTACTGGATAAAGGGCTGAGTTTGGATCTTTTTCTTGCAAATAATAATGGATTCTGAAGGTTTGGATTACATCAAGCTAATAAAATTGGTGTATTTTGTGAATCGATGTTGTGTTGTAAGGTTAGTATAATTATGGTTCTATAGGAACCATAAATAAATTATTGTGATTATACTCGTCTGTCTGTTGTTTTTCTTTATAATTGTTGCCTAGGTAGTTTTAAGAAATGGTTATGGTTAGGTTTAGGGGTAGGATTCGTGGCTCAAACTATCTTTTAATGCCATATTGTTCATAAAAATGCCATTTTCCTACATATCTGTCCATTATACGTTTTATCATTTTAATATTGTCCATAAAATGGGTATGTTTAGGTGTGGGAAGATTAACCCCAGTGACGGGTAGGTTTAGGGACTTTTAGGGAGTTGGGGTAGGTCATATCTATATATACAGACTAAGTAATGTAACGTTAAGTCAACGGCGTTGATAAACACGCTGAAAAGCGATTATGCGTGTTGATAGCACGCCAAAAATGGAAATCGAATTGGCGTGTCATACATACGCCATTTCATGAGATCAGTCTGTCCTCAGAGACCTCCCACTGCCAGTTGTTTTACTCCCTGACCGAGGGAACACTCGGCACGGATGCACTGGCACACAGCTGGCCCCGGGGCCTCCTCAAATATGCATTTCCCCCAGTGAGCCTACTTGCACAGACCCTGTGCAAAGTCAGGGAGGACGAGGAGCAGGTCCTTCTGGTGGCTCCCTATTGGCCCACCCGGACTTGGTTCCCAGAACTCATGTTTCTCGTGACAGTCCCTCCCTGGCCCATTCCTCTGAGGAAGGATCTTCTGACTCAGAGACGGGGCACCCTATGGCACCCGCGTCCGGACCTCTGGAAACTCCATGTCTGGTCCCTGGACGGGACGCGGAGGTTCTAGGTGACTTACCCCCAGAGGTACTTAACACCATCGCTTCTGCGCGAGCGCCGTCTACGAGACGTGTGTACGCCTTGAAGTGGAACCTGTTCGTCGATTGGTGTTCCTCCCGTAGAGAGGACCCCCGAAGATGTTCGATAGGGAACCCCCTTCTTGCAGCAAGGGTTGGAGCGAAGGCTGTCTCCCTCCACCCTTAAAGTACATGCTGCTGCTATTTCAGCATATCATGACCACATAGATGGCAAAACAGTAGGAAAGCACGACCTGGTCGTCAGGTTCCTTAGGGGGGCGAGACAATTAAATCCTCCTCGTCCTCCCTCCATACCCTCTTGGGACCTTTCCCTGGTGCTTCGAGCACTTCAGGATGCTCCCTTTGAGCCTTTGCAGTCAGCAGACTTAAAGCTTCTCTCCTTGAAGACTTTGTTGCTGATTGCACTGGCCTCGATCAAGAGGGTAGGGGACCTGCAAGCATTTTCGGTCTACGAATCGTGCCTAGAGTTCGGGCCGGGTGACAACCATGTTGTACTGAGACCCCGGCCTGGCTATGTGCCCAAGGTTCCTACCACTCCCTTTAGAGATCAGGTAGTGAACCTGCAAGCGCTGCCCCTGGAGGAGGCAGACCCAGCCCTGGCTTTGCTCTGTCCCGTTCACGCTCTGCGTATGTACGTGGACAGAACTCAAAGCATCAGGACCTCAGACCAGCTCTTTGTCTGTTTCGGAGGCCAGCAGAAGGGAAAGGCTGTCTCCAAGCAGAGGATGGCCCACTGGATAGTGGATGCCATCGCCTTGGCTTACCAAGCTCAAGGCGTGCCCTGCCCGCTCAGGTTGCATGCACACTCCACGAGAGGCGTTGCATCCTCCTGGGCGTTGGCACGTGGCTCCTCGCTAATAGATATCTGTAGAGCTGCGGGCTGGGCGACACCTAACACGTTCGCTAGATTCTATAGCCTACGTGTAGAGCCCGTGTCCTCCCATGTTCTCACCCTAAACGGGTAGAAGCACTGTGAGTACCGGCTCTGTCGGCTTGCTGCATCCTACTGTGCACCCTTATTACTCCAGAGTCAAAACCTGTTGAGTCCTCCAAACACCCTCGGCCCGGACATGGCGGAGTGTCCGGTGCCAGGCCTTGTCCGCTGAATCCTTGAGAACCGGGTCTAGGCTGGGTCCCATATGTGTGACCCTACGGGGATCCCATATGTGTATATTCTCCACGGCTGCTCCTAAATGGAAGCCCGTGTCTTTCCCTTGGGCTAAGTCACCCATTACTCATATGCAGTACAACCCTCGGGTTTGTCCATATGTCCATTCCCACATAAATCTCCTTAAGAATGTGGCTCCCGCAGCGTTCCCCTCCCTCAGTTCGGGCACGCTTTCCCAGTGTTATCCAATATCTCACTGTATGGGTTATCATGGAACAACAGTGACGGATACTCTCGACGTAAGCCCTCTCCTATCGTCCTTCCAGGCAAGAAGGTGTGGAGGCTTACACGGGGCGCTGGATGGGGTGCAGCAGCTGTGGCGCTTTGGTAGGGATTCCTATTCGTCGTTCACCACGACGTACGTCGTAGTGACCGGACGATAGGGAACGTCTCGGTTACATATGGTAACCCTCGTTCCCTGAGGGAGGGAACGGAGACGTACGTCCCGTCGCCACATCTGCTGCTACCCGCCGGGGCGACCAGCTTTTCAGGCTTGGCTCCTCAGCAAAAAACTGAAGTGCAATCACACCAGCTGCTCGTTAAATACCCGCGCTGCGAGGCTGCGCAGCTGATGCAAATGATTGCACGCCAATGTGTATTGGCTTGTTTTAGTTTCACTCGAAGTAGATTGGCCTCTCTAGCGAGATTCCTATTCGTCGTTCACCACGACGTACGTCTCCGTTCCCTCCCTCAGGGAACGAGGGTTACCATATGTAACCGAGACGATTTGACAGTTGCAGTTTATCTTCTTGACATTCAAACCAATGCAAACTTTGGCTTGTGTGAAACTTTCATGCAGTCAAACACTTGTCAAGTTCTCTGACAATAAATGTGTAGATATACAGTAGACAAAGCAGAGATACTGCAATTCTGCTGTTTCCATTTGAGTTTAAGAAGACTGTAAAAACTGAGACACATAAATGTATGACGGTACTGGCACTCGGTTTAAGGTTAAACCTCCACTCTAGACAAAGGTGAGAGACTCTGTCATATACACAACAGTCACAGCACTGGGGAGGAACTCAATTACTTTATTTCCGGTTCAGCACTACAGGTCAAGTATGCATAGCAACGGTATTGTTTAGATCAACATTGGTTTTCAAGTGAACAACCAGTGGAACATATTTCTGGTTTTGCTTTAACACTTCAGTTAAGTTTAACCACACTGTGTAGCCTGTGTAGTTACACTGGCCCTCATTTATCATTCTTGCGTAGAAACGGGCGTATATATTGGCGTAAGATTATGCTTACACTCCTCTCATCGCCTGATTTATGAAGCTGTGCGTACCTTTGAAATAAATGCCGCGGCTGAAAACGATCGTCATTAGAATAACACGCCCCTATATATTCAAGTCTCCACTTCCCCCACGACCTCATTTTACGCCATGGACACACGGAAGACGGCAAAGAAGAGAAACTTGGATGAGCAAATGACCTATCACAATGCATTATTTTACAGCACGTGTTTTAAAACGATTAGCATTTAATTTCGTATCACGTCACATGTATTGGGGTGTACAATAGTGATGATGATGTGATGTGGAGTACCATTCATTCACATTAATATAATTGCATGACAATTTGTAATATTCTTATTATTATGATTTTTATTATTAATGACGCTTATTGTTATTTAGAAGAAGAATGTCGTTATTATTATTATTTGAATTATTATTATTATTATTATTTAAAAGAAGAAGAATGTCATTTTTATTATTTTGTCAGTCTGAATAATTTTTTGGTCATTGAAAGCCTTTCATTACTGAACAAAAAAAAGAGGTATACTTTGCCTGGAGTGTTATAAAGTTGTGGATGGTTGTCTTTTTTAAAAAAGTCTTTTGTCTTTTATTTTTCGTGTTTGCATTTATGAGGAAAAAACAATGTTACGTGACAGTTATCCATAACGGATGCGACCGCTCTGAAAGCGGCATGCTTTAAAACTTTCACAGAGACCTCAAACAGAAAGCACAAAGCCTTTCTTTAAAGCGAATTTCGTTTTGTATTAATTGTATCTTAATTTTAATCAGTGTTTCATTATCCAATTTTCTGGATTTAATAAATAAAAAGTAAATAGCAGAGATAATCACAACACGGAGGCGCCAGCGCCTGAACTGGAGCTAACGTTAAGCTATCATCCATGAACCGAAACTCAACGTATAAGGTAGCCTACTCGCCTCACACACCTACAAAAAAATTGAAATATATCTATTATCTACAGAAATCTCTACTTTTAAACAGAACCATTGAAAACAAAATAAAACGATGTAATCCATATGAAATGTGCCTATTTCTCTCCGGCGCGTTCACTACTGCGAAGATCGCGAGTCAGACTTAATCTTTGCAGCCGACACAGAAAACCAAATGTTTTTATTTGTTTATTAAGTACAAACAGGCGAGTTATGAAAAATTGAGTGTGAGGGATTTGTTCACTTCACACAAAAAGATCTTGGAATGAGATATGGCTAACTGTAGTAGCGTTCAGTCCACTGTCTATAATAGCCTAATTTAGAGATCACTTTTTTTTTTAACCCGACTACCTACAACTTTAATCGGTTAACGTTGATACGGTCAACCATCGGTCAAACGGTCATCGGTTAACATCCCTATGTTGTTGTTTTTTTTACAGTGGGTCATAATATATCATATCTTTTAGTTTGTCAGTGCGTTTTGTGGTGTTAGGAATTGTTTTTCTGCGCATTTCCACACTAACTCAAAACGTGCGTACATGTACACCACCTCCTGAGCTGGCGTAGGATTTGAGCGTGCCGTACGCCAACGTCCATATTGATAAATCTCAAAGTCACTGTGGTTTTGGGTGTACGCCAGGTGTACGCTGGAAATTTGGTGTACGCACTTTTGATAAATGAGGGCCACTGTGTGGACTTGTGCTGAATACAAATTATTTTACACACACACACACACACACACACACACATATATATATATATATATATAGTAGCCTACATATTGATATAAATATGTATAATGGAGGTGTGACTCATGCTTTAAAAAAAAACAAAAAAAAACCGTAGACTTGTTCTTAGTTAATTTATTGGTAGGTGCGCAAACATGCAAATCCTGACTGAAAAAGATAAAGAATTTCACATCGATATGACTATATTACAGTTTTTTTCGATTGATAAACGACAGTGAGCACAACTGGAGCTACATGTGCAAAACTCTAACTACAGTCTGCACTACCAACAGTCACCTGAGCTAAACAGTTCACATCACCTGCAAAACTCATTCCAAGCAACACAACTCTTAACACATGGCTCAAAACAGGCTCAGTGCAGCCAAACACCTGGGGAAGAACCTTCTGGAGTGCCTTATCCATCCCTTGCAGTCCTCTGGACTCGTGTCCTCACATCCGGCACGCATGGCTTCCAAAAGAGACATTTGGTCATGTGGGTGGTGGAATATGCAGGCAGGTACAAACCCATAAATCTGCGATGTGCTGCAAACCAATCTGTGACAGCTGCAGAGTGGTGAAAAGCAACGTTATCGCAAACTCTGATAAAAACTTGGGGTATTCTTACTGGCTCCCCCTGTTCTGCTGGCACTAGCTGAGTATAGAGCTGTTCTAGGAAAGCTATAAGCCTTTCTGTGTTGTATGAGCCAATGAGTGGTGTGTTGAGAAGCAAACCATCATTGGCCATTGCAGCACACATGGTGATATTTCCCCCCCTTTGGCCTGGAACCTCCACAGTGGCCCTTTGACCTATAACATTCCTTCCTCTGCGCCGTGTTTTGGCAGGTTTGACGGTTAAATCCAGCTTCATCGATAAATACAAATGAATGTGGTGTTTCCAGTGCTTCCACCTCCATTACTCTCTGAAAAACAGTAAGTGCACAGTTTTACTGTAGTAATGCTAGTGTTTTTTTTTACTGTAAATATTTTTTATAGCTGTGTATGAAACCTCAGACGTCTAACCTGGACATATTGGTATCTTTGCTCTTTTACCCGTTCACTGTTTCTCTCGAACGGTACAGTGTATAACTGTTTCATTGTAACTGTTTCTGTAGGACTCGAGCAATAGTTGTTGTGCTGACAGAATTAACATTTTCAAATATATCATTATCAGCCAGCACTCTATCTTGAATCTCCCGCAGTTTTATTGCATTGTTGACAACAACCATGTCAACAATAGCATTTTCCTGCTCATCTGAAAATATTTTTCCTCTTCCTCCTGTTGGGGGCAGCCTTTGGGTCCTGTTGTAAAAATATATTTTACAGTCAAACTTACTGTAATATATATATATATATCTGTGTAAATATTCTATAATTGCAATACAAAATAAATTCCTGTAATGTTTTCATTTACACTGTAAGGATGTAACTCTCACCTGTTTGTAGGATGGAAAATTCGCATTACAGATGCCACTGTGGATCTTTGCAGATTGGGTTGCACCCTCAACCCTGCCTCTCTCAATGAGAGACCATGGTTCATGACATGGTCTATAAGTGTAGCCCTTATTTCATCTGAAATAACAGCTCTTTGTCTTCTTTGTCTTCCTCCACGCATCCGCCCTCTCCTTGCCACCCTTCTCCCTCCACGAACCCGTCTTCCTTGTTCCATTTCCAAAATTAGTCTTTCTGAGCTCTACCTGTGTATATATATATATATATATATATATATATATGTGTGTATGTGTGTGTGTGTGTGTGTGTGTTCACTAACAAGTCTAAAACAAGACACCTGCTTAGCCTTTCATATATGTGTGTGTGTGTGTGTGTGTGTGTGTGTGTAAAACAAGACACCTGCTTAGCCTTTCATATATATATATATATATATATATGTGTGTGTGTGTGTGTGTGTGTGTGTGTGTGTGTGTGTGTGTGTTCACTAACAAGTCTAAAACAAGACACCTGCTTAGCCTTTCAGTTGAAATTGCAATCAGCAGTGTTTGAAAGGCACAAGGCTGAATTATTCTGAAAATATTCTGTTTTGAATGTGTGGTTCACAGTTTTGACAGCAGTGTGTTAGCATTTGAACAAAGTGCTGTAAATCCACAGTGTTGTGCAGGTTGTGGTTAAAGTCATGGGATAAGTGTGTAGAGTTTTGAAAACTGTGTTCAAGCAATGAAAAACAAACTAGAGTTTGGTCCACATGAACTGCTGCTGTGCAGACTGTTAGAGTTTTGCACATGTGACTCCAGTTGTGCCCACTGTCGTTTAGCAATCGAAAAAAAAACTGTAGTGTGTATCCCTTTAAATGCAAATTAACTGCTGCTGCCGGCCCAGGGGGCGTAGCATCACGAGGTCCCGCTCAGAGCCAGGACAATCTCATCTGATAATATCAAAACAGAAACTCTCAGTAGCTGTGTTCATTTCGACTCGAAGTCGGACAATAATGCCCACAGAGCCAGAGAATATATGCTGTATGGAGATAGAACAGGTATAGTTTAGTTTAATTACGGTTATTTGTCATCTGCTTTTATCCACTATTAATACAAGCCTGCTGTAGCAAACCCCATCCGAATGATGACCAAAATACACTGATGAGTTCAATTAAGTTTATTGTACCTCACACAAAAGATGAAGCCTTAGTTTTACTCCAGAAAATCACTGTTAGAGCCGAATAAACACAGTATTTATGCGCATTAAAGTCTTATCCATAAACTCTCTCTGTCCCCCTTTCATTATCATGGAACATACACAGTGAAATACACAAAACACTTGTTAGAACTAACAGTAAACAAATATATACACAACTTTTCAGTGGGTGCTTAATCAACTGGTAAACTGTATATCCACGATTGGATGAGCTGTCATAAAGTGCGCGCTCTCACTTTCATTTTTGCCGTGATCAGTAACGTTAGGCCTGTCACTCCGGAGAGTGTAAGCTGGATCACAAACAGTACTGATCCATGCTCGAGTAACACCGAGAGTAAATGAAGACTGCTAAGTTCATTCTTACATCCAACAACAAAATACCTCAATCGCTTAGGAGACATTCTTGTCTACAGTTGCTCAGCGAGGAAACAATGGCGGACTGTGTCCAGCTCACTCAGGGTGGGTCTATGCTCAATCTGCAGTGTCAAGGGGCAAGTGTCAGTGGGAGGGGCCTGTGCAAAGTGACGTCACATTGCCCCGAATCTTAGAACAGCTCGTTCTGAGACAGTGCTTAAATGGGTATTTCAAAAAAAGCACTTGGTGGATTTTTATCATTATAGGGTGGTTGTGTACACACACTGCCAACATACATTTATGTTCAAACACCATGTAAAAGTGAATTTTGCATAATAGGTGCCCTTTAATTGATTACACTTTCAATAAAACTTTCAATTGGTTTGTAAACAGTGATTTTTTAAACACGTTTGGCTCGAGTTACGAAAAGCTTTGTTTCTTCCATCACTTATAATTTTGATTATATATGTTATATATTAATACCAATAATAATAAATAAAATAAAAAATCTATAGTCAGTTTTGCTTATGGTTTAAAGGTATAGCGGAGGATCTTTCCAAATTTTAGATAAGACCCGCCCTCTCCACTTTTTGAAAAGTTTGATTGATTCACCAGAATGATTGACAATTAGGAGGACCAATAGTTTAGACTACCCACCAGGAAGTAAAACATCCTCCGCTATACCTTTAACTGAATCATCGAAGGTCAGAAGCAAGTACATTGGTAAATAAAGTGAGATTAAATGCATAAAAAATTATGTTTTGTTTAACATATTTAGTTATTGTCGGTAAGCGTTGTCGGGAAACTCAATTTGCGTATCTACCCCGAATTGATAAAATAAAATTAAATTCTGTATCAAAAATTATAAGGAAACACCAGTACTTTGTTTAGGCTTGGTTTGTAGGGAATTACAAACCTGCGTACATATATTCAAACGCACATAACTATAGAACCAATTCTTAATGCGCATGTGAACGCCATCAGCGTTTCTCACAGGTTCGCGTTTAAAGTCTATGTAGAGAGAATGGTGTCGTCTTAGCGGCCCCTAATTTAATAACAAATGATTGTTGTGACGGAACCGAATCAATCATAACTAACCTTAGCTGGAAATAACTTTACTAAAGAACCGCTATAAAGCCAAAACAATCTCTGTTACCATAAATTATACGTTTATCTCTGTAAAGCTGCTTTGAAACAATCTACATTGTTAAAAGCGCTATATAAATGAAGATGACTTGACTTGACTTGACTTGACTTATTGGAGGTTTGCATAGTATTATGATTCTGCATTTCACTGATTTGATTCATTTTAAGGAATAATGAATCTTTTTTTGTGTGCATGTGAGATGAGTAAATGTCACGTTACACACAACACCTCTGCACATGGATTTATCTCAACATGGGGACCGGAGAGTGTCAGACAATAAATGGGGAAACAAAGTAACTTGCATTACTTATTTGAAAAAGTAACTCAAATATTTTTTTGTAAATTTTAAAAGTAATGCGTTACTTTACTTGAAAAAGTAATCTGGTTACGTAACTCAAGTTGTAATGAGTTACCCCCAACACTGCCCTCACATCGTTTTTGGTAAACATATACACACATACATTATACAGTACATACATGCATAAACAGCACATCTGTGTACTGACATTTAATTGGTGTGCACATTCTGAACGCCACTGTCTCATCATCATATCCAGCGCCTTCCTTATACTTGCTGAATAGGCCTACATTAAAAGGTTATTTGAATAGTATCTGAGGGATTCATTGGGTTTATAAATATAACAACTGCATCCTCTTGAGGGCAGAAGAGGAAACATATTACACACTGCAGTCCTGTGTTGCGTCCCATGATGTGAAGAGCTGTGTTAGGATTGAGTTTTCACATCAAGCACCACTTGCTAGTAAATAAAACTCATCAGATAAAGGCATCAGGTCAAACCTGTGCAAACTATTGAAGAACAATCAAACTGAATGCCTGTGTGTATTTCAGAAACAGTGTGATGATTATAGGCATCACAAGCATTTTGTCCACATACTAAGACAATATACAAAACAAAATGCTGTGATACAAACAAAACAAAATGCTAATACATACAATACAGAAGAATATTTCAAAAGAAGAGAAATACAAACCTGGTGGCCATGACAAAAGAGGACAATAACATCAATACTAAATAAAATTTACAAATCAGTGTACTTTTTACCATTTCTGTAAAAATTATTTTATCAAACTTTTTTTTAATTGTGTGTATATATGTAATTTAATGTTAGCAATGCTTTGGCAATGTAAAGTTTTTTACCATTACAATAAAGCCACTCGAATCTTGAATCTATCAGCATTTTATTAATATAAAGAATAGATGTATACAGCAAAACTAAAGTAATGTACGTGTGCCGACAAAAAATAAAACAAGCAACACGCAACTGAACCTGCATGCTGATACTGTATGATTATAAACAAAGTTTGAAAGGCAAATTCATTGCAAGACTGTGAGCTTTTGCTTTCTCTCTCTTTAGTTGAATAAACAAAACATACTACTTGTACTTTAGTTTCTCCTCCCATCAGTCTCTTCCTCCTCCCATCAGTCTCTTCCTCCTCCCATCAGTTCATCAGAGAATATCAGCCTCAGTCTCTCAGAGATTGTTCAGTCTGTCAGGATGAAAACAAGAGAGAGGAACTGTGAGGAAGATCTTTCTGGACTGAGATCAGATATGAAAAAGAAACAGGTAATATCTGTTGTAGAAGATTAATATGTTAATTCATTTTTGAAAACCATTTTTAAAAGCCAGGCTGTATTTCCTTGATAACTTCAATTCTCTCTCTTTCTTTTTTCTCTGTAGGTCAGAATGAGGATGTCACTGGAAGCTCTGTGTTCTTGTCCTTCTCTTACAGTGTTAAAGTCAAGACATGACATGACATATTAAAGACTCAGTGATGGCAGCAGTATAAGAAGACATCATTCAGAGAAATGTTTCAGGATCCAGAACACAGTGTTTTCTCAGAGGAGTTTAAGAAAGAAGCTTCACTCAGATACTCATGTAAGTCTGAGAACATTTACTCATTTACTGCTGTTCATTTCACTAATACTGGATCAGACGTCACATCAGACAGAAGGACGAGTAAAGCATCTTTATTATAGCCTATACATCAAACGTGATTATTTTTCAGTGAAACAAGCACAATATAATTGTATACACAATATTTGGTATACTAAAGTAAAAAAAAAAAAAAAAAAAAAAAAAAAAAATATATATATATATATATATATATATATATATATATATATATATATATATATAATAAAGGTGTTAAATAATTCGAGTGTTAAATAAATGTATTGGTTTACTATAGGCTACATGGTAAAAAAAAAACAAAAAAAAAAACATCATATTATAGCCTATGTAATTTAATTGTGAAATAAATGTATGGTTTTGGCAAGTAAAAACTATGAATTACCATATAATTAAAGGCGGGCATACACTGTGCGATTTTCGTCCGATTTTGAGCCAAATTCTGTCTCGTGCGACTCTTTTTCGGGTCGAGCCGATTTTCAACTTTGTCATGCGTCGTTTGTCGTGCAGTGTAGGAAACGAGAGGCGATTAACCTCTCCCCACCGGCAATCGGATGGTCGGATGAATTTCTGGCATGTTAGAAATTTTGGTCACAGTTGAAGCAGAGCTACGAACCGATTGCCCTAAACTCAGTGTTTTTTCCCTCACTGCGCCTCCGCGAAAACAGAAGTTTCATCTGCAGAAAAAAAAAAAAAGAAAAAAAAAGAGGGAGATCTTCAAGTTCTGTAGTTCAAACTAGCTTCAAATTGCTGTTGCTTACATCCAGTTCGTGTTGCAAAATGGATTAACCATTACCCACTTCTTCCAAGCCACCTGCGATAGGCTACACTTTTTTGCCTCTTTTATTAATATGTTAAACAATGTTTTTGAAATAAAGCTGTTTTTAATTTTCAATGATGAATTATTGCAGTGTTCGGACATATTATAGACTGTTAATAATAAGTATATGCCTATAGTTCATTGTAATCGACCTTAATGTTTTAGACAATTTTCAATGAGTTAGCTTATGTAATATTTTATTATCCTCTCATCCTTGGTTATGCGGTGATGCGCTATGAAATTATTGCGTGGCAATTTAATTATAATAGCCTATCAATTTATTAATAAAAGTAGCCTAGGCCTTCCCTAATAATAATAATAATAATAATAATAATAATAATTTAATACATAAATTGGAAATGCTAAATCATCTTGATATTGATTGCTGATGCTTGTTTTGAAAATATCTCTGGATACATAATATCATCTATAGGCTCAACCCGGCACAAGGGTTTATCGCGCTGATTCGTGCATATTTCACACGTATAGTGTGAGCCGTGAAGTCGCAGCTCGACGTTCAGACCGTATAGTGTGAGCCGTGAAGTCGCAGCTCGACGTTCAGACCGTATAGTGTGAGCCGTGAAGTCGCAGCTCTACGTTCAGACCGTATAGTGTGAGCCGTGCAGTCGCAGCTCGACGTTCAGACCGTATAGTGTGAGCACATAAATCTGAGCTTTGGCTTTACATCGCATGCGATCTACTCGTTCAGTGTGAGTATAGATACCTTGCTGAAATCGCAGTGTATGCCCGCCTTTAGGCAGTAAAAACAGTAAAAGGACATTCAAGTCGTTACACATAGGCCTATATGATTACATTTGTTATGAATAATTCTTATTAGTAATGTATACATTAGTGTGTTTTGAGTGATATTTGATGTAAATTAATAAATGTTTACTGCATTATTTTAGTGTTGTGTGTTACCCTGAGGGTGTTTTGTATTTGTGTTTGATGCTGCACCGTCTATATGAGTATTAATCATGTTTTATTACCAGGCCATTTCTATTGTGCTACCTGTATTATTATGGTGGTTATTGTTACATTTTAAAGTAAAGGCACATTTTTAACGTTAAAGTAGGTATGTTAACATTATACCACTTAATGAAATATAAAGTTGGCACACTGTTAAACTGGAACTAAACTGGAAGATATTTTTTTACAGTCTAATCTAACCAATGAAAATGATAAATAAAATGCTTTTAAAATAGAATAAACAATAAAGATAAAATAAAAAGCGTTTATCATTTATTTTATTGATGAATTAAAGTGTATATATGACAGACAGATCACAGATTAGAGATTCAATTACTAAGATCAGAAATATTCTGATAATGGTGAAAATTCAGCAGAAGATCAGGAGTCTTGATTATAGCCTACCGAAGTAAATTTAAGATGAACGAATATCTGCGCATGTCTGATCATTCACGTGATTTCTGTTGACGTCATTTACGTCTGATGTCATGACGTAGAACGCATGGAGTGCGGAAGCTGAAGAGCTACGATACTTTCTGTTGAAAAACTAGTATTTCACCCTAATTAAAAAAGTATTTAATGCAATATAGTCAAATAAAATATATATTGATAATATTGTTCCACCATGATAATAAGGTATGTTTGCTGAATGCAGAATATGAAACGCTATTTGCACACACATGTACTTCTCAGCAGTGAAGGCCTGATGTAACGTTATCTTGTTGCTCGGGTTCGTGTTTATCCTGCTGTGTTTTGGTTGCCAAATGCTTTATTTTAACTAGAATTAAAAGGGAATTTTTAGTGTTGTTAAAATATTAAACATGAATTGGTTAAGTAATGATTATAAAGTTTATATGCATAGTTTATCTGCTGTAAGCCTGTAACTATTATTTTGATTAAGAGCAGTTAGCATTAGCACATTTATTTGTATTTATTTTTTGGTAAGTTACAGATAGTTTTATTTGATAGTAGTTTTATTTGTAGTGAATTCAAGGTTTTATCAATAGGATAAGAAGGGTAAAGTTGTCCATTTAAGAACATTTACTGCCAGTTTGTAACATATTTAGAGATGAAATCTGTGATCAGTAATAAAAACTCAGTATGGGAGGGACACACTATCCTATCTTACCATCTTACCTTTATGTGTGTTATGTGGGAATCAAACTCATGACTTTAGTGTTTGTACCGTACTATTCAAGTTGAACCAAAGGAAGTTAAATAAACTTTTTTCTGTTTTTTTTTTTCTGTTTCTGCAGTTGCGGCTTCATCTGTGTGTTTGTGGTGCTGATAAACAAAGGTGAGCATCTGAACAAACTACAGTTGAAAGATAAATGAATGCATCTGACTGTTAAAGTACATTTACAATTAAAGTTTGTGTTGTTTCAGTGTCTCTGCAGGAAACAGTAGAGGCTGTTATTGGTGGTTCTGTTCTCCTGCCGTGTTCTTCCACTGAACATGATCATAAACTTCAAGATATTAATGTGTTTTGGAGACACAATGGCAAGATTGTGTGTGATATAATTCCCAGCAGTCGTTCACTAGAGAAACAGGATCCAGAGTATAAGAACAGAACTGAAACTTTTCCGGAGGAGTATGAGAGAGGAAACTTCTCCATCAAACTCCACAAACTTATTTATGCTGATGCTGGAGAATACACTTGCTTCATCTCACACTCATCTGAACAACCTACTCTACAGCTGAGCATTATGGGTGTGTGAAAATAGTAGATTAGGGCATAAAGTTTTTAACTGAATTAAAGTTGTTTGCTTTAAAATCTAAATACTGCAAGTAGTTGATCCCTTATTTGATGTTCATTAGTGATGTTTCAGTCTGAATGTTTCTGTATATAAATTATAGTTGGATCTGTTATCTTTACCACTGTGAGGTAAAATGTCCTGTTATACTTTTTTGTTGCAGAATCAACAGCAGGAACAGTAACCATATCGACTGAACAAGAAAACCAAGTAGAAACAGAACAGCACAGTGTGGAAACATCATCGCCTTCGCTCGGGGTTGGCATTGCATCTGGAATTATAGTTACAGTTATAGTTATAGTTATAGGTTTCATTGTAGCTTGGCAGATAAGAAAGAACTCAAGCAGTCGTAGGGCAGACAGACACGACAAGAGTTCAGACAATCATGAGGTTGAACACATGAATCAGTTATAGCTGATAGTAATGATAAAGCTGTTGGTACATGACACAACTGTATAACTGTAACAGCAGCAACTGCATGAGCTTTAGCGCTAAACACAGAGTCAGTGGAGGAGGTTGTGCTGTCATTTTTGCTGCCACAACTTTTAGATAGAAAAAGTTAGAAATAAGCAGAAGACTGTAAAGGATTTGGTTGAATAAGAGAGAACAGAATATAATCATGTAGATTGAGTGTGTGTGTGTTGCTGTATTTACCGCTGATCACATTAAGCCTATAACAGTTTTATTTTACAGCTGTTAGGATGTATTTTGGGAAACAGCATTCTTCCTTTCATTCATCCATATGTGTTTGTGTCATACCTGTAAATATAGGACAGAAGGTCAGGCTAGCACTACAGTATATACAGTGGAAGTTGTTTAAAGCCACAAATGGTGGTAAAGGCTCTACGATCTACTTAAGCTTACGATGCTTTTGGGAAACGCAGACAAGATTCACAGAACAGTGTTTATGTTGGTAACTCTGCCCAGTCTAAACAACAGCAGAATATAAGTTACTGACCTGATCATAAGACATGTTTTCTTAAATATCTGTCTTTCGTTATTTATTTATTTGTTTGTTAGGAGTGAGAGAGTTTAATGTTGTTAATGTTGTTGAGTCGATCTCCTGTAACCTTGGGATCAGAATGTAGGAACATTTCCTGCACGTAAGAGAAAACTATCATGTTTTGATAGATCATAAATAGAAATTGAAATTATGACATAAAATGTAAATTATGCAATAAGTCAGAATTATGAGAAGAAAGTTTCAATTATGACTTAAAAAATTGAAATAATCATATAAAAAAAAATCTAAATTGTCCTGATAATGATAAAGAAGTCAAAAGTGCTGCACCTCAAACCATCAGATTAATCTGTGCAGAAAAGCAGAGCGACTCACAACTCTTGTATTTACCAGAACTTAATGTTCCTCCACAAGTATTTTATTCTGCAACTGCTAAAGGACCAAATGTTACATATTCTAGCCTTAATGACTATATTTATATTTTATACCCTTTATGATTATCACTTTTAAGTGTTTTTACTTGCCATTGAATAAAGTGTGCTATACATAACTTTGCCTTATCTTTCCACTTTGTAAGTTAAATTTAATTTGTACAGTTTTCTGATGTAAAAGACACTGTTTTGTCCTGTTATTTTCTTGTGATCAAGACCCAATAAATTGTTTTGATGAAAACGATGCATCTCTCAGAATTGTTTGGATATTTACAATCTTATACTTTCTGCTAACACCAAATGTTTTGCATTTACATTTATAAATTTGGATGACGCTTTTATCCAAAGTGTGAAAGCAGAAATGTGGTTTCTGTTTAAAACAAAACAACAAACAGCACATCAGTGGTATATGAGTTTAGTTTGGTTCACACATTTGGATAAAACTCAGTATCTGAACGCCAGTGTCTCCTCATCACATCTAACCCCTTCCTGACACTTGGTGTGTTTTGGGCAGTTCACTGGGGCTCTTTGAGGGGTCTGTGAGGGTTTGAATGTTCTCAGCACCAGTGTATATGTGTGTATGACAAACATCCTGATGCTCAGAGTTTCCACATTAACACTCTCCTTATGAGTACATGTAACGCATCATATACTGGCATCAGGTCAAACCTCTGCAAACTATTGATGAACAATCAAACTGAATGCCTATTCAGAAACAGTATGAAGATTAGGCATCAAAGTATTTTAATATACTGTAAAACACACCGCAAAATGCAATAATACATACAATACAAAAGTCAAAAAGAAGAGAAATACAAACCCGTCAGTCAGGTTTGTGAGTTCCTGTCATGATAAAAGTAACCAGTGAAATATGACAATAATATCAACCCTGAATAACATATATACAATAAAGCATTGGATGTGCACCTTTTTTGCCTGTTCTGTCTCAATATTTTATCAAACTTTATTTTTATTTTTGTATTTGCATAAATATGTCTCTGTCAGTTTCTCTGTAAGAATGATCAGAATGAGGATGTAACTGGTAATAATATACAAAACCATGACATGACGGTGTATATGGGACACACTGTACCTGCGCACTCACTCACACATCTAGTCTGACAACAATCCTGAATCTCTGAATCTCTCCTCCCGTCAGAGAATACAGTCTCTTGTTGTACAGTCTTACTTTTGAGCTCATTTGAAAGGCAAATTCATGAAAAGGTCAGGCTGTATTTCCCTGTTCTTTTCCATTCTCTCTCTCTTTGTTCTCTGTGGGTTATGATCAGGATGTCACTGGAAGTTCTGCAATCTTGTCCTGCTGTTACAGTGATGATAAACTAAAGTCAAGACATAATAATGTATTAATAATAATAATAATAATAATACATTTTATTTGTAATGCACTTTATATTTAAGCAAAAACCCAAAGTGCTACAATTTAGAAACAACCAAAATAAAAAATCATCCAAAAACTCTTCTAAAAAGGTGAGTTTAAGACCATAAAGACACTGTGTGTGAGTGAGACAGGGAGCCAGTGGAGTGATTTGAGGATGAGGGTGATATCAGGATCATCAGGATCCTAGCAGCGCTGTTCTTTATTAAGACTCAATGGCAGAGGGAATATAAGACATCATTCAGAGAAATGTTGAAGTGAAACAGGTGAAGTAAAGACTGCTACTGTTTATGACGTCCAGAATGTCCTTCACTATTCAAAAAATGTCCTCACTAGTAAAACCTGTTAAACACCAGCTATAGTGAGCCGGATCTCACTAGTTAAAATAGCTTATAAACAGGACAGATCATGTTTCTATTTAAATCTAATGATCACTATCATCACTTACAAAACATGAGATCATTTATCAACAAGGACATCTTATCCCGTCTGTGTGGGAATCAAACTTTGACTCTGTCATTATTACTAGAGTCATGATCTACAGCTCGAGTTACAGGAACTTACACTGTTTCTGCAGTTGCTGCTTAATCTGTGTGTTTGCAGTGCTGATAAACAAAGGTGAACATCTGAATAACTCATTTAATAGTCAAATTCAGGCCACATGAAGTAATGTCAGTCTTGTGTTTGGACAGTTTGTGTTGTTTCAGTGTCTCTGCAGGAAACAGTAGAGGCTGTTATTGGTGGTTCTGTTCTCCTGCCGTGTTCTTCCACTAAACATGATCTGAAACTTCAAGACACTGATGTACACTGGAGAGACAATAATGACAAAATTGTGTATAGTATAATTGAGGATAATTATTTAGTGTCTGGACCCGGAGTACAAGAACAGAACTGAAACTTTCCCTGATGAGTTTCTGAGAGAAATATCTTCTCACACACACTCAACAACCTGATGTAGAAAAATACACTTGTTTCTTCACAAACCATTATTCTGAACAGGAGACTTTAAGCTGATCAATAGTGTGCAAAACTGGTTGATTAATATATGATTTTTACTTTAAAAAGTTGTATTAAATCTAAATACAATAAGTGTTTGACCAACTAGTGATCCTCCAGTCTGAATGCTGCTGTATGTAAATGATAGGAAAATGATAGGAAACAGGAAACAAATCCACTAAAAACTAAGCAGAAGATACAGGAGAAGCAGACAGTGTAAATATAATGACCTTTAATATTTGTGTTGCATCAGCTGTATTATCTGCAGTGCTTATGATTTGTTTCATCATATTTCTCTTGAAAAAAATACCTTATTTTAAGGTGTCATTGTTACAGTGTTATTATATATTTAAGTACTGAGTAATATTAAGCAACTACATGTACTCAGAGTTAGGGTAGGATTAGGATTGGGTTGAGGGTTAGTTGCATGTAATTATGCATAATTTACTGTTATTACTATGGTAAGTACATGTAACATATGTAACAAGGGCACTGTAAAATAAAGTGTTACCAAAAATAACTCAAGCTGACTCTATCTGGATTTTATCTTAATTTATAGATCTTTAATTGGTTCTTCTCTGGTGCAAAATACATTGTTTTGTTCCATTATATTCTTGCCAAATGCATCACATTGTTTTTATTGAGTAGCCTAACACAATAAGATCTTCACACACTGAATAAGGAACATGATTTTGCTGTATCTAAAAGAAATGAGTTTGTCAATGAGTTTCCATCTTTACCACAAGTGTTCTTTGTCACGCTGCGTTTGACAGTATTAAATGTATTGTGTATCATTTCATGTTAGTACTGCACATCATTTACCAAACATGTTCATTAATTCCTGATATCACGTCAATTAAAACAATGTATTTGTACACAGTGTGCAAAATATAAAACAGATAAAAACTGCTACACAGCTCTAACACTAATACTGGAAGATCATTTTATATTTATCATTTTATATTTATTAAGATTAAAACTGCACATCGTTTAGACAAAAATGATTAATTCCTGACAGCACATCAAATTAATAATTTTTTTGTCCCAAATCCCATTATAACTTTGTTCATGTCTTACTGTACGTCACTCACTCCAGGATACTTCTGTCTTGTGTGCTGAATATTGCAAAATTTTGACACGTAACTTTTCATGCACAATGATAACTGCTTAATCAGAAGAGGAACAGAGTGAACCGAGCAAATGATCATAATATCCAGAGACATGGTGTTGGGCTCTTTACAGTAACTGGGGCTCTTTGAGGGCCAAATGAGGCTCTTGATGTATTTCAGTATAGAAATCTGTGGAGAAATAGGACTGGACTCTTCTTACTTGTGGCAATGTTTACAGAAACACTATTCTGATAAATCATCAAACAATGGCATCAGGTGATCCACTTCTGCAAACTAAAAGAGACAAAGACAAACTGAACGTATCTATGTATTAAGAACCAGACTGACTAGAACAGGCTTCAGTTAGCATTGTGTTCATATAACACAAAAACACAATACAACAATGCTGTAATACATACACTCTGCTTTTGCACACACACACACACACACACACACACACACACACACACACACACACACACACACACACACACACACACACACACAAGCGCACACACACACACACACACACACACACACACACACACACACACATTCGCAAACACAAATTCAAATGACTTTATAAGGGGATTTTAGCTAGACATTGATGTGAGCTGGAGACACAGAGTCAGTGAATATTGTGTGTGATATAATTCCCAGCAGAAAGTCAGAAACCGTGTTCAGACTATGAGAACAGAACTGAAAGTTTCCCTGGTGATTTTCTGAGTTGAAACTTCTCCATCAAACTCACCAATCTTCAATACACTGATGAGGGAAAATACACCTAAAATCACAAACTCACCTGAACTTCAGACTGTACAGCTGATCATCAATGATGTGTGAAATTGGGTAATTTGTGAGTTTGTGTTGTAAAGTTCCAGACATTGTTTAAATCTTCAGTATTCTCAGGTATATTCACAGCTTTGTGTTTCATTGTGCGCAGACAATCTCTTTTTCATCTGTTGAAGTTTTTGGATATTTATTTGGTTGTTTATATTGGATATTTTAATAAAATTAAATGGTTTCTCATAACCAAAACAATTAATTAAAAAATAGGTATACACTTCCCTTACATGGTTTCTACTAGGAAAAACACACACCACAAGGATTCTCTGAAAAGAATGTTTGAATTCCAAATAAATGTCTTCTCATCATATCCAACCTACACTTTGTAGACACTGAATATACAGTTTATTTAAAGGTTTACTATGAAAAGTATCAGAGTTGTACAACTGGCTTAGATTGTGGAGAACTATCACTATCATCCTATTGGAGGCAGAAGAGGAAACTGGATATTCTCGCCAGAATATGTCTTGCTTTGGTTTGGCCATGAAGACATCGACCTTAACCTTCATTTTGTAGTATTTTTTAATAATATATGGAAAATTAACAAGTGTCAATGGTCAAGACAAACCAAACATGCAAGAATAAAAAATATCAGTAAAACTTTGTAAAGACATTAAAGCCAAACTGGAGTTGTGTTTTGAGGCAGTGGACTGGGGCTCTTTGAGGGTCCATGAGGGTTTAATGTTCTCTAAGAGCCCGAGCCGGATCTCAGCATCAGAACATCATAAACACATTGAACTCTCTGTGTGTGTGTGTATGACAAACATGGTGCCCTGGGTTTCCACATCAACACCACTCCTTACTAGTCAATGAAACACATCAAATAATGGCATCAGGTCAAACCAGAAACAGTATGATGACAATAGGAATCAAAAGCATTTTGTTCATATAGTAACACAACACAATTATACAATACAAAAGAACTGTATGTCAAAATCAGGAGAAATGTTAATGTTATAACAATACATTAAAATATATAAAGATGTATAAGCCAAACAAATATCAATAAATAAATAAAAAGTTAAACTGAAGTAAAACAAGCAAACACACACAACCAAACCTGCATGCGTATATGACTATAAACAAGACTGCGCGGTTGAGATGTTGAATGAATTTGCCAATCTCCACTGTTGTTAATGGATTGTTGAAGACTGACTTTATCCTGTTCACTGATAAAGTGGCAAAACAGTGTGTTGTGTTCTCACTGTCACATGACTCTGGTGTGTACAGCTCCTCATAAAACAAAAACTAAACTGCTTGTCAATGCTTAACTGGTCTGTGGTTATTGTGACATCTAAATTTCTGCTATATAACTAGATTCATTTTTCTGTCTCAATTGGTGTGAATGCAACTTTCTAGCCTTTTCCGCCATAATTGAATTCTTGCTGTTTAGATCACAGATATAACCTCTCCTCTGCCTCTATGGTTAAGGTATCTCTGACTGTAATACTCCTCTCTCCTTATATAGGGCAGCGGTGGAGATCTAGAATGCTCTTGATCTATATCGTTTATCCTTGAGATAATCTGATTGCCCAACTCCATTCCTTTTTTTTGTGTCATGCCCGCACTGTATGAAATGCAGTTTGTTTCAAGAAAGTAATATATCTGATTAGATACAATTCAACAAACTTCTAATTTGCCAGTAATCTAGAGTTGAATCTCCACACTCCCCGGGATGGTGTGTTGTTTTGAAAGAAGAGAATGATCACTACAATACCTGTGTATTCACATAATCTGAGTAATGGTAACATTCTCTTGTCTGTAAAGATGAAGTCAATACTTGAATAGATCTGATGAGTTGCAGAAAAATGCCTTGAAGTTTGGTTTCATATATTTCCATGCATCAAACATACCGCAAGTTTGCAGAAGCTCATTGAAATATCGATCTGATTTAGTGCTGTTATATTTGCACAGCATTTTATAATTGTCATGGTTTGTTGTTGCATTAAGCGCACAACGAAAGGGGTATAAAAACAGCCTTTATTAAATCCACACAGAAACTCATGAGATCGCAGGAGGAACCCATAAACACAACCACGTTTAACACTGATGATACCAGACCAAAGAACTAGAGAAACACAGGCCTTAAATACATGAGGAGTGTAATCAATGTCAAACGGACAAGAGGTTAATTAACATGCATTGTCATGACCAAATAAACAAGTAATTAATTAAATATGAATATCAGATGTCACTAAAATTTTATTTGAAATAGTCTTGTTCCTTTTGTATGTATAGAAAAATGTGAAGGGCACCAAGAGCATTAGATAGGACATGTATATTTATATTGTTTATGGAATTACATTGCATTCACACGCAATATGTAAATGTAATTGGCGTGACCCCACAGATTTGTGAACAAACATTTTTTTGTACCTACCTATCTCTTTGAGTTTTGCTGAGAAATCTTGTGTAATCTCGATAGCAGGATTTGTGGTATCGGACCTCGATTGCTGAAATGCAGTCTTTGCATGTGTGTCAGAATGCTCTCATCTGATTTCATTTCAGCTGCCTCACGAAGAAGTCCTATATTAAAGATATGAAGAATAAATTATAAACCCAGTTGGCAATATATTAGCTTGCATAACATTCAATTCAAGTGAGTAAACATAGGCCTACCTGCATTTTCTGTCTCAGACTGCACCAACTAGTCAAGCTGGCGCTTTCTGTTGATTGTAATAAACCGATCCAACATTTAGCAAATTATGCACAATTTAGGCAGAACGTGCTGGCTTGTTGATGGCTTTGAAGAAGTGGTTGTCATCAAGCTGTACTTGGAACGCGGGCCTCTTTGGCGAAACTGTTTCAGAGCCTTCAACTGGGGTTACAAGTCTTTTCAACCGTTCAGTGTTATCTTGGCGCTTTAGTGCACAAGTCAATCGTTTTTTGTCTATAAAACGCCGATAGCAGGCCGGGTGAAACCCGTAGTTTGTTGGGACATCAGAGACCGGTTTGTCCAGGAGGGCAATATGTTTATTAACAATAAAAAGCTCCGTAGTGTGCGACGTTTTGAGCCATTCCTTCGCACATTGCTTGATTTTTTCCCATCGGACTTCAGTAAAGGGCTGCGGACCTTTCCCACCATCTTTTCCGACATGAAGAATACACTTTACGGGTGTTAATCGAGCTTGATCGCCGCTATCAGATGAAGATGCACTGCTTACGTCCTCCTCCATGTTTACATGTGCGTAGTGATATTGGCTTGATTTCGGCTGTGACCTACTTACATTTTCGATGCTGATTGGTTGAAAATCTAGCTCAACCGTTTTACATGTCTCAATACGCAGTCAATATAGTGCGCCAATAAATTACAATTTCTCATTAACTGCAGGATAATGCGTGGAGAACTTTTTGCTTGGATACCTTTTATTAACGTTGAACATATTGAGCAAAAGAAAAATTAGTGCCCCGTTTGTCGGAACGAAACCCTATTTCTAGGCCTCTTTTAGGCTACTGACAGCGGCCTATAGGAGGATCTTTGTTGACATCTTTGTACGCATGCGCGAGTGGTTGTGTGGCAACAAAACAAACAGTATTGCGGGCAGTAAAGACGCGACGAGCATTTTCAAGAGAGTTAGCGGGCGAAATCCACAATATATAAGCACTTTAACATCTGAAGACCGGAGGAGGTTTGGAGAGAAGCTCAAAATTTGTATTGGTGACAAAATCGAAGTTATTCAAAGCCCATATGAGATCTGGGATGACAAAAAACGTTGGTCCGACTTGCCCGTGTCTTGGCCACCAATCTGCTGGGGAGACATTTATTCTTATTTAATAGAAACCCCTGGACCCTTCACTCATGAAAGATTAAAGGCTTTCAAAAGTCTGGAGGCCTATGATTATTTTGTTTTTTCGAAAAGTTGGGCCGATCTTTTCTGCCAAACAGAAAGCAGTGATCGTGCTAAAAGCAGAGGTTAGAACAGCCTTTTCTTTTGCTTTTAAGTTTTGCGATCCAGAATAGCCCATTTTGATGTGAGGAACATAGTCTGGGTGCTGTGGATCGCGGTTTGGGACACCTGAATCAGAACGCGAAAACATATGACTCGGTTGATTTGACTCAGTTTTATTATTTTTTTTATTCAATCTTCTATAAATACATAGTCACTAAGACTTAGGCCTACCATGAACAAAATGAGCCTCACAAACTCGATCAGTAACGTTAGCTGCAGGAATCCAGGCTTTCTTCGGAGCGTCCAGGTTCAATCGCCTAATTGCACGCAACCATTTCTTTCGTTTTTCGCGATCCTTTTCGGAGGGAATTCGAAAAAACTTTTTATCAGGCCCCCAACGAGCCGTACTCGACCACACAGCAAGAGTGAACCATCCTCTTCTCTAAATCCTCCTCCAAACGTGCAAAACAATCAAATTACAGGTATCTAGCGGTGTTTCCTGCCACACGATTCCCATGATGCAACGCGACAAACATAAACAATGACGTCACAAAAGATCCGCCTATACAGTGGCGTAACTTTGTTTTAAAAAGTGGGTGGGACGGGTTTAAAAAAAAAAAAAAAAAAAAACGGGGGGGGGGGGGATTTATGAATGCTAAATCATAAATCGATGTATGTACAATAACATGTCCAGCAATCGATTGAAATAGTGCATGGGTTTAATTTGTCGTTTAATGAGGTTTGATATATGTTGGTGTGGGTAAATCCGTTAGAAAAATATGTATATTGAAATGGTCCAGTGGTAGAGCTTTTGCCAAGCGTGTCAGAGGTTGTGGGTTCTAATCCGCACTCGTATATATATATTTTTTTTCTCATTAAAACCCATTATGTTTATCAGTGGTTGTATATCAGGCAATCATACTTTTGTATGCATTTTGTTTTGTAATTTCACCGGAACGAATAGAGAGTCTCCACAACGGATTGAAGCACGCGTCCGAGTGATGACTGTGCGCGAGCCACAAGAGAACACAGTATCCATGCCTGTGTCTGTATCTGTATCTGCTCGCAGCGACAACGAGCACTTTGATCACTTGATTTCAAAAACAACACATTTCAATGCTAGATCGCCTCTTACAAACGAACTAAATGAATGCTCTGCTAGTTAACTGGAGATGTTTTATTTATTTGTATTGGTACATTCGTGCCGCGAGATATTTCAAAAGTGGTGGGGACAATATCGACCTTAGCAAAAAGTGGTGGGGACATGTCCCACCCGTCCCACCCGCAAATTACGCCTATGGGCCTATAACATTAGAATAACATTCTGATCATATTCTAACATTTCATCATGTTGAGCTGTATAACATTGATTAGTTTTACTGTATGTACATTTGCTCACCTGTCTAATAAAGTACATGCAAGAGTGGCGTCTCTGTTTGTCCTGATGGAGTTTGGGATCCTTGCCACTGTTGCACTATACAAACTATACAAGACTTGAATAGCCTCTTATTGGGTTGATTAGCACTCCATTAAACATGCCCTGCATTTAATCAAATGAGACATGATGTTTTATTATAATGGCACTTCATATTTAATGGTATTAGATTATTTATTAATTGCATTTAATTGATTACACTTTGTATACTTTTACACTTTGTAAACGGTGTTTTTTAAACACGTTTGGCTTGAGTTTTTGATGCATTTACACTGTTCTGACCAGCAGGGGTCACCAGCGTGTGGCAATTCTAGCACTTCAAAACAGTGAATTATTTAAAAAAATTTCGAAGAAATTGGTTCAGTTGATTCAAAGTTACGAAAAGCTTCGTTTCTCCCATCAATTATATATTTTATATATTAATACCAATAATAATAATAATAATAATAATAAATTATAATCATTTTTGCTTATGGTTTAACTGAATCATCGAAGGTCAGAAGCAAGTACATTGGTCAGTAAAGATTAAATGCATAAAAAATTATGTTTTATTTAACATATTAAGTTATTGGAGGTTTGCATAGTATTCTGATTCTGCATTTCACTGATTTTATTCATTTGAAGGAATATTGAATCTTTTTGTGTGTGCTTGTGAGATGAGTAAATGCACGCTCACATTACACACAACACCAAACAATATACAATACAAAATGCTGTGATACAAACAAAAACAAAATGCTAATACATACAATACAGAATAATATTTCATAAGAAGAGAAATGCAAACCTGGTGGCCATGACAAAAGAGGACAATAACATCAACACTGAATAACATTTAAATAACAAAACAAATCAGTGTACTTTTTGCCGTTTCTGTCTCACTGTTATTATGTTATCAAACTTTTTTTTAATTGTGTGTAAATATGTAATTTAATGTTAGCAATGCTTTGGCAATGTAAAGCTTTTTACCATTACAATAAAGCCACTCGAATCTTGAATCTATCAGCATTTTATTAATGTAAAGAATAGATGTATACAGCAAAACTAAAGTAATGTACGTGTGCCGACAAAAAATAAAACAAGCAACACGCAACTGAACCTGCATGCTGATACTGTATGATTATAAACAAAGTTTGAAAGGCAAATTCATTGCAAGACTGTGAGCTTTTGCTTTCTCTCTCTTTAGTTGAATAAACAAAACATACTTGTACCCTAGTTACTCCTCCCATCAGTCTCTTCCTCCTCCCATCAGTCTCTTCCTCCTCCCATTAGACTCTTTCTCCTCCCATCAGTTCATCAGAGAATATCAGCCTCAGTCTCTCAGAGATTGTTCAGTCTGTCAGGGTGAAAACAGGAGATAGAAACTGTGAGGAAGATCTTTCTGGACTGAGATCAAATATGAAAAAGAAACAGGTAATTTCTGGTTGTAGAAGATTCATTTGTTAATTCATTTTTAAAAACCATTTTTAAAAGCCAGACTGTATTTTCTTGTTAAATTCAATTCTCTCTCTTTCTTTTTTCTCTGTAGGTCAGAATGAGTATATTGCTGGAAGCTATTAAAGACTATTATGAGACATCATTCAGAGAAATGTTTCAGTTGAGGATCAGGATCCAGAACACAGTGTTTTCTCAGAGGAGTTTAAGAAAGAAGCTTCACTCAGATACTCATGTAAGTCTGAGAACATTTACTCATTTACTGCTGTTCATTTCACTAATACTGGATCAGACGTCACATCAGACAGAAGGACGAGTATAGCATCCTGCTGAAAAGACCAGCTTATTTTTATTATTATACGTCAAACTTGATTATTTTTCAGTGAAACTAGCACAATATTTGGTACACTTAAAACATGTTATTGGTTTACTATACATGATAAAAAAAATTTAAAAAAAATTAACTGCAAATGTTTTTAAACATCTTATTATATGTCATTTAAAATTTGTATGAAATAGTGGCAAGTAAAAACTATGAATTACCAGATAATTTAGGCAGTAAAAACAGTAAAAGGACATTCAAGTCATTACACATTATAACATATGAATACATTTTTTATAAATAATTCTTATCAGGAATGTACATTGGTGTGTTTCGAGTGACACTGATGTAATTTACTGTAGTTAATGATTATTGCATTATTTTAGTGTTGTGTGTTACCCTGATGGTGTTTTGTATTTGTGTTTGACCCTGTGCACCGTCTATATGAGTATTAATCTTGTTTTATTAATAGGCCATTTCTATTGTGCTACCTGTAGTATTATGGTGGTTATTGGTACATTTTAAAGTAAAGACAATTTTTTAAAGTTAAAGTAGGTATATTAACATTATATCACTTAATGAAATATAAGGTTGGCATCCTGTTAAACAGTCTAGTCTAACCAATGAAAATTATAAATAAAATGCTTTTAAAATAAAATAAATGATAAAGATAAAATAAAAAGCTGAATTAAAGTGCATATATGACAGACAGATTAGAGAATCAATGACTAAGATCAGAAACATTATGATATTAATAATGGTGAAAATTCAGCAGAAGATCATGATTCTTTATAGCCTACCGAAGTAAATTTAAGATGAAGAATATCTGC
This sequence comes from Leuciscus idus, assembly GCA_021554675.1. NCBI lineage: Eukaryota > Metazoa > Chordata > Actinopteri > Cypriniformes > Leuciscidae > Leuciscus > Leuciscus idus. The sequence continues at coordinate 36,353,777 of CM038625.1, forward strand.
GCATGTCTGATCATTCACGTGATTTCTGTTGACGTCACTTACGTCTGATGTCATACGTAGAACTCATGCAGTGCGGAAGCTGAAGAGCTACGATACTTTCTGGTGAAAAAGTAGTATTTCACCCTAATTAAAAAAGTATTTAATGCAGTATAGTCAAATAAAATATATATTGATAATATTAGGCCACCATGATAATCAGGTATGTTTGCTGAATGCAGAATATGAAACGCTATTTGCACACACATGTACTTCTCAGCAGTGAAGGCCTGATGTAACGTTAGCTTGTTGCTCGTGTTTGTGTTTATCCTGCTGTGTTTTGGTTGTCAAATGCTTTAATTAAAAGGGAATTTTTAGTGTTGTTAAAATATTAAACATGAATTGTTAAGTAATGATTGTAAAGTAGTTTATCTGCTGTAACTATTATTTTCATTCAGTTTTTTTTTTCTTTTTTTTCTTCAGTTTTTCTGGTACATATGCAGAGTTTTAGTTGATAGTAGTTTGATTTGTAGTGAATTCAAGGTTTTGCCAATAGGATAAGAAGGGTAAAGTTGCCCATTTAAGAACATTTACTGCCAGTTTGTAACATTTAGAGATTAATTTTATTTCTTATCAGTGATCAGTAATAAAACTCAGTATGGGAGAGACACACTATCCTATCTTACCATCTTACCTTTATTATGTGTGTTATGTGGGAATCAAACTCATGACTTTAGTGTTTGTACCGTACTATTCAAGTTGAACCAAAGGAAGTTAAATACACTTTTTTTTTGTTTGTTTCTGCAGTTGTGGCTTCATCTGTGTGTTTGCGGTGCTGATAAACAAAGGTGAGCATCTGAACAAACTACAGTTGAAAGTTCAATGAACTGACTGTTAAAGTACATTTACAATTAAAGTTTGTGTTGTTTCAGTGTCTCTGCAGGAAACAGTAGAGGGTGTTATTGGTGGTTCTGTTCTCCTGCCGTGTTCTTCCACTGAACATGATCTTAAACTTCAAGAAATTAATGTACACTGGAGACACAATGGCAGCAAACTTGTGTATGATATAGTCAAGGGTGAAGATTCACTAGAGTCACAGGACCCTCGTTACAAGAACAGAGCCGAAACTTTCCCATTGGAGTATGAGAGAGGAAACTTCTCCATCAAACTCACAGATCTCACTCACACTGATGGAGGAACATACACCTGCCAAATCACTCCCTCAAATGAACAGAAGACGTTGCAGCTGATCATCAACGGTGTGTGAAACTAGTAAATTAGGTCATGAAGTTTTTAATTTAATAAAGTTGTTTGCTTTAAAATCTAAATACTGCAAGAAGTTGATCCCTTATTTGATGTTCACTAGTGATGTTTCAGTCTGAATGTTTCTGTATATAAATTATAGATGGATCTGTTATCTTTATCACTGTGAGGTAAAATGTCCTGTTATACTTTTTTGTTGCAGAATCAACAGCAGAAAAAGTGACCATATCGACTGAACAAGAAAACCAAGGAGAAACAGAACCAGACAGTGTGGAAACATCATCGGTTGGCATTGCATCTGGAATTATAGTTACAGTTACAGTTACAGTTATAGGTTTCATTGTTGCTTGGTGGAAAAGAAAGAACTCAAGCAGTCGTAGGACAGATAGACACGACATGAGTTCAGACACTCATTAGGTTGAACACATGAATCGGTAATAACTGATAATAATGATAAAGCATTTGGTACATGACACAACTGTATAACTGTAACAGCAGCAACTGCTTGAGCTTTAGCGCTAAACAGAGTCAGTGGAGGAGGTTGTGCTTCCAGTGTTGCTGCCACAACTTTAGATAGAAAAAGTTAGAAATCATAAAATTGTGTAAAGGATTTGTTTGAATAACAGAGAACAGAATATAATAATGTAGATTGAGTGAGTGTGTGTTACTGTATTTACCGCTGATCACATTAAGCCTATAACAGTTTTATTGTTCAGATGTTAGGATGGATTTTGGGAAACAGCATTCTTCCTTTCATTCATCCGTGCGCGTTTGTGTCTTATCTGTAAATACAGGAAAGAAGGTCAGGCTAGCACTACAGGTATATACAGTGGAAGTTGTTTAAAGCCACAAAAAAATAAGTTTATCATCGAGACCAATGATGGAAATGGTTCTACGATCTTCTTAAGCTTACGATGCTTTTGGGAAATACAGACAAAATTCACAAAACAGTGTTTATGTTGGTAACACTGCCCAGTCTAAACAACAGCAGAATATGAGTTACTGACCTGGGGTGCGTTCTCCGAAACTACCTTAACGCTACGTCGTTCTTAAGTTGTACCTTAAGAAGTAGCCTACCTTATCGTTAATACGTGGTTTCCGAAACCTTCTTAGTTAAGTATACCTTCTGTAAGTCATACGTTCGTAAGGTTGGTCTGGAGCGCTCTTAGCTATACCTTATCGCTGCTGACGGTTCATACCGCTAGTGGCCACCACTACGCAAAAAGCTTTTTTACATCGCAGTTTAATTACACATAGAAAATTTTATATGAACATTTAATATAAAATCTGATTTAGTATTAAAATTACATTTTTACTTTACTTAAAAAATTTACACATAAAATACTTATGTTGTTATAGCCTACACCCAGTGTATGGAAGTGTTTTCATTAATAAAGTTTCCATACACTAATGGTTGTTAGCTTTTTTTAATTAGGCTACTATCCTAAGGCACATCAGCTGGCGAACCATTTGACAGAAAAGGCTTAGGAGTCTATATAAAGAAAGATGAGTTTACACAAACTTTATAGCTATGGCAGCGAGACAGCGAGTACTTGTTTTAAATCAAAGACGGCGCCGTCCGCGGAGCCAGTTAGTGTATGTTAACTACATGGCTGGTGGATAATCAGCATACGTTGTGGAGAACATTAACACACTTATGGCCGTGAGGGTTTGGGATTGCACACTTGCTAAATTATAAACACATACTCATATTTATTTCTGCATGTACATATTTCAATGAGCCCCGATAAATGCAGTTTGTACTATTTCTAAAACGCTTCTTTATAAAGAACATTGTTTTCTCAATACTTTACCTATACCGCTGTGAAGGAAAGAGCGCACAATCGATCATCGAGGCATCGATATCAACCTATTCAGCGCCTCCACCATGGACAGCACCTGCTAAGGTCGAACTTAAGAAGGTTTACCTTAAGCAACATCCTAAGGTATAGTTCGGAGAACACACGTAGGAAAGGTATACCTGTAGTTAAGGTGTACCTTTTGAGTCTTCGTAGCGCGCTAAGAGACAACGTTATCGGAGAACGCACCCCTGATCATAAGACATATTTTCTTGAATATCTGTCTTTCATTATTTATATATACATATATTGTTTTAGGAGTGAGAGAGTTTAATGCTGTTAGTGACATTTGCACTGATAAAGACGATCGGTAACCATGGGATCAGAATGTAGGACCATTTCCCTCATGTAAGAAAAAACTATCATGATTTGGTAGATCATAAATATGAGATTAAAAAAATTGAAATTATGACATAAAATGTCAATTATGCAATAAGGCAGAATTATGAGAAGAAAGTTGAAATTGAAAAAAAAAATAGAAATAATAATAAAAATAAAAAAATCTAAATTGACTAAGTCCTAATAATGATAAAGAAGTCAAAAGTGCTGCACCTCAAACCATCAGATTAATCTGTGCAGAAAAGCGAAGCGATTCACAACTCTTGTATTCACCAGAACTTAATGTTCCTCCACAAGTATTTTATTCTGCAACTGCTAAAGGGCCAAATGTTACGTATTCTAGCTTTAATGGCTATATACCCTTTATGATCATCACTTTAAAGTAAAGTGCTTTTACTAGTGTGTATAAAGTGTGCTATAAATATCCTTGCCTTGTCTTTCCACTTTGTAAGTTACATTTAGTTTTTACAGTTTTCTGATGTAAAAGACACTGTTTTGTCCTGTTATATTCTTGCCTTATGCACTGCATTCTTACTGTATAACAGAATGAGATCTTGAAAATGTACATTTTTGGCTAAAGTTAAGACAAGTGAGTCTGTCAATATGTTGCTGCCTTAAATTATGTGAACATTCATCTTGAAAATAATGTTTTATTTGCTGGAACTGAATTGTTAAATAGTTAATGTACTTTAATATTCTCATGAATAAACAGAGGAAACAAGGAGCATAGATTAATTGTATTTGCATGATCTCATGATGTTCAAGACCCAATACATTGTTGTGATGAAATAATGCGTCTGTCAGAATCGTTTGGAAATTTTTAATCTTATACTTTTTACTAACACCAAATATTTTGCGTTTGCATTTATTCATTTGGATGATGCTTTTATCCAAAGTGTGAAAGCAGAAAAAAAACAGCACATCAGGGGTATATGAGTTTAATTTAGTTCGCACATTTGGATAAAACTCAGTATCTGAACGCCAGCGTCTCCTCATCACAACTAACCCCTTCCTGACGCTTGGTGTGTTTTGGGCAGTTCACTGAGACTCTTTGAGGGATCTGTGAGGGTCTGAATGTTCTCTAAGGGCGCAGCTGTATCTCAGCACCAGAACATCACAATAAACCAACCCGGTATCACGCTAAAGCGTGTAATACACACGCTGGTCCACTAGCGGATGCGTGTCAATGTCACGCTTTGCCTCCTTAAGGCGTGAAAATGACACGCATGAATGAAGGTTGAGTATCAGTAGGGGGCGATAATTTCCTCAATGCCAACAACTCTCCACGGACCAAATAGAGAAGCGATATATTGCATTCTCCAAAATTCCCGCTTCGTTCAGGTCGGTCAAAGCCATATTTTTTATTAGGGTTCTGTAATTTAAGAAAATCTAACGTTGCTGAATCCTAACGTTATATTTGTGTGTGTGTGGACTGTGGAGCTTTTTAATCTATGGTGCTGTTAACGTTACCGTGGTCAATTACTTTAATGGAAATTGATATTAATTGGCTAATTAATTAATCACAGAAAGCTGCAGTGACTGCATATTAGGTTATATTACGTTTATAAAAAGTTGTTATGATGGGAAGTAACTTTAGATAAACCCCGCTGCTTGTTGATGATGATGATGATGATGATGATAACTTATATGCACGGATTTCGATCCTGAAATATCGATACTGATGTTGTATCTATTCTAAAGGATCTATCCACACATAAAAAATGTCGATCCTAAGGTGTGTTTTTTTTAAACCAGTAATTTTATTTATTTAGCACAAATTTATTTTATTCAGAAAGTATGCATTAAATTGATTAAACGTGACAGTAAAGGCTTTTACATTGTTACACAAATATATATATTTCATGTAAATGCTGTCCTAATAATTATGATGCTGAAAACTCAGCTTTGATCACAGGAATAAATTACATTTTAACATATTGTTTTAAATTGCAATAATATTTCACAATATTTGTTTTTACAAAGATTTACTGTATTTTTGATCAAATAAATGCAGCCTTGGTAAGCAGATTAGACTTCTTCCAACATTAAACATCTTACCAACCCCAAACTTTTGAAAACTAGCATGTAACATGTAACATTTACTATAATTTTGCTAGTTTGTGCAATTAAATTTATTTTGATTGATCGTTAAAGTTCAAATGGATTGTGTTATGTTCTGTAATTGTTGTTAATAAATCTGTCAGAATGAAACGTGCAAAAGTTTTACCTATTGGGGTACAACAGTAGCCTGGTTCTACCAGACTCTCGTACATTTCATTTGTACAGAGAGTCTGGCATAGACAGTATAAGAAATGGACAGAGTCATCTCATTGGAACTCAATTGAGGCAAGTGAAGCCCATTTTCAAGGATTTTTTAGGACTTCCGTTCCTGACGCGCAGACTCAAACTGAGCTTGATGACGTAGATGTGACGTGAGCAACCCGTCTGTCTTCTAGTGGCTGTGGCATGAGAAATCTGAATCATTCGCTTCCGAATCTTGCAGAGACGGAGAGCGTGAGTAGGAGGTATCCACGAGCTAGGAGCAGGGGAAACTTTTGCTAGGTATTCTGATTAATTATTTTGTCATTTTGCCTCCACGTCTCCCCGATTGCCCGCGAGCTTCTCCTCCTGTCCATACGGTAATCTCTCTACTGTGCGACAGAGAGTCGCGTGGTTATGACGCAATCGTTAGCCTACTTTTACAAAAACTGTTTTTACGGGGCCATAACGTAAGCTACAAGGTAATGGAGCATTTTTTACATTGTCGTGTTTCTTTAGAAATAAATAATGGACAAATGGAGTCTTCAAACGCCTCAGATGTAAAGTTATTCGCTGTCAAAGTGACGCCAAAATGAATGGGAGTCAATGGGATGCTAACAGCAGGTGAAGTTATGCTACAAGATGGTGGCACGCGGCCGGCTTCAACTTCCGGTCGACTTCCTTCCCGCTTGGAGTCTGGCCTCTCTCCATTGAGAAACGTTTACTTCCTTGTAGGCGGGTTCGCTGTTAAAGTTCAAAACTATTGGATCTGCCCAGAGTCACTCAGGATCTGCCATAGCCAATCGCTAACGTGTGATCGTGACGTATGTCATGCGCCGAAATCGGCCGGAAACAACAAGTCCGAATGATCAGAGGATTATGTTTAGAATAAGATGTCTGTCAACGAGAGCTGCAGGTTTTGTTCATCGAATTTAAGAGTTCAAGGAACAATTGTAAATTCTAAATGTATATTTGACACTCAGTCATTTAATGCAGGTCTGTGGTCACTGTCTCAAAGAGCATGCACAGAGTCCAAATGAAAACAATTCCCCATCGTCAGTACACATTGATGGCCTTTAGACACGAAACGAGCGGTTTGTGTGAGAAAACGAACAGTAGCCTATTTATATCGTTTTTACCTCTCTGAGGGCGCGCGCGCATCCTGGTGTGTGACCAAGTGGCAACCTCCCCGTCTCTCTCTTGAAACCAACACGGAAGTGAGTTAAACTGCAATTCATTAACTGGCCGCTTGGCCTGGCTGCAGAAGTGAGTCAAATCTGTATCTCCCTCATGTTAAAATGACCAACTTTACAGCAGAAAAAAACATGTTTACAGCCTGGATCTCTATGTGGCTTTGGTCTATACAGCTAATTTTGCCCTTCATAACAACTGTGAGGGGGGTGAATTTTTTTATAACTCGTCCGTTTAGTTGATTAATATTTAAATTTAAGGGTGTGGCCACTTGAGTGACAGATGGATTGCCGCTGTCAATGCTAGCCGTTTGTCTGCTGTTACTAGCCGTCACTTCACCTCAGCAAATGTTAGGTGCTGAACTTGCCTTCTCTGCAGTGTTTGTGCTTTTTTTCGGGATTATTTCATAAAATGTAATACTTGGGTACAAAGCCCACGTCTTTGGATTCCGTCGTTATCGTTTGAGAGAACAACCAGCAGCGCTGTATTTCAGTTGTTTTCCTCTGTGAACATGGATGGATGTCTGACAATTTCTTTGCTTTTTGGGGTTTTCAAATTTAAAACGTCAATAAAGGCTCGTTCGTTCTGCTATCATGGAACAGATGGATTATAATATGCTTATGTACTGTCAGATGAAATCATGCAGGCGTCGGCGCTTTCTCCGTCCGTGCATTAAATGCACATGAATGAGCGCGGATTTTCTAGCGCATTTACTTGCACTTCAAAGGCAATATATGGTTTAACGGTTTAACCAATTTGAGAGGCGGCCAAAATCAGAATTTAAAATGGACTGAATAAGCTCTCTACGAACTTGAGCGATGCCGCGCTGACGGACCATGAAAGAGTGACTGACATGTAACGTTATGCACATAAATCACTGTCACGCACAAACACTCTCGAAGTAATACACAGTCTCACTTGTAGCCATGTCTTTTAACTATTATAATATTTCGAAGGGCAAAAATAGGAACTTTTAATTGGCTTTACATCATCAGCTAACTCGATCACGTCGAGCTAGGTGATTTCAGATAGCCAGGCTCATATCTATGGCCAGGCTTCTTAGCTCCACTCACGCCCCGCCTGTTTGCCTATTTTCTGTTATCCGGGAGTGACGCAAGGCCAAGATGGCGACGGCCGGCTCCGCCCACTTTAGGCTTCAAAAATGCTCTTCAGAAACCTACGGGTGACGTCACGGACACTACGTCCATATTTTTTTACAGTCTATGTGTGTGACGTGTACGCAGACTGGTGCATAGATATATACACTAGAAGTCGCCTTGTCTACGGCAGTTCATTGGAACGAATGTCTTTAAGGCGACATCTAGTTTACATATCTATGCCGCTGCGGTCGTTTCGGATCTGCCGCAAATGCTGTACAGTGATGTCGCGGTCATCGTGGACGCCGAGCTGCCCAGCACGAACTCCTAACTTTTCTGCCTCCTTCACTTGGTCCTCCATAAGTGCAACAAGAGGGGAGACGACAACAACTATCGGCTTTGCATCCCTATCGTTCGCCTTAGCTAACTCATTAGCGGAGTGAGCTGGAAAATCAAACTTTTCCCGAACCCCGTGGGGAGGAGGGTCACAACATCATGGCCACCAACAAAACTTAGCAAACATTGTTCTTGCTCCGGCTTTAACTTCTATATATTCGGCAGTTTTGCAACAACGGACCGAATAGCTTTTCTCACGTCTTTCTCCGCTGCCATTACTGAACTCCAACGCAAACTGACGCACTACATCAACGTCATCGTTCTCAGCCACTCCCTCTGTTCGCTGATTGGTCCTACAAAAAATTGGTTTCTGGAAACCTAAGAATATACAGCAGTCCCAGACGTAGTACTGAAGGAAAATGAAATTGAGCGGAAGTGCGTTGGAGGGCGCAGCCAGGCTAGTACAACAGTGGCAGTCTTTAATTTTTTTTTTTACATTTTTAAAAAAAACTATGTTTTTGTTTTCCTTTGTCCAACAGCTCCTGTTTTTACCTACCATCCTTCCCTGTTACCGCCACCTGTATCTCGTCATAAGAAAACCTTTGGTAGCCTTCTCTTTTAAGAGCCGCTCCTATATACTCCAGTCCTCTTACTGCCTCTCTCTCACACACTCTCTCTATTTCTATTTCTCTCTCTCTCTCTCTCTCTCTCTCTCTCTCTCTCTCTTGTAAAGCTTCACTGTCTTCAAGTAAGTATTGCTACTCTATTCTTTATTTTTCTTTCACCTTTATCTCTCACTGTCCAAAACATTTTTAAAAATGTAGTTTTTAATTTGCAAAAGGTTTACCTATTGGGGCAAAGAGTATAGAAGCCCAAGAGGCGAAACTCAATAGAACGCTCCATAGCAACAGTTGCCCCCATGACGTGACGGCGCGGCCGCCATTATGGACTGAAAACTGAAGGAAAACGCCGAAAAATAATGGGAGTCAATGGCACTGAACCAACTTAACATAACAAAAACTTAACATAACTTATTTTTTTCTGGCCGTCATATCTAAATATGTATGTTCTATTATGCATTTTCCTTGTTATATGAATAACAGAAATTCATGAAATAATATATATGCAGACACACAGTAATAAGATATTTATTCAAATGTTGATTTTGAAATTAGTGAACATCACCATATGATTTGGAAAAATAAATAAATAAATAAAATTATAAATGAACATTTCTAAAGACAGTTAATCTTTTACATAGAATATCACAAAAATATTAACAACTTGTTTTTTCAACATCTTCAGTGAAAGTGCACACAGTGAACGTTTCAATGGCAAGAATAAAAACAATCTATGAATGTCCTATTACAGGCGGAAAGGTAGGCTACAAAAAAGATGTGCAAACTAGCAAGTGCACACATGAACTATAAACAGTACTAAAATGGAAGTGGTGCCAAGATCTCAGTAATTAATCAGACACCACCATCTATTGTGTGTGCATTTGTGTATGAGATGTTTTTTTGTATTTTTTTCTTTTTGTGAGAGAAGAGGCATTGATTTTGCCATTGACTGGCGCTAACGATTTCAGCAGCTTTCAGTCCATAATGGCGGACGCGCCTCCGCAGCGCCATCTACAGACTGTTACCCATAACACAACAGAGTTTCGCCTCTTGGGCTTCTATGCTCTTTGATTGGGGTACAACAACACTGGCAGCCCTTTAAAAAAATTAACAATGGTTTTACTACGGTAACCATACACATAACTAATTACAGGCGCATCGAGAGCACAAATCACAAATTATTTTAGAGGTCATGAAAATGTATTCACCTCATATATCAACCCAAAGTGCATGCTTTTAAAAGTAAAAAGTATTGGTATCAGCGTTATTGAACCCTTTATTTACTTGGTATCGGATCAATACCAAATTTTGCAGTATCCAGTGTACTTTCTGTTCTGTGGTGTGCAATCTCCACTATTTCTTTCTCTTATTTTATGCAGTCCTACAACAAGCTGTCATTAATAACATTGGCACATTGTCTTCCTCTCTTCCAGAAGCCTGGTGTCTTCAAGTAATTGTATTGCTTTTTTAAATTTAAATCTTGTCCTGTTTTATTTGTGTGAAAGAAGTACTTCTCAAAATCTTTTTGTGTCTTTGTCACTCTCTCCCGCTTACTCTATCTATGATAGAAATGCCAGGTCAAGGGTCAACAAGGCGAAATTGTATGGTTTGCCATGCAGAAATGAATGTGGCCTGCAAAACTTGCAACACATGTAAGGAAGAACAGCCACATAAGCTGAGGCTAAAAAAAAAAACTAAAAAAATTTTATCAGAAGAGGGAGAGCTGGATGTATATGCAGAAAAAAAATCGGACCACCTCTCATATCCAGGATGAAGCTGTGTTGTTGGTATGCGATTGCTTTCATTGTTTTTATGCAGGTTACGCAGGTTATTTTCCAAATGTTGCTATATATATTTTAAAATAATACATGTTACTTTGTATGTGTGTGTCCTTGTATTTTTAGCTTGAAAAATTGCAGGCACTGGGTTTAAGGGGGGTTTTACTTTTGTCCAAGCCTGGAAAACAGCCGAATGCTTGGGTGTCTGAGGTTTTGGCACCCCGCTGTCAGCTGAATGTGACATCACATACATGCCTCGAAATAATTAAGGGCCTGTATTATATTGTTATTCAAGGTAAGAATATTCTGTTATTTGATTTTTTTTAAATGTCCTGTATTTGATGCTGTCACAGGTAAGGCTGTGGTTGCCTTCTCTTGACTAATAGATCATTCAGATTATCATTGATTGTTTTCGCTTACAATTAAAACTGGTCCTAGCAGAGTAACTTCACAATAGCCTATATTTTATTATTTGTTTGTTTATAACAAACTATGACATTGAATTGGAAGACAAGGTAATTAGCCATGCTATAATTTTAATTACAAAATTCCAGTAGAAAAAAATGGCACAATTGGTCAACCACCAGACTAACTCAAACATCCATCACATGTCTTAAGAACATTCACCTATTAAATCAATACTGCTTGGTAGAAGTAGTTTGGTAGAACAGCACTTGTTAGGTCTATACACAATACATCTCTTTTTGCTACTACGGCTGCAACCAACGATTGTTTCTACTGTCGTTTTTTTCCCCTTAAATTAATCGATGTTTGTTCTATAAAATGACATAAATTTGTGAAAAAGGTTGATCAATGTTTAATAATTATGTACTTCTACAATGTAGGCTGGACCCCACAAGTTGCTGCAGAACAACTTAATGAACCTTCATCAGCAGCCCCAGTTGAACCCCCAACAGGACCACCAATGGTCACACCAGATCAACAGGAAACATTGGCCCTGCTTAATCCCCCAACAGCTCCAACGGGACCCCCAGCAGCACTTATTGAACCACCGAAGTCCCCAATTGGACAGTCAGTGTCCCTTTTAGCACCCTCAGTACAACCACAGCAGCTATCCCAGAACCTGGGGAAAAGACCCCACTCCCCAGAAGAACCTTCAGCAGCCTCCCCAGTTTCTCTTGAAAAAGGTAAGCAAAATTGAAATTGTATTGAAAATAAGTTGTAAGCCCCACAAAACCATTCTGTTACTTTGTGTAATGTGAAACTGTAAACAAATTCAGAGTCCAGAAACATTTATTATTATTATTATTATCCTAAAAAAAAATTACACAACTGTTTTCAACATTGATAATAATAATAAATGACACAGTGTGTCCGTGAGCAAGGCAGTGAAGTCCAGGGGCTCCAGAGGGATTGTCCCTGTAAGTGCACTGTAAGTTGCTTCGGATAAAAGCGAAAAAAATATATATATATATATATGAATGTTTCTTGAGCATCAAATCATCATATTAGAATGATTTCTGAAGGATCATGTGACACTGAAGACTGGAGTAATGATGCTAAAAATCCAGCTTTGATCACAGGAATAAATTACGTTTAAAAATGTAATCAAATAGAGAACAGTTTTTTTAAATTGTAAAAATATTTCACAATATTACTGTATTTGCTGTATTTTGGATCAAATAAATCCTTGGAGCCTTGGAGATCGGAAGTCTTCTTTTAAAACATTAAAAAATCTAACCGTTCTAATGATTTTGGCCACCACTGTATATACATTTTAAAACGATTATATGATTAGAACCTCTCATCAAATTCCATGAACTGCTGCTGTTGTCATTACTTCATTACTTCAGTAATGCCTGTGTTTGCCCATATTTAGGACATTGTTTGGGTGTTTTGGTGTCTTCCTATTCATGGTCCACAATATATTGACTCACTATCGTTATTGCAATATCACGTTGTGCAACATCATATGAAAATGTTGCAGAAAGTATGCAATATTTTGTTTATTTTGTGGAGAGAGGCGTCCGTTGATTCGATTTAGAGCCCAATTGAAACCGCTATATACATGTTTCATTGGCCAGTTGCCCTGTCACATGCACGTGTGAGCACACAGGTCCACTACACGAACATACCCTATAGAACACCACATGATGAGTGTGGCTCTGGGAGACAATGAAAAAATGGAGATCGGAGGTGAAAAATATCAGAAATGGGGCCAATGAACTTTTGTGTTTTTACATATGTTGAAGAATATCTAAATTAATATTTTTATAACAATATTCATGATCAATATTCCAATATCACATTTTGTCAATTTCGTGCAACCCTAATTCCCATAGACACTTTGATGGAAATTGATTTGCAAGATCAACTGTCTATTCAAGGTTATAAAGTTGTTGAATGATAGGCTATTTTCAGCTGTGATTACTTCACTGTGATGACATTATTCCAAACTGATTGTAGCCTGCTAATGGCAGAACCTGGTTATCCTTAAAGGAATAATTCACCCATAATGCATAATTTATGTATCAAGTGCTCACTGTATGCTGCCTTCAATTCCTGAAACAAAGTTTTAGTTGTTCATGGAAAGACATTTTGACAAATAAAGCCCAGTCTTGATTATAAACTGTGCTTAAATATTTTTTTTTTTACATATTTTAAATGTTTCCCTGTGTTTAACAGATGAAGTTGTGGAAGGAAGCTGCCCTGCTCCCACTACTGTGCGGCCAAATAAAAGGAAAGGTGTGTTGATGTACTGTTTGTCCAGCTTTCTGTATATGAGTGTGGACTGAATGCCACAAAATTGATGAGTATGAGCTGCAGTATCGTCTTCTGGCAATTATCTGGCAACATAATAGCATACATAGTCAGAAAGTAACTTACATGTTAATAGTTGGATTTTAAAACCATTCATGTACATAAACATCTAGATATTTGTACTCAGATCTCTAATATATTCTGAAAAACCTACATAAAAGTCTGGAATTTTGAAATGTGTAGGAAACCTGGTTGTATTATTCGAAATTGGTCTGTCTAAAGAGCACTTTTTAAAGGTCTCTCTCTCACCTTAGAAAAATATTTTGACAAATAAAGTCCAGTCTTTATTATAAACTGGTTGACATGAATGCAAAATTTTGCACATTTAATTTTTTTTTATTATTATTTTTTTACATATTTTAAATGTTCTCTGTATTTAACAGATGAAGGTGTGGAAGGAGGCTGTCCTGCTCCCACTACTGTGCGGCCAAATAAAAGGAAAGGTGTGTTGATGTACTGTGTGTAAATCCATACATTGGGATTGATATTAATTGTTGTGAGTCTTCATGAAGGCTGTATTTGCATTTGGCTGTGGCCTATTAGGTTTGGTCGATGTCCAAATGCATATGTTCATTTGTTTATTTACCAGTAGGGCTGAACAACTAATCAAAATCTTATCGAAATCGCAATATGGCCTACTGCAATTTTCAAATCACAGGAGGTGCAATATTTGTTAAAGGCAAAATTTGTGTTAAAATACCATTTTAAATTAAATATTGTGCTGCTGCAGAGATTTCCTGGCCTACACATCATATTCTACAGCTCTTTGTTAGATTCAAATCCTTGCAAAAATTACACCATAATCATTTAAATTTGTTGTTATTACCTTGTTTGACAGTGGAAGTTGTGGAAGGAGGCTGCCCTGCTCCCACTACTGTGCGGCCAAATAAAAGGAAAGGTGTGTTGATGTATACTGTACATAGTCAGAAAGTAAAAAAAATTTTGGGTTTGGTTTTCACAGTCAAAAGCATGTTAGTGTGCTATGAGAAAGTGATTAACGATTCCCAGGCAGCACAATAGAGATTAATTTGAATTCATGGATTTAACTTGTAATTGTTTGGCTATATATTTATCACAACTGGCCAACCCTAAACTTTGTGTTGATTACAGTAAATTACCAGTGTTCAATACAACTTCTGTTCCATAATAACTACAATATGAAAACTATAACTAAGTACAACCCATGATAGCTTAATAACCACTTATCATTATATAATGGCTTTCTGTAGTGTTAAGCTTTGTGAATGTATGTTTTATTTTTTTAGGTTTTTTTTTTTTAGAATGCCCACATACAGTGACAGGGAGCCAGGATTATTACCCTGTGAAGAGGGTTGCCAAATACAGAGTTATCAAGGTTAAATACCACTAAAACACTATACAGGTTACATAATGTTCTTTTATTGGTGTAATGGTCTTAAGTATTGGTGATTGGTATAACTGCTAAACATGGCAAATATTTGAAACTGAAAAAGTCTCACTATTTTTAGGGCCAAAAATGGAAGCAAGTGGAGTGAGCCATGCAAACTCTGGTATGTACGACTTCTCATGGGTAACACATAGTCAATTAATTTTAACATGCACAAACTATTGACATATGTTAGGTAAGATTAAAGTAAGATGTGTCTATATAGTTCATAAATATATTATTATAACCAACACAAAGTGTCTTAATAAGGTGTTGGGCTACTACGTGCCACCAGAAGAGTTTCATGTTCTTTGGCATAGATTCTCTAAGTCTCTGAAATCTGGGGAGCTCCATTCGTCCAAAATACAGTATATGCTTTCATTTGGTGTTTTGATGACGGTGGTGTCCAAAACCATAACAACTTCAGTCCAAAAAGTTGTTATGGTGGCTCTTGGTGGCCCAACACTTTACTAAGACACTTTATTTAGTTTTTTCTCTTAATTATTATTATTTTTTTCTTGATTAAGATGTTATGCCCAAACTACACGGCCTGCATTATGTGAAAGTCATATATATATATTTGAAGCTTCAAGAGAGAAGCAAAGGAGACATGACCTGTTGCCGTAAGGCTAACGCAATTTAAGACTCAAAACTTTGAATTCCACTGTTACCTTCCGGATGGCTTATCTTTAGTTACATTGGAGCTCATTTTTATTTAAGTTTCTGAAAAGTAATGTAATCGGTGACATTTTTCATTTTAGGACCTCATTCTCATAAATCTAAAATACAGAGATACAGAAATTGTCTGTTACAACATTACTGCCTTACTTAAAGGGATAGTTCACCCAAAAATGAAAATTCTGTCATCATTTACTCACCCTCAAGTTGTTCCAAACCTGTATGAGTTTCTTTGTTTTGCTGAACACAAAGGAAGATATTTGGAAGAATGTTTTAATCAAACAGATCTCGGTCCCCATTGACTTCCATAGTAGGAAAAAAATATACTATTGTAGTCAATGGGGACCGATGTTTGGGTGAACTATCCCTTTAATAACTGGATCAATATATTTAGTGTCAGCTTGTGATCTTCATTTGTCACATATGTTGTCTTACAGTACAATGTGGACTTCACATTCCTCATTTTTGAGTAAAAAAAAAAAAAAAAAATTGATTTGTTTAAATAGAATTGTCTCTAAAACTGAGCAGTTGGCCTAAGTATAGATAAACCTACCAAAAATGTAAAACACTTATGATTGTGAGTATTGTGCACACCAAACAGTGATTCATGTCAGAAACATAACAGATTATAGGATTTTCTTGTCTTAAAATAACAATTAAGGCTTTCATTGCATTGTAGTTGACTAGCATTAGCCTACTGTGATGTTATGAAACCCCACTAAAACAGCTATTGAAAAAAGGCTACAGGGGTCTTAATGTGTGTCTTTGTGTCTACAGTTCATCTGCAGAACCAAAACATCTAATTGCATATTTGCAACTAGCAGCTGATTTTATTGCCCCACCTCTGACTCATATTTTTAACTTTTCACTTGACTTAAATGAAATTCCACTTATATGGAAATCAGCTTTTGTCCTTCCCCTGTTTAAAGGCGGAGATCCCACACACCCAAATAATTACCGGCCCATTTCCAAGCTGTCAGTCTTGGCCAAAGTCCTCGAAACATTTGTCAACAATCAATTAAAAGAATTTCTGTCTGTTAATAATACCCTGTCTGATTTTCAATCTGGTTTTAGAAAACAACATAGCACAACTACGGCAGCCTTAAAGGTACTAAATTATTCTATTGAATCTGTTGAAAACAAGAAACACTGTGCAGCGTTATTCATCGATCTATCAAAAGCATTTGATACTGTTGATCATACTTTACTGATACAACGACTTGTCAGTATTGGATTATCTAAACATACGATTGGTTGGTTTAATAACTATCTTTCAAACAGAACTCAATGTGTACAGGCAGAAGGTTTTATCTCTGGTTCACTCAATGTCACTAAAGGTGTGCCACAGGGGTCAGTCCTTGGACCACTCCTATTTACTCTATATATAAATAATATTGATCATAATGTTCATAATGTAAAGTTTCATTATTACGCTGATGATACAGTTATATATAGTTCAGCAACCACACCCAATCTGGCTCTCTCTCAGTTACAGCTTGCATTTGATATTGTTCAGCGTAACTTATTTGAATTAAAACTAGTTTTAAATGTTGATAAAACAAAATTCATGTTGTTTTCTAAATCCAAATCAATCCCTCATAATAATCTTCTGCCTATTACTACGTCCCAAGGTTCAGAAATTGAGTTTGTGTCTTGTGTCTGTTTGTGTATAGGTATCTGGGGATTTTAATTGATGACGCTCTCTCCTTTGGCCCTCATGTCCAGCAACTGGTGAAAAGATTGAAAATGAAATTGGGTTTTTACTTTAGAATTAAATCCTGTCTTTCCTTTGAGGCAAAAAAGAGGCTTGTTGCAGCGACTTTTATGTCTGTAATGGACTACGGTGATGTTATATATATGCATGCATCTTCACAGTGTTTACATGCTTTAGACACTGTTTATCATGGTGCACTGAGGTTCTTAACAAATCTTAAAACCCTCACTCGTCATTGTGTGTTGTATGCTCGGGTTGGCTGGTCTGCGTTGTCCATCCGAAGACAAAAACACTGGCATGTTTTTATTTATAAATCTATCCTGGGCTTACTTCCTTCATATCTTTGTACATACATCTGTAAAAAGTATGCTTGTAGCTATAGCCTCCGGTCACAGGAATTATTTTTACTTTCTGTTCCAGTGGTACGTACTGAATTTGGGAAAAATGCATTTAAATTTGCTGCTCCCTCTGCCTGGAATTGTTTGCAAAGTACATTTAAACTGAGGAAACTGGTTCCGTTGGACACTTTAAAGTAGTTTTAAATGATTTGGAGAATGAAACATCGGGCTGTAGATGTTTTAGCTAGTTATGTATTGATATTGAAATTTAATTGGATTTACTTGTGTGTGTATATGTGTATGTATTGTTGGATGTTATTTGTTAAACTCAATCGTGCTGTGTCTGTCAGTCTTGGCCAGGACGCTCGTGTAAAAGAGATTCTTAATCTCAATGTGCTTCTTTCCTGGTAAAATAAAGGTTAAAATAATAAAAATGTCAGTCTTGTGTTTGGACAGTTTGTGTTGTTTCAGTGTCTCTGCAGGAAACAGTAGAGGCTGTTATTGGTGGTTCTGTTCTCCTGCCGTGTTCTTCCACTGAACATGATCTGAAACTTCAAGACACTGATGTACACTGGAGACACAATAATGACAAAATTGTGTATAGTATAATTGAGGATAATTATTCAGTGTCTGGACCCGGAGTACAAGAACAGAACTGAAACTTTCCCTGATGAGTTTCTGAGAGAAATATCTTCTCACACACACTCAACAACCTGATGCAGGAAAATACACTTGCTTCTTCACAAACCCTTATTCTGAACAGGAGACTTTAAGCTGATCAATAGTGTGCAAAACTGGTTGATTAATATATGATTTTAATTTTTAAAAGTTTTATTAAATCTAAAACCAGTAAGTGTTTGACCAACTAGTGATCCTCCAGTCTGTATATATTACTATAGGAAAATTATAGGAAACAGGAAACAAATCCACTAAAAACTAAGCAGAAGACACAGGAGAAGCAGACAGTGTAAATATAATGACCTTTAATATTTGTGTTGCATCAGCTGTATTATCCACAGTGCTTATGGTTTGTTTCATCATATTTCTCTTGAATAATAAAATAACTCAAGCTGACTCACTCTGTTCTGTCTCAGTGCCATAAATGACAAACAGCTTTAAGCTTTTTCTCATTATTTTTTTATTTTATCTTCATTGATAGATCTTTCATTGGTTCTTCTCTGGTGCAAAAGACATTGTTATGTTCCATTATATTCTTGCGAAATGCATCACATTGTTTTTATTGAGTAGCCTAACACAATAAGATCTTCAAACACTGATTTTGCTGTATCTGAAGGAAATGAGTTTGTCAATAAGTTTCCATCTTTACCACAAGTGTTCTTTGTCACGCTGCGTTTGACAGTATTAAATGTATTTTGTATCATTTCATGTTAGTACTGCACATCATTTACCAAACATGTTCGTTAATTCCTGATATCATGTCAATTAAAACAATGTATTTGTACACAGTGTGCAAAATATAAAACAGATAAAAACTGCTTCACAGCTCTAACACTAATACTGGAAGATCATTTTATATTTATCATTTTATATTTCTTAAGATTAAAACTGCACATCGTTTAGACAAAAATGATTAATTCCTGACAGCACATCAAATTAATTATCATTGTAACTTTTTCATGTCTTACTGTACATCACTCACTCCAGGCTAACATTCAGGCCTAACATTCGCAAACACAAATTCAAATGACTTTATAAGGGGATTTTAACTAGACATTGATGTGAGCTGGGGACAGAGTCAGTGAATATTGTGTGTGATATAATTCCCAGCAGAAAGTCAGAAACAGTGTTCAGACTATGAGAACAGAACTGAAAGTTTCCCTGGTGATTTTCTGAGTGGAAACTTCTCCATCAAACTCACCAATCTTCAATACGCTGATGTAGGAAAATACACCTAAAATCACAAACTCATCTGAACTTCAGACTGTACAGCTGATCATCAATGATGTGTGAAGTTGGGTAATTATTTGTGTATTAAGTTTTTAATAAAAAAAAAAGGTGTTTATATTGGATATTTTAATAAAACTAAATGTTTTCTCATAACCCAAAAAATAAAATAAAAAATAAGGTATACACTTCCCTTACATGGTTTCTACTAGAAAAAACAAAAACACACACCACAAGGATTCTCTGAAAATAATGTTTGAATTCCAAATAAATGTTTCCTCATCATATCCAACCTACACTTTGTAGACACTGAATATACAGTCTATTTAAAGGTTTATTATGAAAAGTATCAGAGTTGTTCACCTGGTTTAGATTGTGGAGAACTATCACTATCATCCTATTGGAGGCAGAAGAGGAAACTGGATATTCTCTACAGAATATGATGTCTTGCTTTGGCCATGTAGACATCGACCTGAACCTTTATTTTGTAGTATTTTATAATTAAATATGGAAAAGTAAAAGGTTTCAATGGTCAAAACAAGCCAAGCATGCAAGAATTTAAAATATCAGTAAAACTTTGTAAAGACATTAAAGCCAAACTGGAGTTGTGTTTTGAGGCAGTGCACTGGGGCTCTTTGAGGGTCCATGAGGGTTTAATGTTCTCTAAGATCCTCAGCCGGATCTCAGCATCAGAACATCATAAATTCATGGATCTCTTTGTGTGTGTATATGACAAACATGGTGCCCAGAGTTTCCACATCAACACCACTCCTTACTAGTCAATGAAACGCATCAAATAATGGCATCAGGTCAAACCAGAAACAGTATTATGATTTTGAATAGGAATCAAAAGCATTTTGTCCATAATATAGTAACACAATACAAAATGCAATTATACATTACAAAAGAATGTACAATATGTCAAAATCAGGTGAAATATTAATGTTATAGCAATGCAAAATATATAAAGATGTATAAAGCAAAACAAATGTCAATAAATTCAAAAAGATCATCTGAAGTAAAACAAGCAAACACACACACACACACACACACACACACACACACACACAACCAAACCTACATGCTTATATGACTATAAACAAGGCTGCACTCCATCCACGCCGTCATTGCCTCCTGTCATCCCCATGGCGGCCCTCTTCACCATTCCTCCATTCCTCCATTCCTCCATGGCTCCTCCCTCCATCATCGCCGGCTGTGGACATGTCCAGAACATATGACCCAAAGTGGGCTCATCTCTGGGACATCTAGAACATGTCATATTTCTGGAAATATTCTTGCCAGTTTACTCCTAGAAAAGTGTAGCCTATGGATTATCTTAAATTGCAGTAATCCATGCCTGACACAAACAGATGTTGAATAAATTTTCCTAATTACTGACTGTCAGACTGACTCTGAGAATACACTTCAATATAAAGTCCAGGAACACACACATATGTAACAAACAGCTTGTTCAATCTCCACTGTTGATATGGATTGTTGAAGAATGACTTTATCCTGTTCACTGATAAAGTGGCAAAACAGTGTGTTGTGTTTTCACTGTCACATGGCTCTGGTGTGTACAGCTCCTCATAACAAAATAAAAATAAACTGCTTGTTAATGCTTAACTGGTCTGTGGTTATTCCATGTGACATCTATATTTCTGCTACATAACTAGTTTCATTTTTCTGTCTCAATTGGTGTGAAAGCAGCTTTCTAGCCTTTTTCGCCATAATTGAATTCTTGCTGTTTAGATCTCAGATATAACCTCTCCTCTGCCTCCATGGTTAAGGTATCTCTGACTGTAACACTCCTCTCTCCTTATATAGGGCAGCGGTGGGGAATCTAGAATGCTCTTGATATTGTTTATCCTTGGGATAATCTGATTCCCTTTCAAGGGAACTCGCGTTGCGTCGAATTGACGCTATGGGGAACGCTTTGCGTGATGACGTCTTGAAGCACATGTAAAATCAGTCCAATGGTGTGGCGGAACGTCAGAGGCGGGTGACGTCACGTACCAGGAAGCTATAAAAGCCGGCCCGAAACAGAAAACGAAAGCTTTCTGAGTCTTCAGTTGCGCTCTGTGTGAATCTGTCTGTATATTTGGTGTTGTCTGTCTATATCATATATATATATATTCAGTATGGCGAGCAAGCAGCAGTTTAGAGTGTGTGTCCATCCCTGCCCGCGTTATTTAACGGGAGATGATACTCACACTCTTTGTGTTGTTTGTTTGGGTGAGGAGCATGCCCAGTCAGCACTCGAGGGTGGTGACTGTGTGCATTGCGAGGCGCTTCCATTGCGTATGCTCCGATCCCGCTTGGCTCGGTTCAATCCCGATCACGTTCCCCAGGGCTTGGGTCCCGCCGCTGCCGAGGCACGGCGTCGATCTCAGACCTGGGGTTCACAAATGGATTTATCAGTGGATGTTGAGACGGGCTCTGCCTTATCTCAGCCTCCTTCTGATAGATCCAGTGCCTCTCATCAGGGTGTGGAAGCACGCGTTGCGGTTTCTTCCCCCCCGATGGAGGCACCAATACTGCAATTGTCCAGCTCTGAGGAGTTGGACGTTGTTAGTATTGACGCTGAGTCTGAGGATTCGCCACCTCAGTCTCATGCGTTTGAAGAATTGCTTGATGTTATCACTAGAGCTGTCGAGCGATTATCTATTGAGTGGCCAGAAGATAGGCAGGGCGCTCGTTCGAAAAGCAAGCTCGACGAACGTTTCCTGCCATCTCGTGCACAGCCTCAGTGCAGAAGCCTTCCGTTTTTCCCCGATCTCCACACCGAGGTGTCGAGATCGTGGGGGAAACCAGTGTCATATCGAGTGTATACTGCAGAAACATCACACTATTCATCCATTCACAATTATAAAGAGCATGGTTATGGGGAGATGCCGAAGGTGGAAGAGACGCTTGCGAGCTATCTCTCTCCAGCGACGGCATCTTCTCTGAAGGCTCCTGCATTACCATCCAAACCAGTAAAATTCACTTCTTCCCTGGTTCATAAAGCTTATGCCGCTGCCGGCCAAGCTGCAGCATGTTTGCACACTATGTCATTAATGCAAGCATACCAGGCAGAATTATTGGGTGATTGTGAAGAGGGCGGGGGTATTGGTCCCGATACTGTGTCCGAACTGCGTAGAGCCACAGATTTATCTCTCAGGGCCACCAAGGAGACGGCTAAATCCATCGGCCGCTCTATGGCAGCCCTGGTGGCCACTGAGAGGCATCTGTGGCTCAATCTAAGTGATATAAAGGACAAAGAAAAACATGTTCTTTTGGATGCACCGGTTTCCACTGAAGGTTTATTTGGAGACGCAGTTAATAGTGCTGTAGCGAAGTCACAAGAAGCTTCAAAACAGGCAGCTGCACTTCAGAAACTTCTCCCCCGCCGTTCTTTCTATGAGGCTGCTGAGCGGGAGCAGCCTCACTCCTCTAAAAAGAGCGCTGAGCACCGTGCCACTCAGAAACAGAGCGTTTCCTCCCGTGCTCCCCCACAAAAATCTCGGGGACACGGAGGGCGCTCTCAAACCCAGCAGTCTTCGAGGGGTAAAACGGACCGTTATTACCGCCAAGAAGGCTGCTGGGAAAAAGTCCTGATGTCTGAGGGCTCAGGACAAATGAGGGTAGTCCCCCCCGAAGCAGAGCGGTTAACACCTCTTTTCACGGTGCCCGTCTCTCTTCGGTGCCCTCAGGGGACCGTTCTGCCAACCCTGCCGCCTCCGGTGTTACAGGGCGCAGCGGTCTCCGGCGAGCACATATCTCAAGGTCCACCCGGAAACGTAGTGGCCTCGGGATGCCCGCCCCCTCAGAGGAGGGTGCTAGAGCAGTCTGTTCGGTCATTCCCTGCCGGTGCGCTGTTACAGGGCGACGAACCGACTACTCAACAGCAAGAGAAAAATACGGTGCCCGTCTCTCTTCGGTGCCCTCAGGGGACCGTTCTGCCAACCCTGCCGCCTCCGGTGTTACAGGGCGCAGCGGTCTCCGGCGAGCACATATCTCAAGGTCCACCCGGAAACGTAGTGGCCTCGGGATGCCCGCCCCCTCTGAGGAGGGTGTTAGAGCAGTCTGTTCGGTCGTTCCCTGCCGGTGCGCCGTTACAGGTCGACGAACCGACTACTCAACAGCAACACAATCCAGAAACCAGTCTCGAGAGGCTGGTACCTCTAGTAGAATCTTTGACAGCATGGAAGCTACTGTCAAATGTTTCTCGTTGGGTCCTGCAGACCGTGGAAAAAGGGTATCAGATACAGTTCTAGAAACGCCCACCTCGGTTTATGGGGGTCTGTGGGCCCCGAGCAGGTTCTGGTTATGGAACAGGAAGTAAACACTCTGTTAGAGAAAGGGGCCATAGAATATGTACCTCCCTCCAACAGGGAAACCGGGTTTTACAGCCGGTACTTCATAGTTCCAAAGAAGGACGGGGGATTGCGTCCCATTTTAGATCTTCGAGTTCTGAATGAGTCAGTCATGCAGCTCAAGTTCAAAATGTTGACATTGAGACAATCGTGCCACAGATCAGGTCCGAGGACTGGTTTGTCACGATAGACCTCAAGGACGCATATTTCCATCCGTCCGTGTCATTGGAAGTTCCTGAGGTTTGCTTTCGGGGGCAAAGCATACCAATATCGAGTTCTTCCATTCGGCCTGGCTTTATCACCCCGCACTTTCACCAAATGCGTGGATGCAGCTCTGGCGCCTCTGCGCCTCCTGGGTATTCGCATCATGAACTACATCGACGATTGGTTGATTTTAGCTCAGTCGCATCAGATGGCGGTTCAACATCGAGATGTTGTTCTCGCCCATATGAAAGAGTTGGGGTTACGGCTGAACGCCAAGAAGAGTGTGCTTTCTCCATTTTAGAGGACCACTTTTTTAGGCGTGGTTTGGGATTCAGTGTTGATGCAGGCGCGCCTGTCATCGCCACGCTTAGATTCCATCCTGGCAGCTGTGAAAAGTGTAAAGCTAGGCCAGCTACTCACTGTCAAACAGTTCCAGAGACTGTTGGGTCTCATGGCAGCAGCTTCCAACGGGATACCTTTTGGACTGTTGCACACGAGGCCCCTGCAGTGGTGGCTCAGGACCAGAGGGTTTTCCCCGAGGGGCAACCCATTTCGCACAATTAAGGTCACGCGGCGATGCCTACGTGCCTTGGTTATGTGGAAGAAACCTTGGTTCCTGTCCCAGGGCCCAGTGCTGGGAGCTCCTTGTCGTCGCAAACTGCTAACGACGGATGCTTCACTCACGGGTTGGGGAGCGATCCTGAGGGTCGCTCATCTCAAGGTCTGTGGGAAGACCATCATCGTTCCTGGCATATCAATCGCCTAGAGATGTTAGCTGTCTTCCGGGCTCTGAGGAGCTTTATCACAGGTCTCAGGGGACACCATGTGTTAGTGCATACGGACAACACGTCGGTAGTCGCCTATATCAACCACCATGGGGGTTTGCGCTCGCGCCCATTATCCAATCTGGCACGCCATATCCTCTTGTGGTCCCAGGGGAAGTTGCTGTCACTCAGAGCAGCCTACATCCCCGGGGTCCAGAATATAGGAGCAGACACTCTGTCGAGACAGGGGCCGAGGCCCGGGGAATGGAGGCTCCACCCCCGAGGTGGTGGAGCTGATATGGACGGAGTTTGGCCAAGTATAAGTGGATCTGTTTGCGTCTCGAGAGACGTCTCACTGTCCACTCTGGTTCTCCCTCACGCATCCAGCTCCTCTGGGACTGGATGCTATGGTACAGACGTGGCCGAGGCTACGTCTGTACGCTTTTCCCCCAGTTGCTCTGCTCCCGGGAGTTCTGGAGAGAGTTCGCAGGGACCGGGTTTGCCTGCTTCTTATAGCCCCGCGCTGGCCGGGCAGAGTATGGTTTCCCGATCTTGTGTCCCTCCTCGACGGGCATCCTCTGGAGCTACCCGTCAGGAGGGACCTTCTGTCCCAAGCAGGGGGCTTGATTTTCACCCCCTACCGGAACTGTGGAACCTGTGGGCTTGGCCTCTGAGGGGGCCCAGCTCATAGAGTCAGGTCTCTCAACTGAGGTTGTTGAGACCATTCTACAGTCCAGAGCTCCCTCCACGAGGAAACTTTATGCCCTGAACTGGAGAGTATTCACCTCTTTGTGTAGTGACCGTCGGTTGGATCCAGTCAACTGCCCAATTGGTACAGTTCTGGAGTTCCTGCAGGACCGGTTCACTGCAGGTCTGACCCCGTCCACTTTAAAGGTTTATGTGGCGGCCGTAGGTGCTTACCACAGTCCTTTGGGTGGAATGTCTGTGGGGAAAGACCCTTTGGTATCTCGTTTCCCTCGTGGCACTTGGAGGCCTTCTGTCCTCCTCCCTTTCGAAATCGGACCAGGAGGCGAATAATTTGCTTTGCCCTGTTCGGGCGTTAGACGCATATGTCCACAGAGCTGCCCTGTGGCGGAAAAGCGATCAATTGTTTGTATGCTTTGGGTCCCCTAACAAGGGAGGTCCAGTGTCTAAGCAAAGGATGAGCAAGTGGGTGGTTGAGACTATCTCACTTGCTTATGAGGCGGCTGGGCAGCCTTCTCCTTGGGCTGTCCGGTCGCACTCTACTAGGAGTATGGCGGCCTCTAAGGCCCTTATATCAGGAGTATCTTTACAGGACGTTTGTGATGCGGCAGGCTGGTCCTCACCGCACACCTTCGTCAGGTTCTACTCTTTAGACCTAGACTCTACTCCAGGGTCTCAGGTTTTGTCTTCCTAGTGCTGCGCAATTGATTTCACACAGGACAGACATTTGTAGCTATGGTGGCGTTGGTATAGACGTTCCCCATAGCGTCAATTCGACGCAACGCGAGTTCCCTTGAAAGGGAACGCCTCGGTTACGACTGTAACCTCGGTTCCCTGAAGAGGGAACGAGCGTTGCGTCACCTTGCCATATCTCCTTCATGCCTGTCAGCACGACTTCAGACTCTACGAAGCTTTCGTTTTCTGTTTCGGGCCGGCTTTTATAGCTTCCTGGTACGTGACGTCACCCGCCTCTGACGTTCCGCCACACCATTGGACTGATTTTACATGTGCTTCAAGACGTCATCACGCAAAGCGTTCCCCATAGCGTCAATTCGACGCAACGCTCGTTCCCTCTTCAGGGAACCGAGGTTACAGTCGTAACCGAGGCGTTTTCCTTCATTCTTTTTTCCCTCATGCCCGCACTATATGAAATTATTTTGCCTTCAGCGTCTCCCAGAAGTTACAGTCAGTCATTCCCGGCGCAGTTTGTTTCAAGAAAGTAATATATCTGATTAGATACAATTCAACAAACTTCTAATTTGCCAGTAATCTAGAGTTGAATCTCCACACACCCCGTGATGGTATGTTGTTTTGAAAGCAGAGAATGATCACTACAATACCTGTGTATTCACATAATCCGAGTAATGGTAACAACTTATAGTATTAACTGATCCAAATATTCATAATTATAACCAGTTATTATTGATTATTAATATTTCATAGAGCTAATTTGCTACACTGCACACAGCAGGACAATATTTCAGAGCTTCCGATAACATCCTCCTCCTGATCTAGAGAAAAATTAAAGAGAGAGAATTGAAAAGATAAAGGAAATACAGCCTGACCTTTTCATGAATTTGCCTTTCAAATGAGCTCAAAAGTAAGACTGTACAGTAAGAGACTGTATTCTCAGATGGAGGGAGAGATTAAGAGAGATTTTTAGGGTTGAGATTGTTAGTTTACTTTGAGGTGTTGTCTGATGCCTTTATCTGATGTTACATTTCCTCATAATTTCCACATGAGTTGTGCTTGATGTGGAAACTGCCCATCAGGATGTTTGTCATACATGGCCCACATGAGAAAGGCCCAATTATTGTGATGTTCTAATGCTGAGATTGAGATATGGCTGGAGCTTTTAGAGGCCATTAAAACCCTCACAGGTCCCTCAAAGAGCCCCAGTGCACTGCCCAAAACACACCACACATCAGGAAGGGGTTAGTTGTTTTAAATGTGTGAACTAAATTAAACTTATACCAGAGTCTGATGTGCTGTTTTTTTTATTTATTTTTTTTTATCAGAAACCGCATTTCTGCTTTCACACTTCGGATAAAAGCCTCATCCATATGAATAAATGTAAATGCAAAACATTTGGTGTTAGTAAAAAGCATAAGATTACAAATATCCAAACAACTTGACAGACGCATTATTTCATCAAAACAATTTATTGCGTCTTGATCAAAATGAGATGATGCAAATACAATGAAAATATGCTCCTTGTTTCCTCTGTTTATACATGAGAATATTGAAGTACATTAACAATTTAACAATTCAGTTCCAGCACATAAAACACTATTTGCAAGATGAATGTTTACATAATTTAAGGCAGCAACATATTGACAGACTCACTTGTCTTTCAACCAAAAATTTACCTTTTCAAGATCTCATTCTGTTATACAGTAAGAATGCAGTGTCTACATTGCAACGGTGCCAAGAATAATTAATCAAGCTAATTGATAATATCCCAAGAATATAGCAGCACAAAACAGTCTTTTACATCAGAAAACTGTAAAAACTATAATGTAACTTACAAAGTGGAAAGACAAGGCAAAGTTATTTATAGCACACTTTATACACACTAGTAAAAGCACTTCACTTTAAAGTGATAATTATAAAGGGTACAAAGTATGAAAAAAATAGTCAAGGCAAGAATATGTAACATTTGGTCCTTTATCAGTTGCAGAATAAAATACTTGGAGGAACATTAAGTTCTGGTGAATAAAAGAGTTGCGAGTCGTTTCGCTTTTCAGCACAGATTAATCTGATGGTTTGAGGTGCAGCACTTTTGACTTCATCATAATTAGGTATTTGTTGATTTAGATTTGTTTTAATGTGATTATTCAATTTTTTGTCATAATTTCAACTTTCTTCTCATAATTCTGAATTATTGCATAATTTACATTTTGTGTCAATTTTAACTTTTTAATCTCATATTTATGATCTACCAAATCATGATAGTTTGTTCTTACAAGCAGGAAATGTTCCTACATTCTGATCCCATTGTAACGGGTACTTCGGACTCAATAGCCAATATTAATATGTCATTAATATTAGCTATAATTAAATAAATAACTATGGAAATAAACAGTTTAGGCTAGTTAGGTCACAAAAGTCTAAATTCGGCTACAGGAGCTGGTAGTCAGTAATAACACAGAAACATGAATTTAAGTTTAGTACAGGTACCATGTATTGAAAAGTGATTAAACAAAATATTTACAAACAAAAATAATGAAAATAGAAAAAAATATATATATTTACAGACTACAGTTGAACCAGTTATAGTTAAGTGCACTTTATGGTTATTGTTCAAATAAGATATGACAATAGAAATTACAACATATGCCACACACAAGAAACAAAAAGGAAAAAAACTGTCCCAGCGATGTTTGGTTTCCTCAAGACCAACGCGACAACCCACAAGAGGTTTATTTTGTATCGATAAGTCCATAGGTTATTGTTCGTTAAGGAAAAAGGATGTGCATGTGGGACTGAAGCGCTAGTCTGTGGAGAAGTGTGTGGGAAACAGGCTGCGGACAACCTTCCTACCAGACCAGTAGGATGGCTATTCAGTGGATGCTGCACAGAGGGTAGGCTCCCAGCCGTAGTAGTTCAGCTCGCCATCATTCATCCCCAAACAGAGAAAAAAACCTGGCCTGTAGTGCAACAACATGACCAGTAAATAATAAGGCTAAATTGGAACTAAAGTTACATTAAACTTTAGCTGATTCCACACTCAAATATCATTTCCTTATGTACCAAATTCTAAATCATTACAGAATAAATCAATAAATGTATAAACTACAATTAATAAACATTAAATAATTGACAACACAGTCAAAAGTGCAATATTAAAGTTGCATTGCCTGTACAAAGTTCAAATAAATAATCCAGCAGTACTATAATCTGATTTCCTTAGTGCATGTAAACACACTTGGTACAAACAAACCCATTTGTAAACCAGGGGCTCGTTCTTCGTACGTCGCTAACTCACTTAGCTGGATTTGATTGTTGACGATTTGGCATGATCTTGGATTGTTTGGTTCTTCGACGCTCATCCTGGACTTGCTGTCATAGCAACAGGTCCGTAATCTTAAACCTGCTCGGGAGCAGGCTTATTTCATGTTAACAGGATTAGATTGTGGCTTTATAAACGGAGCTGATACGGGAAGTCCAGCGCAGCGCGATAGTGCACTTTCTGAGATATATATTTTTTCTCGTGACTCGTGAGATTGTCGTTTACATTATTAATTTGTTGGAAACGCACATTTATTTTCGACTTGTCGGAGTCTGGCTTTAACTACAGCACAAACTGTTTGCATTGCCCTAAGATTATTTGTGAGTGGCTCTTTCCTTTACACTATTGGAGATGCGGAGAACTTGATGGAAAGTGCTGTCTGTCGTGTCATTCGAAGTTTACCTGGCGCTTTTAGGTTTAATAAACAGTTTTAGGTTTTTAAGACCCAATGTTGTAAAGCAGTTTTTTTAAAGCAGTTTTTTTTTTTTTTTTTTATGAAGATCATGCAATCATGACCATGCCGATTACAGTATGTCACTCAGGCTTCACTAACGTCATTGGTACCATAGACTATAGGCTTCCATAGACTGCCATCAAGGCCTCTATGAAGGGGATTATGTGAACAGAAAGGGGGTTCACAATGTAAATGTGCAGCCCAGTTACTATTGGGATTCTTAATATTCCAGATTAATAATATTATATCAAATAAAAAAAGGCAGTTGACTAAAATCTTCCATATCACAAATGTGAAAGCAAAATGGCCAGGATCTGTGCATGACTTAAGAATTTTCAGAGATTCACATTTATGCACATTATTTGAAAGTGGTAAGGAAAGTTCCACAATTAAATATCAAGCTCACTGTATTACATACACTTATGCTGATCCTAACAGAACTGCATTTTTTCATAGGTGATTATGACATGTTCCTGCAGACAGGTGTTTTATGACCCCATTCCCTGACCCAAACCAGTTACAATGCAGCTCTAGCCAGGACAAGGGCACACAATGAAATTAACTTTGGCTAACTAAAGGGAAGATTTCAGTGTCTGAAAAGTCTGAGGGTTGCACACCTGACAGGGCCTGTGACACTGTTGCATGTGCCATATTACACAACATAAAAAAAAAAAAAAAAAAACCTTTCATTATATGTTTAACAAAAAACCAATATACTTAGTTCCTTGAGTTTTATTTCAATTGTTCTTTGTAAAGAAAAGCCAGTGGTCAAGTGCCTGCAACAAGAGATATTAGACACATGCCTCATGCAACAAATAAAAAGGAAAAGTTGTCTATCCACTGCCCACCTGTAGGCCTATGTCTCCTCTGTCTGTGCAGACTCTTCTGTAGGCCTTTCTGTAGATGTGGAATCCTGCAACTTATATTGCAGCCATAAAGCATACAAGTATAAATTAAGTAAAGTTATTTATGCACTTGCAGGTAGGCTAGTTCCTCCATATGACAGTTATCTGAGAGGGTTTATTCACTGTCCAGTGCAATGGAAACAAATGGACATTACAAAGTCTTATACTTTCTTTCCTTTGGAAAGTTATAAAAAAAAATGTCCACTTACTGCACATATTTCAGCACCACTTTCTTGGGAACAGATACAAGTGTTGGTGTATTATGTAAAGGTGCACAAAAGAGGAAAACACAATGTCATTACAATGAACTACACTCTGGAAAAATATTTTTACATTAATATAAGTTTATCAGTTTTCACTTTCACAAGTCAAAGCAATTCATCATTACTCAAGATTTAACAGTTGAAATTACTATACAGCCTTAATTTAATGCAGCAAAAATTATTTTACAGTGTAGGCTACTAAGATCTTTTCTTCTTTTTTTTTTTTTTTCTCAGCCTTTTTCTTAGTTGCTTTTATAAACAGACAACCATTTATTTAACAGTGTCTTTTATAAAAGAGACTATAATATAACTAAAAATTACCATTATGTAGAATATTTTTGTACTTCACTTTTATTTGTTCCCATGTTCTAGTGTGGTGACTCTGACATTACAATGAACAAAGTAATTATGCAATTATTCAAATACAAAAATATAGGCTAATAAGTGATAAAAACATCTAACATGGCCACTTCTAACGGATTTAAATTGTCTGCTACTTTTTGCCAGCCCTCTCTCCTGGCTTTTGCAGACTTTGAGGTGTTCCCTGGCGTTTTGCATTAAAACATTAAAATTCCGAATAAACTTGAACTATTAGTTCTTGCTCTGCTGAGGAGAAAAACTGAGCGTGCTCTTTGGCCACGCTGAACAGCCAATAGCAGCGTTGCTGATCAATGTTTCTACTATCGATACATATCCCCTTTTAAACCAGCGCATGAACGCGCAATTATCTCAGATAACTCAATCCCGCGATACTAATCCTCTCCGGCAAGTGTGTTCGAAGAACCGAGTTAGCCAGATCATGATTAGCACGATGATATCATCTTGGATGTGTCATTTGATCTCGGATGTAATAAGCAACGTACGAAGAACGAGCCCCAGAAATGGCAGATGTTACAACAGTAAATCAAAACCCTTTTTGTTAAAACAGCCAAATGCCAATGCTAAGACTAATACTAAGACTAATACTAATGTTCAACACCGCTAGCTTAGCATGTCAGCCTCCAGCATATAGTTAATTCATTCAATTTACTCACCAGTTCCTCTATGTAAACATAACTTGATGGCGGCGACGGATTCCCTGCAGCCAGTAAGTTGTTCTAAAAAGTTACAATGATATGCTTAACTTAAAAGCATGAATCGAGCACAAGAGTGACTAGTCTGTAAAACACAAACCTGTCCGCAGCTGTCGATCGCAATAGAATCTGTCTGCATCCTGCAAGACTTCAAGTTACGCCCCTTCAAATTACGTCATTTCAAGTTACGCCTACTTCAAGTTACGCCCCTTCAAGTTACGTCATTTCAAGTTACGTCCACTTCAAGTTGCTCACTGTTTTTTTCGACTTAAAGCTGCGCTGCACAGACCGGTCGGTGTATAATATCAAAGTAGCCTACCGCGAGAGCGATAAGAGCAAACAGACAGTTCTGAATGCTTTTGAATCGCTCTCGCACGAGTTTAACATAAACAGAACAAACAGTGTTTCCCACACATAGACTAATTCGTGGCGGTGCGCCACAGAATCAACACCGGCCGCAACATATTGCGTTTCGTTATAAAAAAAGATAATAAAAAAAAGTACGCTCGCTATTTAAAACACGTAGCGCAGTGGTTTTCAACCTGTGGGCCGCGGCCCACGGTATTGCAGGGGGGCCGCCAATTATTATTAATAGAAATTGTAATATTGTTAATATAATAAAAAATGTCTAGTCAAAATCAAATAAATCATAATTTGATATATAATTAAATAATGAGAAATTAAATAATAAACTGTTACTATGCGTTCACTATTCGAGCTCGCTGATTGGTTTAATAACAACCCGCCAACTTAGACTATCTAAAATAGTTTTGATTCATACATGCCTGAAGCAGATTTAAAAATGGATAAATGGTTGTTGGCGCACATTTAAGTCGTTTTTGCACGCGTGCTTACCGGCGTGCTGTTTCCTTGTAGCTTAAAATATAAATAATACACTTTCAAAACTGTGAACTTAAAGTTGGATATATCAATCCATTTAATAAAATAACAAAAAACATAAACAATTCAGTCTACAATTTGCCGTGTCTCACGACTCACGCATGGGTTTCACGGTCAAAAACCATATGCCTCGCTGTACGCCACACCTGCACTAATTAACCCCAGTGTTAAATAGACCTGTGGCAGAAACAGCGCCATGCCATGGCATTACTCAGAATGGCTCCAACACAACCGGCCCCTAATTGTTCATGGCACTTCAGGACATAACAATTATAAACATATTCATGTATGGAGACATTCATACAACAAAAAACATTTTGCAATAAAAATAATAATCAAATAAACAAACAAATAAACCCCTCCTTTGGTGTATTCGTTCACTTTTATATTGACTGCTCTACCAATAGTCCTAGTTTTGTAACTGGTCTTTCAATTACATTTGTTTTGGTTTTGATTTGCACAGATCTAACTAGGCCTGATTTGTCTGGAAAGCATTTAATAATCCTTCCAATTATCCAAGAATTTCGGGGTGCTGTAGCATCTGCAATAAAAACAATATCTCCTGCTGTAAGATTACGTTTTGTTTTGTTCCACTTTTGTCTTTTCTGTAGAGTAACAAGATACTCTTTTGTCCACCTCTTCCAGAATAGATCTGAAAGATACTGAGCCTGTTTCCATCTTCGTCTTACGTATTGGTCCTTTTCATCAAACAGACCTGGGGGCAAAACTGGCTTCCTTTTCAAAGTAAGAAGATGATTAGGTGTTAGTGGCTCTAAATCGTTAGGATCCTCAGAAACTCTCGTAAGTGGTCTATCATTTAAGATTGCTTCAGCTTCGCATAAGACTGTAACTAAGGTTTCATCGGTTATAGTCTGTAGATGTAACACAGATACCAAGACCTTCCTGACCAGTCTGATCATGCTTTCCCAAGCACCGCCATGATGGGAAGCTGCAGGTGGGTTGAACGTCCACTTGATGTTATCATGAATTAGAGCTTTCTCAATTGATTTGTGGTTTAATTCTGCAATTGCTCTTTTTAATGCTGCTGCACGTGCTATGAGTGCAGCTTTCTTGGCTTTTGCTTGTGCATGTGCAACTTCCAATGCAACTTTGCTTGATCGACTTGATCTTTCACTGGTGCGGCTTTTAGTGCATGATGATGTTTCAACATTTGATACACTGTCCGTTGGCTTTATATCATCCACAAGGGAAACAGTTTCAGTAGTACCATTTGTACTCTTAAAATGATTTTCTACACACTGGCAAAATTCATTCACACTTAAAAGCTTTGCTTTGAACCAGGTTTCATGCTTTTCTTTTTCATCCGCAGCTAGCAACTCAAGCAGCTTGTTATGTGCAACTTTTGCTTCTTTAATCAAGGCTTGATATTTGCTGAAGCTACTTTTTATTTCAGTTTTATAACCAGACTGACATATTAAACCCTGAACAGTTTGTTTTATGTTGGCAGCTTTACTTAATTTAGATTTTCTTAAAGTCTCTAAGTCACTTAGTTTAGAAAGCAGTGCTTTTGCTGTCAGTTTTATAGATCTTTTCCTCACAGAGGCTTCATCCTCATTAACTTTTTGTAAGTCAGCTGAAACCACCTTTGTTACCTCAGTACTTTGACTGTTTTCATCCATTTTACCTCGTTTTTAAATCAACAACAGCAATATTTCAAAATATCATGGAAACGAGCATCAGAATTAGAAATAAAGCATAGCCTAAACACTTTCATCATTTTTTTTTTTTTTTTTTAAACACAAATGTCTCTTATTTCAAGTCCTCGTTTGAAAATGTCAAGTTCAATAAATCAAATGTCAATGCATTGTGCTCTTGTCACTCTTGCCGTTTACACTTTAGTAACTGCAGGCAGTTCTGGTTCATGTGTCTTCTTACGTGTGTGTTATCTGCTCATACCTCATTTACTCGTGCAGGTCCAACAGAACTTTCCTTCACTTGGTGATGTGTCCAATCCTCACTGACCAATGCGAGAACGCTCACCAACCTCCGTCGTGACCTTGTCCGGACAGCCACACCATCCACTGTGAGGCTCAAAGCGTCCGTCATCCGCTACCGATCACCGCTCATCCGTCACCGACCTCCGTCCATCATCACTGCGTGGCTGCCTCACTGTCCAGTGTGAGACCCGCTGCGCCAGTAGTATAGGCCTACTATATCCAATGCAGCGCCATGCCATGGCATTACTCAGAATGGCTCCAACAATGGTTGACAACAGGATCGCTGAAAAGAAAAAATACAGACGTTTCTTCAGCAACAAGTAAGCCTGACACTGAAAAGCCTCAAAATAAACCTAAACGAAGAAAATATAGTAGCGACTACCTAGCGCTGGGTTTCACATATGTTGGAGCAGAGAACGAGCAGCTA
Source organism: Leuciscus idus (assembly GCA_021554675.1). NCBI lineage: Eukaryota > Metazoa > Chordata > Actinopteri > Cypriniformes > Leuciscidae > Leuciscus > Leuciscus idus. The sequence continues at coordinate 36,389,339 of CM038625.1, forward strand.
CCGCTCTGTGTTGTGTGCTCAGAAATACTGTCAAATGAAGCTTTAAAACCAATCAAACTACGACGGCACTTGGAAACAAAGCATGTATGCATCCAAGCCTATAGAATTTTTTGAGAACAAACTTAAAGAGTACCAAAGCAGGAAAAAAACTCTTGAAACAGCGTTCTCTGGCAACGACAACAGTAAAGCAGTGGAGGCATCTTATCGTGTTGCAAAGCTCATTGCAAAGGCTGGAAAACCACACACAATTGGTGAAACTTTGATTTTACCTGCTGCGAAAGAAATGGTTGGCGTGATGTGTGGAGAAAAGGCCCGCAAGCAGTTAAATCTGATTTCACTTTCAGATAATACAGTCGAGAGAAGAATCAATGAAATGGCAGATGATATAACTCAGAAGTTGGTCAAAAACATTCAAGAGAGTCCCTTTTATGCCCTACAGTTGGATGAATCGACCGATATAGCAAACCTTTCCAACCTCCTTGCCTTTGTACGGTATGTACATAATGGAGAATTACAAGAAGATTTCCTTTTCTGTAAGCCGCTGCCGGCGCAATCAACTGCCCAAGCCATATTTGATATTTTGAATGCGTTCATTGTTTCAAATGGAATAGACTGGTCTAAATGCGTGGGTCTGAGCACAGATGGAGCAAGAGCCATGGTGGGACATCGCAACGGAGTCGTTGCGCGCGTAAAAACAGCTGCGCCGCTCATGAGCTCTGTCCACTGCAGTTTACATCGGGAGGCGCTAGCTACCAAAAAGATGCCCACAGATCTCAGATGCGTCTTGGATGAGGCTGTTAAAATCGTCAATTTCATAAAGACTAGGCCCCTTCAGTCACGTCTGTTTCGACTACTCTGTGAAGAAATGGGAAGTGACCATGTTCAGCTTCTGTTACACACTGAGGTACGATGGCTTTCACGAGGCAGGGTGCTTACTCGTCTATTTGAATTACGCAACGAAGCACGGATTTTTTTATCTGACTCAAAATTTCCCCTTTCAGACCGCTTCAGTGATTTCGAGTGGCTTGCAAAATTGTCCTACCTTTCTGATATTTTCAATCACCTAAATGGTGTGAACTTGAGTCTTCAGGGCAAATCAGTGACAGCGTTTCAAGTCCAAAATAAAATCGAAGCCACAATAAAGAAACTGGACATTTGGGCCGGACGAATTCGCAAATCAAACTCTGAATCGTTTGAAAATTTGTCACATCTTTTGACAGAAGAAGCCATGAGCCTACCCACCTTGGTTAAAAAGCTGATTGAGGAGCATCTCCAAGGACTGAAGAGCAAGTTGCGTGACTACTTTCCATCTCCAGATGCTCAGGTTGCCTGGATGGAAAATCCTTTTGCAAACTTGTGTGAGGGAGCCGTCACAAGTTTAAGTGCAAAAGAGCACGACAGCCTCATTGACATGTCTTGTGACAGTGCTTTAAAATTGACGTTTTCTCAAAAAACATTGACGGATTTCTGGATTCATACATTCTCCGAGTATCCTGATCTTTCTGACAAAGCTCTTAAGTTTTTGATTCCATTTCCGACAACATACTTATGTGAAGCAGGATTTTCTGCATTGGTGGCACTCAAGACAAAATACCGGAATAAGCTTAACGTCGAGCCTGATCTCCGCTTGCAACTTTCTTCCCTTCAGCCCGACATACAGCGCTTAGTAAATGCTAAACAACACCAACCTTCGCATTAGGTGAGTGACAAAGATTGTTGTTTATAGTTTCATGTCTAATTGTCTTGTAAACAAGTTGAGATTTTTTTTTGTGCATGTTATCCATTTAGCTAAATTTGTTTCATGGTTGTTGTTTTAAATTTATTTACATATTGCAGTTCCGTTTCCCTTTAATGTGTCTTTTTTTTTTTTTTTTTTTTTTTTTTTTTTTTTTTGCCTGCTCTCGATTTGCGCTTGTCACTCGAGTCTGACTCTAGTCTTGCTTTGTCCAGTGCTCCATTTCTCTGCCGGTTTTGACTGCTCGTTTCAACCCAGCTCTGCCTGTTCCCTCTGACGGATCTTCGGCTCGCTGACGTTCTACCCGCTGCCGACCTCTGCCTGGATTTGGTTTTCCCGTTTTCGAAATGTCAACCCGAGCCTGTGGGGGCTTGCTGATCCGTTATGTATATTTTCTGTTTATTCAATACATTACCAGTTTATTCAATAAAGACAATTAACAGCCTTGCTTCCGAGTACTTAGTTAACCCGACACAAAAAGCGGGATCGTTTAAATTCTTTTGCAGTGGGCCGCGGAAACATATGTGTTTGGCTGTGTGGGCCGTGAGTTAAAAAAGGTTGGGAACCACTGACGTAGCGTATTCATTCAGCTGCATTTCCTTTCCCTGCTCTCCCTCCGTCTCTCTGTCACTCACGCGTCTCTCTCACGAGCGATTTTTTGTCTCGCCAAAGCCTTATTTGATCGGTAAATGATGTAGATGACTGCTGCGCTTGCGATAGGAACGAGCAGAGAGAGAGAGAGAGCCCCGGTCGCGCGCGCGCGCGTCTTCAAACTGTCTGGCTCTCTCTCGCTCCTTCGCGCATATTAATCAAAATCAATTGAGAATTGACACGATGGTAAAAGATCGGAAGACCGAAGTTTCACGTGGAGCATTCGGATATTTTTTTCCTGAATTACCGCTGGGTGTGAATTGTGCTATAAAAAAAAATATTATTGAAGAATAATGATCTTTGGTCTTATGTATGTCATTGGTAATTCATTGTGTGTCACTGGTGTTACTGTCTTTTTTTCTGTCACATTAAATAAAATATCACATGTGACATGATAATTTTACATCCATTTAATTCTGCATACACTCAAAAGTTAAGATTTAAACTAAGGATTGCATCATTAGGCTACTTGATTTTAACTGGTTTTCAAATATTTTCATCATTATAGCAAATACATGGTTGCACAAATTAACTAACATCATTCAACATACTTTTAACAAACATGATTAAAATAAATAAAACAATTTCCTTATTTGCTGAATTATTATTATTTTTCTGTACCTCTGACTACATGTGCTGAATTTTTTTTTGAAATAATATTTAATAAAAACCTTTAATATATTGCCAAGCTGTCATTTATGTGTATTCATAAAGTCAAAGGGTAATCTAATAATGTGGTTTAAATGTTAAACTTACGACATTACTAAATGTCTCTATACGAGCTGGCATCTTGCCGACATCTCCTCATTTTGAGTTTGACATATCGTGTGGTTCTGTGTGATTTGGACAACTTCAAGTTACGCCCACTTCAAGTTACGCCCACTTCCTGTTACTCCCCTCTCTTGCAGTCTGCAGACAGACCCATCTCGTCGATCGGCTTCCCCACACCTCTGAATGAGGAAGACGCCGCAGCCCGGTTAAACACTCGCGCTAAGCACAATCACGTGACTAGGATTACGTGAGGTCGAAGGATTACGTGAGGCTCTTTCTCCTATAGTAGGGTTACTGGTGGAGCATTGACAATCTTTGAGGTTCTTGCTGGAACTTATGGGATCCTTTAAGCACTTTGTATTCAGTTCAGAGGAGTCACCTTTTCATTACCATGAGACCTCGAAGTGCTTTGGGGGGAAATAGAGGAACCAGAATTATATAAAAGGGTTATTGTAAGATCTTTTAACATTTAAGTGGTTCCTGGAAGATCTCTTATGTTAAAGCCAGCATCTGGAGGAACCCAATGGTTCTGTGAGACCAGAATAAGATTATTATTCAAGTCAATTCACCTTTATTTATATAGCGCTTTTTACAATACAGATTGTATCAAAGCAGCTTCACAGTGATAACATGAAAATAATACAACAAAGTTTGTTTCTAGAAGAAAATTGCGTCATCGTCCACCTATTATCCTATTATTATTATTATACTTGGCCTAAGTTTGATTCAGTATGAGATAATTGCGCGTTCATGCGCTGGTTTAAAAGGGGATATGTATCGATAGTAGAAACATTGATCAGCAACGCTGCTATTGGCTGTTCAGCGTGGCCAAAGAGCGCGCTCAGTTTTTCTCCTCAGCAGAGCAAGAACTAGTAGTCTAAGTTTATTCGGAATTTAATGTTAATGTTTATCAATGTTTAATCAAAACGCCAGGGAACACCTCAAAGTCTGCAAAAGCCAGGAGAGAGGGCTGGCAAAAAGTAGCAGACAATTTAAATCTGTTAGATGTGGCCATGTTAGATGTTTTTATCACTTTTTTGTATTTGAATAATTGCATAATTACTTTGTTCATTGTAATGTCAGAGTCACCACACTAGAACATGGGAACAAATAAAAGTGAAGTACAAAAATATTCTACATAATGGTAATTTTTAGTTATAGTCTCTTTTATAAAAGGCACTGTTAAATAAATGGTTGTCTGTTTATAAAAGCAACTAAGAAAAAGGCTAAGAAAAAAAAAAGATCTTAGTAGCCTACACTGTAAAATAATTTTTGCTGCATTAAATTAAGGCCGTATAGTCATTTCAACTGTTTAATCTTAAGTAATGATGAATTGCTTTGACTTGTGAAAGTGAAAACTGATAAACTTATGTTAATGTAAAAATATTTTGCCATGAGTTATTGATCACATTTTTCCCGAGTGTAGTTCATTGTAATGACATTGTGTTTTCCTCTTTTGTGCACTTTTACATAATACACCAACACTTGTACCTGTTCCCAAGAAAGTGGTGGCTGAAATATGTGCAGTAAGTGGACATTTTCTAACTTTCCAAAGGAAAGAAAGTATAAGACTTTGTAATGTCCATTTGTTTCCATTGCACTGGACAGTGAATAAACCCTCTCAGATAACTGTCATATGGAGGAACTAGCCTACCTGCAAGTGCATAAATAACTTTACTTAATTTACACTTGTATGCTTTATGGCTGCAATATAAGTTGCAGGATTCCACATCTACAGAAAGGCCTACAGAAGAGTCTGCACACACAGAGGAGACATAGGCCTACAGGTGGGCAGTGTATAGCCAACTTTTCCTTTTTATTTGTTTTGGAAATGCCACAAAAAAACCTAAAACTGTTTAAGCGCCAGTTAAACTCCGAATGACACGACAGACAGCACTTTCCATCAAGTTCTCCGCATCTCCAATAGTGTAAAGGAAAGAGCCACTCGCAAATAATCTTAGGGCAATGCAAACAGTTTGTGCTTAAAGCCCGACTCCGACAAGTCGAAAATAAATGTGCGTTTCCAACAAATTAATAATGTAAACGACAATCTCACGAGTCACAAGAAAAAAAAAATATCTCAGAAAGTGTACTGCTGGACTTCCCGTATCAGCTCCACTTATAAAGCCGCGATCTAATCCTGTTTACATGAAATAAGCCTGCTCCCGAGCAGGTTTAAGCTTACGGACCTGTTGCTATGACAGCAAGTCCAGGATGAGCGTCGAAGAACCAAACAATCCAAGATCATGCCAAATCGCCAACAATCAAATCCAGCTAAGTGAGTTAGCGACGTACGAAGAACGAGCCCCTGTTCACGCGATTACTGTTGATGTCACTTACGTCTGATGTCATACATAGAACGCATGGAAGCGGAAGAGCTACGATACTTTCTGTTGTAAACAGTATTCAACCTCATTTCAAAAGTTTTTTTAAGCAATATAGTCAAATAAAATATATATGACCAGAGGAGAACTGGCCCTCCGACTGAGCCTAGTTTCTCCCAAGGTTTTTTTCTTCACTGTCACCAAGTTGGGGACACTAAATATTAATATTCAACAATATTATTGATCTGACTGAACTGATGCTGTTGTTTGAGAACTGAACGGAGCTGGATGATGACATTTTTTTTTTTTTTTTTGCATAACTGCTTTATAGATATTAACGTATTTAATAATTATCTTTACAATGGAACTGAAATAACGCTGAACTGACTTCAGCTGAACAACAGCTGAAATGCATTTAATCTTTCTTGTTATCACTTTACAGCTGTGTGAAAACATCTGTATTGTATAAAGCGCTATATAAATAAAGATGACCTGACGTTCAGCAGCACTGAATAAATCACTTCATATACTGGCATCAGGTCAAACCTCTGCAAACTATTGAAGGACAGTCAAAATGAATGCCTCTGTGTATTTCAGAAACAGTGTGATGATAATCAGTAAAAAGCCCCTTGAGAGGAAGAGGATCAGGCGTGAGTCGAAGTACTCCGAAAAGTGCTATTCCGCCATACATTATAGTTATCCTTTTTAACCCGCTTAGAAAAGCGCCACGTTTTATTTTGTGTCACCATAGTTTGATCGTATAACTACTCGTGTAACTGTTTTTAAATAGGGAAAACGTTGATGTGTTTGGTCACTTCTAAATTCATTGCTGTTAGATACCATTGAATATACTGGGCTAAGCTAAGTTATATCAAAGTGTCGCCGCGCGCCAGAGAGATTAAGTGCACGCACTGAGATGAGAGAGGTATGTATCAACTCGTCTTAGTTAAGGGAATAACATAGTTTAATATGAAAAAACGGTGGAGTATCCCTTTAAAACATGTTAATTGGTTTACTATACATTTAAACATCATATATAATGAAATGTATGGTTTTATGCAAGAAAAAAATATGAATTGCCAGATAATTTAGGTAGTAAAAACAGTAAAATCAGGAGTCTTGATTATAGCCTACCGAAGTAAATTTAAGATGAACGAATATCTGCGCATGTCTGATCATTCACGGGATTTCTGTTGACGTCACTTACGTCTGATGTCATCTTACGTCGAACGCATGGCGTACGGAAGATGAAGAGCAACTACAGTTTCTTTTGTAAACAGTAGTATTTCACCTTTATTTCAAAAGTATTTTTGCAATATAGTCAAATTAAATATATATTGGTAATATTGGTCCACCATGATGATCAGGTATGTTTGCTGAAAGCAGAATGAAACGCTGTTTGCACACACGTACTTTTCAGCAATGAAGGCCATATGTAGCTAAATAAATGCTTTATTTGAACTAAAAGTAAAAAGGAAATATTTTAAGTGTTGTTAAAACATTGATTTGGTTAATTAATGAATATAAAGCTTATATGCATGGTTTATCTGCTTGTAACTATTATCTGGATTAAGTGGTTAGCAGTTCGCATTAGCTGTTTGAACTGGTGTGCAGGGAGTTTTAGTTGATAGTAGTTTGAAGTAAATGCAAGGGTTTGCCAATAGGATAAGAAGGGTAAAGTTGTTCCCTTAAAAACCTTTACTGCCAGTTTGTATTTAGAGATGAATTTAGTGACATCAGTGATCAGTAATAAAACTCAGTATGGGAGGGGAACCCTATCTTATCTTACCATCTTACCTTTATTATGTGTGTTATGTGAGAATCAAACTCATGACTTTAGTGTTTGTACCGTACTATTCAAGTTGAACCAATGGAAGTTAAATAAACTTGTTTTTTTCTGTTTCTGCAGTTGTGGCTTCATCTGTGTGTTTGCGGTGCTGATAAACAAAGGTAAGCATCTATACACACTACATTTGAAAGATTAATTAATGCCACTGACTGTTAAAGTTACAGTTACAATTGACCATATGCACAGGATGTTATAAGAACTTCTGCAATATTATAATCCAGATGGAAAACTTCCTGTGAAATGTCTTTTGCTGGTGTGTCGGTATCTTCAATGTCCTGATGTAGCTTTAACAGCATCAATAGTGTAATAGTTTATAATTGGATTCTAGTCATTTATAGGGCTGGGCGATATGGGCAAAAAAAAAAAATCACGATTATTTTTTTATATCAGTCGATATCGATAATTATCGACAGATTTTTGCTCCTAAGTGAAAGTTGTAGAAACCAGAGTGTTAACTGTGGTTTTAAACTACTCTTTATTGTCAGAACATATCATGACAAACACTTGCCAAACTGGTGAACATTTCACAAATCTGAGGTAGAACATTCAAACATTTGTCATTTTTCATTAACAAAATAAATATATTTTGGTAAAAAAAAAAAATTCTGACTGTTTGAGTTTTATTACGGTAAACTTAACCATTGGTCATCCAGTATCATGCATTTAGATCATGACAACCACAGATGAAACCAGGCATAGCCTACAGCACCTCACTATCATGGCAAAATGTAACTTATTGGATTCTATGGTATTTACATATTTACCTAAATACATTATTAAATCCTTTAATTATATGCCATTAGTCCTTCAATACATTGTCTACATTAATAATATAATACAATTCAATATGTATATCCCACATTTCATGGTGCAGTTAATATTACTAGGCTAACGTTACAGTAAATCCATGGTAAATGATGGGAATCTGTGGACGGAAAAGCCTTCAGACTGTATCGTTGCGCACAGTGTTTCTCCTGTTTGTCAGCGCTGTTTCATCTGCCTTTAAACTGGTTTAAAGCCACAATATGTAACTTTTTTGCTTTAAAAATAGCAAAAATCACTATATCTATGTTATATTTTTTTTTTTAGTTGTGTACTTACATTATCCCGACTGTTTCCAACAACTTTCAAACCAGGAGAAATTTGTAATTTAATTCGAGAAACGTCCCGTTTCTTTATTTCCGTTTTGTCGCCGTCGCGTTGTCCCTGGTTTCCGCTCGTGCTGCCATGGCAACCAGAGCTATGAACCAGAGCCCTCTGATAGTAACCAAAGCGACTGACGGTAGTTCGCAATGTCTATCTGCACGCTGTTGTTGTTTCGTTCAAACATTATGGACCATGGCAAGCAGACTTTGGATACAAAAGGAGAACTAAAACGAGAATCAATATCAGCGCGGTGTTTTTCGAGATGCCTAGAGCTCCCATAGACAGTATATAAACGAGAGCTCCACGTCCGAGACTTCGACCGCTTCTACATGTACTTTATTAAACAGGTGAGCACATTTACATAAAACTAATCAATGTTATACAGCTCAACATGATGAAATGTTAGAATATGATCTGTATGTTATTCTAATGTTGATCTAGCTTACTGCTAGTCTCATACAGACAAACTAACACATACATTTCAACACATTCAAATTCAGTTTAGTGTGATAGTGTAATGTTAGACCAAGTGAAACAACTCTGCGTTACCTCACAAGTTTAATTTGTCTAATAAACTGACCTGTGACTGTGAGTAGTAATTCTGCACTCGCGTGTAACGTTAGTTCGGTAGAATGAAATGTCCATATTCCTTATGCGGGACTCGCGTCGCGTGTGAAGCTGATAGCTGTCTCTTAGCAATCCCGAACTGCTTCATATCACAGTCATGATAAAAGCATCGATGTATTCAGTCATCCATAAACATTATTAGATCCATAGATTAGATCGGTCGGCTTGACGTTGACGACAAGATCCATAATTCTTAGCAAATGTTGCGTCATCAAACTACGCCTTTGTTATTGTAAATAGGTTAGCGACCCCTAGTGGCGAAAAATTCCATACTGTATGTTTAAATCGGTTTAAATCACTGAGACATTTGGATTCCTCGCTGAATTCAAGCGCTTCTCACTGAATTTCGTAACCGAGACCGGTCAGAGTAAACGCATCTGCTCTAGTGAGCTCGCGCTGCTCTGCCGTTTGGACTTTGAGCTGAGCGGATTAATGGTCCGTGTGGCGCGCGGTTCAAATGAGTTTAGTTCCGATTTTGGCGCATAAACATTATCGAACATTTTATCGACCTCTTGATATCGTTTTATCGAGAAAAATTATATCGTGATAATTATCGTTATCGTTTTATCGCCCAGCCCTAGTCACTTAATTAATCAGGCCTAGCATTAATAGTTATTCAAACGCAAGACAACATAAAAGACGTGTTCCTCCTCAGCAGAATTCAATTCAACCATCAGTTTTCACACTTTCATGTAAAAATAATCATCTACACTGTAAATTAAAGATTTATTGTGCACTTTAGATTCATTGAACAAAATGCGTTAAACTGACTGACAGCTTCTGTTATTATAAAGGGAGAGCGCAGTGCTCACTTTGTGTCATTTATTCGCAAGAAAACGTATTGTTTTTAAGAGACTTTGTGAGTACTTCATACTTCACCTTACAGTTTATTTTGAAACCTAGTGATTTTATCATGTTTAATATTAATTCAAAAGTGAAACTTGAAAAAATATTACAGTGTTACAGGAAATAGTTAATTTGACCCAATAAATTCTCCTCTGCCTTAATCTCAGGTTATAGTGGTTATTAATGTCTTTTTTTATTATTAAATAAAAGAGTTTTCTATTAAATGTTGGATTTCCTACATCTTGAAACATTTGGTTTTACAAATGGGAACATTCTCAGAAGGATTAACAAATAATGTTTTTGGTTATCACATTGAAAACAACATTTGAAGTACTGGAAAAATGTTGTGTGTGTGTCCAATTACACACACTGTGTTTCTTATTCCAACGTTCCCATTAGATTCAAGTCTTTATTGCCACCAACAAAACTGGTGTCGGCAAAAGTGTGATAATTGCATTAAAAATAGAAATACAACATTAAAAAGTCAACCATTGATGGTTTTGTGTTGAAGAACAGAATGATAACTAACAGTTCACTGGAATACCCAGGCTGGCTTATTGAAAACCAGGAAGTAACTGTGAATATGGTCAATAACAGTTTGTGTTGTGTCAGTGTCTCTGCAGGAAACAGTAGAGGCTGTTATTGGTGGTTCTGTTCTCCTGCCGTGTTCTTCCACTGAACATGATCTGAAACTTCAAGATATTAATGTGTTTTGGAGACACAATGGCAGCAAGATTGTGCGTGATATAATTCCCAGCAGTAATTCACTAGAGAAACAGGATCCAGAGTATAAGAACAGAACTGAAACTTTTCCAGAGGAGTATGAGAGGGGAAACTTCTTCATCAAACTCCACAAACTTATTTATGCTGATGCTGGAGAATACACTTGCCTCATCTCACACTCATCTGAACATTACACTGTACAGCTGATCATCAACGGTGTGTGAAACTACTGGAATAGTGCATAATGTTTTTAATTTAAAGTTGTTTGCTTTAAAATCTAAATACTGCAAGGAAATTATCCATATTTAATGTTCACTAGTGATGTTTCAGTCTGAATGCTTCTGCATAGACGAATCTGTTATCTTTATCACTGTGAGGTAAAGTTTTCTCTCAAACTTTTTGCAGAATCAACAGCAGGAAAAGGAACCATATCGACTGAACAAGAAAAACGCTGAGAAACAGAACCAGACAGTGTGGAAACATCATCGCCTTAGCTCTGGGTTGGTATTGCATCTGGAATTATAGTTACAGTTATAGTTATAGGTTTTATAGCTTGGCGGATTCAGACGCTCATGAGGTTGAACACATGAATCAGTAATAACTGATAATAATGATACAGCTGTTGGTACGACACAACTGTATAACTGTAACAGCAGCAACTGCAGCTTTAGCACTAAACAGTCAGTGGAGGAGGTTGTGCTTCCAGTCTTGCTGCCACAACTTTTAGATAGAAAAAGTTAGAAATCATAAAAGTGTGTGAAGGATTTGGTTTAATAACAGAGAACAGAATATAATCATGTAGATTGAGTGAGTGTGTGTTTCTATATTTCCTGCTGATCACATTAAGCCTATAGCAGTTTTATTGTAAAGATGTTTGGATGAATTTTGTGGGAAACAGCATTCTTCCTTTCATTCATCCGTGCGCGTTTGTGTCATATCTGGCACTGAGCTAAAAATATGCTAATATGCTAAAAATTGAAATAATCACACACAAAAAATCTAAATTGACTAAGTCCTAATTATGATAAATAAGTCAAAAGTGCTGCACCTCAAACCATCAGATTAATCTGTGCAGAAAAGCGAAGCGACTCACAACACTTATATTTACCAGAACTTAATGTTCCTCCACAAGTATTTTATTCTGCAAATACTAAAGGGCCAAAAGTTACATATTCTTGCCTTGACTATTTTTTTTATATATATATATTTTTGTACCCTTTATGATTATCACTTTTAAGGAAAGTGCTTTTACTAGTGTGCATAAAGTGTGCTACCGTGCCTTGTCTTTCCACTTATATTAAAGTTATATTTATATTTATATATTTAGATTTAGATTTAGATTTAGATTTGACAGTTTTCTGATGTAAAAGACTGTTTTGTTTTATTCTTGCACTGCATTCTTATTAACAGAATGAGATCCTGAAAAGTTGTATTTTTGGCTAAATTCAAAAGACAAGTGAGTCTGTCATTGTCAATATGTTGCTGTCTTAACAATTGTGTAAAAAATCATCTTGAAAATATTGTTTTATTTGCAGGAACTGTGATGTGTTTAACAAGTTTTCAGGTATAAACAGAGGAAACAAGAAGCATAGATTCATTGTATTTGCATGATCTTATTTTGATTAAGACCCAATAAATTGTTTTGATGAAATAATGCATCTGTCAGAATTTTTTGGATATTTATAATCTTATACTTTTTACTAACACCAAATGTTTTACATTTATTCATATGGATGATGCTTTTATCCAAAGTATAAAGAAGAAGAAGAAAAAAAAACAGTACATCAGACACTGGTATATGAATTTAGTTCACACATTTGGATAAAACTCAGTATCTGAACCTAATCATTGTGCACCTGTTCTGTCTCTTTAAAAAAAAATATATATAAAAATGTTTCCGTCAGTTTCTCTGTAGATCAGAATGAGGATGTAACTGGTAATAAGAAACAAAACCAAGACATGACGGTGTATATGGGACACACTGTACCTGCGCACTCACTCACACATCTAGTCTGACAACAATCCTGAATCTCTGAATCTCTCCTCCCGTCAGAGAACACAGTCTCTTATTGTACAGTCTTACTTTTGAGCTCATTTGAAAGGCAAATTCATGAAAAGGTCAGGCTGTATTTCCCTGTTCTTTTCAATTCTCTCTCGTTTATTGTTCTGCAATCTTGTCCTGCTGTTACGGTGATGATAAACTAAAGTCAAGACATAATAATGTATTAATAATAATAATACATTTTATTTGTAAACATCTTAGATTCAAGCAAACCATGTGTGTGAGGAGGGAGACCTTGTACTCAATCCTGAGTGAGACAGGGAGCCAGTGGAGTGATTTGAGGATGAGGGTGATATCAGGATCATCAGGGCCCGGTTTTTCAAAAGGTTTAATCCGGATAAAATTGATCCGGATTTAGTAATCCTTTTTTTTGCGATCCGTGATCACGTAATCCAGCTTACTTTTGAGCCAGTTTTTCAAAGCAACATCGGATTGGATCAATCTGATCCGGATAGGAACTTTTCAGGATCACCAAATCTGGATAACCAGTGCTCAAACAGGATAGGAAATCACAATGTAGAACTATAGATATGTAAAGAGCAACAAGTAGAATAGCCAGTGTGAGGTCAATATAAGTTTATTTTTATTTGAAATGAAAACACACACATTTAAAAAAAAACTAAAAACAAGAAAAACCCCACCCCATCCTCTTCCAGCAGTCCGCTCATCTGAGACCTACAACACAAACACTGTACATTGAGGATATTTATAATAAGTTTCAAATATAGATGTATTGAATAATAAAAAAAAGACTTAATGTCAAATACTCCACAATAATTTCAGACTTCCTCATCTGATGTGGAGAGACCAGCTTGTCTGAGCGTAGCCTTTAGGAGGCGGATCTCAAGTCTGGCCTTGGTTTGCTGCAGTTTGGTCAGAGTCAGTTGTTCCTCTGCCAGACGAAGCTGTGCTTCTGCCCTTTCAGTCTCTTTTTGCAGAAGTGCCTTGTAATCATCATCTTTGTTTGATGAAGGGCGCTTAAAATTAAAACCTTATGAATAAATAGGATATCTTGTAAGATACTGCATGATCCAAATATAGTATTATTTGATACATTTTTAAAGTTTTCATTACATTTTGGGCATGAAATCCACGCTGAATCCACCCTTCTGATGGGATCAGTTTAATCCAGATTTTTTGTATCAAAGTGATCCAAATCCTACAAAAAATTTCTGAAAAACCCAAACTAAAGGTTTGATCCGGATCAAAACCAAGATTGGATTACGTGATCTAATCCGATTATGTAATCCGTTTTTTCTTTTGAAAAACCCATTTTCAAGATTTGATCCAATCCGTTATCCAAAATCCTAGTGGATTACTTTTGAAAAACCGGGCCCAGGATCCTAGCAGCGCTGTTCTTTATTAAAGGACAAGTTCGGTATTTTACACTTAAAGCCCTGTTTTCAGATAGTTTCTGATGAAATACAATGGTTAAGATTGAAATTTGGACAAATGCTGCTGTCCCGAGAATTTTAGGTTTTTGTGGTAGCACCCCCCACAGAGAGCAGTAGGAACAAATGTACGATGCATTCTGCACATCTGGAATGCCTGTACATTGTTTTATTTTTTGTTTGTTTAGTTCCTCTCCGACAGCAACATAGTGTCTGCCCAGATCCGGCCCACATCTGGTACACGAGGATTCCACACGGCTCAGATCTTTGTTGGTCCTGAAACAACATTCCAGTCAAACCAGAACCAGAACCCCACACCTCACACAAACCATAGACTAGCCCTCAAATCAGTGGACAATTATTGGTTGATAAAGATGGTGTTCAAACCCCTAACATTAACCCAAGACTAAACCTAACAGTAGCCCTAAACCTAAAATGTGATTGGTTGATAAGGATGTTTTTCCAGGCTGTTGATTCAGGAAACTTCCTCCTTGGTGAAATCACGTTCACCTCTATGTACATATTCTTCAGGGAAAGATGCAAATGTGCTCATTGCCACCTTGAATATCAAACATACCATATTTTAGTCATGTTTTCAAGAAGATAAAAGCTAAAGATAATTTCATGGTGACTTCAACTAAGAATACAAACTGTTTAAGCTGTTATGACTTTTCTGAGAATATACTACTTCAATGAAGTCATTCTTTGTGTTAAGCATAAATATAACAGAATACAGTGCAGGTTATGATCAGAACTAGAAAATAATATAGAAATACAGTGAAGAAGACAGAGTTGTTCAGTGGTTGTCTCACTGTTGTGTGGCGCCCTCTACTGGATAAACACCTGAACTAAATCTTTGAAATGCTGTATACAGTGATATGATGCTGTATTTAAATACTTAAAGGGTTAGTTCACCCAAAAATGAAAATTCTGTCAGTAATTACTCACCCTCATGTTGTTCCAACCGCGTAAGACCTTCGTTCATCTTCGGAACACAAATTAAGATATTTTTGATGAAATCTGAGAGCTGATCACTTCTCTGTAGGCTGCTAGGTGGCCCAAACTTGCTGGCCCAGAAAAGTTATTAAAGAGATCGTTAATATAGTCCAAGTGACTACAGTGGCTCAATCTTAAGTATATCAAGCGACGAGAATACTTTTTGTGCGCAAAAACAAACAAAAATAACGACTTTATTCCACTATTCATTTCCTTCTCTCTGGGCCTCGTAGTGTTTTTGCGCAGTGCGTCTGTGTTACACGTCACCACGTAGGCTCACTATTGGCCGACGCTGGTCATGTGTGTGACGCGCAGCGTAAAAACACTACGTGATCCAACTAGAGGCCCAGAGAGAAGGAAATGAATAGTGGAATAAAGTTGTTATTTTTGTTTGTTTTTGCGCACAAAAAGTATTCTCGTCGCTTGATAAACTTAAGATTGAGCCACTGTAGTCACTTGGACTATATTAACGATCTCTTTAAAGGGTTAGTTCACCCAAAAATGAAAATTCTGTCAGTAATTACTCACCCTCATGTTGTTCCAATCATGTAAGACTTTCGTTTATCTTCGGATCACAAATTAAGATATTTTTGATTAAATCTGAGAGCTATCTCACTCCTCCATAGGCTTCCAGAGGGACCGAAACTCGCCGGCCCAGAAAGTCAGTGAAGAAAATGTTGAAATAGTCCAAGTGACTACAGTGGCTCTACATTAAGTTTATCATGCGACGACAATACTTTTTGTGCGAAAAAACAACAAAAATAACGACTTTATTCAACTATTAGTGTTCTTCAATGTGGGCCTCTGACGAGAGTTCACGGGAGC
The DNA here is from genome assembly GCA_021554675.1 of Leuciscus idus. Lineage (NCBI taxonomy): Eukaryota > Metazoa > Chordata > Actinopteri > Cypriniformes > Leuciscidae > Leuciscus > Leuciscus idus. The sequence goes on from CM038625.1 coordinate 36,405,285, forward strand.
GCCACGACGCATGCGCGAGAACTGAGATTACGGCGTTCTTCTTCTACTACTACTTGTTACTGGCTGCTCACTCCTTAGGAGTATTATCGCCATCTACTGTACAAGATGACGTCCCGACATTGCCGGGAGCGCAAAACGGTCTGTTTACAAGCAGCTGAAGACGCGCGCTGTATGTAAAACTGTATTCGTAAATATGTCCGCAGATTTCGATGTAGATGAAGATTAGATTTTTTTTTTTACCAACCATACTTATTTGAACCAGAATACACAGACATTGAACTACAAGAGATGGAAGATGCTGCAACACAACCGCAGTCTGCTTCTGAAAGACAGAGAGCATTGGACAGCTGATGGTGTAAATGTAATCAGTGCCAAGCGATGCCTACTGAGGCCATCCTTAAAAATATTTTGGTTTGCCGTAACAGCAAAAAAAAAAAAAAAAGGGGTCGGTTGGTCGGTCTATATAGCCTATATTCTTTCGCAAGTTAACGCAAGTTTACAACCGGCAAGTCGTTTTTTTATCAACTTAAAAACCAAAGGGGACTTTTTTAGTCTAAAAGGGTAAAAAAAATTATTAATTGTGTCGGTCCTAAATTGACAGGGTCGGTCGGGTTATGGCAAACAAGACTATTTTTAAGGATGGCCTGAACAGGAGAGCGTGTGCTGCATCGATTGGGACATACAGTTACATACATTACGAATACAGTTTTACAAAAGCAAAATAATATAATATTTGATGATTGATCGAAAATCGTATCTCTCCCCCCACGCTCACCTGCAAGACGCTCCGACATAAAATTTCTCTGTAGGCTACTGTAGGCTTTTTGTAGAAAGCCTTTCTTTAAAGTGAATTTCGTTTTGTATTAATTGTAGCATGCAGGCAATATAATCAGGACATGGAGGCGCCCGCGCGCTCGTCTCTTAAATGAACCAAAACTCTACATTGAATCTTTAAAAAAAAGAAGAAAGAATATAGGCTATATATAGACCGACCAACCGACCCCCTTTTTTTTTTTTTTTTTTTTTTTTTGGCTGTTACGGCAAACCAAAATATTTTTAAGGATGGCCTCAGTAGGCATCGCTTGGCACTGATTACATTTACACCATCAGCTGTCCAATGCTCTCTGTCTTTCAGAAGCAGACTGCGGTTGTGTTGCAGCATCTTCCATCTCTTGTAGTTCAATGTCTGTGTACTCTGGTTCGAATAAGTATGGTTGGTTAAAAAAAAATCAAATCTTCATCTACATCGAAATCTGCGGACATATTTACGAATACAGTTTTACATACAGCGCGCGTCTTCAGCTGCTTGTAAACAGACCGTTTTGCGCTCCCGGCAATGTCGGGACGTCATCTTGTACAGTAGATGGCGATAATACTCCTAAGGAGTGAGCAGCCAGTAACAAGTAGTAGTAGAAGAAGAACGCCGTAATCTCAGTTCTCGCGCATGCGTCGTGGCGCTCCCGTGAACTCTCGTCAGAGGCCCACATTGAAGAACACTAATAGTTGAATAAAGTCGTTATTTTTGTTGTTTTTTCGCACAGAAAGTATTGTCGTCGCATGATAAACTTAATGTAGAGCCACTGTAGTCACTTGGACTATTTCAACATTTTCTTCACTGACTTTCTGGGCCGGCGAGTTTCGGTCCCTCTGGAAGCCTATGGAGGAGTGAGATAGCTCTCAGATTTAATCAAAAATATCTTAATTTGTGATCCGAAGATGAACGAAAGTCTTACATGATTGGAACAACATGAGGGTGAGTAATTACTGACAGAATTTTCATTTTTGGGTGAACTAACCCTTTAATAACTTTTCTGGGCCAGCAAGTTTGGGCCACCTAGCAGCCTACGGAGAAGTGATCAGCTCTCAGATTTCATCAAAAATATCTTAATTTGTGTTCCGAAGATGAACGAAGGTCTTACGCGGTTGGAACAACATGAGGGTGAGTAATTACTGACAGAATTTTCATTTTTGGGTGAACTAACCCTTTAAGCCACGCTTTAAAATGTCATCATATAACAAAATATTAAACCAGGTGACATTTATTTTAACAACATATAGCACAAGTACACTGTGTTAATGTAGATTTACTTAAGTGCACTTGTCAAGTGCACATCATCATTCAGTCTAACTCAGTGGTTTTCAAACTGTGGGTCGCGACGCACTTGTGGGTCACACAGTGAGAAAAGGTGGGTCGCACAAAGGCACTTAGCTGCAGCTAAATTTACGTTACGATGAGTGAAACAAAACCAGTCCGATTAATGACCAAACGACTATGAGTTTTAGCGCCCGCCAAAGTGTTATTTGATCGCTGAGTAATGTAGATGAACTGCTGCGCTTGTGACAGAGTCACAGTGCATGTTTAACTGAAAGAACGAGCAGAGAGAGTACTCGGTCGCGCGCGCGCGCGCTCTCTCTCTCTCTTCGGAGCCAGGCGAAAGTGTAAAAAAGACTTCACCGTCTCCAAACTAAGCGCTGTCCTGCTCTCTCTCCCTCGCACATATTAATCAAAATAAATCGACACGGTGGTAAAAGGTCGGAAGACCAAAGTTTCATGTGGAGCATTCGGAGATTTTTTTTTTCCTTCCTCAATTACCGCTGGGTGTGAATTGTGCTAAATAAGTTGTTGCCTTATCTTCTCTGAAAAGCGTCCCAGACATTCAGCTGACATAAAACAACACTTTAATTAAACGAAAAAAAAAAACTATCCAGTGATGAAATGTTTTCTGTGTTGACACAAATCTTGGATGTCTATGTCCTAACTGCTGGGATAATCACACAACGCGCACGACATGTCCAATTCGCGAACTAATGACTCCTTTGAACGATTCATTTTAATGAATGGACAACTGATCTTTCCAACAAGAGAACTCAGGAGACGTTTGAATCAGTAACACTTTACAATAAAGTTCTATTTATTACATAAATTACATAAAAAGTACAGTTTGCTTACTCAAGCTTAAGCTTTAAAATAAATAAAACCCCTTGTTTTTTTTTTTAAACCATATGACTACATTTTTCCACATAGTGCTATCAAGAATCGATAAGAGAATCGTTAAATAATCGGATCGATAATCAGAATCGTCAGTGGCATTATTATTATTGATAAAATCTTATCATTTCCCATCCCTATGTGAAGACGGTAAAATTATAATCAAACATTAAAGAACATACAGTACATGTTTTTAAAAGTTTTTTTTAAGAGTTAAAAGTTTAAAATATTTTGCTAACATGAGGTCTTGTCACTGTCAGTCTTTTTACATCAGTGCAAAACTAGGGAATGCAGATTAAGACCATCAGCATGCATTGATTAATCCCATTGCATGTAGAAAAAAAAATGTGCGACCAAATCATGCTGGTGCGACCAACTGATAAAGTTGGTAGCACCAGTGCAAGTGGGTCTTGAGATTGATTATACTTGTCTAGGTGGGTCCTAGAACGAAAAAGTTTGGGAACCCCTGGTCTAACTTATACAAATGCATAAAGCACACTGAAAATACAAAGATTCAAAAGCAGCCCAAACAAGACAGAACTTTCCTGCTAAGTTTAAGCTGTGGTCACTTCCCATTCCTCTACTTTAATGTACAAGCTAGCATTAGTGCTAGTGGTGGAATCAGATTTTATTGTTGGGAAAGTCGACCTCTTCTTTCTTCTCTCGTTCTCGATTGCTCTGACTCTGCCGGATCTTTCGTGTGGACTCGATCCCTGAGCTCTCAAACAGACGTGCCATGAAGGCCAGGCCCTCACGTTTAATGTAGGACTTTCCAGCAAAAGTGTAAAGTACAGGATTTATAAAGCTACTGATGAAGGTGAAAGTGGAGGCGAAGCCCCGGAAAGATGTCCAGATTTGATTGACTCTGTGAGGATGAGGATTAATTAGTTATTAAATTAGAAAAACACAATTAAACACAATTAAAGGATCCAGAATGGCATTTCTGTGAAAGTTTTTAGGCCCTGTTTACACCTGGTATTAAGATGTGTTTTGGTCGATCGGATGGACGACACTAAATACAGGTGTTAACAGGGTCTAAAACGCTTTGAGCTTGTCCACTTTCAACCACTTCCAGAGGTAGTCGAAACCACATTAGACCGGATTGCTTTCATGTGGTTGAATGCGTTCGAACAGACACAAAAGACTGTCTTATATCCGCATACTGACCTAATGTGTGTAAACATTGGGAAGCTCTCTGGCCAGACCGGATTTAAACTTTGTCGGGCTGAACCATTCCTGATTAATAACACACACCCACAGCTTTCGGCTGGTCTTGATCTCCATTTTTGTTTCGAAGATTAACGTACTCGGTTACCTAACGTAACCTCGGTTCTCTCTAGAAGAGGGAACGAGTATTGCGTAAGTTGCTTACGCTACGGGTAAAGTTGTCTTTTCTCGAGATCTGAAGCCAAAAATTATCCTTAATTTTGTATTTATTGTCAACGCAGTGCGGCAGACAGCAGACCATGGCAGGCTATATGAGCGTGCTCATTGGCTGTCCTGCGGCAACTGCAGCAGCCTACCAGTGAGCCCTGCGTGACGTCGCGCCCTCCACGCGCCTGGCCCGCCAGAAGGGGTGTGGCTAGCGTGTATAAAAGAGGGGCTCACAGGCTGGAATTCTGGTTTTCATAGACTGAAGCGAATAAGCTCGTGGCGCGACACGGCAGGTTACGCAATACTCGTTCCCTCTTCTAGAGAGAACCGAGGTTACGTTAGGTAACCGAGTATGTTCTCTTACGAGAGGTTCTCTCGTATTGCGTAAGTTGCTTACGCTACGGGAACCCCTTGTCAACGCCGTGCGCGCCGAGCATCAATGCATGATTCCCAGGGAACCCGGGGAAAATAACATGCGAGAACAGGCGGCCAGCAACGTGGGCCAGCACATGTCATAAGCACTTCATAAGGGTACAGAGCGGCACTGCCGGTCTGTGTATAAACCCGAGGTGAGTGCGGCCAGCAACGCGGGCCAGCACAGTACACAAGCACATCACAGGGAAAATATATAGAGCGGCCTCGCCGGTCCATGTATGAAAAGTGTAAGCCCTAGCGCCACAAGTGAAGACTAGGCGGCCAGCAACGCGGGCCTGCACTAATACATCAGCGCATGATGGGGAAAAATACAGAGCGGAAACACCGGTCTGTATAAAGAGACTTTTATCCCTAGTGCAGCTTACCAGAAAAGCTAGTAATACATAGGAGTAGTCTGCGCATAATAGATGGGCAGAACATACATCCCGCTTAGACTGATAACAGTTTAGCCTGCAAGGCGGGGACTTCCAGATTATAAAATCTCACGAATGTGGAGGGGGAGGCCCAGCCTGCCGCCATACATATGTCGTGAATAGAAATCCCGCTAGACCAAGCCCACGAAGAGGCCACGCCTCTGGTGGAATGGGCTCTGATGCCCATAGGGCACTGCAGGTGTTTGGACGCATATGCAGCTGCGATTGAGTCCACTATCCATCTGGACAGACTCTGTTTCGAGGCGGCGAGACCCTTGGTGCGCCCACCAAATGAAACGAAAAGCTGCTCGGAACGCCAGAAGGCGGCGGAGCGTGTGATGTACACTCTCAGCGCCCTGACGGGGCATAGGAGGTTATCACTATCATCACTGTCAGATGCAGGCAGAGCCGACAGGAAGATGATCTGCGCCCTAAAGGGAGTGCCAATCGCTTTTGGGACGTAACCATGTCTCGGTTTGAGGATGACTTAGAGTCATTAGGTCCGAACTCGAGACACGCAGGGCTGACAGACAGCGCGTGTAAATCCCCCACGCGTTTTACTGATGCCAGAGCTATCAGAAAAACGGTTTTAAGCGAAAGGTATTTAAAATCCACGGAATCTAATGGTTCAAAGGGAAAAGCTTTCAGGGCCTCCGAGACCAAAGAAAGATCCCAGATAGGAACCGAGGGGGGCCGCGGGGGGTTCATCCTCCTGGCTCCCCTAAGGAAGCGGATAATGAGCTCATTTCTTCCTATTGCATGGCTGCGCGTCGTCTCAGCGAACGCTGCGATAGCCGCAACATATACTTTGAGCGTGGAGGGGGACCTGCGCTTGTCCAACAGCTCTTGTAGGAAGGAGAGCACCCGCGAGACCCCGCGTGTGCGTGGATCCAGGCTCCTAGTGGCGCACCATTTAGTGAACACTGACCATTTAGACGCGTAGAGACTTCTCGTGGAAGGGGCTCTAGACTGCGTGATCGTGTTTATGACCCCTTCTGACAATTCAAAGAGTATCCGTTGATTACCCATGCGTGCAGAGACCAGCGCTCTGTGTGGGGATGCCATATCGATCCGCCGGCTTGAGAGAGGAGATCTCTCTTGACCGGGATCGGCCAGGGGGGTGAGTGCGACAGCCTCACTAGCTCTGGGTACCAATTTGGTTCCCCCATCGCGGGGCTATGAGGAGCACTGAGTGGCGTGTTTTCCCTGACCCTCTTTATTACCTGTGGTAACAGAGAGATCGGGGGGAAAGCATACAGCGGGCGGCTGGGCCAGGTTTGGGCCAACGCATCCTCGCTTTTGAGAAAGCCTCGGGCAATGAGCATTGTCTTTTGACGCACATAGGTCGACTTCCGCCCTGCCGAACAGGCGCCACAGCAGCTGGACTGTCTGAGGGTGCAGGGACCATTCTCCCGGGGGAATGTTGTACCTGTACAGTCCGTCTGGACCGACATTCAGGTGGCCAGGCACGTGCGCGGCTCTCAGCGAGCGCAACGAGTGGTGAGCCCACACTAGAAGGCGCTTCGTCAGATTGCAGAGATTTCTGGATCTGACACCGCCCTGTCGATTCACATAGGACACCACAGACATGTTGTCCGAGCGGACTAGTACGTGGGAATCCCGTATATGTGGGAGGAAATGCTTGAGCACGTTTTCGACCGCTATCATCTCCAAACAGTTTATATGGAGGCATTTTTCCTGGTCTGACCACAGGCCAAAGACCGGTTTGCCCTCAAACAGAGCGCCCCAACCTAAGTTGGATGCATCCGTCGAGATAACTTGCGGCGTGAAACGGCTCCCATTATCACTCCCTGCTGGTAACAATCGGCCGCTAACCAGGGTCTCAGCGCTGAAACGCAGCTCTGAGTCACTCTGATTCGTATGCCGCCGGCCGCCCAAGCTCGGCGAGGCATACGGGCGTTCAACCAGCGTTGTAGGGGGCGCATATGTAATAGACCCAGCTGAAGCACTGCTGCAGCTGACGCCATATAACCCAGCATCCTCTGAAACGTTTTCAGGGGTGCGGCGCTGTCCAGCTGGAAAGACGCGGCCAGGCGCTAGATACGGCGCGCGCGCTATATCGACAGCCGGACCGTCATTGCCACAGAGTCCAGTTCCAAGCCCAGAAAAGGGGTTGACTGACTGGGCAGTAATGAGCTCTTGGTCAGTTGACCGTGAGACCCAAGCTTTCCAGGTGGCTGAGAAGCACAGTTCTGTGGGAGATCAGTTCTTCCTCTAACTGTGCTAGAATCAGCCAATCGTCCAGATAGTTCAAAATTCGCATACCCTGACCTCTCAGGGCATGCGATGTGCAAAATACGCATCTGCAGTCGCCTTTTAGGGGACTGACAGAGCGAAATGCTTTGACGGCTCATATGCTCATAAAAAACATTATTTTTATTTGCTGTCAGAGCCCAGATTCGAACACGGGTCTCTGGCGCAACAGCCTAGTGTTCTGCCATTGTGCCACAGGAGGAGAACACATAAGCATTTAGTAAGCGCGAGCATATAAAAGAGCGTCCTGTTGTGTGTCAGCGTTCGTTTTGCAGGCGTGCGTGTGTAAAACAGGCTCGTTTACTGCAATAATAGTACAGCTAAGGGCAGAATGACCTCCGGGTTCCGATAGCCGTGATGCACGGGCTCGGGAACTTGATTCGGAGGCGCGGGCGCGGCGCGCGCGCTCTTGGTGCTTGAATACGGCGGCTCGCATACAGAGATGGCTGGCCGTTTTACACACAGCGTGTCAGTGTCAGCGTTCATTTTGCAGGCGTGCGTGTGTGAAAACAGGCTCGTTTACTGCAATATTAGTATTTCCAGCAACCTGGATTTAGAGGGGGCTGAGAAATGTGTGAGAATTGGAGATTGGAGGTTGGTCCGGCCTCAGCGGGACTCAAAACACTCTCTCTTCTTAGTTCCGCCAGTGAGTAAGGCATTTTAGAGGCGGGTTCGCTTTCTGAAGTTAGAAAGCTGGCCGCGAGCTCGAAATGAACAGCATAATTTTTATTTGCTGTCAGAGCCCGGATTCGAACACGGGTCTCTGGTGCAAAAGCGTAGTGTTCTGCCACTGTGCCACAGGGGTAGAACACATAAGCTTTCAGTAAGCGTGAGCATATAAAAGAGCGTCACGTTTAGTGTCGGCAATCGTTTGCAGGCGTGTATCAAACAGGCTCGTCCATCCATCCATCCATCCATCTTCTTCCGCTTATCCGGGGCCGGGTCGCGGGGGCAGCAGTCTAAGCAGGGATGCCCAGACTTCCCTCTCCCTAGACACTTCCTCCAGCTCTTCCGGGGGGACACCGAGGCGTTCCCAGGCCAGCCGGGAGACATAGTCCCTCCAGCGTGTCCTAGGTCTTCCCCGGGGTCTCCTCCCGGTGGGACATGCCCGGAACACCTTCCCGGGAAGGCGTCCAGGAGGCATCCGGAAAAGATGCCCGAGCCACCTCAGCTGGCCCCTCTCGATGTGGAGGAGCAGCGGCTCTACTCTGAGCTCCTCCCGAGTGACTGAGCTTCTCACCCTATCTCTAAGGGATCGCCCAGCCACCCTGCGGAGAAAGCTCATTTCGGCCGCCTGTATCCGGGATCTTGTCCTTTCGGTCATAACCCACAGCTCATGACCATAGGTGAGAGTAGGAACGTAGATTGACCGGTAAATCGAGAGCTTCGCCTTACGGCTCAGCTCCTTCTTCACCACGACAGACCGGTACAGCGACCGCATTACTGCAGAAGCTGCACCGATCCGTCTGTCAATCTCCCGTTCCATCCTTCCCTCACTCGTGAACAAGACCCCAAGATACTTGAACTCCTCCACTTGAGGCAGGAACTCTCCACCAACCTGAAGCGGGCAAACCACCCTTTTCCGACTGAGAACCATGGCCTCGGATTTGGAGGTGCTGATTCTCATCCCAGCCGCTTCACACTCGGCTGCAAACCGTCCCAGTGCATGCTGAAGGTCCTGGTCTGATGGGGCCAACACGACAACATCATCCGCAAAGAGCAGAGATGAAATTGTGTGGTCCCCAAACCCGACCCCCTCCGGCCCCTGGCTGCGCCTAGAAATTCTGTCCATAAAAGTTATGAACAGAACCGGCGACAAAGGGCAGCCCTGCCGGAGTCCAACATGCACCGGGAACAAGTCTGACTTACTGCCGGCAATGCGAACCAAGCTCCTGCTCCGGTCGTACAGGGACCGGGTAGCCCTTAGCAAAGGGCCCCGAACCCCATACTCCCAGAGCACCCTCCACAAGATGCCGCGAGGGACACAGTCGAATGCCTTCTCCAAATCCACAGAGCACATGTGGATTGGTTGGGCAAACTCCCATGAACCCTCCAGCACCCTGTAGAGGGTATAGAGCTGGTCCAGTGTTCCACGACCAGGACGAAAACCACACTGTTCCTCCTGAATCCGAGGTTCTACTATCGGCCGGATTCTCCTCTCCAGTACCCTGGAATAGACTTTCCCGGGGAGGCTGAGAAGTGTGATCCCCCTATAGTTGGAGCACACCCTCCGGTCCCCCTTCTTAAAAAGAGGGACCACCACCCCGGTCTGCCAGTCCAAAGGTACTGTCCCCGACCGCCACGCGATGCTGCAGAGGCGTGTCAGCCAAGACAGCCCCACAACATCCAGAGACTTGAGGTACTCAGGGCGGATCTCATCCACCCCCGGTGCCTTGCCACCGAGGAGTTTCTTGACTACCTCGGTGACTTCAGCTTGGGTGATGGACGAGTCCGCCTCCGAGTCCTCAGCCTCTGCTTCCTCAATGGAAGACGTGACGGCGGGATTGAGGAGATCCTCGAAGTATTCCTTCCACCGTCCGGTGATATCCCCAGTCGAGGTCAACAGCTGCCCACCTCCACTGTAAACAGCGTTGGTAGGGCACTGCTTCCCCCTCCTGAGGCGCCGGACGGTTTGCCAGAATCTCTTCGAGGCCGACCGATAGTCCTTCTCCATGGCCTCACCGAACTCCTCCCAGGCCCGAGTTTTTGCCTCCCCAACCACCCAGGCTGCAGTCCGCTTGGCCCGTCGGTACCCGTCAGCTGCCTCAGGAGTCCCACAAGCCAGCCAGGACAGATAGGACTCCTTCTTCAGCTTGACGGCATCCCTTACTTCCGGTGTCCACCACCGGGTTCGGGGATTGCCGCCTCGACAGGCACCGGAGACCTTACGGCCACAGCTCCGAGTGGCCGCGTTGGCAATGGAGGTGAAGAACATGGTCCACTCGGACTCAATATCTCCAGACTCCCTCGGGATCTGGTCGAAGCTCTGTCGGAGGTGGGAGTTGAAGATCTCTCTGACAGGGGATTCGGCCAAACGTTCCCAACAGACCCTCACAGTACGTTTGGGCCTGCCGAGTCTGTCCAGCTTCCTCCCCCGCCATCGGATCCAACTCACCACCAGGTGGTGATCAGTTGACAGCTCCGCCCCTCTCTTCACCCGAGTGTCCAAGACATTCGGCCGGAGGTCAGATGAAACAACCACAAAGTCGATCATTGACTTCCGGCCTAGGGTGTCCTGGTGCCATGTGCACTGATGGACACCCTTATGCTTGAACATGGTGTTTGTTATGGACAAGCTGTAACTAGCACAGAAGTCCAATAACAGAACACCTCAAACAGGCTCGTTTACTGCAATATTAGTATTTCCAGCCACCTGAACTTAGGGGGGGCTGAGAAATGTGTGAGGATTGGTCCAGCCTCAGCGGGACTCAAAACACTCTCTCTTACTCCTTTCGCCGGTGAGTGAGGCATCTTAGAGGCGGGTTCGCTTTCTGAAGTAAGAAAGCTGGCCGCGAGCTCGGAGCGAACAGCATAATTTTCATCAGCTGCCAAGGCCCGAATTCGAACATGGGTCTCTGGCGCGAAAGACTAGGGTTCTGCCACTGTGCCACAGGGGGAGAACACATAAGCTTTTGGTAAGCGCGAGCATAAAGAGCGTCACGTTTTGTGTCGGCGTTCATTTTGCAGGCGCACGTGTATTAAAACAGGCTCGTTCACTGCAATATTCGTATTTCCAGTAACCTGAACTTAGAGGGGACTGGGAAATGTGCAAGAATTGGAGGTTGGTCCGGCCTCAGCGGGACTCAGAACACCCTCTCTTTCTCCTTTCGCCGGTGAGTGAGGAATGCGGGGTGCTGAACATTGCTCGTCGTGACGGCGTTTGTTTGCAGGCGTGCATGTAATTATAACAGGCTCGTTTACTGCAATATTGATGTTACCAGAGTGACGCGCACGAACGGGACGCGGGGTAGCTTTCTTGTAACGTAAAGGAAGCTATCCCGTGGCCGCCCGCTTTGTGACATATCCCTTGTGAGCGGCGCCGTTTGCGCGGCTCGAACAGAGGGGAGCTTTCAGCGGCGGCGTCCTCGTCCAGCTCCTCTGCCTCCTCTGCCTCGGTTCCTTGCCACTGTTGCCTTTGGCTTGCTCAGTTGGGGATATTTTGGGGATATTTAATTTAATTTTATCAATCAATAAATTCCTCTTGAAACAAACTTTGTTGTATTATTTTAATTTAATACTGTGAAGCTGCTTTGATACAATCTGTATTGTGAAAAGCGCTATACAAATAAACTTGACTTGACTTGACTTGACTCATCCCCTGAAGTGGCGGCGGCGCGGGCGAGTGCCGGCGGCTGCGCGGCCGGGAGGGGGGGAGATCCGGCGAGCTTCTCGTTGCCGCAACGGCCTCCAGTGGTCTCTGGGGGCGGCGCTTACCTCTGCGCGGCCCCGCAGGGACAGGCGGAGTGACAGCTTGCATTGAAAGCTTCAAGTCGAGCCCGCAGGGTCGACATTGAGAGCTCTTCGCACTCGGGGAGTGCGGTGGCGGCGTGCTAGCGGCCCAGGCAGAGAGCGCAGATGACATGGCGGTCTCTGTTGCTGAGCGGCACGAGCCGCAGGAAAGACGAGGTATTTTTAGAAAAACGCCTCGTGCTCTTTTAGGAGAGAGAAAGTGTGTGACGCAAAGGCGAACACACACAGCAGAGAAAGGATATGTCGCCGGATGGCGTAGCAGGCACGGAGGCTGAAGGCGGCGAAGACGGCCGGCTTCCTCAGACGCTTCCTAGGCTTGCTGGTCGCTTGTTTCAACGGCGGCGGCTCTCAAGATCCAGCGATGCGAAGAGCTTCGCTGAAGACATGAAAATCAGAATTCCAGCCTATGAGCCCCTCTTTTATACACGCTAGCCACACCCATTCTGGCGGGCCAGGCGCGTGGAGGGCGCAAAGCGCCCTCATTGGGCGTGACGTCACGCAGGGCTCACTGGTAGGCTGCTGCAGTTGCCGCAGGACAGCCAATGAGCACGCTCATACAGCCTGACATGGTCTGCTGTCTGCCGCACTGCGTTGACAATAAATACAAAATTAAGGATCATTTTTGGCTTCAGATCTCGAGAAAAGACAACTTTACCCGTAGCGTAAGCAACTTACGCAATACGAGAGAACCTCTCGTAAGAGAACTAAAGTCTTACTGGTTTGGAATGACATGAGTGTGAGTAAATGATGATAGAATTTGTATTTTGAGTGAACTAACCCTTTAAACTTTGAAATATATGTTATATATGAAATACGCCCCTGGTTTCACTGACAAGGCATAAACCTATTCCTAAACTACAATGCAAGTGTGAGCTGTTTTTAGTGAAAGCAACTTGCACTGGCATATCTAAAATATGTCAGTGCCATTGGTTTGTCTCAAGATGCACACCAGTAATGTTTTTTTCTAAGGCACATTTATAAAAGTTACTTAAATGTCCTAATTAAACTAAGGCCTAATTCTGGCTTAATCTAAATTATTAAATATAATGTTTAAATATATGTAACCTGTAGCATTTTTACTTGAGTCTTATCATTCAAAATGGCCAAAATTCAGTTCAAAGTCAGAGTTCAGTCTGACTTCCTGTAAGTAGTGTGGGTTTGTTGTGTGAAGGACAGCAACACGAGGATTTTGAGGATTTTTTTTTTTTTTTGTCACTAAGCATTTCACATTTTTTGTACATTTTTTTATATATTCACAGTGTATGTTGTGCATAATTATGTTGGACATTTCATGCCTGTAGCTGAATTTGGTACAGTTGTTCAAGTTGAAGTTTATTGCATCTCCTAAAAGATAATAGACATTAAATCTGTGCATTAAATCTTTTGCTCTTCTTAGCAGAAGTGTAAGCAGTGTGGTTTAGCTCAAATAAAGTGTAAAAGCTAAGCTCAGTACTTAATCCATCAGTTCCTCTGAGTTGGTCACTTGACAGTAAATGACTCATATGGTGTCATGTTGTTCTTGACAGGTGGTTTACCCTTGAGCAGAGTTCACTTTTGCTTTAGACATCTCGGCATTTTTTAACCTCAAACGGAAAAAGAATGGCAGTGCAGTCAGTGAGTGAGGATTAACAGTTTGATAGAATGATTGTTGTTTCTTCATGTAGATGTTATATATATATACACACACATATGCGAGTGGACAAGCAGAAGCCCACAGATTGTGATCAACACAAGCACTAATAAGGCAAGAATGGATCTTCATCAGTCAGGATTTGGCCCAGAAGCTGATATCCAGCATGCCAGAGTGAATTACAAAAGTTATGAAGAAGACGGGTCAACACTGTAAATAGCTTTCAAAACATATAAAATCCTTATCGTTGTGTTCCAGTATGCCATCGAAACATGAAAAATAATCTACAAATACTGAAGCAGCAAACTTTGCAAAAAACTAAATGTATGTCACTGAATACTTTTTATCTATGGTTGTAGAACTCAAGGCAAACTTAAATCTGATCTTTATACAAACACTTCACTCAATGAAGATCACAGGTGAATATTTAACAACAGGTTTGACAGTTGCAGTTTATCTTCTGGACATTCAAACCAATATAAACTTTGGTTTGTGTGAAACTTTCATGCATTCAAACACTTGTCAAGTTTGTAGATATACAGTAGACAAAGCAGAGATAATGCAATTCTGCTGTTTCCATTTGAGTTTAAGACGACTGTGAGAACTGAGACACATAAATGTATGAAGGTACTGGCACTCGGTTTAAGGTTAAACCTCCACTCTAGACAAAGGTGAGACACTCTGTTTGTCATTGGTTTTCAAGTGACCAGTGGAACATATTTCTGGTTTTGCTTTAACACTTCAGTTGAGTTTAACCACACTGTGTAGCCTGTGTAGTTACACTTTGTGGACTTGTGCTGAATACAAATTATTTTACAAATATATTCAGTACATATGTTGATATAAATATGTATAATGGAGGTGTGACTCATGCCATTTAAAAAAAACAGTAGACTTGTTTTTAGTCAATTTATTGGTAGGTGCAAACACGTGCAAATCCTGACTGAAAAAGATAAAGAATTTCACATCGATATGACTATATTAACGGAAGCTTGATAAAAGATGGACTGTTTACAAATGACATTTTCAATAGTTTTTTTGTAGCCAAGACTTACTTACAGTATGTGTCCATATATTACACCATAAAATATAATATTCTTGACTTAAGCACATGATATTTTAAGAACATGTTATTGTCACGATGTGGGTTTTGTGTCCTGTCAGGTTCTATGGTTCCCTGTCTTGTCTATTAGTTATCCCAGGTGTTGCTGATTTACCTTGCCCCCTTTTTATCTTGTCTAGCTCATTTGTCCCTGATTATTTAAACCCTGTGTTTCAGCCTTGTCTTTGTGAGTTCTTGTATGTCTTACAGTTCGCTGTAGCATGTTAACGTGGATGTTCCTGAGTCCTGTTCCTGAGTCCTGTTCCTGAGTCCTGTTCCTGAGTCCTGTTCCTGAGTCCTGTTCCTGAGTCCTGTTCCTGAGTCCTGTTCCTGAGTCCTGTTCCTATAGTTTGTGGTCTGTTAATAAAGTGTGTGCTGCATTTGGATCCTGCCTCATCTCTTCCTCAACTGCACCACGTTACAGAAGAACTCACCACATTGTGATCCAGCAGCCATGCCTTTCTGGAGTCCAGACGTCCAGATTCTCCGTCTCCGTCAAGAGAATCGCACCATAGAAGAGTACGTTGCGGACTTCGTTGAACTGGCACATCTCGCACAAATGAGCACAGAGTGCTTGATGATCATCTTCCGTGGGGGATTATCGGAACCACTCCGATCTCTGATCCCCAACCCTGATCCTCACGGTACTTTGGAGCAGTATATTGACATTGCCCTGCAACTGAGTGGTTCAGCTTTTACTGTGGGTAAGGTGGACGAGGAGCCCCGCGACTCCACAGTATTCGCCAAACCAGGGTCTAGTCATGTCACGCTTGACGAGCTGGAGAATCTTCACGTCACGCCTACCATCAAAGCTGCCATCGGATCGGTCTATTGCTGTTCAGGACTGGTCTCCAGTATGGCTGATCCTTCACTGATCTCAACGCGGAAGTCCATAAAGGTCGCCGTTCCAGGGTTCCTTTCTGCCAAGACTGCCAGTCCAGAGCCTGCACCGTCAGCCCCGTCCAGTCCCGAGCCTGCACTTCACGCCAGTCCAGCCGAGCCTGAGAGCGTCATGCCCGCCGAGCCTGAGACTGAGAGCGTCATGCCCACCGAGCCTGAGACTGAGAGCGCCATGCCTGCCGAGCCTGAGACTGAGAGCGCCATGCCCGCCGAGCCTGAGACTGAGAGCGTCATGCCCCTCAAGCCAGAGCCAAAGCCCTCTTCACCGCTGGTCCTGCCCAGCTCAAAGCCCTCTTCGCCGCTGGTCCCGTCCAGCCCAGAGCTTCCTTCGCCGCTGGTCCCGTTCAGCCCAGAGCTTCCTTCCCCGCTGGTCCCGTCCAGCCCAGAGCTTCCTTTGCAGCTGGTCCCGACCGACCCAGTACCTTCAGAGCTTCACGTCTTCCTTGACGAACCTGAGCTTCACGTCAGCCTAGACGAACCAGAGCTTCACGTCTACATAGACAAGCCAGAGCTTCACGTCAGCCTCGACGAACTCGAGCTTCACGTCTGCCTCGACGAGCCAGAGCTTAACGTCAGCCATGACGAACTTGAGCTTCACGTCTGCCACAACGAACCTGCACCTCATGCCAGTTCTGACGAGCCTACTCCTCACACCAGCCCTGTCGAGCCGGCACTTCTGGTCCCGCCCGCTGCACAGGAGACTGTTCGTTGCTCGTCCATCGAACATGCAGTTCCTGAGCCATTGTCAGTTCCTGAGCCCATGTTAGTTCCTGTACCGGTTCCTGTTCCAGCCTATGTCCCCGTAGGTTCCCCCAAGTATTTTTTTTGGGGGGGGCAGTAGGTCCCACGAAAGGACCATGAAGGTTGTGCCGCCGTGGCCGCCCGAAGGGTCTTCTCCGCCGTGGCCGCCCGAAGGGTCTTCTCCGCCGTGGCCGGCCGAGGGGGCCTCTCCGCCATGGACACCCGAGGGGGCCTCTCCGCCGTGGCCGCCTGAAGGGTCCTCTCCGCCGTGGCCGGCCGAGGGGGCTTTAGCGCCCTGGCCGCCGGCACGTCCAGCTCCGCCCTGGTCACCAACTCTCCACGGCCCAGGCCCGCCTTGCCTATATCCTGGTCCCGGTTCCCAGTGCGGGCCTGGCCCTCCGTCCCTCCCCCAAAACCACCTCCGCTTCTCCGCCCTCCTGAACTTTTTGTTGTTTTAATGGGCGTCAG
Organism: Leuciscus idus; assembly: GCA_021554675.1. Lineage (NCBI taxonomy): Eukaryota > Metazoa > Chordata > Actinopteri > Cypriniformes > Leuciscidae > Leuciscus > Leuciscus idus. The sequence goes on from CM038625.1 coordinate 36,422,081, forward strand.
GAGCCGCCCATGGGGGGGGGGGGGGGGCTATGTCACGATGTGGGTTTTGTGTCCTGTCAGGTTCTATGGTTCCCTGTCTTGTCTATTAGTTATCCCAGGTGTTGCTGATTTACCACGCCCCCTTGTTATCTTGTCTAGCTCGTTTGTCCCTGATTATTTAAACCCTGTGTTTCAGCCTTGTCTTTGTGAGTTCTTGCATGTCTTACAGTTCGCTGTAGCATGTTAACGTGGATGTTCGTGCCTGTTCTTGTATCCTGTTCCTGAGTCCTGTATCCAGTCTAATTCGTATAGTTTGTGGTCTGTTAATAAAGTGTGTGCTGCATTTGGATCCTGCCTCATCTCTTCCTCAACTGCACCACGTTACAGTTATATAGTCAAAGACAGATGCTGTTTGCTTGCTGAATATTTTCCACTTTGCTTATAGCATTCACCTGCAGTTGATATGAATAAAAACAAAAAGCTACAATATTTTGTTGGCATAACAGGTCAGTAGAATTGCATTTTAATTAAAATTTAAATCATTAGTTAAAACTTAGGGTAATGAAATTTAGCAATAAATATATATTAATTAACTTACGTTACAGCTGGTTTGGGTCTTGAAGCTGATATATAACTTGTGTCCGCAGATCAGTGTGAATGTGTTTGTCCAACTTTTCTGTTTTTCCAGCAGCAAAAGCTAAGAGTGAAACAGTAAATTCAGATACAATAACGCTTATATTATTTTTTCGTAAATATATATGTATATATATAAGCAAAAATAGTTAAATGTAAGTAGGCTAAACAAAGTAATTTGATCATTTTTAAAACAGTAAGAATATCTCACCGATCAGCGCAATGAGCAGAAGCCCGTTCATCAGAGCAGATATGATGATAATAATCTGCCATTGTGTCTGATTCTGATCAATAAACTCCAGCGCTGTCTGATTGTGACACTCAGTTAGTTGAGTTGACTCTGTAATGAAAGTGTTCAGAGTTTTTAATGTCAGTCTCCAGCTGGAGCACATTGACTGCACTTTTATAAACCTTTAATATCTGTAAGATATTAATCTCTGTGTAGAGAAACCAATGAGAGTGATAATTATGATTTTCATAAAAAAACTGAAGTAGTAAATAACAAGTAATAAATAATCAAAACTCAATTTCACACTGTACATCAATATATTTTAATCAATAGAGTAAATGAACTCACCGGTGAAGTGCAGTCTGGTGATGTTGCTGAGTTTTGGAGGTGTGTGTGTGTTCATACAGTAATAAACTCCTAATTCATCAGCGGTCACATTATTAATAATTAGATTATGATTCAATTGCAGTGAATATTTCTTTCTGAATGTTTTATTTGAGTAAAAAGGCGCTGTTGGATTTGAGGTTGACTGTAGAATCACTGTTGGAGGATCTGGTGTTTTCAGTAAAATCCAATAAACCTCATTTTCATCAAGATCACAGTTTATGGTCACATTTGATCCTGAATCAGTGAGTTGATCTGAGACTGCAGCTCGACAACAGATTAATATATCTATAAGATAAAAATAAATAAACATGCATTAAAATTAATTTTTAATTAGCCACATAAAACCACTGTGAACCTTAAACATGAAACAATGTATGGTTAAGCTCATGTAAATATTTTCATGTTATAAACTCACAGAGCTGAAGCTGAATGATCCTCATGTTACTGGTTGAATAAAACCATTGAATCTTGAAACCTGGTTCCCTCCACACATGTATGATGAAGTCTACTGCAGCTCTGAACCAGACAGCAGAGGAAGTCAAGTTTGCTCTGACCACATTGTACACACTTTTTTTTTTCAACACCTAACGCCTCACCATCTTCATTACTTTATCAAGTTAAAAATGACAGTAAATTACCAGATAATTGCAGTAACATCAGCAAACTCACATAAAGCCAACACATAACAACTTATAACTAGATGCGAAAGTTCGTCGAGACAAACTTTAAGTTGGCTTGAGAAAGTTTGGACCAAAACGTTTTTTGCTAGGCGGTTGCTAGGATGTTATGGGTGGTCGCTATGGTGTTGGTAGGCGGTTGCTAAGGTATTCTGGGTGGTTGCTAGGCTGTTGCTAAGCGGTTGCTAGGGTACTCTGGGAGGCTGCTAGGCGGTTGCTAGGGTGTTATGGGTGGTTGCTATGGTGTTGCTAGGCGGTTGCTAAGGTATTTTGGGTGGTTGCTAGGCGGTTGCTAGGGTGTTCTGGGTGGTTGCTATGGTGTTGCTAGGCGGTTGATAAGGTATTTTGGGTGGTTGCTAGGGTGTTCTGAGTGGTTGCTATGGTGTTGCTAGGGTGTTCTGGGTGGTTGTTAGGCAGTTGCTACGGTGTTCTGAGTGGTTGCTATGGTGTTGCTAGGGTGTTCTAAGTTATTTTGGGTGGTTGCTAGGGTGTTCTGGGTGGTTGTTAGGCAGTTGCTAGGGTGTTCTGAGTGGTCGCTATGGTGTTGCTAGGGTGTCCTAAGGTATTTTGGGTGGTTGCTATGGTGTTGCTATGGTGTTCAAAAGTTATTTTGGGTGGTTGCTAGGGTGTTCTGGGTGGTTGTTAGGCAGTTGCTAGGGTGTTCTGAGTGGTTGCTATGGTGTTGCCAGGGTGTTCTAAGGTATTTTGGGTGGTTACTAAGGTGTTCTGGGTGGTTGTTAGGCAGTTGCTAGGGTATTCTGAGTGGTTGCTATGGTGTTGCTAGGGTGTTCTAAGGTATTTTGGGTGGTTGTTAAGGTTTTCTGGGTGGCTGTTAGGCAGTTGCTAGGGTGTTCTGAGTGGTTGCTAGGGTATTCTGGGTGGTTGCTAGGGTGTTCTGGGTGGTTGCTATGGTGTCCTGGGTGGTTGCTAGGTGGTTGCAAAGGTATTTTGGGTGGTTGCTAGGGTGTTCTGGGTGGTTGCTAGGGTGTTCTCAGTGGTTGCTATGGTGTTCTAGGCGGTTACACACACACACACACACACACACACATTAACTCACATACACTCACACACACACACACACACACACTAACTCGATAACACTTACACACTCATGCGTTTAGAGTTTATAAGTTAAAATGAAGTAAATTTAGTAGTTTGAAGTTTAAATTATCTTAAAGTTTATATAAGTTTGACGTTTAAAAAGTTTAAATTAGTTTAAAGTTTAATTTAGTTTGAAGTTTAAAGTAGTTTGAAGTTTAAAATAGTTTGAAGTAGATAGATAGATGAGTTTATTAGTTTAAATTAGTCTCAATGGCTTTTATATTATATTAGACAGGGTCAATTTTCACAAAATCAGAACCCACGAAGGCATTTTGTGATTATTTATATTGTACAACATTTCTAGGGGTATTAAGGGGTGCTGAATCCAAATCTGCTGTATATGAGGCTCAAAAATGTCCCAAAATGCCTCAAAATTGAGAAATTCTAAATGGCCGCCACCACCAGGCTTAAATCAATTTTTCAGTATATCTTTTTGACTAAACAAGGTTCAAACATGAAATAAATGTGCTTTTGTAAGTTTTCCTACATGGGCAATTCAATGCCATATTCAGATTTGAGATGTAATGTGAAGAACTTGCTTAGATATTGCAAAAATAGTTGTTTTTAACTATGAACTATTATTAACTAATTAATAATTAAGTTATTATTATTAATATTATCAGGCTACTTTTACTTAGTTTGTATTTTGTTTTGAGGTCAAATGTGTCAAATGTGCTGTAATGCACTCCCCCACTTTTGCCCTCCCCAATATCACCCCACCCCTCCCCGAGCTTAGCCTTTCTCACACTTCTCAGAACGGCTGATCGGAAACATAAGACAGCTAACAGGTAAAGTCATGTCCAGTGTATATTTTCATAATGTGACATGTTTTCATAAACATCCCAAGGGGATCAATAACGTTTCTATCTATATATCTATCTATCTATGTAGTTTAAATAATTGCAGTATATATTTTAGCATTTTTGATCACTAAAAGAAGCCTATTAGTGCGATTAGCTAGATGACATCAAAGTCCGTAAACTTAACACACTTGCTTTTACACTGACTGATTGGAGGAAAAACTTTACATTTATTTCATTTAAAGGTGCTCTAAGTGATGTTTGGGTGACGTCACTTCTTGTTGACGCTTAAAGTATAGGCCTTCCGCAAACACCGGAAGTAGCTAACCGCTGCCATATTGTTGACATGACATCTGTTCTGCCCCTAGCCGCACGCAGATCAAGAGAAGATAAGCTTGATTGGTGTGGACCCATATTAAATAGACCCAATAGTCTTAAGTAAAGAAAGATCCGTCCTTATTGCCAGCCGTAATTTATGCTGCCAACTCTCACGCATTCACCGTGAGACACACGCAATTGACACTTTTCACACGCTCTCACGCCCCACATACATTTTCTCACGCACAGAAAAATCGCGAAGCAAAGAGGACACGGAGACCGACAGACTAGACAGGGCAGGTTACTTATGATAATAAAAAAATCTCAGCTCTCAGATTCTGTCACTTTTATTATGAAATTCAAACAATAAACACAGTTTTGGCGCTTGTAAATGTGACGTGACAGATCCCTAGCGGCACATGAACCGATCATCTCTAGCTAGTAAATAAACACGAATGAACAATGTTGAAAGATACAGTACAACTTACCGAAATGTATATTCCTCATACATAATATCGACCAATCAATCAAACAAAGGGGTCAATAAAACAGTTGGAGAACAATTATGTCACATAACATTTACCTCAGGAAAGCCATTTGATGACCATAATATAGGCTAAAGCACGTTAGTTGGCTAGAAAAAAAGAGCTATAGAGAGTATTTAGCTAAGTATGTGTACTATATTACATATTTATCACAATAATCGCAATAATTGAATTGAATTGAAATAATAAAAAAAAGCGTAACGTTAGCTTACCAGAAATTGTACCATGTAAACATTGCAACATGTTGTCACTAAACCTAAAAAAATTCAGTTTAGTTACTAAAATGTTTTGACAATCACAAATCACTTATTGTCATGCAATATTTTTTTTTACACCCCCCCCCCAATCCCCCCTAACATGTGGTAAAATTATGGGAACAGACTTTGCTGTGGGGAGTTGGCTAAAAGTTTAGCCTATATTTATCCTAGCTAGCCACAAGTCTCTCCTGCGCTGGCTCAACTCCTCTGTCTCCTTCCCTTCACGTTTTCTGACAGTCGGTATCGCATAAAAACTAACTCCGGGGTTCTTATTGCTGTTGTTAGAACAGCCGTGTATTACATAACACACCATCGCGCTGTTTAAAAAAAATATATACAGTGATAATGCCATGGATAATACCGACGCTGCCTCGCTTGTCAATTGACAGATTGACAGTTGCCGTGGTTTCTATGTCAACAACATGGCCGCCGCGAACATTGATGACGTAGATCGAATAAGAACTATTGTCAAACAAAACGGAGACTAGCTAGACCCTCCCTCCTCCTCATCCGCACACTAACTCCCCAAACCCCACCCCAAATCCTTCTTGTCGGTTATTGGCTGGAACAGTTTGTTATTTTTCATGGTGCGGGTGAGCCCAGTTTGTTTTTGTTGCCGTTTGTGGAGAAATTTCATTTCTTGTATGAGATGAAGTTTTTCTTTCTGATCTTGTTGGCAAAAGATACACTGCTTCCAATCTATTGGAGGTATTTTGCTCCGTAGAGTAACATTTTGCAGAGTTGGGGTGGATGCAGATGAACTTCGTTTGGTATCTATTGGTAACTTGGGCCACGGAGGTATTGTAGGTGGGCCGTGGGAGGCCTTTCAATAGAAAAAAAAAAATAAATCATGAAGGATTACTAAAAGGGATTGAATGGTTCAAGTAGAACAATACCCAACGAGATTTACATTTAAATAAATTAAAGGTGCTCTAAGCGATGTCACGCGTTTTTTAGGGCAAACATTTTTTTGTCACATACAGCAAACATCTCCTCACTATCCGTAGCTACCTGTCCCCTGAACACACTGTAAAAAAACGTGGTCTCTGCAGACACCACAGGCTCCACAAACAGCAACAAAAACAAACTGGGCTAACCCGCACCACGAAACATAACAAACTGTTCCAGCCAATAACTGTGTTCATGTGACGAACAACCGTATAAGTCCAAAAAAACGAAAATTGAGATAACCATGTGACTTGAATGTATGTGTGCCACTTTGTATACAGAATCACTTTGGCGGGGTGTTCGCGCGACCAAAACTCTGTATTTTACATTTTTAAATAGTCTCACGCGGAAAAAACGTTTATGTCCACTAACGAAAAATGGAGACGCCGGTTGCTTTCATGTCCGCTGCGGACATTAATAGGCAAAACCTCGGCAAAAAAAGGAGAGCGAACATGAATGAATGGAAGGACAGAGCAAGGAAGTCTTTGAGGGATGCTGGGAAACCATATGTGAACCGGAGAGGAGAGCAAAAACGAGGAAAAGGTCCACCAAAAGAGGTGAGTGAAAAACCGTATACAAAGTATCTACCTAAAGTTAGCGGTTACAGTCAGAGGGGCGTGTAGGCTACTGGGCGTCGTCTACTACAGTTCATATAGCTCACTCTGTTTAAAGGATCAAGTCATGAATAGGTCGAAATGAAAGCTGAGAAAATTAAGAGAAAATTAGGATTCAGGGGACGTTTTAAACATGTCTCTACTCCTTATAACCACGGAGAAATGAATCGAAACGCTTTAGGTGCGTCTCTAACACCAGCCCAGCTGCGTCACGTAACGTTAGGCTGTAATGTTATTACCATTCATTGATTGTGTTATAATTTTATATACATAAACAAACATATGTAAATTCATCCCCAATCTTTAAGATGTTTAGAGTAGAATTAGATTGCTTTATGTCTTCACTGAAATTGGTAAAAAAAAAAAACAAAAAAAAAAAAAAAAAATTATATATATATATATATATATACGTTATATATTTAAAATATTTTGATATAATATTTGGATCCCCTGTTACAGCTGAGTAGTCAACTTTCTTAATCATTGATATAAACAAGTTGTCTACAAAAAAATAATCTAGTCTAGAAAAGGAATGATGGACATGGGAAAAAAAAGGAGAATTGTCTAGTCAATGCGTTTAAGAATAAGGATCCACACAGCCGTTCTGTTGCATAAATAGAGATAAGGCCATTGCCATATCAGAAACATTACTACTAGTGCTGGACCTATCAAGCTGAGGATCGAAAACACAGTTTAAATCACCAGCGAATAACAAATTATGTGTATTAAGCTTGGGGGTATTAATGAGTCATAGATTGTGTCAGAAGGTATAAACTGTACTCTCTTATTAATTAAAACTGCCACACCTCTTGATCTGCTATTACATTTGGAATGAAAAATTTGACTAACCCATATCTTACGAATTCTATTGTGATCATCCAGTCTTAAATGTGTTTCTTGTAAAAACAATATATCTGGTTTAAAATGGGAGAAAACTTTAGCTCTTTTAACAGGACGATTTAATCCCCTGACATTACATGTCATAAGCCTCACAGGATGACCTCTATCTTCATCACCTATATTAACTGTATATTCATTACATTTTAATGCAACACTTTGTTTTGTAATGTTGTATGCTATGCTATGTTTGTTACTTGTTATTTAATAAATAATAAAAATAAATTAAAAAAAGGTAATAATAAAAAAATGCATTGATTGTGTAAGCAGTTATATATTCTAGCTAGTAACCTTAATATCTGCTAAGAGCTCTAGTGTTTTATAGCTAAAAAAAACAAACAACAACTTTGTTTCTGTTAAGGGAAAGGTGTGCAAGGAGACGTGTCCCAGGCAGTGTTCAAGTCTAACAGACCAAAGAAAACTCCAGCTCTTCACAGAGTTTTATGCTGTCTCTTATGAGAGGCAGCAGGCTATCATTCTCTCTGGTTTGGAGCAGGTAGGCTAACTTAAGCAATTCGTGACCATATCATGTCAACAGTATGCAATGCATTACAATGTAGGCCCATGAAATAACCAGTGAATTGAATACTACTGTATGCCTTCAATTCACTAAGACTGCACATGTGCCTGATCACTGTAAATGTTACATTTTGTGAGGATGGATGAAGGATGATCGGCATCGTAGGCCACCAAGTGCATTAAAGACCACAGCGCTTTGGTGCCCTAAAAGGCACACACATGGCTTATTCATTCTCCTAACCAAAGACTACTCACGTACTTAATAACCTTAACTTGACAGCTCTACACGACAGCTAGCCTGCTACGCTATGGTAAATGTCTTTTTACTTTATGTCTTTTTACTTCTAGCACAAGGTGAGTCGCAGACGACCACGTGGGCCTGACACTGAGCTTACTAAGATGAAGTACAACTTCAAGTACCATGTGCAACAAGGAGGCCAAAGACTTGCTGTTTGTAAGCTCACATTTATCTCAGTCTTTCAACTGACCAACAGTCGCCTACAGGCAAGTTTTATATAGCCTAGCTTTTTCCATTTATTAACTTTTTATTACATGCATGATTTTAATTAGATACATTGTCCATAACATATTTATTTAAAGTTACTTATCTTTGAAAAGGTTATTCAAGAAAAGTTAGGCAGTCAGTCTGAGGGAACAGAGCAGGTAGTCAGGTCTCCATTAGAGGACTTCAGAGGAAAACATAAGAACAGGTAAGAAAAATAAATAAATCTTGAAGGACCTCATGCTCTCGTCCTGTTAGTTTTTAAAGCTGCACCAATGTCAGCATCAGTTGCCCTACAACATTCCCTGGTCTAATGGTGCACTGGACGCTGGCATTATAGGGCGTCGGGCGCCTTGCCACCCTATAACGCCAGCGTGCACGTACCGTAATGGTTAGGATTCAGCTCACTGTTGTTGCCCAGTCAGGAAACATATTTTTGCACTTTGAGATCGATATCAGAGGTAAAGTGCTATGCAAATGTAATGTATGATTATTCTTTGTATCATTACAACATGTGGATCTTAAAGGGATACTTCATCTCTGGAAAGATTAATGTGTATTTAAAATGGGTCATTTATGTAGAATAAATGTGAAATTATTTTTGAATTTGGAGCCTTCTAGACTGAGAAAAGCCAGAAAATGAATTTTTGATTTATGGGGATGAAGACAACAACTCCCAGAATGCACTTGCTTTGCTGCCCTATGAGGCCACGCCTACCGGTAAGATAGCGCAGTTTAAACAACAAGGCTAGGCTACTAGTGAGTCTCCATGACGAGTCTGCCCGGGATTTCGAGATCGGCCAAAATGTCCAGGATTCGGCTTTTGCGTTCTACAATCGCCATTCATCATGTTTACTGTGGCGAGCAGGACGAGGCTGAGGGCCGCGGGAGAACGGCGCGAGGCCGGTGGCGTGATTACTGATGAGCGACACCTGTGAGACGCACCGGTCTCGTAGGCTATCTCTCACGGAGGAGCGGGAATTTTCTTAGCAATGCTAAAACGCACACATCAATCGATCACATGTGTAGCGTTCATGTAAACACTATATTCAGATTTCCCAATCGGAATGAATTCAGTTAGATTGAAACAAAAGGTGTGCATGTAAACGTCATCTGAGGATTTTTTCCAGACAAAAAATACATAAATCTCTCATCGCAGGGGGATATGGGGGAGGAAAGCATGGTAATTTGAAAATACTACTGGTTTTCTACTGATACAAAGCTTAATGCTAAATCCTGAAGTATCCCTTTAATGACTGTATGTGAAAAACTAAATCCTATAGTTTAGAGGAAAGTTTAGAATTATACATTTATTGTCACAGAAACAATGCAATTGTGCAAAACAGACCAGCATAGTTTATTATATTTCCCTTGTTCATGAGTTGTGTTGTTTATTTTTTAGGCCTCATAGCATTCATCCTGCAGTGAGAGAGGGGATAAGAGAGCACATCCTGAGCTTCCCACGCCAACCGAACCACTACTCACGGATGAAGGGAGATGTGGAGAGGGAGTACCTGAGCCCTGATTTAAACCTGCTCCGCATGTTCCGCCTGTACAAGGAAAACAATCCAGTATCCACTGCAAAGTTCTGGCTCTATAGGGACCTCTTCAAGCAGCAAAACCTCAGTTTTGGGCAGCCAAGAAGTGATACTTGTGCAAAATGTCTCACCCTGTTCTCAAAATTAGTTGCTGCTACAACAGATGGAGAAAGGTTGAAAATCGCAGCCGAGAGTGAGCTTCACCACCGGAAAGCTGAAAAAGCGTACACCCAGTTGCATGCTGACACAGAGTGGGCCAAAGCCAATGATGACTGCCATGTCATTTGTATCGACATGCAGGGGGTAGTGTTCACGCCAAACCTGACACACTCCAACGTGTACTATCAACGGCAGCTGGCCAACTACAACCTCTGTATCCAGGAGATGGGCACTGACGATCCTCCTACAATGTGCCTCTGGCATGAGGGCATCGCTCACAGAGGTTCCATCGAGGTGGCAAGCTGTCTTTTGAAGTGGGCAGAAACATCTTTCGCTCCCCTAGTCCAGGCAAAGGAACGGAAGCTCATCATCTATAGTGACCGATGCTGTGGGCAGAACAACAACTGGCGAGTCCTAAACCTCATGGCCCTGCTCGTATCTAGAGGGTACTTCAGTCAGATAGAGCAGAAGTTCATGGTGTCTGGTCACTCCTTCCTTCCCTGTGACCGTTCATTTGCCACGCTGGACAAGAGGCGTAAGGTGTCCACACTCCACACCCCCAGCGATGTCGCCGAGATGATCCGTGGAGCCAGGCAGCAGCATCCATTTAAAGTAATTGAGATGAAATGTGCGGACTTCAGGCAGCTCCCTGATGCAACATTAAAGCGTCCACCTGGCTTCCTAATCACATCCATGATGTGGTTGAAAGTGACAGGTAAAAAACTAAAGGACTAAAGAACTAGACTAAAACTAAACTGGTTTTCTGAGATTAACAGTGTTGGGGATATGTGCGTGAAGGAAGAATCTTTATTGAATTTCTTGATCATGATTTCAGCTGCTGATCCATGGTGTGTCCACACAAAAGGGAGCCACAGCCACTACAGCCACTAGATCACCAAACAGAGGAAGAATCAACCACCTCCAGCTCCCTTGTTCTCCACCACGTTTGCTCGTGCTTACGAGGACCCTCTGCCCGTCAAGAAGGAGAAGCACCGTGACCTTATGAAAATGCTAGCCTACATGCCAGCAGAGGCCCAAGCATTTTATGGGACATTAGAATGTGAAGAGTAGCCTGGTATGTGTAGGTCATGTGCAGGGTAAGGTGGGATATATTGTGTATATTGTGTGAAATTAATCATAAAAGTAGTTGTAGCTTATCTTGTATGCCTTATCTTATGTTGTATAATAGGAATATATAGGTATTTATTTTATTTTATTTAGAACCAAAAAAAGGAAGACGTATATGGTAAACTAGCATAAACCATAGCATGGAATGATGATGATGTATGTCTGCATTGTAAATATGTATTGTTTACCGTTATTACTGTTTATTGTTTGTATGTATTGTTTATTGTAAGTATGTACGGTTTATTGTTTGTACTGACGTTTATTTTCTGTACTATAAGTAGGCCTATATTGTTCATTGTTCGTACCATATTGTCAACGTTTTTGTTCTGTGATTTACGTTGGCAAAAAATAAAAGAAATTGAAAGAAAGAAATGCTTATTTTTTTCTTTAAGGTTCTGTTACTGTATTAAAACTAAGATAAAGGAATCAAATCTCCAGTGGTTTAAAGTGATATGATGAATTGGACTTATACTGTTATTCCACATTAACTGGACATATACTGTTCTTCCACATTCCAGAAATGTAAATTACTCTAACTTTTTATTTTTAAGATTGATACTAAAAAATCTTATCTCATTAGAATTGGGAAGCTTTTGTTGTCTATCTTCAAGTAAAAAAAAAAAAAAAAGTAATATAATATTCAGAGTCCAAATAAAAAAAAATGTATTATTCAAAAATTGAAAATATGGACTTATATGGTTCTTCGTCTCAAGCCCTCAACTGACAAGAAGGATTTGGGGTGGGGTTTGGGGAGTTAGTGTGCGGATGAGGAGGAGGGAGGGTCTAGCTAGCCTCCGTTTTGTTTGACAATACTTTAAGCGTCAACAAGAAGTGACGTCACCCAAACATCACTTAGAGCACCTTTAAATGAAATAAATGTAAAGTTTTTCCTCCAATCAGTCAGTGTAAAAGCAAGTGTGTTAAGTTTACGGACTTTGATGTCATCTAGCTAATCGCACTAATAGGCTTCTTTTAGTGATCAAAAATGCTAAAATATATACTGCAATTATTTAAACTACATAGATAGATAGATAGATATATAGATAGAAGCGTTATTGATCCCCTTGGGATGTTTATGAAAACATGTCACATTATGAAAATATACACTGGACATGACTTTACCTGTTAGCTGTCTTATGTTTCCGATCAGCCGTTCTGAGAAGTGTGAGAAAGGCTAAGCTCGGGGAGGGGTGGGGTGATATTGGGGAGGGCAAAAGTGGGGGAGTGCATTACAGCACATTTGACACATTTGACCTCAAAACAAAATACAAACTAAGTAAAAGTAGCCTGATAATATTAATAATAATAACTTAATTATTAATTAGTTAATAATAGTTCATAGTTAAAAACAACTATTTTTGCAATATCTAAGCAGGTTCTTCACATTACATCTCAAATCTGAATATGGCATTGAATTGCCCATGTAGGAAAACTTACAAAAGCACATTTATTTCATGTTTGAACCTTGTTTAGTCAAAAAGATATACTGAAAAATAGATTTAAGCCTGGTGGTGGCGGCCATTTTGAATTTCTAAATTTGTAGGCATTTTGGGACATTTTTGAGCTTCATATACAGCAGATTTGGATTCAGCACCCCTTAATACCCCTAGAAATGTTGTACAATATAAATAATCACAAAATGCCTCCAGCACTTTAAATAAGCACATTTTCAGAAATTCTGCCTAGTCTACTTTGCTCAACAGTTTCAAAATTTCGGCTCGAAGTAGGTGTGCTACTTCTGTTTTTACCGTGGTTTCGACGCGCGTCGCATAGCGGCGAGGGCGTCGGCGAAACTGTAGCGAATAGCCTCTTTCTATAATGTCTAGCACCCACTTCGAAACCCCGCCCATGCATCTGCACGAATGGCTAGGGGTTGAATGCGAAGCGCGCTCTGGTCGCTCAGCGACAGAGGGGCTTCGGTGTGCTTCAACATAAGCGTCGTGCTTATGACATTTGAGGCAGGGGGCGCGCTGATAACAGCAGGCAGATTGCCCGCGCTCGACTCCTCTGCGGTGGTCAACCCAGAGGGGGAGGGCTGGGCGAGTCCCGTAAGACCTGTCATGTCTATGTGTGAATGTGGGCGCGGGATAGCGGGCACATTTACAACACTGAGAGCATTGTCCGCCTGAGCAGAGCGAATGCACGTTGGTTTCGTTTTTACAGAAACCTTGAGACATGCAGAACGTAGTGTTTGTGGGCACTGGGCAGTGGGCACATTTACCACGTTTAATGCGCAATCGATCTGGGTCGATTTCATGTGTGCGAGCCCTGTGTGACGGGCTGTGTTTGTGTGTAGGAATGAGCACTGGGCAGTGGGCATTTTGTCTACACTCATAACACCATCGGCCGTGGCCGGGACACCAGAAAATACACTCTTATGGGATTTATCTGGGTAGCCGTAAAAGCGGCGTTTGTGTGCAGGCAAGCGGGCTGTGTCGCCGACTTGTTTACTGCAGAATACACTGGAACAGTCGCATTTACTGGAACTGAACGAGCGAGAAGTTGCCATAGAAACAGAGAGCGTCAACATGCTGGCGTTTGTTTGCAGGCGTGCGTGTATTACAACAGGCTCGTCCACTGCAATATTGACATTTCCAGTCGCCTGAACTTCAGAGGGGAATGAGAAATGTGTGAGAAATTAGGAACATTATCTTTTCTCCTTTCGCCAGTGACGCACGGAAACCATAGAAACGGTGTTTGGGTGCAGGCGAGCGGGTTGTACAACGCGCTCGTTGGCTGCAAAATGCACATCTGCAGTCGCCTTTCAGGGAACAGACAGAGCGAAGCATTGGCGGCATAATTTATCTGCCGTTAGACCGGGATTCGAACACCGGTCTCTCGTGCGAAAAACCTAAGATTCCACCACTGAGCCACAGGGGGGAACACAAAGGATTTCAGATGCACGAGCATATAAGAGCAGTCAACATGTTTTCTTCTGCGTTTGCTTGCAGGCGTGCGTGTATTATAACAGGCTCGTTTGCTGCAATATTGATATTTCCAGTCGACTGATCAGGGAACTGAGAAATGTGTGAGAAATTCAGAGTCAGTCCGGCCTCAGCGGGACTATAAACACTCTTTTCTCCTTTCGCCGGTGAGTAACGCGTGAAAGGGGCTCAGGGGCAGGGTAGCTTTCTTGTACGTAAAGAAAAACTAACCCCGACCGTCCGCTTCCAGCCTCCCTTGTGATGTTATTATATCCATATTGGCATTTCCTGAAACGTCATAAGTGAATCTCTTCTATAGCTGTGTCCCAATGTGAAGGCTGCATCCTTCGAAGGACTGACGACTTCAAGGATGCAGCCTATGCGTCCTCCGAAGGACGCATCATGTAGCCTTCATAGGATTTCCTAATTGCACAACCAGGTGTTTCTGATCACCGCTCCTCAACGGTGCGAGAGGACAGCTGCCATCCTGATAATTCATATGATATAGCCTAATTGAGTAAACAGCTATGGAGCCAGAATTGGCTATTGTCATTTTTATGTTTTATATTTTACTGGAGGACATGGTGAGGATGTTTCATCCCCGGCGCTGCCAGGTCATGTATTTTTGGTTTAGCCCTGTTTGAATATAAAACCCAATTGAATATAAAAAAAAGTCCAGTATTTCTCGCGCTCGTCATCGGCAGCTGTCACGGTTGCCAGGCGACAAGAACAGTCCTCCGTAGGCTAGACCGGTCCGAGCGCTTCAGATGCGCCCTTTGATAGGCCTATGGGACATATCAAACTTATATGAGACTTTAATTTTCAGAACTGCATATTTCATTAAATATTCACGTACAAATGTGAAGTAACCTACTGAAGTACCTTTTTTCCCTCACATATGATTTTACATTAAACTACACAAAAGTATATAATGTAACAACCTTGAAAATATTCAGAAGTAAAATGCAGGAATATCATAATATAAATACAAACTTTCCCCTGCAGAATACATACCTCTAGTTTTACTCTTGATACTAAAAACTTGTTATTAAAAGTACTTTTTTCAGAAATTACTCTTTTTGAAAGTCTAATTATTATTCTAATAAATTCTAATAAAAGTCTACATCATTTTTTTCTTATTTTATGTACTGTAAATGTTTGTTGATTTTGATATGTTTAACGTATGTTGTTAATAGTTGGAAAAAGTACTTTAATGTAGCCCATGGAACAAATGATTTTCATTTACCAATTTTATTAAAAAAAATATAAAAAAAAGGTATACAAGTTTGTTTCAAGTAGAAATTATGACTGTCAAAAAAAATAAACAATGTCCAGAACAATTCATTCTCTTTTATTTACACATTTAAAGTTGCATAAAAAATAATGTACAGATTTTCTTTCCTTTTAAAAAAAATTATGAAAAAAGTTAAAGAATATGTAGATAAAAAAAAAATTCAATCATTTTCTCAAGAAGAGAAAACAGCCTGTCCATCCTCTCCCTACTCTCCTGTGCTCTCCTCGCCTCTGCCTTCCTGCTGGTGCTGGTGCTGGCTCCTCCTCACCGTGGGCACCCACTGCTGAACTGGGCCATGAGGACAAACCAGGGCCGAGTTTCAGCAGTGGGTTTCCCACTCACACCCTCACCTGTCCCAGGACACTTGCAATCCTAAGGGCAGAGCAAATTAACCATGGCTTGTTAACAACAACAGCACAATACATTTCAGTAAAGACATGTTTTTTTTCTCCTGAATTGCTCTAAAAAAGCTTAACACATGGGTGCAATCTTAAGTGCATTGTTAACACTGCAAAATATAACACATCAAGACATGCATACAAAATACTTAAGAAATCATATTTCTATATACTCAAATTTGGTTAAAACCACATAGCTTGCATGACAGCACTACAAAAACACATAAAAGTGAAACCCCATTGCCTTATCAACTGCTTTTCTTATTGTTGTGGGCTTACTTCTTTAGCATATTTCTTTTAGCCTAATACACAAGTGAGAGACTAGTGCAAATATTACAAATAGGTAGTTAAACTAATATTAGCACAAGTTTTGCCTCAAACTACCTGACAAATGAAGCCACGCAATGGTGACGAAGGAGTTAAGATGAAGTTTATAATAAACTTTAACTCGGTTTCGCTAACCATTTAAATAAATGAAAACATAATATTTACATTTAAATGTGAATTTGCTGTCCACCACCGATCTCTAGTCTCGACCGCCTTTAAAAATAAATAAATAAATGCTGTCGTCAACGGCGCGCAATGAATAGGGTAGGATAGGCCGCTAAGTGTTCATTTATGTATCCTTCCTTTCACGGGGAAACGAAGGACGCATTTGGCGTCGCTTTTGAATCAGGGTAGCCTTCGTCGCGTCGCGATGACGCAGCCGGCCTTCAAATACGGACTTCGGAGGATGCAGAACTGAATTGGGACAGCCTTCATCGAGCCGCGTGACGCAATCGGCCTTCAAATGCGACCTTCCAAGGATGCAGCCTTTGAATTGGGACGTCCTTCGTCGCGCTGCTGTGATGCAATCGGCCTTCAAATGCGGCCTTCGGAGGATGCAGCCTTAATTCACATTGGGACACAGCTACCGAATCTCACTTGTGGACTTTCTGCGCGAGGTATCAGTTCTGGGCTTCCAGTATGACATGAGAGTGTTTAGCACTCCATTTCGCTATCATCTCCCCATTTTGGGTCAAAATAGAAAAATAATACTAAAGTACTTTGTAACGTAGATACTTGAGTAGTTTTTAAGCAAACTATTTATTTACTCTTACTTGAGTCATATTATTTTTCAGTACTTCGGCTTGTACTCAAGTAAATTATTACTTTAGTAGCAATACTTTTACTTAAGTACAGTTTTTTTTTGTTTTTTTTTTACTCTTTCCACCACTGAATAAAGGTGACTTGAATAGCCTCTTATTGGGTTGATTAACCAAGCACTCCATGTGCCATTAAACATGCGCTACAATTTAACTCCATTATACAGAGCGAGAGCGGCCTCTAGAGGCGGAATAACAACTATCACTGACTGAGTTGTTAACGTTAACACGTGAGGCTGCGAGCAGCACGGAAAGATCACGCTTCATGGAAATCGCTGACACTTCAGCATTTAAAACACTGACAGCGAAACGGTATGCATACATAACACTAAAGTATATATTGCCATGTCATTATAAAGTAATTAATTTGTTGACTAGATGCAGCATTAGCAGAAAAAGAACATAAGTATGTTTGCCGTCGAGTCTGAGAGGAATATAACATTAGCTACCTCAAGCGATTAAAGCAATATGTGACAAAAAATAAATAAATTGTTTTATGTAGCAATTGTTACCATCTATTTCCATTAGTTTATATCCAGCTGGCCAGTTTTATCCATTCATTAGCCGGCGAAGTTGCATATTTAAAGCTAGTGACGTGATTGCTTTCTCAACATTGATATGTTCATGCAGCCATAATAAACAAATCATAAACGCGTATCTTTTTTGTGTGTGCATGTGAGATGAGTAAATGCACGCTCACATTACACACAACACCTCTGCACATGGATTTGTCTCAACATGGGGACTGGAGAGTGTCAGACAATAAATGGGGAAACAAAGTGCGTTACTTATTTGTAAAAGTAATCTGATTACGTAACTCAAGTTACTTGTAATGAGTTATCCCCAACACTGCCCTTATCCTTTTTGGTAAACATATACACATACATACATTATACAGTACATACATGCATAAACAGCACATCTGTGTACTGACATTTAATTGGTGTACACATTCTGAACGCCACTATCTCATCATCATATCCAGCGCCTTCCTTATAGTTACTAAACAGGCCTATATTAAAAGGTTATTTTGAATAGTATCAGGGATTCATTGGGTTTATATAAAAATAACAATTGCAGCCTCTTGAGGGCAGCAGAGGAAACATATTGCACACTGTAGTCCTGTGTTGCGTCCCATGATGTGAAGAGCTGAGTTAGGTTTGAGTTTCACATCAAGCACCACTTGCTAGTAAACATTTCAGATAAAGGCATCAGGTCAAACCTGTGCAAACTATTGAAGAACAATCAAACTGAATGCCTCTGTGTATTTCAGAAACAGTGTGATGATTATAGGCATCAAAAGCATTTTGTCCACATACTAAGACAATATACAAAACAATATGCTGTGATACAAACAAAACAAAATGCTAATACATATAATACTGAAGAATATTTCAAAAGAAGAGAAATACAAACCAGGTGACCATGACAAAAGAGGACAATAACATCAAAACTGAAGAACATTTAAATAACAAAACAAATCAGTGTACTTTTTGCCTTTTCTGTCTCACTGTTATTATTTGATCAATCTTTTTTTAATTGTGTGTAAATATATAATTTAATGTTAGCAATGCTTTGGCAATGTAAAGCTTTTTACCATTACAATAAAGCCACTCGAATCTTGAATCTATCAGCATTTTATTAATGCAAAGAATAGATGTATACAGCAAAACTAAAGGAATGTACGTGTGCCGACAAAAAATAAAACAAGCAACACGCAACTGAACCTGCATGCTGACACTGTATGATTATAAACAAAGTTTGAAAGGCAAATTCATTGCAAGACTGTGAGCTTTTGCTTTCTCTCTCTTTAGTTGAATAAACAAAACATACTACTTGTACTTTAGTTTCTCCTCCCATCAGTCTCTTCCTCCTCCCATCAGTCTCTTCCTCCTCCCATCAGTTTATCAGAGAATATCAGCCTCAGTCTCTCAGAGATTGTTCAGTCTGTCAGGATGAAAACAGGAGAGAGGAACTGTGAGGAAGATCTTTCTGGACTGAGATCAGATATGAAAAAGAAACAGGTAATATCTGTTGTAGAAGATTCATTTGTTAATTCATTTTTGAAAACCATTTTTAAAAGCCAGGCTGTATTTCCTTGATAAATTCAATTCTCTCTCTTTCTTTTTTTTTCTCTCTGTAGGTCAGAATGAGGATTTTGCTGGAAGCTCAGCGTTCTTGTCCTGCTGTTACAGAGATAAACTAAAGTCAAGACATGAGTGTGTATTAAAGACTCAGTGACAGCAGGAATATAAGAAGACATCATTCAGAGAAATGTTTCAGTTGAGGATCAGGATCCAGAACACAGTGTTTTCTCAGAGGAGTTTAAGAGAGAAGCTTCACTCAGATACTCATGTAAGTCTGAGAACATTTACTCATTTACTGCTGTTCATTTCACTAATACTGGATCAAACGTCACATCAGACAGAAGGACGAGTAAAGCATCCTGCTGAAAAGACCAGCTTATTTTTTACTATAGCCTATACATCAAACGTGATTATTTTTCAGTGAAACTAGCACAATATAATTGTATACACAATATTTGGTATACTAAAGTAAAAAAAAAAAAAAAAAAAAAAAAATATATATATATATATATATATATATATATATATATATATATATATATATATAATGTATTGGTTTACTATAGACTACATGGTAAAAAAAAAAAAAATATGCAAATGTTTTTAAACATCATATTATAGCCTATGTAATTTAGTTGGGAAATAAATGTATGGTTTTGGCAAGTAAAAACTATGAATTACCAGATAATTAAAGGCGGGCATACACTATGCGATTTTCGTCCGATTTTGAGCCAAATTATGTCTCGTGCGACTCTTTTTCGGGTCGAGCCGATTTTCAACTTTGTCATGCGTCTGGCATAGAAATTTTGGTCGCTCCTCGTGAATATATCGCACAGTTGATGGTTGATGCAGAGCTACGAACCGATTGCCCTAAACTCAGTGTTTTTTTCCCTCACTGTGCCTGCGCGAAAACAGAAGTTTCATCTGCAGCAAAAAAAAAAAAGAAAAGAGGGAGATCTTCAAGTTCTGTAGTTCAAACTAGCTACACATTGCTGTTGCTTACCTCCAGTTCGTGTTGCAAAATGGATTAACCATTACCCACTTCTTCCAAGCCACCTGCAATGTAGGCTACACTTTTTGCCTCTTTTATTAATGTTAAACAATGTTTTTGAAATAAAGCTGTTTTTAATTTTCAATGATGAATTATTGCAGTGTTCGGACATATTATAGACTGTTAATAATAAGTATATGCCTATAGTTCATTGTAATCGACCTTAATGTTTTAGACAATTTTCAATGAGGAGGAGTAAGCTTCTATGTAATATTTTATTGTCCTCACATCCTTGGTTATGCGGTGATGCACTATGAAATTATTGCGTGGCAATTTAATTATAATAGCCTATCAATTTAATAATAAAAGTAACCTTCCCTGATAATAATAAAATAATAATAATACTAATTTAATACATAAATTGGAAATGCTAAATCATCTTGATATTGATTGCTGATGCTTGTTTTGAAAATATCTCTGGATACCTGATATCGTCTAGGCGCTACCCGGCACGAGGGTTTATCGCGCTGATTCGTGCATATTTCACACGTATAGTGTGAGCCGTGCAGTCGCAGCTCGACGTTCAGACCGTATAGTGTGAGCACATAAATCTGAGCTTTGGCTTTACATCGCATGCAATCTACTCGTTCAGTGTGAGTATAGGTACCTTGCTGAAATCGCAGTGTATGCAGTAAAGCAGTAAAAGCCTTTAGGCAGTAAAAACAGTAAAAGGACATTCAAGTCGTTACACATATGATTAATTTTTTTTATAAATAATTATTATAAGTAATGTACATTAGTGTGTTTTGAGTGATATTTGATGTAAATTAATAAATGTTTAATGCATTATTTTAGTGTTGTGTGTTACCCTGATGGTGTTTTGTATTTGTGTTTGACCCTGTGCACCGTCTATATGAGTATTAATCATGTTTTATTACCAGGCCATTTCTATTGTGCTACCTGTATTATTATGGTGGTTATTGTTACATTTTAAAGTAAAGACACATTTTTAACATTAAAGTAGGTATGTTAACATTATACCACTTAATGAAATATAAAGTTGGCACACTGTTAAACTGGAACTAAACTGGAAGATATATATATATATATATATATATATATATAATATATATATATATATATATATATATATATATATATATATTTTACAGTCTAATCTAACCAATGAAAATGATAAATAAAATGCTTTTAAAATAGAATAAACAATAAAGATTAAATAAAAAGCTTTTATCATTTATTTTATTGATTAATTAAAGTGTATATGACAGACAGATTAGAGATTCAATTACTAAGATCAGAAATATTCTGATAATGGTGAAAATTCAGCAGAAGATCAGGAGTCTTGATTATAGCCTACCGAAGTAAATTTAAGATGAAGAATATCTGCGCATGTCTGATCATTCACGTGATTTCTGTTGACGTCACTTACGTCTGATGTCATACGTAGAACTCATGCAGTGCGGAAGCTGACGAGCTACGATACTTTCTGGTGAAAAAGTAGTATTTCACCCTAATTAAAAAAGTATTTAATGCAATATAGTCAAATAAAATATATATTGATAATATTGGTCCACCATGATAATCAGGTATGTTTGCTGAATGCAGAATGAAACGATATTTGCACACACATGTACTTCTCAGCAGTGAAGGCCTGATGTAACGTTAGCTTGTTGCTCGTGTTCGTGTTTATCCTGCTGTGTTTTGGTTGCCAAATGCTTTATTTTAACTAGAATTGAAAGGGAATTTTTAGTGTTGTTAAAATATTGAACATGAATTGGTTAAGTAATGATTACAAAGTTTATATGCATAGTTTATCTGCTGTAAGCCTGTAACTATTATTTTATATTATCAGTTAGCATTAGCACATTTATTTGTATTTATTTTTTGGTAAGTTACAGATAGTTTTATTTGATAGTAGTTTTATTTGTAGTGAATTCAAGGTTTTATCAAGGATAAGAAGGGTAAAGTTGTCCATTTAAGAACATTTACTGGCAGTTTGTAACATATTTAGAGATGAATTTAGTGATCAGTAATAAAACTCAGTATGGGAGGGACACACTATCCTATCTTACCATCTTACCTTTATTATGTGTGTTATGTGAGAATCAAACTCATGACTTTAGTGTTTACCGTACTATTCAAGTTGAACCAAAGGAAGTTAAATAAACTTTTTTTTAGTTTTTCTTTCTGTTTCTGCAGTTGTGGCTTCATCTGTGTGTTTGTGGTGCTGATAAACAAAGGTGAGCATCTGAACAAACTACAGTTGAAAGATAAATGAATGCTACTGACTGTTAAAGTACATTTACAATTAAAGTTTGTGTTGTTTCAGTGTCTCTGCAGGGAACAGTAGAGGCTGTTATTGGTGGTTCTGTTCTCCTGCCGTGTTCTTCCACTGAACATGATATTAAACTTCAAGATATTAATGTGTTTTGGAGACACAATGGCAAGATTGTGCGTGATATAATTCCCAGCAGTCGTTCACTAGAGAAACAGGATCCAGAGTATAAGAACAGAACTGAAACTTTTCCAGACGAGTATGAGAGAGGAAACTTCTCCATCAAACTCCACAAACTTATTTATGCTGATGGAGGAAAATACACTTGCCTCATCTCACACTCATCTGAACATTACACTGTACAGCTGATCATTATGGGTGTGTGAAAATAGTAGATTAGGGCATAAAGTTTTTAACTCTAAATACTGCAAGAAGTTGATCCCATATTTGAAGTTCATTAGTGATGTTTCAGTCTGAATGTTGCTGTATAGAAATTATAGACAGACTGTTATCTTTATCACTGTGAGGTAAAATGTCCTGTTATACTTTTTTGTTGCAGAATCAACAGCAGGAAAAGTAACCATATCGACTGAACAAGAAAACCAAGGAGAAACAGAACCGGACAGTGTGGAAACATCATCGCCTTCGCTCGGGGTTGGCATTGCATCTGGAATTATAGTTATAGTTATAGTTATAGTTATAGGTTTCATTGTAGTTTGTTGGAAAAGAAAGAACTCAAGCAGTTGTAGGACAGACAGACACAACATGAGTTCAGACGCTCATGAGGTTGAACACATGAATCAGTTATAGCTGATAGTAATGATAAAGCATTTGGTACATGACACAACTGTATAACTGTAACAGCAGAAACTGCAGCTTTAGCGCCAAACACAGAGTCAGTGGAGGAGGTTGTGCTGTCATTTTTGCTGCCACAACTTTTAGATGGAAAAAGTAAGAAATAAGCAGAATACTGTAAAGGATTTGGTTGAATAACAGAGAACAGAATATAATCATGTAGATTGAGTGAGTGTGTGTTACTGTATTTACCGCTGATCACATTAAGCCTATAACAGTTTTATTGTACAGCTGTTAGGATGTATTTTGCAGGAAACAGAATTCTTCCTTTCATTCATCCGTACGTGTTTGTGTCATATCTGTTAGTATAGGACAGAAGGTCAGGCTAGCACTATATACAGTGGAAGTTATTTAAAGCCACAAATTATGGTAAAGGCTCCACGATCTACTTAAGGTTACGATGCTTTTGGGAAACGCAGACAAGATTCACAGAACAGTGTTTATGTTGGTAACTCTGCCCAGTCAAAACAACAGCAGAATATAAGTTACTGGCCTGATCATAAGACATATTTTCTTAAATATCTGTCTTTCGTTATTTATTTATTTGTTAGGAGTGAGAGAGTTTAATGTTGATGAGTTAAAGACGATCACCTGTTACCATGGGATCACAATGTAGGAACATTTCCTGCATGTAAGAGAAAACAATCATGTTTTGGTAGATCATAAATAGAAATTGAAATTATGACATAAAATGTAAATTATGCAATAAGTCAGAATTATGAGAAGAAAGTTTAAATTATGACTTAAAAAATTGAAATAATCATATAAAAAAAATCTAAATTGTCTAAAAGCAGAGCGACTCACAACTCTTATATTTACCAGATCTTAATGTTCCTCCACAAGTATTTTATTCTGCAAATACTAAAGAACCAAATGTTACATATTCTTGCCTTAATGACTATATTTATATTTTGTACCCTTTATGATTATCACTTTTAAGTGTTTTTACTTGCCATTGTATAAAGTGTGCTATACATAACTTTGCCTTATCTTTCCACTTTGTAAGTTACATTTAATTTGTGCAGTTTTCTGATGTAAAAGACACTGTTTTGTACCGTTATATTCTTGCCTTATGCACTGCATTCTTATGATCAAGACCCAATAAATTGTTTTGATGAAAACGATGCATCTCTCAGAATTGTTTGGATATTTACAATCTTATACTTTCTACTAACACCAAATGTTTTGCATTTACATTTATAAATTTGGATGAAGCTTTTATCCAAAGTGTGAAAGCAGAAATGTGGTTTCTGTTTAAAACAAACAAACAGCGTCAGTGGTATATGAGTTTAGTTTGGTTCACACATTTAGATAAAACTCAGTATCTGAACGCCAGTGTCTCCTCATCACAACTAACCCCTTCCTGACACTTGGTGTGTTTTGGGCAGTTCACTGGGACTCTTTGAGGGACCTGTGAGGGTTTGAATGTTCTCAGCACCAGTGTATATGTGTGTATGACAAACAACCTGATGCTCAGATGAACAATCAAACTGAATGCCTATTCAGAAACAGTATGATGATTAGGCGTCAAAGTATTGTAATATACTGTAAAACACACCGCAAAATGCAATAATACATACAATACAAAAGTCAAAAAGAAGAGAAATACAAACCCGTCTGTCAGGTTTGTGAGTTCCTGTCATGATAAAAGTAAACAGTAAAATATGACAATAATATCAACCCTCAATAACATTTATACAATAAAGCATTGTGCACCTTTTTTGCCTGTTCTGTCTCAATATTTTATCAAACTTTATTTTTATTTTTATATTTGCATAAATATGTCTCTGTCAGTTTCTCTGTAAGAATGAAAAGAATGAGGAAACTGGAAATAATAAACAAAACCAAGACATGACGGTGTATATGGGACACACTGTACCTGCGCACTCACTCACACATCTAGTCTGACAACAATCCTGAATCTCTAAATCTCTCCTCCCGTCAGAGAATACAGTCTCTTATTGTACAGTCTTACTTTTGAGCTCATTTGAAAAGCAAATTTATGAAAAGGTCAGGCTGTATTTCCCTGTTGTTTTCAATTCTCTCTCTTTGTCCTCTTTGGGTTACGATCAGGATGTCACTGGAAGTTCTGCAATCTTGTCCTGCTGTTACAGTGATGATAAACTAAAGTCAAGACATAATAATGTATTAATAATAATAATAATACATTTTATTTGTAACGCACTTTATATTTAACCAAAAACCTAAAGTGCTACAATTTAGAAAAAAACAAAATAAAAAAATCATCCAAAAACTCTTGTAAAAAGGTGAGTTTGAAGACCATAAAGACACTGTGTGTGAGTGAGACAGGGAGCCAGTGGAGTGATTTGAGGATGAGGGTGATATCAGGATCATAAGGATCCTAGCAGCGCTGTTCTTTATTAAGACTCAATGGCAGAGGGAATATAAGACATCATTCAGAGAAATGTTGAAGTGAAACAGGTGAAGTAAAGACTGCTACTGTTTATGATGTCCAGAATGTCCTTCACTATTCAAAAAATGTCCTCACTAGTAAAACCTGTTAAACACCAGCTAGTGCTCCAGATCTCACTATAGTTAAAATAGCTTATAAACAGGACAGATCCTGTTTCTATTTAAATCTAATGATCACTATTATCACTTACAAAACATGAGATCATATAACCTAAAGGACATCTTATCCCGTCTGTGTGGGAATCAAACTTTGACTTTCATCTGTGTGTGTGCAGTGCTGATAAACAAAGGTGAACATCTGAACAACTCATTTAATAGTTAAATTCAGGCCACATGAAGTAATGTCAGTCTTGTGTTTGGACAGTTTGTGTTGTTTCAGTGTCTCTGCAGGAAACAGTAGAGGCTGTTATTGGTGGTTCTGTTCTCCTGCCGTGTTCTTCCACTGAACATGATCTGAAACTTCAAGACACTGATGTACACTGGGGAGACAATAATGACATGATTGTGTATAGTATAATTAAGGATAATTATTTAGTGTCTGGACCCGGAGTACAAGAACAGAACTGAAACTTTCCCTGATGAGTTTCTGAGAGAAATATCTTCTCATCAACCTGATGCTGGAAAATACACTTGTTTCATCACAAACCCTTATTCTGAACAGGAGACTTTAAGCTGATCAATAGTGTGCAAAACTGGTTGATTAATATATGATTTTAATTTTAAAAAGTTTTATTAAATCTAAAAACAATAAGTGTTTGACCAACTAGTGCTGCTCCAGCCTGAATGCTGCTGTATGTAAATGATAGGAAACAGGAAACAAATCCACTAAAAACTAAGCAGAAGACACAGGAGAAGCAGACAGTGTAAATATAATGACCTTTAATATTTGTGTTTCATCAGCTGTATTATCCACAGTGCTTATGATTTGTTTCATCATATTTCTCTTGAAAAAAATACACTGTTAAAATAATCTGTAGAAATTACAGTATTATTGGCAGCTACTTGCCAGTAACTTACTGTAGATTTAAATTGATGTTATTTACTGGCAACAGTTTGTTCAAAGTTAAATGAACATTAAACATTAACAAGTCTTTATCTTTACAGAATAAAACTAAAATAACAGCCTCATGCAAAGCATTCTGGGAACCAAAATCTGAAGGAAAATAACAGAAAAAAGTTTATGAAGATTTCTGGTTCCCAGAATGCTTTGCATTAGGTTGTTATTTTATAGTTTTATTCTGTAAAGACAAAGACTTGTTCATGTTTAATGTTCATTTAACTTTGAGCAAACTGTTGCCAGTAAATAACATTGATTTAAATCTACAGTAAGTTACTGGCAAACAGCTGCAAAACTACAGCAAATTTTTTACAGTGTACCTTATTTTAAGGTGTCATTGTTACAGTGTTATTATATATTTAAGTACTTAGAGTTATGGTAGGATTAGGATTTGGTTGAGGGTTAGTTGCATGTAATTATGCATAATTTACTGTTATTACTATGGTAAGTACATGTAACATATGTAACAAGGACACTGTAAAATAAAGTGTTACCAAAAATAACTCAAGCTGACTCTATCTGGATTTTATCTTAATTGATAGATCTTTAATTGGTTCTTCTCTGGTGCAAAATACATTGTTTTGTTCCATTATATTCTTGCCAAATGCATCACATTGTTTTTATTGAGTAGCCTAACACAATAAGATCTTCAAACGCTGAATAAGGAACATGATTTTGCTGTATCTAAAAAAAATTAGTTTGTCAATAAGTTTCCATCTTTACCACAAGTGTTCTTTGTCACGCTGCGTTTGACAGTATTAAATGTATTTTGTATCATTTCATGTTAGTACCAAACATGTTTGATATCACGTCAATTAAAACAATGTATTTGTACACACGTGCAAAAGATAAAACAGATAAAAACTGATACACAGCTCTAACACTAATACTGGAAGATCATTTTATATTTATCATTTTATATTTCTTAAGATTAAAACTGCACATCGTTTAGACAAAAATTATTAATTCCTGACAGCACATCAAATTAATTATTTTTTTGTCCCAAATCCCATAATAACTTTTTTTCCATGTTTTACTGTACGTCACTCACTCCAGGATACTTCTGTCTTGTGTGCTGAATATTGCATAATTTTGACACGTAACTTTTCATGCACAATGATAACTGCTTAATCAGAAGAGGAACAGAGTGAACCGAGCAAATGATCATAATGTCCCGAGACATGTTGGGCTCTTTACAGTAACTGGGGCTCTTTGAGGGCCAAATGAGGCTCTTGGTGTATTTCAGTATAGAAATCTGTGGAGAAATAGGACTGGACTCTTCTTACTTGTGGCAATGTTTATAACTCCAGTATCCTGGAGCCACAGCAACACTATTCTGATAAATCATCAAACAATGGCATCAGGTGATACACTTCTGCAAACTAAAAGAGACAAAGACAAACTGAACGTATCTATGTATTAAGAACCAGACTGATCACTATGAGAACAGGCTTCAGTTAGCATTGTGTTCATACAACACAAAAACACAATCCAACAATGCTGTAATACATACACTCTGCTTTTGCACACACACACACACACACACACACACACACACACACACACACACACACACACACACACACACACACACACACACACACACACACACACACAAATGACTTTATAAGGGGATTTTAGCTAGACATTGATGTGAGCTGGAGACACAGAGTCAGTGAATATTGTGTGTGATATAATTCCCAGCAGAAAGTCAGAAACAGGATTCAGACTATGAGAACAGAACTGAAAGTTTCCCTGGTGATTTTCTGAGTTAGAACTTCTCCATCAAACTCAGCAATCTTCAATACGCTGATGTAGGAAAATACACCTAAAATCACAAACTCATCTGAACTTCAGACTGTACAGCTGATCATCAATGATGTGTGAAATTGGGTAATTTGTGAGTTTGTGTTGTAAAGTTACAGACATTGTTTAAATCTTCAGTTTCCTCAGGTATATTCAGAGCTTTGAGCTTTCAGTTTCATTGTATGCAGACAATCTCTTTTTCATCTGTTGAAGTTTTGGGATATTTATTTGGTTGTTTATATTGTAAATTTTAATAAAACTAAATGTTTTCTCATAACCAAAAAAAATTATAAAAAAATAGGTATACACTTCCCTTACATGGTTTCTACTAGGAAAAACACACACCACAAGGATTCTCTGAAAATAATGTTTGAATTCCAAATAAATGTCTTCTCATCATATCCAACCTACACTTTGTAGACACTGAATATACAGTTTATTTAAAGGTTTACTATGAAAAGTATCAGACTTCCAACCAGTTCAACTGGTTTAGATTGTGGAGAACTATCACTATCATCCTATTGGAGGCAGAAGAGGAAACTGGATATTCTCTACAGAATATGATGTCTTGCTTTGGTCTGGCCATGAAGACATCAAAATTAATCTTTATTTTGTAGTATTTTTTTAATTATATATGGAAAATTAACAAGTGTCAATGGTCAAGACAAACCAAACATGCAAGAATCAAAAATTTCAGTAAAACTTTGTAAAGACATTAAAGCCAAACTGGAGTTGTGTTTTGAGGCAGTGGACTGGGGCTCTTTGAGGGTCCATGAGGGTTTAATGTTCTCTAAGAGCCCGAGCTGGATCTCAACATCAGAACATCATAAACACATTGAACTCTGTGTGTGTGTATATGACAAACTCCGTGTGTGTATACGACAAAACATGGTGCCCAGAGTTTCCACATCAACACCACTCTACTAGTCAATGAAACGCATCAAATAATGGCATCAGGTCAAACCAGAAACAGTATGATGACAATAGGAATCAAAAACATTTTGTCCATATAGTAACACAACGCAATTATACAATACAAAAGAACTGTATGTCAAAATCAGGAGAAATTTTAATGTTATAACAATACATTAAAATATATAAAGATGTATAAGCCAAACAAATATATAAAAAAAAAAAAAAAAGTTAAACTGAAGTAAAACAAGCAAACACACACAACCAAACCTGCATGCTTATATGACTATAAACAAGACTGCGTGGTTGAGATGTTGAATGAATTTGCCTAAATGCTGACTTTGAGAATACACTTCAATATAAAAGTCCAGGAACACACACAGTGAATATGTAACAAACAGCTTGTTCGATCTCCACTGTTGATTGTTGAAGTCTGACTTTATCCTGTTCACTGATAAAGTGGTAAAAAGGTGTGTTGTGTTCTCACTGTCACATGACTCTGGTGTGTACAGCTCCTCATAAAACAAAAACTAAACTGCTTGTCAATGCTTAACTGGTCTGTGGTTATTCCATGTGACTTCTAAATTTCTGCTACATAACTAGTTTCATTTTTCTGTCTCAATTGGTGTGAATGCAACTTTCTAGCCTTTTCCGCCATACTTGAATTCTTGCTGTTTAGATCTCAGATATAACCTCTCCTCTGCCTCCATGGTTAAGGTATCTCTGACTGTAACACTCCTCTCTCCTTATATAGGGCAGCGGTGGGGAATCTAATGCTCTTGATCTATATCGTTTATCCTTGAGATAATCTGATTGCCCAACTCCATTCCTTTTTTTTGTGTCATGCCCGCACTGTATGACTGCAGTTTGTTTCAAGAAAGTAATATATCTGATTAGATAGAATTCAACAAACTTCTAATTTGCCAGTAATCTAGAGTTGAATCTCCACACTCCCCGGGATGGTATGTTGTTTTGAAAGCAGAGAATGATCACTACAATACCTGTGTATTCACATAATCTGAGTAATGGTAACATTCTCTTGTCTGTGAAGATGAAGTCAATCCTTGAATAGATCTGATGAGTTGCAGAAAAATGCCTTGAAGTTTGGTTTCATATATTTCCATGCATCAAACATACCGCAAGTTTGCAGAAGCTCACTGAAATATCGATCTGATTTAGTGCTGTTATATTCTTGCCATTTGCACAGCATTTTATGTTGCATTAAGCGCACAGCGAAAGGGGTAGAGAACAAAAACAGCCTTTATTAAATCCACACAGAAAACTCATGAGATCGCAGGAGGAAACCATAACCACAACCACGTTTAACACTGATGATACCAGACCAAAGAACTAGAGAAACACAGGCCTTAAATACATGAGGAGTGTAATCAATGTCGAACAGAACAAGTGTGGGAACTACTTAATAACCAGGGAAACTATAGGGAACACAGTCAGGGAAACAAGAACACCAAAACACCATGATAATAAAACAGAACAAGCATTTCAAATGTATAAGAGAATGAGACACTAAAAAAGGAACATTGTTTGCTAAAGGACAAATGAGTCGGTCAGTGTGTTGCTGTCTTGACAATTCTGTACCACAAGTGTTCTTTCTTCATGATGTGTTTACTAGTGTTAAATCTATTATGTTTTCTTTATGTGTTATTTCATAATTATGTTCAAATTAGAACTGCGTTTCATTTACCAAGTCTGACTCATTACACATCAGTCAATGTTTTTACTCTGTATATTTAGATGAAACATGGTGCTCAAAGTTGAAATCTGCTATACAAGTTGTTATAGATACACACTCCACAAAATGAGTAAATGGTGTCTTCAACTGCATGACAGTCAGACCTTTTTGTTATTCACAAATTGTAAAATCCCACAAATTGAAAGTTGCAGTAGGATCAAATGTACGATGCATTCTGCACACCTGGCATGCCTTTTAAATTGTTTTATTTTTTGTTTGTTTAGTTCCTCCCTGAAAGCAACATAGTGTCTGCCCAGATCCGGCCCACATCTGGTACACGTGGATTCCACACGGCTCAGATCTTTGTTGGTCCTGAAACAACATTCCAGTCAAACCAGAACCCCACACCTCACACAAACCATAAACTAGCCCTCAAATCAGTGGACAATTATTGGTTGATAAAGATGGTGTTCAAGCCCCTAACATTAACACAAGCATAAACCTAAACCTAACAGTAGCCCTAAACCTAGACCTACAATTTTGATTGGTTGATAAGGATGTTTTTCCAGGACCAACAAGGATGTTGATTCAGAAAATGTCCTCCTTGGTGAAATCACGTTCACCTCTATGTACATATTCTTCTGGGCAAGTTGCAAATGTGCTCCTTACCACCTTGAATATCAAACATACCATATTTTAGTCATGTTTCCAAGAAGATAAAAGATAAATTCAGTATACAGTGTAGGTTATGATCAGAACTAGAAAATAATATAGAAATACAGTGAAGAAGAAGGAGTTGTTTAGTGTTTTTCTCACTGTTGTGTGGCGCCCTCTACTGGATAAACACCTGAACCATATATTTGAAATGCTGTATACAGTGATGCTGTATTTGGATACTTAAAGGGATAGTTCACTTTGAAATTAATTTTTGGTATGTTTTAGCTTACCTCAGGGGCATCCAAGATGTAGGTGTCTTTTTTTCCGCAGTAGTTTCAATTTTGATATTTTTAGGTCAAACCGTTCTTGTCTGTCAGTCATATAATGCAGGTCTATGGTCATTATCTCAAAGAGCATGCACAGAGTCCAAATTAAAACAATTCCCCGTCGTCCAAATTAAACAATTCCCCATCGTAAGTACACATTGATGGCCTAAGACACGAAACGAGCGGATTGTGTGAGAAAACGAACAGTATTTATATCGTTTTTACCACTTATACACAGCCATGTCCGAGTGATCTGATCTGACGTGTACGCAGACTGGTGCATAGATATATACACACTAGATGTCGCCTTGTCTACGGCAGTTCATTGGAACGAATGTCTTTAAGGCGACATCTAGTGTATATATCTATGCACCAGTCTGCGTACACGTCAGATCAGATCACTTCGACATGGCTGTGTATAAGAGGTAAAAACTATATAAATACTGTTCGTTTTCTCACACAAACCGCTCGTTTCGTGTCTTAGGCCATCAATGTGTACTTACGATGGGGAATTGTTTAATTTGGACGATGGGGAATTGTTTTAATTTGGACTCTGTGCTTGTGTTTTGAGATAATGACCATAGACCTGCATTATATGACTGACAGACAAGAACGGTTTGACCTAAAAATATCAAAATTGAAACTCCTGCGGAAAAAAAGACACCTACATCTTGGATGCCCTTGAGGTAAGCTAAAACATACCAAAAATTAATTTCAAAGTGAACTATCCCTTTAATCCACGCTTTAACCCTCTGGGCTTCTTCATTAATGTGTTACACTTGGCTTCCTTTCGTGCAAAAACGACCGAAGCCTTAAAATGTAACTTTTTTTTTTTTTTTTTTTTCAGGAAAACCAATGAAATATATTTTTGTTCAATAATATATTTTTTTATTATTATTTAGAATTTTTAAAGATTTTTATGATACTTTGCATTTGCTATTTTTTTCATTAGAATTAATCTTTTTTTTTTTCTTTTTTTTTTTTCTTCAGTAAATGCAACATTTCACATCAAAATAGAGTGCAGGCCTAAAAAAAAAAAGTTCAAGTGAGAAGAGCGCCATCTAGTGGCTTTAACCCTCTACTGCACGGTGTTGCCATATGGCAACATACCCTTTCTTTGGACATTTCTTGAAATTTGAAAATAAACATGAGCTCTAATTGGTCTTAAATTCATGGTAGAACCTGGTGGTAAAAAAATTATATGCTTTGATGACATCACATGACACTACACACCCTTGCACTGTCATTCTATTCACACACTTTTGATGACTCCAGTTGCTGAAGAAGTGCTCGTGAATATGTGAAGATTTTCCTCACTTTTTCATATTTCTTCAGAATTTAAAATTACATCAAGCATCTGGGATAAGTTCTAATCTTTTTTCAATCATTGTCACATTGTTTTGATACTACTATTACCTTTTTATTCAATAAAATAGGTATGTTGCCATATGGCAACATTGTGCGGTAATGGAACAATATTTTGCCCATGCTAATGCAGAGTAGCTTTGTATGAATGACAATGTATGGATGCACTGATATAGTTGGATGGTTGTATTCTACTCATATATTTATATATATTTGTATATATTTATAAAGTAAAGTAAAAGTAAATTATGAAAGTAAAATATATATACGCTTATTTTGTTTAGAAAATGAAGCTATCAGTGTTCTATGGCAAGGCTGAGAGGAGGGCTGAAATGTACAGGGTACAAGTGGTTATACCATCTCATGAAAGTGAGGATGAGCTAGGGATCAGTGACGAGGAGTATGAGAGGCAGGCAGAATTAGGCCTAGAAGACTCAGAGGACGAAGAGACAGGTATGTATCTATTCCGGTATGTTCAACATTCAGGTTACATGTCGTCCTTTGCACAGTGTTGAGCTGATGTTGGGAAAGGTGTAAAGTAGATCAAGAATTTGAGGTTTTTGTCATTCCAAAATCTGTATGGTGAACAAAAAATAACCACATACACAAGTCGCTGTGCAGTCCCCATGCACATGTGCACGCACACACACACGCACACACACACGCACACGCAAAGGCACAAACACATGCATGTTCTATCATCTATGAATGTCATGTCATTTTGGGAGAAAACACATCAGGCTGTTCCATTGTCGCACAATGTTGCCATATGACAATGCACCCAAAAGTACCCCCCGAAAAAAAAAAAGAATTTTTTTTTTTTTATTTGAGTCTATTTTATATATATATATATATATATTAAAAAAAACACTGTAACATTTTTTTTCCATGATTGCATAATAATGCGTGCAGTAGAGGGTTAAAAATATATAAATGTGTGTAATGTAACCGCCTGTAGGCTGCCTATAGCTTTTTTTTATTTTTTTTTTATTATTTTTTATTTCCATTCGGAAAGAAAACAATCTAATTACTAAGCAAGCACTGAATGGACATCACAAAATATATATCATTTGACATTTATTAACTCCTAACGAGTGCTGAGTAACCCCTTAAAACCGAGTGTACCGCCAGCAGGCGCCACCTAGCTGCGAAAATATTCATTACCATATTTTAAAAAACATTTTCCTTGATTAACACAAAGTTGATGTCATTTGAAAGCTTAGAGTCTGAACTTTACAGTGAATGTATCCACTTTGAAAAAATCTTAAGTATTGCGGAGTTATTTGCTGATAAATAGAATTTCTTTTTTTCATAATCTATAAAATAATGTACTGCAATGTGTCAAAAAACACCATACAGCTCATGAAACATTCACAGATCATTGAAAATGACACTTCATTTTTTTACAGCATATTATTACAATTAAAATGAGCCCAAAATTAACATAATCTATTGCTTTTATGACAAGATATTCTTCATGGAGAAACAATTGCCCATGAGGGGGCATAAAAGACTGTACAAAAAGGCTATATGTCTTATTTGCACTCTTGATGTTTTAGAGTGTCACCCCTTCATTGCTCTGCACTTTTTTCTGCACAGTGGCTGATCTGTAGTTTGTACCACCAAAAGTTTCTCTGAGTTTTCCTATTTTTTCGTATTTCCCATTCATTTCCTATGGTCGGTCATTTTTGCACGAAGGAAGCTAAGTGTGACTTTTTTTTTTACGACCCTTTAACATATCTGAATCATCTTCTTGATTTTTTTGTGTGTTCACATAGGTAATATAACAAAAGCCACCAAGTTTCATCCCCTTCCGATGAAGCAAAAAAAATAAAAAAATAATAATTCAAAACGTAAAAGTTTTCGTGCATTTTTGCACGAAGAAGCCCAGAGGGTTAAAATGTCATTGTATATCAACATATATTAAACCAGATGACATTTATTTGAACAACATATAGCACAAGTACACTGTGTTACTGTAGATGTACTTAAAGCAACAACATGGAACTTTTCCTCTGCGGTCGCCCTACAGGTTGGAAGCGGAATTGTCCATTACCGCTGTCGTAAAATGATTTACGGTTACTGTATATGAAGCATGCAGGTTTTTTTTCATATGGGCAATGATAATATTAATCTTCCCCCTTTCATAATTTATACATGTTTATTAGACTAAACATTTTAACTCAAACATTTGCGATTTGCATGTCGATTGCAATGCTCAAATCTGAACGAGAATGATAGCGATAGCATCCTAACCATCTAAAACTACCATGTTAGTGTTTACTAGCTACCAGATTGATAATTCGCTCATCTACTAGCTGATTCATGAAGATAAATAAATGGAGGACCAGATAGTTTCCGTAACGTAGCCAGGCAGACAACAGATTAGAAAAACTATAGATAGTATGCAAGCAATTTACAGTTACTTACTAGTTCAACAGCATGACGGCCAAGTCAGCATCGGTCTGGTAACTCTCCTCCTCCATAAGCTAACGCCAGCGAGCAAACGCTCGACCAATATTGATCCTCGTCCTGCCTTTCAGTTTATCACTCTCCCTTTTCCTCTTCCGACTCTACTCCGACAAAACCTTTGGCTTCTTACGTTTCGCTGCTGCTTCAGCCATGACGAAAACAGACGTACGAAAACAAACGCGCTGGTTGGCCACATTTGAGGAAGTGGTGGGCGAAGTGACGTATGCCGTAAAGCAGTCGAATTTTGTAGTTCTTTTTGAGCGCTGGTTACTACCCGCACCCCGAAGTTACATAGTGCCAGTAAAAGCGATACAGACCCCGTCAGGCTCTGGCAGACGTCTCATTCAACCTATTGTAAGTCGATGTACTATCACAAGGGTCTTGGAAATATATTATGAAGGTTGAAAAGTTACATGTTGTTACTTTAAGTGCACTTGTCAAAATATGGAGACGGACAAGACAGATTCTTCACACACACACACACACACACACACACACACACACACACACACACACACAAGTGTGAAGCGAACCCCTGGCCAGTATGGGAATACTTGGATTTAGAAAAACGAACGCGTGGTTGTCCTTGAGTCGAGCATGTATCCAATTTCCAAAAATTGTGGACGCAAAGTGGTTGCAAAAGGAGGAAACACATAGAACATGTTCAGGAACACCATCCCTCCATGCAGACAAAGGTATGTTCCGTTTATAACTTATGGCCAAGTATGATTTCTGTGATGCAGAGGATATCCCGGAATCCAGTCATGAAAATGGAATTTACAGTAACGTTACAAGGCCTAACGTAGATGTCACGTAAAACACACTAAGGTAAAGCCGTACAATAAATCAAATCGCGACATGGTCTGTGAATAATAAAGCGCAAAAGACTGCTATATATAAATGTATAATGTGTGCGAATGAGAGGGCCGTTTCGTCTACTACATACTTGAGTAGGGGAGACCGGGGACAGTTGCAACACTTTTTGCATTTCTCTCAATTACTCAGAGACTTTTTGGACTAGACCAACCAAATTTGTATATATTAAACTTGCATCTGTCTGCTAATTACCCATACCATTTAAAGATGATTATATATGACATATCGTTCACAGTATTTCTTTGAATGGAAGAAGTCAGATGTTGCAACTGACCCCGACCCAGGGGACAGTTGCAACACAACCATGGGACGGTTGCAACATGTTAAAAATACCTTAAATTTCATTAATTAATTTAAGCTTTTTGTCTCAATGAGCAAAGAATTCAGAAAATATTAACTGTTTTAGGCCTACTATAATATTATAGTATTATTTATTTCAATAATATTATTGTAGCCTATAATTTATTTATTTAGTCATATTTATCAAATAACAGTTATTGAGTTTTGTTTGTTCATGTGTAGAACATAGGCCTACATAGATTCAGTGTGCAGGTGTTACAGATGCTATTCAATCTCTCCATATTTCAGTGTCAGACAGGAAGAATTGAACAATTCAACCCGATCTCACGGGAAAACGTACAAATTCTACGAGGTGGCTAATTCGTACGAATTCATACGACCTCACTCGTACGAATTCGTACGATTTTTGCAAAATCGTACATATTTTACGAATTGCCCAATTCGTATGAATTCATACGAATGATCTATCCCTGACCCCGCCCCTAAACCTACCCATCACGTGGGTTTAGACAAATCGTACAAATTCGTACGAGTGAGGTCGTACGAATTCGTACGATTTAGCCATCTTTTTATCATTCGTACGAATTCGTACGAATTGGTCGTGAGATAGTGTTGAACAATTTGCAATGCAACAAACTTTTATTAAACATGCAATTTATAACATGTTGCAACCGTCCCCAACCCTATCAGCCATGACAGAACATCATGTGCCTGCTAGACACACTGACTTTGACACATGCTAACCATGTCACTTAGTAGTCAACAAAACAACAATTCAAACTATGTAAGTTTTGATTAAATCATACAAAATTTCAGAACAGTATGACAAAAATATATCTCATGAAAAAATTTACTTTCATACCTCCAAAACAAATTTTGTTCAATACATACATCAGCAGATGTTGAATATGTCTACTGTCTTCTTGGTGGGTGGAGGGTCTAACTGTGCATGTGCAGTATGAGTGTCATCACTCTAGCTTGTTTCTGATTGGAGAAAAATGACATGTTGCAACCATCCCCTGTTGCAACTGTCCCCGGTGTCCCCTACGCGTGGCGCTCATGAGCCGTTTCTCAATACCAAGTACGCAAAGTTCGGACTTGAGTCCTTGGTAGTTCGGACTTGACAAGTTCGACTCAGGAGAACGAACTCCCGAGGACGGGAGGACGCAAGTCCGATAATTCTGAAATGGAACAGCGGCGTACTTGATAGCGTCACTCAGCTCGCTCTGGCTACTCCGGTTATCTCTTTATGTATATCTAGGCTACAAATAAAACAAAATATGTTATAAACCACCACTCTGCCTCTTTTCATTTTCCTTTAAAAAAATCTTAAACATAATGGCCACACAAATGTGGTTCAGGCAACGCAATTGATTATCTTCACTGCATATTTATAACACGAAATATAAAGCACAACCCTGACTCTTTTTGTTTTCATTTTAAAAATATGATAAATAAAAAACATTAGCCTATAATATTGATCATTAAAACTAATATTTAGCAAAAAGAGACATGGTTGTGTCATTTTATTTTATTATATATGTACATACAGTGAAGAGAATGTAGGCAACATGTATAATAAAATATTTTATATGTTTTAAATATATAAAATAAAATGACATAACCTTTTTTGTTAAATGTCAGTTTTAATATAATAGCCATTATAAAAGTATAAGTAGCCTAAAAGGTATAAGAAGCTATACAATAATAAAGCAAACGATTCAGTCAAACATAAGTCAGCTCTCAAGGCTACAACGTTAAAGCTAAATAGACTAAATAAAGCTATGAAACTTCACTTTGCCCTCAGGTTAACGTTTTGCCAGGGAACAAATTATAGATTAATGAGACAAATAAAATAAATAAATAAATCGTCTATTAGATATACACAAGACGATTTATATCTCATGTTAAACCACTAGACTGGAGACATCCGAGCCAGCGGCAAACGTCAGCAGCACTAGCCGAGGAAAGGCTGTTCTCTGCGGGGTACATGAGCGCCGAGCGTCCGATTGCTTGGTTCTCACAACTCTGAAAACGTCAGATCAAATTTTCAAATAGGCGCTATCTTTATAAATAAACCAAAGATTTGAGCTTTAAACAACTACATTCTCGCCTGAAATACTCTTAAAACTATATTTCGTGACACAATTACAGCAGTATTTTTAAATTACGCGAGGTTTCTCCTCCGCTATTGACGCTTACTGGTTGGTGTGAGATGCATTCTGGGATACCTGGCTGTCTCAAGTCCGCACAAGTCACCTCTCGATGCATCCTCTGTAAAAGGGGCGGATCAAGAACACATCCGGGGATTTGAACTGGACTTGGCTAGATGTGAACTTTGAATTGGAACAGTACTTGGGCAGCGACTGATGACGTTTCACAAGTCCACAAGAACACAAGTACAGACAAGAACGCATATTGAGAAACGGCTATGGTGTTTTCAGCATCTCACAAACAATACGAGGACATGAATACATGAACATTTCCAGAGCTGCTCTGAGAACGCCTAATGAGCATTTTAATCATTTTATTTGAGAAAACACATTGTCAAATACACTCTGAAACAGGACTTCACCACAACCCGTCAAAATAAAAGTTTGGTTTAACTAACTTTAGAAGAAAATTATGTCAGAAATATATTACTATTGTAGGCCTCATAATAATAGTAACAACAACAATAATACTCAAATTTATTTAACCAATTATTTAAGGAATTTTTTTTTTTGTCCATGGTTAAATTAAGTAAATATGTTTTGTAGCACTTTGCCAAAACATAAAAGGATAAAAAGGTTTGTTAAACTTTTGTTTGATTACCACCGTTTTTAATAATATATTTGTATTAAATCATAAAAAGAAAAAAGAAAAAGTCAATTATTCTTGAACATTTTAATAAATTATTAATGATAAAAATAAGTTGTTAAAGGAGTTGTAAATGAAAATTACCAAATAATTTACTCACCCTCAAGCCATCAGAGGTGTATATGACTTTCTTCTTTCAGACGAATACAATGAGTTATATTAATAAACACCCTGACGCTTCCGAGCTTAAAATGGCAGTGGATTGCAACCATTGGATTGAAGCTCAAAAAAGTGCATCCATCCATCATAAAAGTGCATCCATCCATCATAAAAGTGCTCCACATGGCTCTGGGGGTTAATAAAGGCCTTTAATAAAGAAAAATATTAATATTTAATTGAATTCTAGCTTCCGGCCAAACGAACATACGCAGTCTACTTGCACCTAAAGCGCAACTTACAAAACTTATGATGTCAGAAGTAGTGTAGTGTGTCAAGGCATAGCGTAAATATCTGTAGTTCGTCGCATTACTCGCATTAGTTGCGCTTTACACTTAAGCCGAATCCATATGTTCGTTTTGTCGGAAGCTAGTTATTTTACTTAATAAAGTTTTAAATATGAATATTTTTCTTACACAAACTCATCGTTTTGCTTTAGAAGACCTTTATTAACCCCCTAGAGCTGTGTGGAGTTTATTTATGATGGATAGATGCACTTTTATGATGGATAGATGCACTTTTATGAGCTTCATACTGATGGTTGCAATCCACTGCCATTATCAAGCTCGGAAGCGTATGGGTGTTTATTAATATCAGAGGCTCCCTTCCAGGGCCTGAAGTTAATTTTTTTGACCACCAGCCACTGTGGCAGGTGGATTTAAAAATCCACCTGCCACAGTAACTTTTTACCAGCCAGTTTTTTTTTTTTTTGCCTCATAAAGGTGAAAAATAGAAATCACACAAACATTGTTCTTTAACTTGTAGGAATACACATTTAAGTGCTGCATCTTTTTATTCATTGATTTGTTGTGTCACAGACATAGTCATATGTCATATTCATATACTGACTGCTGCTAATCTGAGTCCACAAAAAAGGAGCAGATGCACTCCTCTTCCTCCACTGCTGCTGCATCTTCATGAGGTCTGGTCTCCTTGACATGTCCCCACCCCCACCAGAACTGGGGCCCCCCACACCCAAGACAAAAATGGTTTGGCCACTGATCAAAATTTGATGTTGTCATTTAATTTGAAGTTCAGTATGCTCAAAATGTCCGGTCAGCACAAGTCCGGTGCTCAGAAGAGGAAAGAAAAGAGAAGAAGAAAATAGAGGTTTTCTAAACAAATATATATATAAAAAAAAAAAAAAAGCGGTGACGGTGAAGCTGGAACTAGTAAAGTCAACGTAAAGCAAGGCAATAAACAGCGCAGCAAACGCTTTCGAGCATTGTCAGGAGTTTTCCTGCATCTACATTTTTGGGGCGGCCGAAGATTTTTGTCCCGCCAAAGCCGTCTCGATTTTTGTCCCGCCAAAGCCGTCTCGATTTTTTGTCCCGCCAAAGCCTTATTTGATCGGTAAGTGATGTAGAACAGAATGACTGCTGCGCCTGACAGGGCGATAACGAGCAGAGAGAGCCCCGGCCGCGCGCGCGCACTCTCACGTCTTCGAACAACCCAGCTAGCAAAAATTGTGCGGGCCGAAAGCGGCCCGATTAAGGCTAAAACAACCGGCCAATCCTCGGCATGAATCTAGGTCCGATTGCTCTGCGAGCGCTCGGTTTTAACGCGGCCCGATTAAGGCTAAAGACACTCGGCCGAGCGCTCGGTTTTAACGCGGCCCGATTGCGGAAACCCGAGTGAGAGGACGTATAGCTCGCCTCCAATCCCGTTCCTTATTTGGGCTTATTTGAACTTTGATTTCCATTCATATCAGGTTAATACTAAAATTGCTTAGCAGCCGTTATTTATGCAAGATAAACAAAGTAAAACAGCAAGGAAGACAGGTTTCATGTTTAATGCATTTTTTATTGGACCACACTACAAAAATAGGATAAACCCTTTTTAATAACAGATTTGAATAGAATATAAATAATATCACAGCATTAATGTAGAATCAAGGAGTTCAAATACCATTTTCCAATATCAACATTTTCACTTTGAAACATTTAATTCTGGCCCACTGCATTTGAGTTGTCTACGCACACACACTTTTTAATAACAGATTTGAATTGAAAAGAATAGAATAGAACAGAATAGAATAGAAATAATATCACAGCATTAATGTAGAATCAAGGAGTTCAAATACCATTTTCCAATATCAACATTTTCACTTTGAAACATTTAATTCTGGCCCACTGCGTTTTTGAGTAGTCTACGCACACTTTTTAATAACAGATTTGAATTGAAAAGAATAGAATAGAAATAATATCACAGCATTAATGTAGAATCAAGGAGTTCAAATACCTTTTTCCAATATCAAAATTTTTAACTTTGAAACATTTAATTCTGGCCCACCGCGATATTTGAGTTGTCTACGTTGTCTGCCTGTTCGCCCTCTGACTTCGGCCACCATCCCTATCAGAGGCTAACCACAGACACCTGGTGATGAGCAGCTCTGTTTCCTCTTCTGTAGAATCTTTGGTCAGGGCATTGCGGCGGACTGCATCTGAGAAAAACACAAGATAGAAGAGGGCAGCATGACCACGTGATGTTACTCAGCAACCACCAAAACTTAATTTGGATGCAGGGCTCTACACTTACATTTCTTTTTAATTTAAAAAGTTTAGGAGCACAGTCAAAAATTTAGGAGCACCTTCTGATCAATGACAAATTAACCTACCCATTAAAAGGCGGTATTTGATAAAATGACTTGCCGGGGCATTTTTTTTTTAAAAAGCGCATATTCTTAACTAAATCACAGCCTTTGTGATTTCATGATAGCACTATGCTATATTATGATTGTAAATGGTTTTAAATAGATCGCGTAGCCTTAGAAAACGGTGTAATAATGTTATTCATGGGTTCTCGTCTGTGGAATGCGCCACTTCCGGTATTTTGCCGGTTACTCAACACGGGTAAATTGCTATTGAGGATTTTTTTTAATCGAGTGCTCGACTTTAATCGAGGAATCGTTGCAGCTCTAGTTTCAATGGAGGGTGCACCCATAGAACCTGATCAGGTCAGTCGCACTGGTGCTCCTAAATACTTTGTCACCGTCACAGCCAGTAAATAAATAAATAAATAGGTTGCACTGTAGAGCCCTGGGATGTCACCACAGTGCAGTTATCCAGCACTGACACTCACCCAGAACCACACTTTTAATGAGTCTCGCCAGCGAAGTGTTCATTGCTCTTTTCAGGACCTGCCCCACAGTGTCTTTAAGAGTCATGCCTCCGACCATTCCAAGGAGAACAGTCTGAAACAAAGACATGTAACTCGTTAGTTATTTAAGGAATATAGCATGAGTGAGAGTGGGGACTGACTTTTAGGAATGATCTGATTAATGCATAATTTAACTCACCAAATTCTTCTTCTCCTCTGGATTCTTTAACGTCTCCTCCAAACATTGTAGCCCCTCAATAGTTGAAAGTAGGAGCCCAAAATGTGTTGGGTCTGGCGTGAAGTCTGGAACTGCTGGAGATTTGTAGGAGCTGCATCAGGATGAGCAACTGCTGCTCTCTGATAGAATCAAGCTGGATGAGGATCTCCTTAGCAATTGCTGTAAGACACAAGAAAAAGCAGGCATAACAAATTAGTAGCAAAACATTGTACGTAGATATGTCAGAGTAAACCGAGAGAGTTCACTTTGTAGAATTCCTACCTGTAGGCACAGCCTCCTGAGAAGACCTGTCTTTTGTGTCTTCCATGGTGTTGCTTTCCATGGTTGTGTTGACATTTCTGCCTTTATAACTGAGGGGATTATAATCAGAGGAAGGTTAAGTTTAAAATAAAAATGTTGAATGTAATATATTTTTCTCCTGGTCCTTATTTTAAATAGGTCATAAAAAATATCAATATTATC
Source organism: Leuciscus idus (assembly GCA_021554675.1). NCBI lineage: Eukaryota > Metazoa > Chordata > Actinopteri > Cypriniformes > Leuciscidae > Leuciscus > Leuciscus idus. The sequence goes on from CM038625.1 coordinate 36,466,013, forward strand.
GACTGATATTAAACGCTTACATCATGATACAGTTTTCAGTCATATCGCCCAGCCCTAGGGTAGCTAATAAACTTTTCAAACCTGTCTGTACAGACCGCATTTAGCCAAAGGTAATGTTGATGTTAGCTATAAAGTGCGATTTCAGTTTGCGCCATAAAAGTACAACTAGAGGCCAATTCACACCGCAGACAAACGCCAGCAAACACCACCAAAAAAAAAAGTCACCAACAAAAGTTGGTCGTTGTATTCAGAATGTTATGAAAAATAAGTGTCATGTTCACACTGCCCCAACAGAAACCGACAAACTCAAGCACCCACGGAAAAACACGAGATATTCATTCATTTTAACCAATACAAGTAAAAGATTGCAGCTTTCAGACACAACTTTCTTCTCGTTTTATATTGTTAAATGTCGAGAGTGCAGGCCCCTGTGCAAAAGGCCATTAAATGCACTTCACGACGTCATACACAGCGTTCACAAAATGGCGGACGGTCTGCACATAGATCTTCACAACCCAGAACATTAATACACAAAATATTTGCAGCATGAACATATGTTGTATCATACCTGTAAAACCAGGAGCAAACGTGTCAGCGTAATCATAATCCCCAGCAACTGTGAGGTCGCCGGCGCAGGCGCAGCTGCTCCTCTACCGTTATAAGAGTCCTCAGTTCATTTTCATAATAAGAGTCCCGATCTCACTCAGCAACAGACATGACCCAGCTTTCAGCAGACCAAAGTCCCACATCATTCCTCTATTTACATAAGTAAAATAAATATTTTCTTACAGGATCAAAATGTGCACATACTTTAGGACAAAACGTGTTTGTTGGCGTTTGTCTGTGCGGTATGAATTGGCCTTAAGCCAGCTAACATTTGTTCCACTTTATTTTCTTCCACAGATCAAAGACTGTGCTCGTAAATATTATTCACGTAAATTGCATTCAATAAAAATGGTGTCTAGCCTAGCAACTAATTCTTTGCCAACTAGCAGAACGAAAATATGAGCTGCTAGCGCAAAAACAGCGCAGCTAACGTTAGTCAATGTTAGCTTCGTTAACTTCGCGCCATAAAAGCTTTCATATTAACGTTACCCCCATTTGCACTACTTTACTCAGACAAAAATGTTATATTGTTGTCCTAATTAATAGAATTCGAGTTCTGAATTCTTTCTTTTCGTTTCATCTAGGGATAAGCACTGTCAAATGAACATGAACAAAGTTTAAACGGTACATTAACCGGTCAGCAACAGTTCGAAATATGTAGGTCGACGTAACTCGATTGAAACTATGCTCGGCGTGAAATGTTGATGCTTTTTAAGGAAATTGAACACAACTTACCTCAAGTTCACTGTAATGACGCAGGATCGAAAAGGGATGATTTTAAGTCAGGCGTTGAGTTTTATCTCACCGAAAGTTGTGCACACGTCTTGCGTGCTGACGCTCGCTGCAGCAACTGTTGAAATCGGCTTCATACCGGTAAACGCATCTGAGCCGAGCGCCCAGAGTTTAACCGTCACTGCTGGTAAACATTTGAAATAGCCAGTAAAATGAATTTTAGACTCAGTGTTAATTTTAGACTAAGTTACCCAACTACTCAGCCGATGCGCGACTGCAATCACCGTGACTGTGCGAGTGATGTCGAGCGCCCATGCATTTTTAAAATACACTTAAAGAATCTTCATGACAACTAAATATTTTTGCTATGGTTATAAATATTAAAAATTGCTCTGTGCAAAATGACTCTATTATTATTATTATTTACCGCATATATTTTGTTTTGGACAACGACATTCGACGAGTATAACATACTAAGATACAGTCAGGAATTTACGTCAATTTTAAAATAATTTTTATGTTAATTATTGCTACATTAAAACCATCCTTGATTTAACCTAAGCCGAGTCATTTCCAGAAGTGGTCCAGATCATACAGCAGAGCCGACCAGTTACGGTGAACATGAATCGGCCCAGTGCTTTACAGCCGTAACAAAAATGCATGTGCCAGAGCGAGCTGCGGGCCACAATCGGCCCGGTTAACACACGCCGATGCCGAGTCTGAGCCGCAGGCGCCGCGGGGCAGCCGAGCTCGGGCCGATTATACGCTATCTGAACACGTCGAGCGCTGTCTTGCGCTCTCTCACTCGCGCATATTAATCAAAGTCAGTTGAACCGTTAAGCAGAACTAAATTAATATTAATATTACTGGTAAAGTTACCGGGTACCGGACATTTTCTCACTGGTTCCCAACTCAACATACACACGCACACATCTGTGTAACTGTCATTGTACCATAACCAACGTCAGCTTTGCTTTATCTCATCTCATCCCATCTCACCAACAGTTTAATACTGTTACTCGCACATCCAAAACATCGTATTTTACGTCGCGGACTTAAAAAATAAATAAATTAAAAAACAGACGCAAAAAAACCCAACAACTAATGAATCACTCAATTCTCATTGGCTACCCGCCAATGTGGCAGGTAGATTGACAGTTTTACCCGCCAATTGCAAAATTCACCCGCATTTGGCACGTGGTCGGGTGTTAATTTCAGGCCCTGCTCCCTTCACTTCTGTACAGATAAAACGTTATCAAAAGGTTTCCAGTTTGCTTGGATCCATGGAAGCGACAAAAAATATCTGTATTATGCAGGCCGCATAAGTAATTTGAGCATCATTACTCGACACCAGAGTAACTCGCTGAGCAAATTCAACTTGTGCTCTCGCGAGAACTCTGGATAACCAGGGTAGCAGAGAGACACGGCAGGTGAAAACATTGTTTTTTCAAGCAGTGGTCAATTTTGAGATTTTGGGACAGCTTGCTCCCTTAACATGTAAGCTTTCATGTCAAAATAAAAAATGTCAACATTACACATTAAGGTGGATATTTCATTATATTTAGTCAACTTGCACCTTTAGATTTCTACCGGAAATCTCCTAATGTTAGCATTCTAACGCAAGCTTTTTTTTTGTTGGAAATGTATGCAAATGAGCGTATATTTAAGTATATAAGGGCCTCATTTGCATATTAAAACATTAATTTACACAAAACTTGTAATACATTTTTTTTCTTATATTCATGCAGTTGAGCTTTATAGCGCTATATGTACCCTGGTAATCCAGAGTTCTCGCGAGAGCACAAATTGAATTTGCTCAGCGAGTTACTCTGGTGTCGAGTAATGATGCTCATTAAATATGCCCCTCGATCTGAGCTGCACCAATCACATCGGGTTATCTGATATAGGCAGGCCAGAGGCGAGCTAAACAGATGACGTCAGCGCTGTGACGTCGAAGTCATTATTAAAGGTATAGCAGAGGATGTTTTACTTCCTGGTGGGTAGTCTAAACTATTGGTCCTCCTAATTGTCAATCATTCTGGTGAATCAATCAAACTTTTCAAAAAGTGGAGAGGGCGGGTCTTATCTAAAATTTGGAAAGATCCTCCGCTATACCTTTAATCATTGCAAGATGGCTATGGATGAATACCAGTTGTTTGAAACGGCTTTGGCCGCTACAATGAATGAGTTAGACTTGGCTTTTTATCTAAAACAGGAACAGAAGACGCCGCTCGAATCGTTCCTTTGCAACAAGGACGTTTTTGGTGTTTTGCCGACCGGATATGGTAAAAGTATAAGCTGCGTTGGAAGCTAAGCATATGGGGTTTATTGTTGTGATTGGTCGTAGTGTTATCCAATTGTTTGCAGTGAGATTTTCAAGTGCATGCTTGGTGCCGCCCCTCGAGCTGGCCGATTTTCATTAGTCGACGCCAGACCATAATCTTTTAGATTTAGGTCTGGATTTCCAGGCTATCTCTCTGCAGCCCTGTTACAAAATAGGAGATTAAGAGTTGAAGTGTCATAATTATGGAATACTAATTTTTTTTTTTATTTTTTTTTTTTAAACAGACGCTTTTATCAAACTTTTCTCAGAAATATCTTGAAAAATATAAAATACCAAAAATGCTGCTGCACTGCTAGACACTGGATGCTATTTAGTTATTAATATGTCAAATGTTTGTAAAGTCAGGTAGCCTACACCCATGATATGCACCCATTGAATTATGTTTTTATATTTAATTTTCAGCTGCTGCCACGTTCTTTTAACCCCCTGGGGTCCGGCGCGATAGTCTAGCTTTTTTTCTTATCAGTGCAAAAGAGACTCAAATAACTCAGATTTTTGTCATACAGGCAAGTGTTAAGTTTATACATCATTCAAAACTGTTAAATGTCTTCTTTTATTTGTGTACACTAATAATAAAAACGAAATGTTGTGTTTTTCGTAAAGTAAAGAAAATAAACATGATGCGTGTTCGCCCGTCTCTCTCAATGTGAAGATCATTCTGAAACGCGACAGAAAATTATCTGTAACTCAGCGAATGCCTGTGACATGAAACGTATGTCTTTACGAAGCTTTAAACAAATGTTCTCTGTTTAAGTAATCCGTATGAAAGCAACGACATGTACAGTTCTCTTACGAGAGGTCTCTCGTACTGCGTAAGTATCTTACGCTCGGGGAAAATCCCTTTTCCGCGAGATATTGAAGCCAAAAAATTATCCTTAATTTTGTATTAATGTAAAATGCGTTGCGGCAGCATACAGACATGGGCAAGACGGCTCGTGTGCCTATTGGCTGTTCTGCGGCAACTGCAGCAGCCTATCGAGCGAGGCCTAGCGTGACGTCAGACCCAATGAGGGTGCTTCGCACCCACTGCGTCACGTCCCACCGAAACGGGCGTGGCTTAGGCCTATAAATACAGCTCGCAGGCAGCTGATATCTGATTTTTCATCTCTTCAGCGAAGCACACGCATTGCTGGATCCGGAGAGAAGCCGCACCGTCTGAGGAAGCACTTGCAGCGGGACGAGTCGTCACTGAAGTCGCTGGCCGCGCCGCCTTCAATCGCCTTCCTGCTGCGCTATCCGGCGCCTATATCCTTTACACTCTCTGTTGTGTGTGTGTGTCACCGCCGCGACACACACTGTCTAAAAGAGCTTGCGTCTTTTTAAAGATGCCTTCCTGCGGCTCGTGCAGAGCCACACTCAGCGACGGGGACCGCCACGTTGTCTGCGTTTCCTGCCTGGGTGAGGATCATGCAGCTCTCGCGCTCGCTGACGGCGGCTGCCATCACTGCGAGCTACTGCTTATGGCGACTCTGAGGACTCGCCTGGCATATTTCACTGAGACTGCACCTCCGCCCGCTGTAGTGCCGCGCCGTAAAAAGCGCCGTGCTCAGCGGGTCCCGGAACCTTCCCCCACCCGTCAAAGCTAGCCGGTTCGCCCGCTAGCTTCACCGGCTTCGTCAGTGTCTCTTCCTGACGGACAGCGGCCGCCGTCTGCCACTGCTTCCGTCGATGACGCTGATGAAAAAGCCGCATTGGGGAAGGATGATTCCTGCTCTCTCTTGGCATCGGGCAGTGAGGATTGGGCGAGCTCTGTGGATCTCGCGCCCTCTGTCCGCGCATTGTCAGGCAAAAGAGCTAGCATCGAGTCAGAGCTGATGAGCATACTCGCACAGGCCGCGGCGAGCCTCGGCCTCGAGTGGTCTACGCCTGAACAGCCTGCTCACAACCGGCTGGATGGATATTTTCTTCCCGGGGAGCGCGCTTCGCCTGCGTCCAGACCAGCGCCCTTTCTTCCTGAGTTACACGAAGAAGTCGCTAAGTCTTGGAACGCCCCCTTCTCAGCTAGAATGCGCTCTTCTGTTTCGCTAGCATTCTCCGCTGTTGACGATGCTAAAAACAGAGGTTACCATTCGCTGCCGCCAGTCGAAGAAGCGATAGCAGCCCACCTTTGCCCGCCCTCTGCTGGACGGCGCGCTAAGCTGGCTCTGCCTTCAAAAGCTTGCCGCATGACGTCAACCCTGCTCGGTCGCGCTTTCTCCGCCGCTGGGCAGGCTGCGTCAGCACTGCATACTATGGCCACACTGCAAATTTTCCAGGCCGATCTCCTCCGAAAGCTGGACGAGAAAGGACCAGATGCAATTTGCGTGCCAGACTTGCGAAGTGCTACGGACCTCGCTCTCCGCGCTACTAAGTCTGCTGCACAGGCCATAGGACGGAGCATGGCCTCTCTCACTGTGACTGAGAGACACCTATGGCTAACGCTCTCTGAGATGTCTGAGTCTGAGCGCGCCGCGTTCCTCGACGCTCCGCTTTCTCCCGCTGGCCTCTTCGGAACTTCCGTCAAAGATTTCGCGGAAAGATTCGCCGAGGTACAGAAAACGTCACAGGCTATGAAGCACTTCCTGCCGAAGCGCTCCAGTTCTGCAGCAGGCCGTGCGAAACCGTCTGCTCAGAGCTCACAGCCTTAGCCTCCACCCACCGCCGCCACTTCGCAGCGTCGACAGGCCCGAAGCGCGAGACCGCACTCTCGCTCATCTGGCCGCCGCCCCACCCCGCGTGGGCCGCGGCCCAGGATTGCGGTAAAGCCAGAGGCCCCGAAGTCGTCCTAGCACGCCTAGGGAAACGACGGTGTCCAAGTCCCGCTGCGGCCGGACTTCCACCAAAACTCATCGCTCGTTCAGTTCCAAGAAATGTGACTGTTCCAGTGTATTTTGCAGTCAACAAGCCGGTTCCACTGCCCGCTTGCCTGCACACAAATGCCATTTTTACGGCTACCCAGATAAATCCCATAAAGAGTGTATTTTCTGGTCTCCCGGCCACGGCCGATGGTGTTATGAGTGTAGACAAAATGCCCACTGCCCAGTGCCCACAATCACTACGTCCTGCATGTCTCGAGGTTTCTGTAAAAACGAAACCAACGTGCATTCGCTCTGCTCAGGCGGACAATGCTCTCGGTGTGGTAAATGTGCCCGCTATCCCGCGCCCACATCCACACATAGACATGACAAGTCCTGCGGACTTTGACCTTAGGGGTCAGGGCTTCGGCGTCTCCCCCTCTTCTCCTGCCTCACAGAAGTTCCACATCAATCATTATATCACATGGTCAGCAGCACACATAGAAGTCAATCCTGTGTATGTAATGAAAATCAAAGTAATGAAAATCAAAAATCTCCCATTACACAGGACAGGACAAGACTAGACTGGACTGGACTGGACTGGACTGGACTGGACTAGTCTTCTGTAGGTAGAACACAATTGTAAGAACATACGTGACGGGCAAAAATAATCCGACAGAGAAAAGGAGAAAGATAGAGCTAGAAAAAGAGAGACTAATGACAGGAGATAGAGAGCAGGTGTGAGGATGAGAGAACGAGGAGCAGCTGAAGGAGATGAGTGAGTGATAACGGGTGAGAGAGAGAGAACGGAGAAACAGGAACAGAGAGAAGTCAGCAGATGGAGACAGAGAGAAAAGAGAAAAGAACCAGGATCATGACTCTCTCTCTCTCTCTCTCTCTCTCTCTCTCTCTCTCTCTCTCTCTCTCTCTCTCTAGAATGAGGATGTACAATAAACAAAACCACAAAACATACTTGCACTTGTTCAGTCTGTCAGGATGAAACCAAGAGAGCGGAACTGTGAGGAAGATCTTTCTGGATTGAGACCAAATATGAAAAAGAAAACGGGTAATTTGTTGTTGTTGAAGATTAATTTGTTTATTCATTTAAAAAAAAAAAATCACAAAATTTAACACTGTTGTTTTCAATTATCTCTCTTTCATTTTTCTCTATAGGTTGGGATATGGATGTTGCTGGAAGTTCTGTGTTGCTGTCCTGCTCTTACAGTGTTAAAGTCAAGACATGACAGTATATTAAAGACTCATATTAGGAACTCAGACTGAGAATATATCCGCAGGAATATTTAAGACATCATTCAGAGAAATGTTTCACTTAAGGATCAGGATCCAGAACACAGTGTTTTCTTGAAAGAAGCTTCACTCAGATACTCATGTAAGTCTGAGAACATTTACTCATTTACTGCTGTTCATTTCACTAATACTGGATCAAACGTCACATCAGATAGAAATAATAGACAAATAGAATACAGAAGTTATAGATGAGGAGCTTGTTAAGGTGAAGGACTGTCTGTCTGAAAATAAGCTTTTATTACATCTGGATAAAACAGAATCTACTCTCTTTGGGTCTATAAGTTAAGGAAGGCAGATTATTAAGTAGTTAAAGTTGATGGTTGTGTACTTGTAAACAGAACATCGGTCAATTATCTTGGTTGTGTTCTGGATAATAATATAAGTGGTGTAAGAATGGCCTGGACAGTTTTAGGAAAAGTTAATGCTTGAATTAAATGTATAGATATTTATATAAATAAATAAAGTTTAAAGGTTCTTGCTACAGGTCTAGTACAAAGTCAACGTGAATATGCGTGTTGTTCATGAATGACTGATTTATCCAGTATGTGGATGACAAAGTTACAAAGGTCACAAAATAAATTATTGAGAATAGTTTTAGGAAATCATTATTTTACTCATGTGGATAATGGACACTTTCAGCAGATTGGATGGTTACCTATTGAAAGACGGTTAGCATTCCTGAATCTAAAAATGATACAACAAAATTATTAATAATTGGGCCCCGGTGTATTTTAACTCCTATTTCTCTCGGGTTAATGTAAGATATGGACACTACTAGACAAAGTATTATGGTGTTAGACTTTGTATGGTAATAGGACGTTTGAATATACAGGTGCGCAGGAGTGGAATAAGTTGCCATTGGACATTAAGGTTTTAACGGATAATGTTGGTTTTAGAACCAAGGACCACAATGGAAATAAGTTAATCAACTTTATTGTGTTATCCTTGACAAACAAGTTGTGATAATGTTGTTTTGCTACTTTTATGAAACTCAAACTCAACGAATATCTGCGTATGTCTGATCATTCACGTGATTTCTGTAGACGTCACTTACGTCTGATGTCATACGTAGAACGCATGCGGTGCGGAAGCTGAAGAGCTACGAGACTTTCTGTTGTAAACAGTAGTATTTCACCCTAATTTCAAAAGTATTTTTAAGCAATATAGAAACAAATTAAATATATATTGATAATATTGGTCCACCATGATAATCAGGTATGTTTGCTGAATGCAGAATGAAACGCTATTTGCCGTGCACACACGTGTACTTCTCAACAGTGAAGGCCTGGTTTAGCTTGTTGCTCGTGTTCGTGTTTATCCTGCTGTGATTTGGTTGTCAAATGCTTTATTTTAACTCAAATTAAAAAAGGAAATCGTTTAAGTGTTGTTAAAACATTGAATTGGTTAATTAATGAATATAAAGCTTATATGCATGGCTTATCTGATGTAACTATTATCTGGATTAAGTGGTTAGCAGTTAGCATTAGCTGTTTGAACTGGTGTGCAGGGAGTTTTAGTTGATAGTAGTTTGATTTGTAGTGAATTCAAGGGTTTAGCAATAGGATAAGAAGGGTAAAGTTGCCCATTTAAAAACATTTACTGCCAGTTTGTAACATATTTAGAGATGAATTTAGTAGGGGTGTGCATTGGCACTGCCCTCACGATTCGATTCGATTACGATTCACCAGGTAACGATTCGATTCAATTCGATTCTACGATGCATTGCGATGCATCACAATTCTACTGCACACAACAAGGCAAAATTTTCATCAGTCATGAGGCAATACAAGCAGTCAGATATTGAACAACAGATTTTATTGGCTGCTATGTGTGTATTATCACTCTCCTGTATCTTTGACATAAATGTCATTAAATAAAATAGAATGGTACAGGGTATTGGATATGACATTTTCAAACCTGAAAAAGAAAGCATAAATCACTGCTTTCAGTGCTTTGAATGAGAAATGTTTCTCTTCTCTCTGCTTGAGAACCATTTGAAATTAAATTTCAACTTTATTGTCCAACTCGAGGCCAGAAAATAAACAGTGTAGGGTGTAACGGTTCACAAAATTCATGGTTCGGTTCAATACGATACACTTGTGTCACGGTTCGGTACGTTTTCGATACAGCAAAAAGAAAGAAATGCCAGAGAAATTTCCTTGATTTTTTTTTTCATTCTTTTTTTATTAGAACTAACATCATAAATTATGACATTTTTTTTTTTCTTTGAGCAATGATGGAGCTATAATTGACTCTTCTTAAGAGCATATAAAACAAAACAGCTGCTTGGAAAAAATTAAATGTAATATTTTGTGCTGATAAACAAATGTTTATTTTAGTTCAGATTAACATTTGAGGGCAGCAATGTTATTCATAATGTCGAAATACATCCGACATAACGTTACTTGAAAGCATTATAGCCTACTATTCCTGACAAACTTCCAAAGTTGCAGTTCGTGTTACTACAGTAAATCCATGGTGAATGTTGCTGATCTGTGGACACTGGATAGTTCATTCATGTCACAATGTTTCTTCCTGGTTTCCACGTCAGCGCTGTTTGATCCGTTAATAACGGAGAAATGTGAATGTTTCTCACTAGATCTTGCAGCGATGTTATTACTTTAGTGGCGAGTTCAAATGCTTTCTTTACTGGATCTCTTAGCGTTGTGTAGTATAAGATCGGCTCGCGCTGCGTTGGTCCAAACTGATAAACAGTCCGTCACGAGTAGCTCAGTTTCGTTCCGCTTACATTGCGTTTGCCATTTGATGTTGTGGTCGCGCCAGCGTCTACATTATGAGCGCGCGCGACGCGCCTACATTTGAATAACCGTTCGGTTTGAAAATGCGTGCCTTGTACCGAACGGTTTAATACGAATACGCGTACCGTTACACCCCTAAAACAGTGACATAATCGATTATGGCACTTTGCCGCATCGATGCTAAATCGTGCATGCCCCGCATTGCGATGCATCGCCGAATCGATTATTGTTGACACCACTAGAATTTAGTGACATCAGTGAGCAGTAATAAAACGTATGGGAGAGACACACTATGGGCCCTATCTTGCACCCAGCGCAAGTGACTTTGTACACCGACGCATCCCAGCAAACATTGGTCCGACGGCAACGTCGTGTCCCTGGCCAAAAATAGTCGCGGTATGACGGCATAAATCGGTAAAAATATGTAACACAGAACATTTCCTAAAAATGCATTCAGATACATGTGTGCATGTCTACAGTTATCTGAGGTTGCATGTATAATTGTTATTTTGACTTTTAGCTACGTGTAGTTCAATATATACCATGTTGTGTTTCGGGTGAGAGAGGACGTCACCATGGCGACGTCTTTTACACGTGCATTTATAGTCCATCATGACCCTCTATGAAATCAATTGTGATAAAGCTGTGCTTAATCCTTGTGTGGTTAATACTGCAATAATTAATTAAATTTTTTATTAAATTAAAGTTTTAATAAGTTGTGTGAATACGTCCACTGACGTCCTTTACACGTCTATAGTATCGGGTGAGAGGACGTCACCTGGCGACGTCTTTTACACGTGCATTTATAGTCCATCATGACCCTCCATCATGGAATCCTTGTGAAATATGCAAAAGCTGTGCTTAATCCTTGCATGGTTAATACTGCAAAAATTCATTTAATTGCCCAAGTAGTTTTTAAGAGGTTGTGAAGACGTCCACTGACGTCCTTTACACGTCAAGGCTGTGAATACACGTCCACTGACGTCCTTTACACATCTAGTCAAGCAAGACAGAAAAAAACCCCCCAGGAATTATCTTTATGAAATACACGAATTGTATACAAAGTAAATATATTTACTTTATCTTGTTTAAATAAATTATAATCACACAGTTCCCAGTGTGGTTAAGTTAATGCAAAGCCTCTGCATTTTAGTCATTATTTCAACCTTAGCCTACCTTACCTTTTCGGTAATGTTGTGTTTTTTTTTTATTTATTTTTTTATGGAATGTATGCATGTAAAACAGAAATATATCTGGTCACCATTTATGTCTGAGTTGGATGTAATTGCCAAAACTGTGCTGCCAAGATGTAACAAAAGATCTCCCGACATTACCAAATCCCGCGATAGGTTAGATTATCTCACGAGATGTTAACGCGTTTTCCCCATAGACTCACTCCGGAACACTGAAGTTTGAACAACCACGAAGAGAGGAGGAATTGAGGCCCATATTATTAAAAATCTACTGTTGGGTACGTACATTTTGTATTATTAGATTCACGTGCTAGAGTTTTACTTGTTTGACATGAATGAACCGAAAGAAATGATGCCCACATTGTCAACTGAAATTGGCTAACTGAGTTTGGCTAAAATTAGCTAGTAGGCTAAAAGTTGCTTTGAACTTATACAACGGTATACCATAGTATAAAGTATGTTTAATGATACAGTCAAAGTTATTACTGTAAATTATTAATGTAGCCTTTTGAGAGTTTCTTTCAGAAAGTAAATTATCTGAAGTAGAATGAAATGTTTAGCTGGATTTGAACATGTATGTTTTCAGTAACTGCTTTAAAATTTTTGTAATTTTAGAATTGCTAAACATGTCTATTCAGGGGACATCACAGCCCACCTGTCTTTATCAGAAATGTCCTGTTCACTTTCTCACTGTTACACACCTAGTTAAGGGTCTTTCTCAAGGGCACCACAGTGGTATTGAAGAGGCAGGGGACAAATGCTGTTTTGAATTTAGCTGAAGACCATACAAATATTTTGAAAATAAGTGCATGTCATTTACCTCAAATTTTTAATTTTCATTTATTTTAAAAAGAAATATATTCTCTTCCCTTAGATGCTGTGAAGAGGTGGAGCCCACATGCTACAGACACTGAAATTGATGCAGCAATGGCAGAACACCTGAAACACACTCCAGGAAGAGCTGGGGGTGGTGGATACAAAAAATGAGCCAAACAATGTGTTTAAGGGATAGTTCACCCAAAAATGAAAATTGTCATCATTTACTCAACCTCATGTTTCAAACCTGTATACCTTTCTATGCTAAACACAAAGATGTTTAGAAGAATGTTTGTAACCAAGCAGATGTCGCTTCCCATTAATAATAATTTTTTCTCCAATAATGGTAGTCAGTGGATGCTCTATTTGCTTGGTTACAAACATTCTTCAAAATATCTTCTTTTGTGTTCAGCAGAAGAAAGAAACTCATACAGGTTTGGAATTTGGTGAGTAAATTACATAATTTTCATTTTTGGGTGAACTATCTTTATATAATAATTCAGTATTTTGCAATTGGTATTTTAGTTTGGTTAACAAATCGAGAGCTTAGAATTATAAGGTTCTATCTCCGTTTATTGTAGTTTATAAAGCATCAAAGTTTTTAAACTCGGTTTATGTTTTGTGAGATGGAACCTTCTATTTTATTAATAACTACTAACAATTTTTTTTTTTTTTACAAAAATAACACCACACAGGCATTAATAAACACCTAATGGATCAGATTGTCAAAAACTCAATTTCAACCAAAAGTGGAGATAGAACCTTAAAATTCTAAGCTCACGAAATGTTAAACATTGAAAAAAATAAAGAGAAATTTTGGCTGTTCAATATCAATAAAATGTTGTGCTTAATCAGAACATGCTTCTTTTTTGCTTATGTCCACAAATAATGTGTTATTGTTTTTGATGTACACGTGATTAAAACGTTTTATTGACGTTCAGGTCTGACTGGACCAATTTTGGACCTTTTTAGAACCTTTGTCAAGATGTGTAGGCTAAACCTCAAGACTTGATTGTCTTTCACGATGTTACACAATAGGTGTGTGATTATTTTATATGCAGGCTTATATATACACTTAAATTATGCAGCAACACATTTAAACACATATGACGACGCATTTAGACGTCCAGGGACGCGCAGAAGAGACGTGGAATTCACGGCCAGAAAAGACGTGGAATTCACGGCCAGAAATGACGTCGGTTCAACTTCCATTTTGGAACTATTTTTCAACCATGACGGGACGTCTCGGACGGACGTCTTTTCAACGGTCATTAAACGTCCAAATGTTTGCTGGGATGTATCATTCCTATTTTGCACCCGCGCAAAGCGGACTTTTTCCTCCACAGAAGCACCTCGGTAAGTTAGGAAATACACTTGCGCTCCCGGGGGCGGTTCAGCGCAAAGAGGAGGCGTGTTCCGGCGCAAACGTTCCTTCATGCTATTTTGCAGGTTTAGAAAACAATTGCGCCACTAACCAGGAAAAAATAGTTTAAAGTCAGTGGCGCGTTGCGCATGTTATTCATATGCTATTTTAAGGGCGCATGCTTGGCCATAATCAATGTAGCGTGTGCACAACGCGCATACACTTTGATTCTCTCATCTAGGCCTACACAGAAGCAGCAGTTTTCATTTTTGCAAATCATAAATTATTACGATAGATAGATAGATAGATAGATAGATAGATAGATAGATAGATATAATTTATTATAAAAGCATACATCTAGCTTACACATTTACCCAAATTATCATACGCCTGTTTAACCGAAGTTAATTTAGGTGGGTTTCTCCATTTCAATGTAACTTCTCTCTTTTACGGCCGTGACGAGAGCGTTGCTCTCCTTGGCTGTGAACCGCTCCTGGCGCGCGCCTGGCAAATCCGCCGTTACAATAGCAATCCGCTATGGAAAAAGCGCATCTGCTCTTAAAGGGAATGTGAGATGACGCTCTGATTGGTTTATTTCACGTTACGCCCAAACCACACCTATGAATAATGAAGCTACTTCAGACCAACCCATTTTAGATTTGCGCCTGGCGCAAGAGTCATTTATCCCGCCGGGAAAATAGCAACAGCGCCGAGACCCGCCCACAAAGTTACTTGCGCTTTGCGCTTTGACACTTGCGTTTCAGATCGTTAAAATAGGGCCCCATATCCTATCTTACCATCTTACCTTTATTATGTGTGTTATGTGGGAATCAAACTCATAACTTTAGTGTTTGTACCGTACTATTCAAGTTGAACTAAAGGAAGTTAAATAAACTTGTTTTTTTCTGTTTCTGCAGTTGTGGCTTCATCTGTGTGTTTGCGGTGCTGATAAACAAAGGTAAACACCTAAACAAACTACATTTGAAAGATGAATCACTGCCACTGACTGTTAAAGTTACAGTTACAATTGACCATATGCACAGAATGTTATAAGAACTTCTGCAATATTATAATCCAGATGGAAAACTTCCTGTGAAATGTCTTTAGTGTGTCAGTATATCTTCAATGTCCTGATATAGCTTTAACAGCATCAATAGTGTAATACTTAGTTTATAATCAGATTATAGTCACTTAATTAGTCAGGCCTAGCATTCATTTAGTTATTCAAACGCAAGACAACATAAAAAGACGTGTTCCTCCTCAGCAGAATTCAATTCAACCATCAGTTTTTACACTTTCATGTGAAAATAATAATCATCTACACTGTAAATTAAAGATTTATTGTGATCTTTAGATTCATTAAACAAAATGGGAGTTTTCACAAGTGCACTGAAATCAGTGAGCTTGAGTTAAACTGACTGACAGCTTCTGCTATTATAAAGGGAGAGCGCAGTGCTCACTCTGTGTCATTTATTCACAAGAAAACGTATTGTTTTTATGAGACTTTGTGAATACGTCATACTTCACCTTTACAGTTTATTTTTAAACCTAGTGATTTTATCATGTTTAATATTAATTCAAAAGTGAAACTGTTTGAAGTGAAGTGTTACAGGAAATAGTTAATTTAACCCAATAAATTATCCTCTGCCCTCATCTCAGGTTATAGTGGTAATTAATGTCTTTTTTATTATTAAATAAAAGAGTTTTCTATCAAATGTTGGATTTCCTACATCTTACAACATTTGGTTTTACAACTGGGGACAATCTTAGAACGATAAAAAATAATGTTTTTGGTTATCGCATTGAAAATAACATTTGAACTACTGGAAAAATGTTGTGTGTGTCCAATTACACACACTGTGTTTCTTATTCCAACGTTCCCATTAGATTCAAGTCTTTATTGCAATCAACAAAACTGGTGTCGGCAAAAGTGCGAAAACTGCATAAAAATAGAAATACAACATTAAAAAGTCAACAATTGATGGTTTTGTGTTGAAGAACAGAATGATAACAGTTCACTGGAAATACCCAAGCTGGCTTATTGAAAACCAGGAAGTAACTGTGAATATGGTCAATAACAGTTTGTGTTGTGTCAGTGTCTCTGCAGGAAACAGTAGAGGCTGTTATTGGTGGTTCTGTTCTCCTGCCGTGTTCTTCCACTGAACATGATCTGAAACTTCAAGACATTAATGTACACTGGAGACACAATGGCGAGATTGTGTGTGATATAGTCAAGGGTGTAGAGACAGTATCAGAACAAGACCATCAGTACAAGAACAGAGCCGAAACTTTCCCATTGGAGTATGAGAGAGGAAACTTCTCCATCAAACTCCACAAACTTATTTCTGCGGATGCTGGAGAATACATCTGCTATATCACACCCTCATCTGAACAATCTACTGTACAGCTGATCATCAACGGTGTGTGAAAATAGTACATTAGGGCATAACGCTTTTAACATAATAAAAGTTGTTTGCTTTAAAATCTAAATACTGCAATGAAATTATCCATATTTGATGTTCACTAGTGATGTTTGAGTCTGAATGCTGCTGTATATAAATTATAGTTGGATCTGTTATCTTTATCACTGTGAGGTTAAGTTTTCTCTCAAACTTTTTTCAGAATCAACAGCAGAAAAAGTAACCATATCGACTGATCAAGAAAACCAAGGAGAAACAGAACCAGACAGTGTGGAAACATCATCGCCTTCGCTCTGGGTTGGCATTGTGTTAGTTATAGTTACAGTTATAGTTACAGTTACAGTTATAGTTCTAGGTTTCATTGTAGCTTGCCGGATAAGAAATAACTCAAGCAGTCGTAGGACAGACAGACACGACATGAGTTCAGATGCTCATGAGGTGTTGAACATATGAATCAGTAATAGCTGATAATAATGATAAAGCATTTGCTACATGACAAGTCAAAACAACAGCAGAATATAAGGTACCTGCTCATTAGACATACTTTCTTAAATATCTGTCTTTCATTATTTATTAATTTATGTGTAGGAGTGAGAGAGTTTAATGTTGTTGAGTTAAAGACGATCTCCTGTAAGCTTGGGATCAGAATGTAGGAACATTTCCTGCATGTAAGAAAAAACAATCATGTTTTGGTAGATCATAAATATAAGATTAAAAAGTTGAAATTGACATAAAATTATGAGAAGAAAGTTGAAATTATGACTTTAAAAATTGAAATGATCACATTAAAAGTCAAAATTGACAAATTCCTAAAGAAGTCGAAAGTGCTGCACCTCAAACCATCAGATTAATCTGTGCAGAAAAGCGAAGCGACTCACAACTCTTGTATTTACCAGAACTTAATGTTCCTCCACAAGTATTTTATTCTGCAACTGATAAAGGACCAAACGTTACATATTCTAGCTTTAATATTTATTTTTATATTTTGTACCATTTATGATTATCACCTTTAAAGTAAAGTGTTTTTACTTGCCATTGTATAAAGTGTGCTATAAATAACATTGCCTTGTCTTTCCACTTTGTAAGTTACATTTAGTTTTTACAGTTTCTGATGTAAAAGACTGTTATATTCTTGCCTTATGCACTGCATTCTTATTAAGAGAATACATTTTTGGAAAAAGCCAAGTGAGCCTATCAATATGTTACTGTCTTATTATGCAAACATCCATCTTGAAACTATTGTTTTATTTGCAGGAACTGTGCAGTGTTTGAAATGTATTTCAATATTCTCTGGTATAAACAGAGGAAACACAGACACATTGTGTCATTGTGTTTAAGACCCAATCAAATTGTTAAGATCCAATAAATTGTTTTGATGAAATAATGCATCTGTCAGAATTGTTTGGATATTTATATTATAATCTTATACTTTTTACTAAAAACAAAATTAATGTTTTGCATTTACATGTATCCATTTGGCTAATGCTTTTTTTCTGGTTTCAAAAAAAAAAAAAAAAAAAAACAGCACATCAGTGGTATATGAGTTTCATTTAGTTCACACATTTAGATAAAATTCAGGGTGCTTCTCAATACTCAAACTGTTTTATAGATATAGATGTTTTCTATACATCCTCCAACCTGTGACCCAGAAACCGATCGTACTCGGCCATCTTGAAGGAAATCACTGTTCTCTTATCGCACCGCGAGGGATGAGGAGCGAGGAAGCTTCCTGAGGAATCATGAGCGAGGATACACAGGTGTTCCTGAGGAATCATGAGCGAGGATACACAGATGTTTCCTTTCCTCGCATCCTAAGTGAGTGGAGCTGAGACGCGAGGGTTCACGAATAAGAAATGAGAAGCACCCAAAGTATCTGAACGCCAGTGTCTCCTCACACTAACCCCTTCCTGACGCTTTAGGCGGCTGCATATATGAAAAAACAAACAAAAAAACACACCTAACCCTAAAATTCGAACAAAAGGTTTCTCAGCTGTTTTTTGTAGTATCAGGTGTCCTTAATAACATACTAAAAGTTTACCAAAGTTTGACTACTAGAAAAGTGTAATTTTCAAGATGTCGTCCAAGATGGGCAGGAAGCCCTTACCTAACTCCTTCATTATTTGACCTATAGCCAAGTAATCTTGGTGCCTAACCCCATGTTTTCTGGATCTATGAATCCATTGGACTTGTCTAAATTGCACTGAGATGATTATATACTTATGGAATACATGATTTTGTGAGATTACTGTAAGGTTTTATCTTTGTTTGGGGTGAACCAGAGATGTAAATGATTTAGCCTATGTCATGTAACTCCTACTCAGTGCGTGTTTTTGGACACATACCCTTTTTTTTCAAAAAAAACAAAACAGACTTGACATACAATATAAAAGTTATTGCACCCCAAAGTAACTTAAATTGGAGTTGTATAACTTTAATAATAATAATAATATAATATTATTATTATTATAACTTTGATCAAACAACTCTGAATTAGCCCAAACAGAGGCCTGTGTGTGAACCGCGGTTTCTTATACTTCCTCGTCCCAAAGAAGGATGGGGGTCTGCGCTCCATATTGGACCTGCGTCGCCTGCATTTTTCCCTTTACAAAGGGAAGTTCAAGATGCTGACGTTGAAAACTATCCTGCCACAGATTCGAACAGGGGACTGGTTCGTCACCGTGAACCTGAAGAACACCTATTTTCACACACAGGTCATTCCACGGCACAGGAAGTTCCTCCGGTTCGCCTTTGGGGGAAAGGCGTATCGTATCAGTATCGGGTCCATCCATTTGGTCTAGCTCTGTCTCCGTGGACGTTCTCCAAGTGCATGTTTGCAGATCTGGCCCCCTTGAGGCTCCAGGGCATCTGTGTGCTAAATTATCTAGACGACTGGTTCATTCCAGAGAGTTGGTGTGTCGTCACAGGGACATCCTTCTCCACCACCTCCGGTCTCTTGGTCTCAGGTTGAATGCTCAGAAGAGTGTATGTGAGTTTTTCAAACTATTGATGAACAATCAAACTGAATGCCTATTTCAGAAACAGTATGATGATTAGGCATCAAAGTATTTTGACCATATACTGTAAAACACAATACAAAATACAATAATACATACAATACAAAAGTCAAAAAGAAGAGAAATTCAAACCTGTCTGTCAGGTTTGTGAGTTCCTGTCATGATAAAAGTAAACAGTGAAATAGGACAATAATATCAACCCTGAATAACATTTATACAATAAAGAAAATCATTGTGCACCTTTTTTGCCTGGTCTGTCTCAATATTTTATTAAACTTTTTATATATATATATTTGCATAAATATGTCTCTGTCAGTTTCTCTGTAGATCAGAATGAGGATGTATTGTATGGTAATAATAAACAAAATCAAGACATGACGGTGTATATGGGACACACTGTACCTGCGCACTCACTCACACATCTAGTCTGACAACAATCCTGAATCTCTGAATCTCTGAATCTCTCCTCCCGTCAGAGAACACAGTCTCTTATTGTACAGTCTTACTTTTGAGCTCATTTGAAAGGCAAATTCATGAAAAGGTCAGGCTGTATTTCCCTGTTCTTTTCCATTCCTTTCTTGTTTATTGTTCTCTGTGGGTTATGATCAGGATGTCATTGGAATCTTGTCCTGCTGTTACAGTGATGATAAACTAAAGTCAAGACATAATAATGTATTAATAATAATAATAATACATTTTATTTGTAACGCACTTTATATTTAAGCAAAAACCCAAAGTGCTACAATTTAGAAACAACCGAAATAAAAAAAAAATCATCCAAAAACTCTTCTAAACAGGTTAAGACCATAAAGACACTAGGTCTCATTCATGAAACATTCGTAAATATACGAGTAAATATGTGAGTGATTTGCGCGTAAAGAGACATTCCCGAAAATTCTTCTCCTGATTCACAAATACATTGTAAACGTCAGATTTGATAGTGAAATGTGTGTGGGTTAATGAATTCCAATCAGTCGTAAATGGGACGCGCGTGCACGTTCATTCTCTCAATTACCATAAATCCCGCCCATTAAAACCGACTGACAACTATATATGGGCATTATAATTATGACACGAAACGAAGGATTTCATATGTCTTCTCAAAAGCGAATGAAGAAGATACATTTTTCAGATGCAGAAATTGAAGTTTTATTATCAGAATTCATTCAAAACGCCACATTTTCGGGTTGACATAGTGGCGTATCAGGTCCTAAAAAAAAGGATTTTTTAGGTAATAATGCTTTTACCTAAATGCTTTAGGTAAAAATGCTTGGCAGCATATTAGCCTACAGATGCAGTTAACGGAGTTTCATCTGTTAATCGAACAGTCCCAGAAGTGAAAAGAAAATGGTTCGACATGAAGCTTGACATGCAACACAGTGACTTGCGGACTTAAAAATGAATAAACAGCTTGAATATAAAAAAATAAAAAAAGACTTGCGGACTTGTGTTCCGTTTGCAGATGCTATTACTGGCTGTCGTAATGACATCATTTTCAACTAAAAACGGAAGACTTATTATGCATTTTTGGTGGCCTGAAAAACAAACTTTTGAAAACTGGTTTCAAAATGCACGTTTTTGAAAACGATACCCTTATCATCTCCTTGTAACAAAAACGCAATCTGTGAAACACGGTGACGTCATGAACATGCGTAGGCTACGTGTTTAGTCTATAGGCTTTTTTAAAGGGATACTCCACTTTAAAATGAAAATTCTGTCATCATATACTCACCCTCATGTTGTTTCAAACCTGTATGAATTTCTTTCTTCTGCTGAACAGAAAGGAAGATATTTAGAAGAATGTCAGTTACCAGACAGTTTCTGGTCCCATTGACTTCCATAGTAGGAAAAAATATATACTATGGAAGTCAATGAGACCAGAAACTGTCCGGTTACTGACATTCTTCTAAATATCTTCCTTTCTGTTCAGCAGAAGAAAGAAATTCATACAGGTTTGAAACAACATGAGGGTGAGTATAAGATGACAGAATTTTCATTTTAAAGGAGTATCCCTTTAAATTAAAGGTTCCTTACAACAGACTCAATGATGATATATGTTTTCGAAGCCTTTATGTCCAAATGTTTTGACATTTTCCTAAAGGAAGTAAAAAGGGACTTAATTTCAGAGGAGAATATTCTAAAATTGAGATTAGGCTACAGTGAATGTTTCTGGTTTTGTGAAGATGAAATTTACCCAGAAGACCCAGGGGGCCAATGTTTCATAAAACACTGAAGCTTCCCCGGGCGCCGCCATTGATTAGCAGACCATCACCTGCTGTAAGCATTCCATTGACTCCCATTCATTTTGGCGTCACTTTGACAGCGAATAACTTTACATCTGAGGCGTTTAAAGACTCCATTTGTCCATTATTTATTTCTAAAGCAACACGAAAATGTATAAAAGGCTCCATTACCTTGTATCTTACGTTATGGCCCCGTAGAAGCAGTTTTTGTAAAAATAGGCTAACGATTGCGTCATAACCACGCGACTCTCTGTCGCACAGTAGAGAAATTACCGTATAGACAGGAGGAGAAGCTTGCGCGCAATCGGGGGGACGTGGAGGCAAAGTGACAAAATAATTAATCAGAATACTTAGCAAAAGTTGCTCCTGCTCCTAGCTCATGGACACCTCCTACTCACACTCTCCGTCTCTGCAAGTTTCGGAAGAGAATGATTCAGATTTCTCTTGGTACAGCTACTAGAAGACAGACGGGTTGCTCACGTCACATCTACGTCGTCAAGCTCAGTTTGAGTCTGCGCAGTACGCTCAGCCATCAGGAAGTGAGAGCTTCTAATTGACTTCACTTTTCTCCGTTGAATCCAATGGGGTCGCTGTGTCTATTTCTTTTACTGTCTATGAGAAGAAGACAAAGTAGCCTAATAATACAGTATCATCAAGATTAACACCATTAGAATGAAAATGCGACAAAAAATGATAGATAATGTAATTTGTTACTATAGGCATGAGCGTTCGGCTCAAATGCACTGTAGTAAAATAATGCGTATGTGCGCAGGCGCAAAGTCTTTCTTTACAAAGTGACATCGCCAACTTGTCTGGCATGCATAAGCGTTATTAGTCGTTTTCACGGAACCGTGTGAACAGGGATCGTTTTGTTAACGCTGTACAAAGAAAAAACTCTTCGGTTTTTAGTACATAATTGTCGTGTAAACGTAGCCTACCCTTTATGTCCATGAAAACGAAACTAAGAACAAACAACTGAATAAGTGTAAAATACTAAATGTTTTATATTGTTCTTTCATTTTTCTAGTTAATGTTTTTATGATTTAAATTGCAATTTTCAGTAAGTACACGTATAATCGCATGTCTATATTATAGGCTAAATAGGCCTATATATTATATTAAATATTATATTAAATATTTAAAATTCACCTCATATGTTCATTTAAAGAAGTTTTGAAACGACATGAAGGTGAGTAAATTAAATAATTTTCCATTTTGGGTCAACTGTTTGATATTGTGATAAGTTATATACTGTATATAACTCAAAGTAACATGATTATGATTTTTAGAAACTGTATTCTATACAGTATGATGAGGACCTGAAAATGTCTTGAATGACATGAATGAGCTTGTTAATTAGACTGAAGAAGGTCTGACTCTAGCCATTCCTTGTGATGAGGGGAAGGATATGAAAGCCATAAGAAATGACACCAGGGCTAGAATTCACGTGTAATTGCTCACCCAGGGAGGAAGCAAAGAGACTAGTGGTCTAGTGCAGTGGTTTTCAAACTGTGGGTCGCGACCCACTTGTGGGTCACACGCAGGGCCGGCCCTGACCAATTTGCTGCCCTAGGCAAGATTTTACCTGGCGCCCCATGCATCACAGCCCATTTCACCCCGTCATTGTGTTCATGATTTAGCATATATATATATATATATATATATATATAGGCCTATATACACACACACACACACACACACACACACACACACATTACAGCCTAAACACAAATACCAAGAGCATTACATAGCATTCAAGTCAAGTCCCCATTATCTTTTATAGCACGATTTACAATAAAGATTTAATGTGAACTTTGCTATTTTGAATAAACCTGTAAATAAATATCATTACTATGCCATAAAATGTACAGGCCAAAAGTTTGGAAACATTACTATTTTTAATGTTTTTGAAAGAAATTTCTTCTGCTCATCAAGCCTGCATTTATTTGATCAAAAATACAGAACATTTTTTAATATTGTGATATATTATTACAATTTAAAATAATTGGTTTTCAATTTATTATACTTTAAATTATCATTTATTTCTGTGATGCAAAGCTGAATTTTCAGCATCATTACTCCAGTCTTCAGTGTCACATGTGACATCCGGTCTATCACATGATCCTTTAGAAATCATTCTAATATGATGATTCATTATCAAAGTTGGAAACAGTTCTGCTGCTTAATATTTTTTCATAACCTGTGATACTTTTTTAGGATACTTTGATAAATAAATAGTAAAAAAAAATGTTTTAAAAATAGAAATCTTTTGTAACAACAATATACACTACTGGTCAGTAATTTGGGGTCAGTTGTTTTTTTATTTTATTTTTTTGGTTGAAATAAATCAATACTTTTATTCAGCAAGGATGTGTTAAATTGATAAAAAGTGATCGTAAAGATGATTTAATTAGAAAATATTTTTATTTTATTTTAAATAAATGCAGTTCTTTTTAACATTTTATTCATCAAATATAATAGGCAGCAGAACTGTTTCCAACACTCATAATAAATCAGAATATTAAAATGATTTCTAAAGGATCATGCGATAGACTGGATGTCACATGTGACACTGAAGACTGGAGTAATGATGCTGAAAATTCAGCTTTGCATCACAGAAATAAATGATAATTTAAAGTATAATAAATTGAAAACCAATTATTTTAAATTGTAATAATATATCACAATATTTATAATTTTTTCTGTATTTTTGATCAAATAAATGCAGGCTTGATGAGCAGAAGAAACTTTTTTCAAAAACATTAAAAATAGTAATGTTTCCAAACTTTTGGCCTGTACTGTATCCCCACAACTGCACAACTGTAGAGTAAAACATTAATAAAAAAGTGATAATAAAAAATGCGTCTTAAAACTGACATGATTGTTACAAAACCACACAGTTTGGGGCCTCTGGAGAACTCAGAACAACTGCTAACATTAAGTTTAAGGTAAAAATAACTGCCATGAAATTATAGTATCTTACTCCTATGCCATAAATTGTTCATTCACTACATCACTTTACCTCTGTCTTTATCCCCTTTTATCCTCTTCTCTTCTTTTTGGCACTGTATCTATCGCAGACTATGCTCATTTATAATGTGTCATGTAAATTCGGCCTTCCGTCACAATCAGGAAACTTTCACCGCGTCTAGAACTGGCGCGAGCTGCCAGGCCCGTTTCTACGAGCTGTGTGTTAACAAAAGCAGTGCTGTCTACATTGGATGCGGAGTCGCGCACGCTACACAACAAATTACCAACAACTGATCGCGCGCGCGCTCTGTTTCTGACGCACTTCAAGCACTCGATTATGGGGTGAGATTTCGGTCACAATTCTGCGCGCGCAAGATCACATTTTGAGCGTGGAAAAGGGCATTTCGCACGCGCGTGAACTGAGTTTTGCGGAGAAATGTTCGTCTCGCAGATAAGAAAATATTGCGAGCGAACGAAAATCAATTTTGCATTTAAAATAAGTATTTGGATGTGCGCGGACGTTCTCTTTCGCGTGTGCAAAGTTTCACTTTCTTGCTCCTTTCATACCAGCCGTGAGCGCTCTCTAAGCGCAGACGGCTCGCTTGCTCAACACAACCCAGCGTTACAATATGCCATAATTCCAGCCAATCAGAGATGAGACTGCTAAATTCTGATTGGCTGGCTTGAAAACCAATCACAAGACTCCCTGCATCACCTACTGCGGATTCAGAGAACTAGTGCAGTTGAGAGTAAAGTTGGCAGTAAATTCACAGATTCGAACTTCCCGGGTCAATAACTCGTGAGCTAAACGTTGTTACTGCACAAATGAAACCTCTTTTTATAACAACACTTATTTTGTATAAATATCGTTTTGCATATATTCTTTATGATTATTATTTATGAAAAATATTCAATAATTTCACTGTAATTCACTGTATTGTTGGCAAATTCAGTTCACATCACTGCTGTCCTGATGGTTATACAACAACACTTATTTTGGTAAAATATATAGGCCTATTTTAAATTGTATATACAATTGTACTGTAAATGTATAATTTTTATGAAAATATTAAATAACTTCACTGTAATTCACTGTATTGTTGCCTAATTTAGTTCACACATCACTGCTGTCCTGAAGGTTATACTACAACACTTATTTTGGGAAAATATATATTTTAAATTTTATACAATTGTAAATGTATAATTTTTATGATTTTTATGAAACATATCTTTACTGTAATTCACTGTATTGTTGCTAAATTCAGTTCACACATCACTGCTGTCCTGATGGTTATACAACAATCGAATCTGTGAATTTACTGCCAACTTTACTCAACTGCACTAGTTCTCTTCCGACAAACATTATTTTTCTGGTCCCTTTTGTACAAACACAATTTTTCTCCCAGTAGGTGTTTTATATGGAACAATAGTAATATCATTCATAATAAAAAATCTTTGTACATGGAGAATTGGGTCCAACACAACATTTTAATTGTTAGCCAACTAATTGACAAAAATGGGCAATTTTACACCTACCCTAATTTTATTTCAAAATATGGTTTATTTGTAAATGAAAAAGAATTTAACAAAGTAATTAAGGCTATTCCTAATGGCATACTAATATTAAACAAATTTTCAGATGTAGATATCAATAATACATCTTTACAAAATCCTCAACTCTTTGTAAATGGTCTCTCTTTATTTGATAAAGGTTTTAATAACAACTTTATAAGAAACTCCTTTAATGTTGGATCCAGTCCTCCATGTAAATCAAAGTGGCTTAAACCTTATTGTATATCTTGGCGCAACATTTGGACTATGCCCTATAAGTTTATTATTTCTAATAAAGTCAAAGAAGTAATGTACAAAATTATTCATAGATGCTATCCTGTAAATGCAACCATTAGTAGATATATTCACGCTGTTTGTGATAAGTGCACTTTTTGTAACACATCACTTGAAGACAGAAAAAGGGCAATATAAAAATAAATGTTCAATTTCTTTTTGGACTGACTTTAAAATAGATATGACAAAAAAATTGAACAGATGTCTTGATTTAGACCCTCATGACATTTTACTTTGTTTCAAAAACCCTTTTTTTTCTGAAAAACAAAATTATATAATTAATCTTTTTATCATTTTGGCGAAATTTTATATTCATAAGACAAGAATAAAACAAAAGAAAACCTCCTACGGTATATTGCCTTCTATAACACTGATCTAACAATATATTTTGAAACTCTTTCAAACATGAGATCACAAAATAAAAAGCTTATAAAAACAATACAAATATTAAAGCTTTTCAAATACATATAAATGCCCTGATATTTTATACTTATATTTTTGTATTTGTTCTTATGTTTATGTTTATTTTATAATAATAATAATTATTATTATTATTATTATTATTTTGGTAAAATATTTTGAGCTGTATTGTCAATACTTTGTAACCATTTTGGTTTTTTTTTTGCATTGTACTGAAATGTTTTTGTATTTGAACTGACTAAATTAAAAAAAACTAAAAAAATAAAAAACTAGTTCTCTTCCGCAGTAGGTGATGCAGGGAGTCTTGTGATTGGTTTTCAAGCCAGCCAATCAGAATTTAGCAGTCTCATCTCTGATTGGCTGGAATTATGGCATATTGTAACGCTGGGTTGTGTTGAGCAAGCGAGCCGTCTGCGCTTAGAGAGCGCTCACGGCTGGTATGAAAGGAGCAAGAAAGTGAAACTTTGCACACGCGAAAGAGAACGTCCGCGCACATCCAAATACTTATTTTAAATGCAAAATTGATTTTCGTTCGCTCGCAATATTTTCTTATCTGCGAGACGAACATTTCTCCGCAAAACTCAGTTCACGCGCGTGCGAAATGCCCTTTTCCACGCTCAAAATGTGATCTTGCGCGCGCAGAATTGTGACCGAAATCTCACCCCATACTCGATGGGCGGGGGGCGATTGGTGAGCCGGACTTTTTTTTTTTTTTTTTTGGTAGTATTTCGAATTAATGGTTTTAAAATAGTATTATATATATATAAAAAAAAAAATAAAAAAAAATAAAAAAAAATTCACTCGTTCACTCATTCTGGCGCCCCTATGGATGAGTGGCGCCCCTAGCATTTGCCTATACCGCCTATGCCGCGGGCCGGCCCTGGTCACACAGTGAGAAAAGGTGGGTCGCACAAAGGCACTTAGCTGCAGCTAAATTTACGTTACGATGAGAGAAACAAAACCAGTCCGATAATGACCAAACGACTATGAGTTTTAGCGCCCGCCAAAGTGTTATTTGATCGCTGAGTAATGTAGATGAACTGCTGCGCTTGTGACAGAGTCACAGTGCATGTTTAACTGAAAGAACGAGCAGAGAGAGTACTCGGTCGCGCGCGCTCTCTCTCTCTCTCTCTTCGGAGCCAGGCGAAAGTGTAAAAAAGACTTCACCGTCTCCAAACTAAGCGCTGTCTTGCTGTCTCTCCCTCGCACATATTAATCAAAATAAATCGACACTGTGGTAAAAGGTCGGAAGACCAAAGTTTCATGTGGAGCATTCGGAGATTTTTTTTTTCTTCCTCAATTACCGCTGGGTGTAAATTGTGCTAAATAAGTTGTTGCCTTATCTTCTCTGAAAAGCGTCCCAGACATTCAGCTGACATAAAACAACACTTTAATTAAACGAAAAAAAAACTATCCAGTGATGAAATGTTTTCTGTGTTGACACAAATCTTGGATGTCTATGTCCTAACTGCTGGGATAATCACACAACGCGCACGACATGTCCAATTCGCGAACTAATAATGACTCCTTTGAACGATTCATTTTAATGAATGGACAACTGATCTTTCCAACAGTGAACTCAGGAGACGTTTGAATCAGTAACACTTTACAATAAAGTTCTATTTATTACATAAATTACATAAAAAGTACAGTTTGCTTACTCAAGCTTAAGCTTTAAAATAAATTAATTAATTGTTTTTTTTGAAAAGCATATGACTACATTTTTCCACACAGTGCTATCAAGAATTGATAAGAGAATCGTTAAAGAATCGGATTGATAATCAGAATCGTCAGTGGCATTATTATTATTGATAAAATCTTATAATTTCCCATCCCTATGTGAAGACGGTAAAATTATAATCAAACATTAAAGAACATACATGTTTTTAAAAGTTTTTTTAAGAGTTAAAAGTTTAAAATATTTTGCTAACATGAAGGCTTGTCACTGTCAGTCTTTTTACATCAGTGCAAAACTAGGGAATGCAGATTAAGACCATCAGCATGCATTGATTAATCCCATGGCATGTAGCAAAAAAAAAAAAAAAAAAAAAAAAAAGAAAAGCCTTTGAAATGCGAGAGTTTGTTCCAAATACCACATCAACATTGTGTACAGCAGATTTGATTTCAGCCGCTTATCATGTGGAAGAACTGAAAGTAATCCCTGGATTAGCATGTGCTATATATAAACATATTAAGGGCAAAATGGTTGGTCGTGACGGAAATGTAGATTCATAATTTTAGGGGAAAATGATATAAATAATTTTCACACAATGAATACTTTTTTTTTTAGATGATCATCATGTCTTACCTGGAATAATTCATATTTTTTTATGATGGATTTTTACATCGGGACAAGGATAAAACAATGTATAAAATGAATTCTAAAAGAATGTATTTTTTAAAAGAAATGAATACTTTGATAAATTGATCAATAGTGACAAAAGTTTAAGACAATTATTGTGTTGTTATTATTATCATCATTTTTAACATTGATAATAATAATAAATGTTTCTTGAGCAGCAAATCAGCATATTAGAATGATTTCTGAAGGATCGAAGACACTGAAGACTGGACTAAATTGCTGAAAATTACGCTTTGATTAGGAATAAATTACATTTTAAAATATATTACAATAGAACAGCGTATTTCACAATATTACTGTTTTTACTATTTTTTTTTTATCAAATACGTACAGCCTTAGTGAGCATAAAGGTATGTATTTATTTATTTATTTATAGTAAGTATATGATTTTTTTCCCTTTACAAATAGCAAAAAAGGCATGAGAAATATCGTTTTTGGAATGACCTGCATATAACAAAAAGACTTGGAAATCTCTTAAAAATTCAACCCCTGGGACATAAGTGCCTGTAGTTGAAGAGTAACTCCTATACACTGTGTGGTCAGACTCAGTTCCGAAATGCATTTAAAAGCAAGGAATGCATCATATGATTTCCTTGACCTCACCAGTGAACTAATGTCTCACTATGCCCCGGAGCATATTCCATATGCAAAACGCCAAAAATTTGACAACTGTCAAGTGCGATTTTGCAAAGACCAGAAATATCCTCAAATGACATGGGTTAACTGTCAAAAACAGTACAGCTTGCCTCGGATGAAGAGAAATATCCACACAATTAGGCTAGGCCTATATTACATGTGATGGGAACTGGAGATTAAACTTTAAAAAGAAAATGTATGATTATGATTTTTTTTTTTTTTATGGGCATTATTTCATCCCTGACTGGTCACGTCAGATCTATGCAAGCCCATTTCCGACACATAATAATAATAAAAAAATGCTTTTGTAAATTATGACATAAAAAGTCAAAATTATAACATGCCATATGAGATAAATCGAAATTCAGAAAAAGTTGAAATTCAGAAAAAAAGCATAAGTCAAAATTTTTCTCATAATTCTGATTTATGTCATAATGACTTCTCATAATTTAGATTTTGTGTCATGTCATAATTTTGACATGTCATAATCAAAATACAAAATTCAAATTCAAGTCAAAATTATGAGACAAAAATGTCTCATAAAAAAAGTAAGTAAACACTATGGCTTTTTGTCATTAAGGCTTTTTATGTAATTATTTACCTGAATATTTACAATTTGGACATTGAATATTCTTGTTGAGGGTAATTCACCAAAACCTGCTGAACATAAAATAATAAAAAACAGTTTTTGCCCATACAATTGTAGCGGTTGTCCCTCTGCGTTGTGTAATTTTGAATGTTGTAAATAAAAGGATTTTCCACTCAAAGCTGGTCGTGCAAAAGATGAATTTAATTATAATACCTGTGTGATAAAACACATAAACAGACAGGCACTGTTAAACCGCAGCTCTTTTAACGTTACCTCTCCTCAAGAGACATTGCAGGAAAGAGGACACACACACATACACAATATATGTAATAATAGCAATAGTATAATAATAATAATAAAAATAATAATATTATTCACAGAAATGTCATTGTATGCAAATAATTCAAAACAGCATTACAGTGTTTCTTAGATCCCAATTAACATACCTGTGTGATAAAACACATAAACAGACAGGCACTGTTAAACCGCAGCTCTTTTAACGTTACCTGTTAAGCACAAAATACATGTTTAAATACACCAGTAAGTTAACTACAGAAACCAGTAAATGCAATATACAATATATATATATATATATTAATAAACTAGAATATATTATTTAGTATGTGTACCAAATATACACATCTATATATAATTTAATCAAGACGTTAGCCGCTTAGCCATTAACACATCTCTCACTTGTGACGCACACACCGAGCCGCCATTTCACGCAACACACTATTCACTCATTAACAGCGCAAAAATAAACTTAATTTAACAAGTTAATGACTCGAACTAGTAGTCAAATATAACATCTCAATGAACACTCTTGCACAATTGATTATTTAAACCTGACATGAACACTTATAACTCAATTTAACATCAAGTGCACGGAGCTCATGAAATCGTACCTCTCCTCAAGAGACATTGCAGGAAAGAGGACGAACCTCCGATTGCACTGCCGTTTGAAGCTCGCTCCTACGCATGACGTCAGCCGACGTGCATACTGTGATGATTACCCTTAGTAAGAGCACGCAAACTTCTTTCAAAATAAAATGCCCCAAAACAAATAATAAAAATAAATAAAAATATAAATAAAATAGTTTATAATCTGGTGTAACAACATATCCCTGCTACATCCACCCCCACTGTTTTACACCAGATTCTGCATTACATAGGCCTACAAAGTCTTACCAAAGTAGCGGTGTCAATTTCCCTGAAATCACACTAGATTCGCTCAGTTCTTAACTATCTCTTTCGAGATTAGGATAACCCAGGGGTAGCTAATCCCCACATTACCCATAGAAAACCATGCCTTATACACAGTTCTACTCATGACACCAACAATGTACCTCTAAATGTACATTACTCACAAAACATGCAAAAAAAAAAAAAAAAAAAAATCCTTTAAACTTATTCCCCCCAAAAAAACTTTTTGTTGTTCTTAATGTAACCACTCAAATGTCATGAATTGCATGTACTCTTTGTGTAGACATTGTCTGTATAAGCCTGTTAACTGGCTTAATGAGTCTCCCAAATCTTGACATATAACCCTCTTGTAGACCAGGGACTCTTACATTTTGCTGATCTTGTACACTTGACGTTGAAACAAGAGTTTCTGCAACAGTTGAAGTACACTCGTCAACTTCAGAAGCACATTTGTCACTCAGAACTGCTGATACAGAAAAATCATCAGACACCAAAGAACATACAGACAAAGTAGAGGCAGGAATGTTGTCCATATTTGTCTTACTCTCAGGTACACTGTCCAACTCAGTGTCACATTCCACAGCAGTGTCACCAAATGCATCACTCTGATCAGCATTAGAGCACTCCACAGACTTTAGTTTGGTCACATCTGTGTCAGCATTAAGATCGAACACCCAGCGAGAGGTCCGATCATCACTCTGAGTTTGATCATCTCCATCACATGAGACACAGACAGTGGAATCCACAACATCATCATCACCATCACTACCATCATTCCAAGCTGGCACCGGCAGGAAATTGACAGGCATCAATAGATTACGATGTACCGTCTTGGTACGACCCGTCCCAGGATTCCTTATCTGGTAAGTGTTCAGATCACCCCTTTTTCCCACAACAACATACACTACCTTTTCCCATCTGTCTGCTAACTTCTTTTTACCACGTTCACCCTTATTCGCCAGGAGTACTCTGTCACCCAACTCAAGAGAATGACCTTTACCCTTACGATCATAATACTCTGCTTGTTTTACTTTTTGCTTTTTAGCATGCTCTTGTGCAATTACCATTGCTTCCCTTAAGTCTTTCTCAAGAGACTGAACATACTTGTGAACATTAACAGTATCACTATGCAACATGACATTTTCAAACAAAACATCCACTGGTAATCTTGGTGTTCGGCCGAACATCAAGAGAAATGGTGGAAACCCAGTGGTCTCGTGTCTCGTACAATTGTACGCGAAAGTAAGAGTGTTCAACATCTGCGGCCACTTGACTTTAGATCTTGGAGGCAGCGAACGAATCATATCCCCTAGAGTACGATTGAATCTCTCTGTTTGTCCGTTTCCCATGGGATGATATGGGGTTGTGTGCGATTTTCCCACACCCGACAATCTCAACAGTTCGACCATGAGTGAGCTCTCAAAGTTCGCACCCCTGTCGGAATGTACTCGACCCGGAAACCCATAAATACAGAAAAACTTGTTCCACAAGACACGTGCAACAGCTTCTGCAGTCTGGTTCGGACACACATAAGCACAAGCGAGCTTTGTGAAATGGTCAGTGACCACTAGCACATCAACCGTCTTGTTGTTAGAATCTTCCGCTGACCAAAAGTCAATACACACCATTTCAAGAGGGGCACTCGTGTGAATCGACACGAGTGGAGCCCTTGCCTCTGGCTCAGGCCTTTTACTCAAAATACACCTCTTACACTCATTAACGTACATCTTTATGTCCTCTTCCATAGACTCCCAGAAGAACCGTTGCCTAGCCAACCATAGTGTGCGATGCTGACCCTGATGACCAGCGTTATCATGCACCCCCTTCAGAACAGTACCTCGAAGAGCTATCGGCACCACAAACTGGTAAGTCTTTTTCTTAGAAACTGGATTCTTAGAAACTCTGTACAAAACACCCAACCTTAAGGTAAGTTTACCCCATTGGCGCAGTATCTTCACAGTTCTTTTAGACTCAAACACTTTTTCTCTGCGAGACGGACGTCTTTCTCTTTCCACAAAGAACTTTACTCTGTCAATCGCAGGATCCTGACTCTGTTTCACCAGCAATTCCTCATGGGTAAGACTAGGGAGCTCACTCTGCCCTACATCCCCCAAACTCTCTAAATGCTGCACAAACGACATACTTCTAATGGCTGCACCATGCTCCCAGTCACAGTGAGAATGAAGAACAGCTGACAAATCTTGGTGAGAGACTTTTCCAGTTAGGTGAGTGGACCTTACATTCACATTTCCACCTACATCTGTAGACTCCAACAGGCCCTCTACCTCTTCGCCATTCGGACGCTCACACGAAAAATGGAACATGTCTTGCACCCGCTCAACAGCGACAGACTCAGCCTCATGCAACAAAATATCATAAGGTGTCCTTGTCAATCTGTGCAAAATTCTCGAAGTCACAAACGGTACCCTACTTAATGCATCTGCCACGACATTTTTCGGTCCAGGGATATACTGAATGTCAAAATCATAAGGCGCAAGCTTTGCTACCCACCGTTGTTCACACGCATCCAACTTGGGCTTTGTGAGGATGTACTTAAGTGGGTTATTATCAGTCCACACAGTAAACCTGTGTCCCCGCAGCCAATGACTAAATTTATCACAAATAGCCCACTTCATTGACAAAAACTCAAGTCTATGTGCTGGATACTTTGACTGCGCATGATTCAAAGATTTTGACGCGAAAGCAATAGGCCTTGCCACAGCACATCCCTCCTGAACCTGCGACAAAACAGCCCCTAACCCACTAGTGGAGGCATCTACAGACAACAGAAACGGCTTAGAAAAATCTGGGTGCGCAAGCAAAACCTGACTCACCAAAGCAGACTTCAAACTCTCCAGAGCTGCTCTGCACTCATCAGTCCAATCTGCCGGAGAAAGTGTACGACTTCTTTTCAATCCTTTCACACCTCTTCCCTTTCTGGGTCTTTTTTGTCCTGTCAAAAGCTGAAACAAGGGTTTAGCCACCATGGAACAATTTTCTATGAAATGCTGGTAGTACACCACCATACCTAAGAAGGACCTGATTTTACTTGCTGATGGTGTAACACAATCACTCTCCATCAAATCTTTTTCAGATATACTCACAATGGCCTCAATTTTTGCTGGATCACTGGCCACTCCCTTTTCAGACACAATATGACCCAAGAATTTTACAGACTTCCTCAAAAACCTACACTTTGAAGGAGACAATTTCAAATTGTGGTCTTTTAGACGCCGAAACACCATCTCAAGCCTTTCCAAACTCTCTTCCTCAGACTTCCCGAAAACCAATAAATCATCTAAATAACAAAGAAGGCTCAAAAAGTTCTGGTCACCAAACACAGTCAGCATCATTCTCATAAATGTGGCTGGGCTGTTGCACAATCCCTGGGGTAATCGATTATATTCATGGAGCCCCAATGGTGAACAGAACGCCGTGAACCTCTTGTCATCTTCATGCAACGGGACGTTATAATACCCAGAAGTCAGATCCATGGTACTAAAGTACGCGTTCCCACCCAACGCTGCAAGGACATCTGCTTGGTGAGGAAGAGGATGAGCATCCTTCACCGTGCGAGCGTTTAACCATCGGAAATCAGTGCATATCCTTAAGTCACCATTTTTCTTCCACACTAAGACCAATGGAGACGCAAACTCACTGCTCGATTTCCTTATAATTTCCTTCTCCTCCATTTCGTCTAAGGTCTCTTTCAACTTCAAGTAATGGGCGGGAGAAAGACGGCGGTATGGAAGGCGAAAGGGCTTGTCATCTGTAACTCTGATACGATGACAAAACCCCTTTGCTTCACCACAGTCCAAACTGTGCCTGGAAAACACACACTCATATTTCTCGACTAGGTCAACAAGCTTGTTTTGCCAAAAGGATGACACCTCGCAATCTTTGACATTAAGATTGTTCAACCCCAGGTCATCCAACCTGCTGTCACCCACTGAACTTGATCCACATGTAGAGTCCCTCACAGTTAGGCTACCACACGACTTGTCAGAACGTACCAAACCAGCATTTTGGCTAACCACCCAGTCAGTCGTTTGTTCGAGGTCCTCTAACGCAACACAAGGATACACATCGGCCACCTTCGCGTTTTTCCTCAACAAAATTTCTGAATTGGTCGGGTTGATCATTTTTACTGGCAGCCAACCATCACCCCACAAAGGTGAAACAACCCTCCCAACCAGCACATTCCGATGCACGCAACGTGAAGTACTTGGTTCGATGACTACTGTGCTCCCTACAGACAGCACCGACCCTGGGGGCAAACGACCCCAAACAAGGTGTTCACTCCTTGGCTGGAGTGTCACAGCTGACCTCAGTCTCAGAGTACCCACCCTGTCAGGAATCAAATCACCCCTCCATCTCTCAATACAAGAAAGCATGCGCAAAAATTGGCTATTTTCCGATTGTATAGCCGTGTCTGGTCTGTTTACCACCCTCCAAAACTGCTCTGTATGCTTCATCTGACTTATTAGAGGCTTCAAGACATTTGTGCCGAGTATAATTGGGTCTTTTTGACCCCTCACAATCAGAACCGGTACATTGAAACTGACCCCATAAACTTCAAGCTTCAGATTGCATACACCATCCGGGCTAGTTTGTTTTCCACCGCAACCCACCAGGACAATATCAGAAGAACTCAGGATATCTTGGTCCAGCACCCCAGCGTCTCTGAGTTGAGGAACTACGTCTGCGCTCAGAGTAGTCGCCATGGAGCCACTGTCCAACATCCCCTGAAGCTCAACTTTGTCCTGCACTAAAACACCTGCATAAAACAAACTGCTACTTTGATCAACTTGCATGTTGTTCTGAAATACTACTGTTTTTGTTTTGTCAATGCTTTCACGGTAAAAGGAATAAACCGACTCAAGATCAGTCTCAGAGGAATTACTATACAGCCCCACCTCGTCCTCTGCCCGAAGGGAGCGGCCTAGTTTCCCTGAGACGTGACCTTGTCTTGCTGACCGGAGCCCACCCTTGACGTAGTTCTGTGACTGTCGCAGTTGTAGCTTGTGTGTCCAGCTGCAAAACACTTGAAACACAAGTTATACATTTTGCAATGAGCAGTCGTGCTATGTTCACTGCTATGACACACTCTACATTCTCGAATCTTATTGCCCGTACGTTTAGGCCAGGGACCCTGCACAGACTGAGAGTTGCACACTAATGCTTTTTCCAGCAAAGACAAGACTTTGTCTAATGCATTCTCGTCAGTTACGCCCGCACTCTGTTCAGACTTAGAAGGCGAGATAGACACATGAACATCTGGCTCTGAGACAACCGTGGTGAATTGTTTGACCGCTTGACTTGTCAACTTCCTCTCTCTTAACAACTCGTCAAGCTGCTCTTGCACCTCAGATGCGGTCCATGACTGTACAGGTTTACTCTTGAAAACAAAAGCTAACTCTTTGTCAGGGCAGTTACGAATGAACATAACTGCTACCTCTTTGCTCCTGTTATCCAAAGTCCTACCTTCCCATTTTAAACTTTGCTCAGCTACATCCGCAGCCTTGTTTAATCGTATCCAAAAATCCCAAGCACCCTCTCTGGGATATGGCCTCACAGAATAGAAGTCAGCCAACGGAATACCCGAACTGCTCTGGTCCCCGAAGTGCTGCTTCAAAACAGAAAATACAGAATCAACAGTAGGGGCCGTTGAAACATTGCGCAGCCATACTCTCATTACATCTCTGGCCCGCCCCATAACTCTGTTCATTATCTCATCGACCATTTCAGAATCCTTCACCTCAAGTTTGTTCAAATATACCCTCATCATATCTTCCCATTCCATGATTGAGTATTTGTCCGAACTTTCTCCTCTAAAATGTGGTGGTGCTGCCACCTCAGCTTTCAGGATCAAGTTCATTTTTGAAGCATCAATTACAGTACTATTCGACTGGTCAGTCACATGGCCACTGAAACCTTCTTGGAACCTCTTAGCAGATGGATAATTAGGAAATTCAGGCCTCATCATACTTTCTCTAATTGATTGTCCAATCTCACTGCCAATTTGTTTTATGAGGTTACTCATCTGACCAGACATTTCTGACTCCTGTGGAGCGAACTCATAGTTACTGGCTGCAGCGATTGGACTACCCCGCATATCGATTGTTTCATAGGCAGAACCACCAATTGTTCTACCCCGGCCTGTGCTACAGTACTCCGGATTCTCAAACAGCTTAGTTTTGTCAGGCGTATCTAAAAGACTGCCCCGCCCTCTACCAGCTGTAAATGTATTGTCCCACCCCAAATCACTGTGTCTAACAGCCATTCCCCTCAGGTGTCAGAATACACTCTCAAAACACACAAATATTAACCAAACAAATCAATGGTAATGAACCAGTTTTAACTCAGAAAAATAAAATTCAATTGTCCTTAGAAAAATAGAAAGAAGAAACAAATAAAGAAGAGAGAGAAAAAAAAAAAAAATTCACTTGTTTCTCAGTCCTCCAATCAAAGACCCAGTCAATTGATGATGCAAAGTACCTTCATCTACACAGTTCAGTCAAAAACAGGTAAGTTGGTGACACTCTTCAATGATACAGCACGCTGCTTGCTTGATCCAGCTTAGTCACAACTCACGAGACCAACAGTCTGAACATGCGATCTCAGCGTCGAATTCACGTGACACACTTCATCAGCAGTCTCTACCTAGAAATATCACAACCCGTCTGACATCCGGACGCCACCGAAGAAACAGCAACAGTCAACTGAAGTCCCGTCTCTCCACCAGCACCCCACAGCTCCAGTCAGACTCGACGTCAGCAATCCCAGCGGTCGACAACGATCAACCAATCGAAGGGTCACGGCACCAGTTTTGTAGCGGTTGTCCCTCTGCGTTGTGTAATTTTGAATGTTGTAAATAAAAGGATTTTCCACTCAAAGCTGGTCGTGCAAAAGATGAATTTAATTATAATACCTGTGTGATAAAACACATAAACAGACAGGCACTGTTAAACCGCAGCTCTTTTAACGTTACCTCTCCTCAAGAGACATTGCAGGAAAGAGGACACACACACATACACAATATATGTAATAATAGCAATAGTATAATAATAATAATAAAAATAATAATATTATTCACAGAAATGTCATTGTATGCAAATAATTCAAAACAGCATTACAGTGTTTCTTAGATCCCAATTAACATACCTGTGTGATAAAACACATAAACAGACAGGCACTGTTAAACCGCAGCTCTTTTAACGTTACCTGTTAAGCACAAAATACATGTTTAAATACACCAGTAAGTTAACTACAGAAACCAGTAAATGCAATATACAATATATATATATATATATTAATAAACTAGAATATATTATTTAGTATGTGTACCAAATATACACATCTATATATAATTTAATCAAGACGTTAGCCGCTTAGCCATTAACACATCTCTCACTTGTGAC
Organism: Leuciscus idus; assembly: GCA_021554675.1. Lineage (NCBI taxonomy): Eukaryota > Metazoa > Chordata > Actinopteri > Cypriniformes > Leuciscidae > Leuciscus > Leuciscus idus. The sequence goes on from CM038625.1 coordinate 36,505,034, forward strand.
GCACACACCGAGCCGCCATTTCACGCAACACACTATTCACTCATTAACAGCGCAAAAATAAACTTAATTTAACAAGTTAATGACTCGAACTAGTAGTCAAATATAACATCTCAATGAACACTCTTGCACAATTGATTATTTAAACCTGACATGAACACTTATAACTCAATTTAACATCAAGTGCACGGAGCTCATGAAATCGTACCTCTCCTCAAGAGACATTGCAGGAAAGAGGACGAACCTCCGATTGCACTGCCGTTTGAAGCTCGCTCCTACGCATGACGTCAGCCGACGTGCATACTGTGATGATTACCCTTAGTAAGAGCACGCAAACTTCTTTCAAAATAAAATGCCCCAAAACAAATAATAAAAATAAATAAAAATATAAATAAAATAGTTTATAATCTGGTGTAACAACATATCCCTGCTACACAATGACAGTCAATGGGGTCCAAATTTTGGACCCCATTGACTTTCATTGTGTGCACAGAAAAACTATTTTTTTCATGATTTGAGTTACTGTCATGTTAGGATGCACATAAAACTGTCATCTTTTATATTCAGTAAATGATTGTTTGGTAACAGTGTAATTCTAGGATCACAGGTGGAATCAAACCGTCCGTTAGCTGCCTGTCAGATGGATGACAGTGAACGCTGTGTTCAATAAAAGAGATAAACACGCAAGAGAGCTGTGACCCTGGTCCAGGCAAAGACACATGAAGTCAAATGATTTTCATAGCAGATTAAGCTGGCAGCCGGGCCGTTTCAGGGGCGGGCGCAGCAAACATTCCGGATTAGGATCAGCGCTTATGTGCCCGTTAAGATGATTGCGTTTCGGGGAAACATGAGTTTATTGAACATGAGGATTTATCTGATCCCCTCGGTCAGCTCGGATCATTTAATGCTGCAGGGCTTCTCATCAAATGAGTTCTAATGCAATACAAATCAACTATAATACTGACATCTAAAGAGAAATACAAGCAGCTGATTCACAACATTTTCATGTTTTAAACAGTCAATTTATGTTCATGTATAATGATATTTTTCCTTTATATTACATGGTTCAATTAAAAGAAATAATCCAATTGATTTAATTACTAAAACTTTGCACAAACCAGTTATATTTCACTACAAGATTTGGAAGACCGTGATAAATCTGACATCATTTATGGCAGGCACATTTTAACATGAAATTCAAAAGCCTATGTAAAGAGCTTTAAAAGGCAACTGAAGCAGCCAAAAAAATAAAAAGAAAGAAAGAAAATAAAAAGGGATTAAAAAAGGGATTTAAAAAAAAAGCATATAAGAAAAACATTTTTGTGTTTGTTGCTTTTCTCTTGCAACCAAAGCCTTTTAATATTGTGCCAACCAACCTCAAAACCTATGCCAACCATTCCTGCATTGGGGTTGGTTGGCACAGTTGCAAAAATATGTCACATTATAATCTCATGGCTAAATGTAATTATTTTTCAAGCTGGTGATTTTGTAGGAATTTGCATGCTTTTATATGAAAACATGATTTTTCAATGATTTCCCCCCCTAAATCTAACCAAGCAGATTGTACAAAAATCATACAAATTCATACGAATTTGCCACCAATTCACGAAAATGTAAAATAGTTATGAATTGTCATGAGAGGGTGTTGTATATCATAGCTTTAGCCAAAAATAAAATAATTTCTGAAATATTCGGTTGCATTAAATGTGTCTGCTTTTTTACCCAAGAATTTAAAGGGATAGTTCCCCCAAATATTACATTTCTCTAATCATTTCCTCGCCCTCATGTCATCCTCAATGTTAGAAAAATTTAAAGAATTTTTTTTTAGGAAAATAATCAATTTGTGTCAGTCCATATAATGTGTGAATGGCTGCCGCTTGGTTGACGTTCGAAAAACCACACACAACGATCTTGACGGTAATCCATACGACCCCAGTGGATGAATCAGTGTCTTCTGAAGCGAAGCGATAGGTGTTTGCTATGGGCCGTTTACATGACACTGTTTTCAATTAAAAACAGTAAACATTTTATGCGTTTTGGCTGTTCATTTACACGTCAACAGTGTTTTGAGGGCTTGAAAACGCAAACTTTTAAAAACGGGTTTCAAAGTGCACGTTTTTGAAAACGGCACCATTATCATCTCCGTGTAAACTACAAAAGTGCAAATTTGTGAAAACTTTGACATCAAGCGTATTACATGTTCAGTCTATAGGCATGTAAAAAAGTGACATCGCCAGCTACTGGCCTGGCATGAATAATACAGTGTTTTTAGTCGTTTCGCGGATCCGTGTGAATGGGGATCGTTTTGACAACGCCTTCGTTTTCGTAACTTTCTTACTTACTTACTTACTACCGGTATCATTTAATAGAAAGCTAAACTTGTGAACGCACCTATGGAACAGTTGGCTGGAAGCAATGGTTTATAGATAAAAAGAGTTTAAAATACTAGTATTATTCTTACACACTTCCGCTTCAGAAGACACTGACTCATTCACTGGGGTCATATGAATTTCCGTCCCGATGTTCGGGGATTTTCAAGCGTCAAAAAGTGTCAGCCATTCAATGGCATTATATGGATAGAGATTCCTAAAATCTTTCCTGAAGAAAGAAAGACATATACATCTGGGATGGCATGAGGGTGAGTAAACTTGTGACTTGCGGACTTGTGTTCCGTTTGCAGATGCTATTACTGGCTCTCGTAATAAAAGTAAAAAGAAAACCCGTATGTAATTACTATATATAATATTTATTTCAAAATGCTGTGTAAATATGTACCCGATTAAGGTGAATTAAAATGCAGCCTTATTAATGAGCAAAACGTTCGGATGTTAAACGTACTCTTTACGCGTGGCTGGGAGCAGGTGTAGATTTCTTTCGTACCAACTAACATTTGGAAAATACGAATATTTTAATGAATCCGAAAATTTACGCCAGAACCACTTTACACACGATTTACACAAAAATTGGTTCTGCTCGTGTTTCATGAATGAGACCCACTGTGTGTGAGTGAGACAGGGAGCCAGTGGAGTGATTTGAGGATGAGGGTGATATCAGGATCATCAGGATAGCAGCGCTGTTCTTTATTAAGACTCAATGGCAGAGGGAATATAAGACATCATTCAGAGAAATGTTGAAGTGAAACAGGTGAAGTAAAGACTGCTACTGTTTATGATGTCCAGAATGTCCTTCACTATTCAAAAAATGTCCTCACTAGTAAAACCTGTTAAACACCAGCTAGTGCTCCAGATATAGTTAAAATAGCTTATAAACAGTTCAGATCATGTTTCTATTTAAATCTAATGATCACTATCATCACTTACAAAACATGAGATCATTTAACCTAAAGGACATCTTATCCCGTCTGTGTGGGAATCAAACTTTGACTTTCATCTGTGTGTGTGCAGTGCTGATAAACAAAGGTGAACATCTGAACAACTCATTTAATAGTTAAATTCAGGCCACATGAAGTAATGTCAGTCTTGTGTTTGGACAGTTTGTGTTGTTTCAGTGTCTCTGCAGGAAACAGTAGAGGCTGTTATTGGTGGTTCTGTTCTCCTGCCGTGTTCTTCCACTGAACATGATCTGAAACTTCAAGACACTGATGTACACTGGAGAGACAATAATGACACAATTGTGTATAGTATAATTGAGGATAATTATTTCGTGTCTGGACCCGGAGTACAAGAACAGAACTGAAACTTTCCCTGATGAGTTTCTGAGAGAAATATCTTCTCACACACTCAACAACCTGATGCTGGAAAATACACTTGCTTCATCACAAACCCTTATTCTGAACAGGAGATTTTAAGCTGATCAATAGTGTGCAAAACTGGTTGATTAATATATGATTTTAATTTAAAAAAGTTTTATTAAATCTAAAAACAATAAGTGTTTGACCAACTAGTGATCCTCCAGTCTGAATGCTGCTGTATGTAAATGATAGGAAAATGATAGGAAACAGGAAACAAATCCACCAAAAACTAAGCAGAAGATACAGGAGAAGCAGACAGTGTAAATATAATGACCTTTAATATTTGTGTTGCATCTTCTGTATTATCTGCAGTGCTTATGATTTGTTTCATCATATTTCTCTTGAAAAAAAGACCTTATTTTAAGGTGTCATTGTTACAGTGTTATTATACTATATTTAAGTACTGAGTAATATTAAGCAACTACATGTACTTAGAGTTAGGGTAGGATTAGGATTTGGTTGAGGGTTAGTTGCATGTAATTATGCATAATTTACTGTTATTACTATGGTAAGTACATGTAACATATGTAACAAGGACACTGTAAAATAAAGTGTTACCAAAAATAACTCAAGCTGACTCTATCTGGATTTTATCTTAATTTATAGATCTTTAATTAGTTCTTCTCTGGTGCAAAATACATTGTTTTGTTCCATTATATTCTTGCCAAATGCATCACATTGTTTTTTATTGAGTAGCCTAACACAATAAGATCTTCACACACTGAATAAGAACATGATTTTGCTGTATCTGAAAGAAATGAGTTTGTCAATAAGTTTCCATCTTTACCACAAGTGTTCTTTGTCACGCTGCGTTTGACAGTATTAAATGTATTGTGTATCATTTCATGTTAGTACTGCACATCGTTTACCAAACATGTTCGTTAATTCCTGATATCACGTCAATTAAAACAATGTATTTGTACACACGAGCAAAAGATTAAACAGATAAAAACTGCTACACAGTTCTAACACTAATACTGGAAGATCATTTTATATTTATCATTTTATATTTCTTAAGATTAAAACTGCACATCGTTTAGACAAAAATAATTAATTCCTGACAGCACATCAAATTAAGTCTTTTTTTGTCCCAAATCCCATTATAACTTGTTTCATGTCTTACTGTACGTCATTCACTCCAGGATACTTCTGTCTTGTGTGCTGAATATTGCATAATTTTGACACGTAACTTTTCATGCACAATGATAACTGCTAAATCAGAAGAGGAACAGAGTGAACCGAGCAAATGATCATAATGTCCAGAGACATGGTGTTGGGCTCTTTACAGTAACTGGGGCTCTTTGAGGGCCAAATGAGGCTCTTGATGTATTTCAGTAAAGAGAAATCTGCGGAGAAATAGGACTGGACTCTTCTTACTTGTGGCAATGTTTATAACTCCAGTATCCTGGAGCCACAGCAACACTATTCTGATAAATCATCAAACAATGACATCAGGTGATACACTTCTGCAAACTAAAAGAGACAAAGACAAACTGAACGTATCTATGTATTAAGAACCAGACTGACTAGAACAGGCTTCAGTTAGCATTGTGTTCATACAACACAAAAGCACAATACAACAATGCGGTAATACATACAAATACTCTGCTTTTGCACACACACACACACACACACACACACACACACACACACACACACACACACACACACACACACACACACACACACACGCACGCACGCACACACACATTCGCAAACACACATTCACAAACACAAATTCAAATGACTTTATAAGGGGATTTTAACTAGACATTGATGTGAGCTGGAGACAGAGTCAGTGAATATTGTGTGTGATATAATTCCCAGCAGAAAGTCAGAAACAGGACCCAGACTATGAGAACAGAACTGAAAGTTTCCCTGGTGATTTTCTGAGAGGAAACTTCTCCATCAAACTCACCAATCTTCAATACGCTGATGTAGGAAAATACACCTAAAATCACAAACTCACCTGAACTTCAGACTGTACAGCTGATCATCAATGATGTGTGAAATTGGGTAATTTGTGAGTTTGTGTTGTAAAGTTACAGACATTGTTTAAATCTTCAGTATTCTCAGGTATATTCAGAGCTTTGAGCTTTCAGTTTCATTGTACGCAGACAATCTCTTTTTCATCTGTTGAAGTTTTTGGATATTTATTTGGTTGTTTATGTTGGATATTTTAATAAAACTAAATGTTTTCTCATAACCCCAAAAATTAATTAAAAAAATAGGTATACACTTCCCTTACATGGTTTCTACTAGGAAAAACACACACCACAAGGATTCTCTGAAAAGAATGTTTGAATTCCAAATAAATGTCTCCTCATCATATCCAACCTACACTTTGTAGACACTGAATATATAGTCTATTTAAAGGTTTATTATGAAAAGTATCAGAGTTGTTCAACTGGTTTAGATTGTGGAGAACTATCACTATCAGCCTATTGGAGGCAGAAGAGGAAACTGAATATACAGAATATGATGTCTTGCTTTGGTCTGGCCATGAAGACATCGACCTTAACCTTCATTTTGTAGTATGTTTTAATAATATATGGAAAATTAACAAGTGTCAATGGTCAAGACAAACCAAACATGCAATAATCAAAAATATCAGTAAAACTTTGTAAAGACATTAAAGCCAAACTGGAGTTGTGTTTTGAGGCAGTGCACTGGGGCTCTATGAGGGTCCATGAGGGTTTAATGTTCTCTAAGAGCCCGAGCCGGATCTCAGCATCAGAACATCATAAACACATTGAACTCTCCGTGTGTGTGTATGACAAACATGGTGCCCTGGGTTTCCACATCAACACCACTCCTTACTAGTCAATGAAACACATCAAATAATGGCATCAGGTCAAACCAGAAACAGTATGATGACAATAGGAATCAAAAGCATTTTGTTCATATAGTAACACAACACAATTATACAATACAAAAGAACTGTATGTCAAAATCAGGAGAAATTTTTATATTATAACAATACATTAAAATATATAAAAATGTATAAGCCAAACAAATATATATATATAAAAAAAAAAGTTAAACTGAAGTAAAACAAGCAAACACACACAACCAAACCTACATACTTATATGACTATAAACAAGACTGCGCGGTTGAGATGTTGAATGAATTTGCCTAAATGCTGACTCTGAGAATACACTTCAATATAAAAGTCCAGGGACACACACAGGGAATATGTAACAAACAGCTTGTTCGATCTCCACTCTTGATATGGATTGTTGAAGACTGACTTTATCCTGTTCACTGATAAAGTGGCAAAACACTGTGTGTTGTGTTCTCACTGTCACATTACTCTGGTGTGTACAGCTCCTCATAAAACAAAAACTAAACTCAGGGTTCTCAAGTTTTATCAAAAGCTTGGAGTGAGATCACATGCGGTTAGGGGAGGAGCCCTAATGGAGGCCTGCCCCCGCCTGTCCCCGCCCCCCAATTTTACCCATTGTTCATAATTAACCAGCACAAATTGAAATTATAACAATTGGTAAATCATCACATCAAACATACTATTTAATGTTATATTTCAAATTACAAATATACAAAAATATAACAAATTGCCCCTCGTGAGAATTTTTTTTGCATTTTAATGTTAAATCCATCAATCTGGTGCACTTTGAGAGTTCAAAATTAAAAGCTCCAAACTATATTCAGTGTGCAAATTAAACAAAGAAAAATTTAAACCTCTTTTAGTTACAGTCAGTGTCTATTTACATTACACCTACTACATAATAATAGTTATAATATTAATCCTATGACCGTAATAGCCATATTTTGTAAAAACAAATGCACTAAAAAATAAAGGAAACTTTCATAATTAGATTTGTACCTATTTCTATACTTGAAAGAGATAAGCACATGATCTTTTAATTTTGACGCAAACTGCATCAAGCTTTTATTTTGGCGGAAAACATGGTTTACAAACGCCTCTCATTAAATTTCTAGTGAATTGCGGTAATCGTCAAATATGCAGATATGGAAATAATCTGTAACTGGGTTATGGGTTCCTACACTCATGACATGGCCTAAGTGTTTTGAAAGTAGTTATGCTTACCGCGGATTACTCATCTCTCTCCTGATCCTCCTCACTATCATCATCATCACAGGACATTTACATTTTACATTTATTCATTTAGCTGACGCTTTTTGTCCAAAGCGACTTACAATTGCTATATATGTCAGAGGTCGCACGCCTCTGGAGCATCTAGGGGTTAAGTGTCTTGCTCAGGGACACATTGGTGTCTCACAGTGGATTCGAACCCGGGTCTCTCACACCAAAGGCATGTGTCTTATCCATTGCGCCACCACCACCCCCCCCCCCCCCCCCTACCCTACCCTACCCTACCCTACCCTACCCCACCCCACCCCACCCCACCCCACCCCACCCCACCCCACCCCACCCTACCCTACCCCACCCTACCCCACCCCTAGGAGCTGATGAAGGGCAGAAAACATACTGTATATTTTGACACAGTTTACAGTGTCTGCTTTAAGGGCCAGTTTCTATTGTTTCACGCTATTTCTCTGCACATTCCTTGCGTTTCTTCTCCATCTCGCTGAATATTTTGACAGATACACACTGACACTGCTGCACGCTCGCTCACTCGTTTAAAGTTGTGATTGGGCCAGCCCAGTGTCAATCAAGAAAAGAACCAATGGGCCGCTGATCTACATGTTTCATGGGCTGGTCTGTCAGAAAAAAAAAAAACTACTTTTTTGACCAATGCATTACACCAGCACAAACCCAGCGCGTTCGCGCGATGTTGTTGGTTACCTAGTAACGAACGTACGGTGCGTGCACACTTTGTGTGCGTGCGCCTCGTACACAACGTTATAAAGCTTGCAGGACAACTTGGTTGGCATTGCCTTTTCAGCGTGAGAAATACATGGTGTGGCGTGTGAGCGTGTGAACTGGTTGAATTGCGTGTGTCTCACGGCCAATGCGTGAGACTTGAGAACCCTGTAAAACTGCTTGTTAATGCTTAAGTGGTCTGTGGTTATTCCATGTGACATCTAAATTTTTGCTACATAACTAGTTTCATTTTTCTGTCTCAATTGGTGTGAAAGCAGCTTTCTAGCCTTTTCCGCCATACTTGAATTCTTGCTGTTTAGATCTCAGATATAACCTCTCCTCTGCCTCTATGGTTAAGGTATCTCTGACTGTAATACTCCTCTCTCCTTATATAGGACAGCGGTGGAGATCTAGAATGCTCTTGATCTATATCGTTTATCCTTGAGATAATCTGATTGCCCAACTCCATTCCTTTTTTTGTGTCATGCCCGTACTGTATGAAATGCAGTTTGTTTCAAGGAAGTAATATATCTGATTAGATAGAATTCAACAAACTTCTAATTTGCCAGTAATCTAGAGTTGAATCTCCACACACCCCATGATGGTATGTTGTTTTGAAAGCAGAGAATGATCACTACAATACCTGTGTATTCACATAATCTGAGTAATGGTAACATTCTCTTGTCTGTAAAGATGAAGTCAATACTTGAATAGATCTGATGAGTTGCAGAAAAATGCCTTGAAGTTTGGTTTCATATATTTCCATGCATCAAACATAACGCAAGTTTGCAGAAGCTCATTGAAATATCGATCTGATTTAGTTCTGTTATATTCTTGCCATGTGAACTGCATTTTATTATTGTCATGGTTTGTTGTTGCATTAAGCGCACAGCGAAAGGGGTAGAGAACAAAAACAGCCTTTATTAAATCCACACAGAAAACTCATGAGATCGCAGGAGGAACCCATAAACACAACCACGTTTAACACTGACGATACCAGACCAAAGAACTAGAGAAACACAGGCCTTAAATACATGAGGAGTGTAATCAATGTCAAACGGAACAAGTGTGGGAACTACTTAATAACCAGGGAAACTAACTAGGGAACACAGTCAGGGAAACAAGAAAACAAAACACCATGATAATAAAACAGAACAAGCATTTCAAATGTATAACAGAATGAGACACTAAAAAAGGAACATTGTTTGCTAAAGGACAAATGAGTCGGTCAGTGTGTTGCTGTCTTGACAGTTCTGTACCACAAGTGTTCTTTCTTCCTGATGTGTTTACTAGTGTTAAATCTATTATGTTTTCTTTATGTGTTATTTCATAATTATGTTCGAATTAGAGCTGCATTTCATTTACCAAGTCTGACTCATTACACATCAGTCAATGTTTTTACTCTGTATATTTAGATGAAACATGGTGCTCAAAGTTGAGATCTGCTATATGTGACACTCACAAAATAAGTTTTGTTGAGATTTTACTTTTTGTTTCCTTTCCTTCTATTGCAATAGTATTTTATTTTATTCTGATTTATATAATTGAATATTAATGAGAGAGTACGGAAAAAGCACACAACATGTATTTCCTAAAATGGACACAGGGTGGCAGTAATCGCGAGTAGCGTCACACGGGGACATTTAGCGATGCGCAGAGCAAGATGAGCTCATAATCCAAGTTAATGGAGAATGAGCAACTGTGTTCCTGCGTCACTGATTTCTCTTTAATATTTAATATATTTCCAGGTCAGTTACACACCTTTTATGTGACTCCAGATGTTTATAAGCTTATATAAATCCCCAGTGAAGTGTGCTCCGTAAATTAAAAACATGTCAAATGTGTAAACAGTTAAAATTGACAGTACGCAGTTGAGAAAATGGCGGCCGATGCCCGCAGATTGTCTTTTATTTATTTCTTATGGCTTCAGGGCATTTGTGGGTTATTTCAGCGTGCGTGGAAAACAGCTATATGTGTTAAAAGGGTAAAAAGTTAATGTGAATGTACAGCATAAGACCAGTTACGGATGCAACCATGTTTAAGGGCGCACGTGTGTTAATATTACAATAGTACTGAGTAAGTTCATAACACTGAGTGCCAAAGTTATGAGGCAGAGATGTTTATTTTTGAAGTGTGAGTTCTTATAGAGTAAATGTAAAAACACTTAACTGCAAATGAGAATTATCCTGTTGTATAAAGTGAACACTTATAAAATGTACATTTATTACAAAAATACTCTTTTGATAAGAGAACAAAGATGACAGATGTTAAAGAGAAAAGTGCGGATATGATTGATGATAGACCAAAAATGTGATTTAAATGGAAAATGTTTATTTTTGGTTTCATACAAATTTTGATAAGCTAATGTTTGTAAAATATGTGAGTATACATTTATGTGAAAACAGACCTTTCAATAATATATTGCTTTATGTTATCCAAATGTGGATATAACTTGTGCTTAAATGCAAAACAGACAAAAATAACAGGAAACAACTCATGATTGCAGATACAAAGTTAAATTGAAGTTGAGAATAAATGATAATCCAAGTTAATGGAGAATGAGCAACTGTGTTCCTGCGTCACTGATTTCTCTTTAATATTTAATATATTTCCAGAGCACTTCGACCAGAAGTATCTATACATCTGCTAGCGGACCCCTGGCCGGGACCCGTTACATATACAAGTTGTTATAGATACACACTCCACAGAATGAGTTGGTGTCTTCAACTGCATGACATCAGACCTTTTTGTTATTCACAAATTGTAAAATCCCACAAATTGAAAGTTCCAGTAGGATCAAATGTACGATGCATTCTGCACACCTGGCATGCCTTTTAAATTGTTTTATTTTTTGTTTGTTTAGTTCCTCCCTGAAAGCAACACAGTGTCGGCCCAGATCCGGCCCACATCTGGTACACGTGGATTCCACACGGCTCAGATCTTTGTTGGTCCTGAAACAACATTCCAGTCAAACCAGAACCCCACACCTCACACAAACCATAAACTAGCCCTCAAATCAGTGGACAATTATTGGTTGATAAAGATGGTGTTCAAACCCCAAACGTTAACACAAGCATAAACCTAACAGTAGCCCTAAACCTAGACCTACAATTGGTTGATAAGGATGTTTTTCCAGGACCAACAAGGATGTTGATTCAGAAAATTTCCTCCTTGGTGAAATCACGTTCACCTCTATGTACATATTCTTCTGGGCAAGTTGCAAATGTGCTCCTTACCACCTTGAATATCAAACATACCATATTTTAGTCATGTTTCCAAGAAGATAAAAGATAAAGATAAATTCAGTATACAGTGTAGGTTATGATCAGAACTAGAAAATAATATAGAAATACAGTGAAGAAGAAGGAGTTGTTCAGTGTTTTTCTCACTGTTGTGTGGCGCCCTCTACTGGATAAACACCTGAACCATATCTTTGAAATGCTGTATACAGTGATGCTGTATTTGGATACTTAATCCACACTTTAACCCTCTGGGCTTCTTCATTAATGTGTTACACTTGGCTTCCTTTCGTGCAAAAACGACCAAAGCCTTAAAATGTATTTTTTTTTTTTTTTTTTTTAGGAAAACCAATGAAATATATTTTTGTTCAATAATATTTTTTTTATTATTATTTAGAATTTTTAAAGATTTTTATTATACTTTGCATTTGCTATTTTTTTCATTAGAATTAATCTTTTTTTTTTCTTTTTTTTTTTTTCTTCAGTAAATGCAACATTTCACATCAAAATAGAGTGCAGGCCTAAAAAAAAAAGTTCAAATGAGAAGAGCGCCATCTAGTGGCTTTAACCCTCTACTGCACGGTGTTGCCATATGGCAACATACCCTTTCTTTGGACATTTCTTGAAATTTGAAAATAAACATGAGCTCTAATTGGTCTTAAATTCATGGTAGAACCTGGTGGTAAAAAATGATATGCTTTGATGACATGACATGACACTACACACCCTTGCACTGTCATTCTATTCACACACTTTTGATGACTCCAGTTGCTGAAGAAGTTGCTCGTGAAAATGTGAAGATTTTCCTCACTTTTTCATATTTCTTCAGAATTTTTAATTACATCAAGCATCTGGGATAAGTTCTAATCTTTTTTCAATCATTGTCACATTGTTTTGATACTACTATTACCTTTTTATTCAATAAAATAGGTATGTTGCCATATTGCAACATTGTGCGGTAATGGAACAATATTTTGCCCATGCTAATGCAGAGTAGCTTTGTATGAATGACAATGTATGGATGCACTGATATAGTTGGATGGTTGTATTCTACTCATATATTTATATATATTTGTATATATTTATAAAGTAAAGTATAAAAGTAAAAAAAAAAAATATATATATATATATATATACGCTTATTTTGTTTAGAAAATGAAGCCGCCAGTGTTCTATGGCAAGGCTGAGAGGAGGGCTGAAATGTACAGGGTACAAGTGGTTATACCATCTCATGAAAGTGAGGATGAGCTAGGGATCAGTGACGAGGAGTATGAGAGGCTGGCAGAATTAGGCCTAGTAGACTCAGAGGACGAAGAGACAGGTATGTATCTATTCCGGTATGTTCAACATTCAGGTTACATGTCGTCCTTTGCACAGTGTTGAGCTGATGTTGGGAAAGGTGTAAAGTAGAACAAGAATTTGAGGTTTTTGTCATTCCAAAATGTGTATGGTGAACAAAAAATAACCACATACACAAGTCCAGTGCTCGAATTGAGGGGGGGCTGGGGGGATCCGGGACCCCCCATAAGGTATTAGGGACCCCCCATAAGAAATAAAAAATTGAATTAGGGGGGTCCCTCAGATATTTTTATTTTAGTAAAAATAATAATGACAAATCTGATTAAATGCATGCAATGGATACAGTACATTTCGTGAATTGATTATTTACAATAATTTATTTTAAGTTTGTTTATAGCTAGTTGTCTCTTTAAAATGTAAACGCCCCGCCCCACATCTAAAGAGCGCTGTGCGCGCGCATGACATCGTTGACTGACAGGATTGTTTGGCGCCGCTCCGGTGAAGCTAATTTGAGCTTTTTAAAAAATGGAGAAAAATAAACCTCCACTCCCAGTCGGGAAAAGAAAGCTTCTTACTGACTTTTTTGAGGGGTAATTGTTTCTCTCTGTATATCTTTCTACTTTATATCTGTCCACTCCATGCCGGGGCTTTTGTATTCCTTGCATAAATTGGAAACACTTAGGCTTCAGTTACTAATTTTTCATTATTAATAGTCCTCCTGGTTCTACAGGAGTGCTAGAGATCTCGATGAAGATGGATAAGTAAGGGTTAATGCCCGACGAGGTGTCCATTGTCAGGTATTAATGCGCGTCGGACGGTTGCCTCCGCCGAAGTCCATTAATACCTGACAATGGACACCTCGCAGGGCATTAACCCGCTTATACCATGGTCACTTAACAAATAACACATTTTTAAACCATTAGTTTATATTTTAATTAGTTTTACAATCGAAATCTAAAGGCTGTCATTAATAAACGGACCTTATCTGAGCCACAAAGTCTGATATTAAATATAGAGTCATTTCAGCCTTAATAAGCCTGTTAACAAGCAGAATCACTGAAGGAAAGAAGAGGACAGAAAAAGAGACGAGCAGAAACACAAGAACTACAACTGACTTCAGCCACAGTCTAAGATGCTGTTTGTGGAGTTGTTTAATCCTCCTCTGCTGAGATCTTCACAGATTTAATGTCTCCTTTTCGCTTCAGTTCATCTTAGACTGTGGCTGAAGTCAGTTGTAGTTCTTGTGTTTCTGCTCGACTCTTTTTCTGTTCTCTTCTTTCCTTCAGTGATTCTGCTTGTTAACAGGCTTATTAAGGCTGAAATGACTCCATATTTAATATACACAGGTTTTGCGGCTCAGATAAGGTCCAGTTCTGGTTTATTTCTTTGCTCTTGGCTGACATGTGGCATTGCTATGGCCTGCTTGTGGCCCAGATCTGGCAAACAGGAGTGAGCCGCCCAACTGTCATCATTCCACGCTGCATGTGGGTCAGATCCGCATTCCACAAGTGCCAGATGTGGGCCGGATCTGGGCCGAAACGTGTTTTCTACATTTCTATGTAACACATTATATATAGTTATGTTCAGTTCTCCATTTCAGTTGTGGCAAAAGAGACTGAGTTTATATATATATATACACTAAGTACACTGTAAAAAAATTCTAACCTCCCTAACTCAAAATTTCCTAGTGACTGATAACATCTAAATTTTTCAATTGGCCCAAGTGAAAATCTGTAAATTATAAAATTTAATTTACAGAATTTCACTTGGGCCAATTGCAAAATTTAGATGTTATCAGTCACTAGAAAATTTTGAGTTTGGGAGGTTAGACATTTTCACCCTCTAAATCCATATTACTTTAGTAAGTAATTTAAAAGAAGAATTATATATACACAATTCTTTATCCAGCGTTTTTAATAAATAGTATATATACGCATATTATGATCAAATATACTGTATATTTTGTATAAAGTGTATATTGCGAGACTAACCAACCCCCCGCCCAAAAAAAACTTGGGGACCCCCCATAAGACTTGACTCAATTCGAGCTCTGCACAAGTCGCTGTGCAGTCCCCATGCACATGTGCACGCACACACACACGCACACGCAAAGGCACAAACACATGCGTGTTCTATCATCTATGAATGTCATGTCATTTTGGGAGAAAACACATCAGGCTGTTCCATTGTCGCACAATGTTGCCATATGGCAACGCACCCAAAAGTACCCCCCGAAAAAAGAAAAGAAAAAAGATTTTATTTTTATTTGAGTCTATTATATATATATATAAAAAAAAAACACTGTAACATTTTTTTTCCATGATTGCATAATAATGTGTGCAGTAGAGGGTTAAAAATATATAAATGTGTGTAATTTAACTGCCTGTAGGCTGCCTATAGCTTTTTTTTTTTTTTTTTTTTTTTTTGATTTCCATTCGGAAAGAAAACAATCTAATTACTAAGCAACCACTGAATGGAACAACACAAAATATATATCATTTGACATTTATTAACTCCTAACGAGTGCTGAGTAACCCCTTAAAACCGAGTGTACCGCCAGCAGGCGCCAGCTGCGAAAATATTCATTACCATATTTTTCAAAAATTTTGCCTTGATTTGTCATTTGAATGTCATTTGAAAGCTTAGAGTCTGAACTTTACAGTGAATGTATCCACTTTGAAAAAATCTTAAGTATTGCGGAGTTATTTGCTGATAAATAGAATTTCTTTTTTTCATTATCTATAAAATAATGTACTGCAATGTGTCAAAAAACACCATACAGCTCATGAAACATTCACAGATCATTGAAAATGACACTTTATTTTTTACAGCATATTATTACAATTAAAATGAGCCCAAAATTAACATAATCTATTGCTTTTATGACAAGATATTCTTCATGGAGAAACAATTGCCCATGAGGGGGCATAAAAGACTGTACAAAAAGGCTATATGTCTTATTTGCACTCTTGATGTTTTAGAGTGTCACCCCTTCATTGCTCTGCACTTTTTTCTGCACAGTGGCTGATCTGTAGTTTGAACCACCAAAAGTTTCTCTGAGTTTTCCTATTTTTTCGTATTTCCCATTCATTTCCTATGGTCGGTCATTTTTGCACGAAGGAAGCTAAGTGTGACTTTTTTTTTTACGACCCTTTAACATATCTGAATCATCTTCTTGATTTTTTTGTGTGTTCACATAGGTAATATAACAAAAGCCACCAAGTTTCATCCCCTTCCGATGAAGCAAAAAAAAAAAAAAAATAAAAAAATAAATAATTCAAAACGTAAACGTTTTCGTGCATTTTTGCACGAAGAAGCCCAGAGGGTTAAAATGTCATTGTATATCAACATATATTAAACCAGATGACATTTATTTGAACAACATATAGCACAAGTACACTGTGTTACTGTGTGTGGAGCGAACCCCTGGCCAGTATGGGAATACTTGGACTTGGAAAAACGAACGCGTGGTTGTCCTTGAGTCGAGCATGTATCCAATTTCCAAAAATTGTGGACGCAAAGTGGCTGCAAAAGGAGGAAACACATAGAACATGTTCAGGAACACCATCCCTCCATGCAGAGAAAGGTATGTTCCGTTTATAACTTAAGGCCAAGTATGATTTCTGTGATGCAGAGGATATCCCGGAATCCAGTCATGAAAATGGAATTTACAGTAACGTTACAAGGCCTAACGTAGATGTCACGTAAAACACACTAAGGTAAAGCCGTACAATAAATCAAATCGCGACTAAATAATAAAGCGCAAAAGACTGCTATATATAAATGTATAATGTGTGCGAATGAGAGGGCCGTTTCGTCTACTACATACTCGAGTAGGGGAGACCGGGGACAGTTGCAACACTTTTTGCATTTCTCTCAATTACTCAGAGACTTTTTGGACTAGACCAACCAAACTTCTTCCATTTATTTGAATGGAAGAAGTCAGATGTTGCAACTGACCCCGACCCAGGGGACAGTTGCAACACAACCCAGGGACGGTTGCAACATGTTAAAAATACCTTAAATTTCATTAATTAACCTAAGCTTTTTGTCTCAATGAGCAAAGAATTCTGAAAATATTAACTGTTTTAGGCCTACTATAATATTATAGTATTATTTATTTCAATAATATTATTGTAGCCTATTATTTATTTATTTAGTCATATTTATCAAATAACAGTTATTGAGTTTTGTTTGTTCATGTGTAGAACATATGCCTACATAGATTCAGTGTGCAGGAGTTACAGATGCTATTCAATCTCTCCATATTTCAGTGTCAGACAGGAAGAATTTAACTATTTGCAATGCAACAAACTTTTATTAAACATGCAATTTATAACATGTTGCAACCGTCCCCAACCCTATCAGCCATGACAGAACATCATACTCCTGCTAGACACACTGACTTTGACACATGCTTACCATGTCACTTAGTAGTCAACAAAACAACAATTCAAACTATGTAAGTTTTGATTAAATCATAAAAAATTTCAGGACAGTATGACAAAAATATATCTCATGAAAAAATTTACTTTCATACCTCCAAAACAAGTTTTGTTCAATACATACATCAGCAGATGTTGAATATGTCTACTGTCTTCTTGGTGGATGGAGGGTCTAACTGTGCATGTGCAGTATGAGTGTCATCACTCTAGCTTGTTTCTGATTGGAGAAAATTGACATGTTGCAACCATCCCCTGTTGCAACTGTCCCCGGTGTCCCCTACGCGTGGCGCTCATGAGCCGTTTCTCAATACCAAGTACGCAAAGTACGCAAAGTTCGGACTTGAGTCCTTGGTAGTTCGGACTTGACAAGTTCGACTCAGGAGAACGAACTCCCGAGGACGGGAGGA
Source organism: Leuciscus idus (assembly GCA_021554675.1). Lineage (NCBI taxonomy): Eukaryota > Metazoa > Chordata > Actinopteri > Cypriniformes > Leuciscidae > Leuciscus > Leuciscus idus. Next base: position 36,522,980 of record CM038625.1, read on the forward strand.
CGCAAGTCCGATAATTCTGAAATGGAACAGCGGCGTACTTGATAGCGTCACTCAGCTCGCTCTGGCTACTCCGGTTATCTCTTTATGTATATCTAGGCTACAAATAAAACAAAATATGTTATAAACCACCACTCTGCCTCTTTTCATTTTCATTTAAAAAAATCTTAAACATAATGGCCATAATGTGGTTCAGGCAACGCAATTGATTATCTTCACTGCATATTTATAACACGCAATATAAAGCACAACCCTGACTCTTTTTGTTTTCATTTTAAAAATATGATAAATAAAAAACATATTAGCCTATAATATTGATCATTAAAACTAATATTTAGCAAAAAGAGACAGGGTTGTGTCATTTTATTTTATTATATATGTACATACAGTGAAGAGAATGTAGGCAACATGTATAATAAAATATTTTATATGTTTTAAATATATAAAATAAAATGACATAACCTTTTTTGTTAAATGTCAGTTTTAATATAATAGCCATTATAAAAGTATAAGTAGCCTAAAAGGTATAAGAAGCTATACAATAATAAAGCAAACGATTCAGTCAAACATAAGTCAGCTCTCTAGGCTACAACGTTAAAGTTAAATAGACTAAATAAAGCTATGAAACTTCACTTTGCCCTCAGGTTAACGTTTTGCCAGGGAACAAATTATAGATTAATGAGACAAATAAAATAAATAAATAAATAAATCGTCCGTTAGATATACCTACACAAGACGATTTATATCTCATGTTAAACCACTAGACTGGAGACATCCAAGCCAGCGGCAAACGTCAGCAGCACTAGCCGAGGAAAGGCTGTTCTCTGCGGGGTACATGAGCGCCAAGCGTCCGATTGCCTGGTTCTCACAACTCTGAAAACGTCAGATCAAATTTTCAAATAGGCGCTATCTTTATAAATAAACCAAAGATTTGAGCTTTAAACAACTACATTCTCGCCTGAAATACTCTTAAAACTACATTTCGTGACACAATTACAGCAGTATTTTTAAATTACGCGAGGTTTCTCCTCCGCTATTGACGCTTACTGGTTGGTGTGAGATGCATTCTGGGATACCTGGCTGTCTCAAGTCCGCACAAGTCACCTCTCGATGCATCCTCGGTAAAAGGGGCGGATCAAGAACACATCCGGGGATTTGAACTGGACTTGGCTAGATGTGAACTTTGAATTGGAACAGTACTTGGGCAGCGACTGATGACGTTTCACAAGTCCACAAGAACACAAGTACAGACAAGAACACATATTGAGAAATGGCTATGGTGTTTTCAGCATCTCACAAACAATACGAGGACATGAATACATGAACATTTCCAGAGCTGCTCTGAGAACGCCTAATGAGCATTTTAATCATTTTATTTGAGAAAACACATTGTCAAATACACTCTGAAACAGGACTTCACCACAACCCGTCAAAATAAAAGTTTGGTTTAACTAACTTTAGAAGAAAATTATGTCAGAAATATATTACTATTGTAGGCCTCATAATAATAGTAACAACAACAATAATACTCAAATTTATTTAACCATTATTTAAGGAATTTTTTTTTTTTGTCCATGGTTAAATTAAGTAAATATGTTTTGTAGCACTTTGCCAAAAAATAAAAGGATAAAAAGGTTTGTTAAACTTTTGTTTGATTACCACCGTTTTTAATAATATATTTGTATTAAATCATAAAAAGAAAAAAGAAAAAGTCAATTATTCTTGAACATTTTAATAAATTATTAATGATAAAAATAAGTTGTTAAAGGAGTTGTAAATGAAAATTACCAAATTATTTACTCACCCTCAAGCCATCAGAGGTGTATATGACTTTCTTCTTTCAGACGAATACAATGAGTTATATTAATAAACACCCTGACGCTTCCGAGCTTAAAATGGCAGTGGATTGCAACCATTGGATTGAAGCTCAAAAAAGTGCATCCATCCATCATAAAAGTGCTCCACATGGCTCTGGGGGTTAATAAAGGCCTTTAATAAAGAAAAATATTCATATTTAATTGAATTCTAGCTTCCGGCCAAACGAACATAAGCAGTCTACTTGCACCTAAAGCGCAACTAACGAAACGTATGATGTCAGAAGTAGTGTAGTGCGTCAAGGCATAGCGTAAATATCTGCAGTTCATCGCATTACTCGCATTAGTTGCGCTTTACACTTAAGCCGAATCCATATGTTCGCTTTGCCGGAAGCTAGTTATTTTACTTTATAAAGTTTTAAATATGAATATTTTTCTTACACAAACTCATCGTTTTGCTTTAGAAGACCTTTATTAACCCCCTAGAGCTGTGTGGAGTTCATTTATGATGGATAGATGCACTTTTATGATGGATAGATGCACTTTTATGAGCTTCATACTGATGGTTGCAATCCACTGCCATTATCAAGCTCGGAAGCGTATGGGTGTTTATTAATATCAGAGGCTCCCTTCACTTCTGTACAGATAAAACGTTATCAAAAGGTTTCCAGTTTGCTTGGATCCATGGAAGTGACAAACAATATCTGTATTATGCAGGCCGCATAAGTAATTTGAGCATCATTACTCGACACCAGAGTAACTCGCTGAGCAAATTCAACTTGTGCTCTCGCGAGAACTCTGGATTACCAGGGTAGCAGAGAGACACGGCAGGTGAAAACATTGTTTTTTCATGCAGTGGTCAATTTTGAGATTTTGGGCCAGCTTGCTCCCTTAACATGTAAGCTTTCATGTCAAAATAACAAATGTCAACATTACACATTAAGGTGGTTATTTCATTATATTTAGTCAACTTGCACCTTTAGATTTCTACCGGAAATCACCTAAAGTTAGCATTCTAACACAAGCTTTTTTTTTGCTGGAAATGTATGCAAATGAGCGTATATTTAAGTATATAAGGGCCTCATTTGCATATTAAAACATTAATTTACACAAAACTTGTAATACATTTTTTTCTTATATTCATGCAGTTGAGCTTTATAGCGCTAAACTTGTACCCTGGTAATCCAGAGTTCTCGCGAGAGCACAAGTTGATTTTGCTCAGCGAGTTACTCTGGTGTCGAGTAATGATGCTCATTAAATATGCCCCTCGATCTGAGCTGCACCAATCACATCGGGTTATCTGATATAGGCAGGCCAGAGGCAAGCTAAACAGATGACGTCAGCGCTGTGACGTCGAAGTCATTATTAATCATTGCAAGATGGCTATGGATGAATACCAGTTGTTTGAAACGGCTTTGGCCGCTACAATGAATGAGTTAGACTTGGCTTTTTATCTAAAACAGGAACAGAAGACGCCGCTCGAATCGTTCCTTTGCAACATGGACGTTTTTGTTGTTTTGCCGACCGGATATGGTAAGAGTATAAGCTGCGGAAGCTAAGCATATGGGGTTTATTGTTGTGATTGGTCGTAGTGTTATCCAATTGTGTGCAGTGAGATTTTCAAATGCATACTTGGTGCCGCCCCTCGAGCTGGCCGATTTTCATTAGTTGACGCCAGACCATTAATCTTTTAGATTTAGGTCTGTATTTCCAGGCTATCTCTCTGCAGCCCTGTTACAAAATAGGAGATTAAGAGTTGAAGTGTCATAATTATGGAATAATATATATATATATATTTTTCTTTTTAAACAGACGCTTTTATCCAACTTTTCTCACAAATATCTTGAAAAATATAAAATACCAAAAATGCTGCTGCACTGCTAGACACTGGATGCTATTTAGTTATAAATATGTCAAATGTTTGTAAAGTCAGGTAGATGATATGCTCAAGCCTTACCTGATTGAATTATGTTTTTATATTTAATTTTCAGCTGCTGCCATGTTCTTTTAACCCACTGGGGTCCGGCGCGATAGTCTAGCTTTTTTTCTTATCAGTGCAAAAGAGACTCAAATAACTCCGTCAATTTTTGTCATACAGGCAAGTGTTAAGTTTATACATCATTCAAAACTGTTAAATATCTTCTTTTATTTGTGTACACTAATAATAAAAACAAAATGTTGTGTTTTTCGTAAAGTAAAGAAAATAAACATGATGCGCGTTCTCCCGTCTCTCTCAATGTGAAGATCATTCTGAAACGCGACAGAAAATTATCTGTAACTCAGCGAATGCTTGTCAATGAAACGTATGTCTTTACGAAGCTTGAAGTCTCTATTTTTAAATGATGTAAATCATATCAAAAACAAATGTTCTCTGTTTAAGTAATCCGTATGAAAGCAACGACATGTACAGTTTCTCCCGCCCGAGCTTATTAACTCTAATGTGACCACACTAGGGCTGGTCCGAATACCATTTTTTGAGCTTCGAAACTTCGGTAGTAATGAACATCGAATATTCAAAGCTTCGGAGAGAGGGGGCTGAACATATTCTTCTCTCTAATAAAGGCAGTATTCTCTATGTGTCGGAATGTCCGTTTGCATTTTGATTATTTCGAGAACCGTTTATCCAATCGACTTCACTGGGAGTGCAGTGTCGCATTGGGTGCAATATAGATGGACATGCGAGACGCGACACATTCAGAATTAATAAACTTTTAATAAACTACAGAACAGCGCGAGCGGGAAGCGGCGCACCTCACGCTCCATAACGGACACTGCACTAGTGATATAAAACGCACGCACACAGGTCTGTTAAATTAAGCAATACTTTTAAGGTAGTCTAATATTTTTCTGACTAACAAATTACTGACACAGTAGATTTAAATAAAGAAAAACGAAATTTAAATAAAGAAAAACGAAATTTAAATAAAGAATTTAATTTTGTATTTAAAACGAAATTTAAAATAAAGAAAAAAAACCGAAATTTAAATAAAGAAAAACGAAATTTAAATAAAGAAAAACGAAATTTAAATAAAGAAAAAACGCAATTAATTTAAATTAAAAACGAGATTAATTTAGATTGATAATAACGGATAATAACGGGCAAAAAGGCTAATACATTTTGTTTCTATTATTCTATTTTCCACAATGTCAAAGCAACGCAGCTTAACTCAAAACACAAGCTCAGGCATGCACTTTGGTCCATACAAACTCCACTGTTCTGCGCTCTATCGAGAGAACACTCCCGTTGCTGGAACACTGGGGTTGGTTCTATTTCTAGCATGCACGCGTTTTCCGCTCACGCCACGCAGCCAGTGTGTCGCCGGCCTTATTCAAGTGCGAATGAGAACCGTTTCGCGGGGGATCCCAGGTGTGCCCCCAAAAAAAAAAAAAAAAAAAAAAAACGAATATTCGAATGTCAAATTTTCAAATCGAATACCAACCCACCGAACGAATATTCGAATATTCGGGTCCAGCCCTAGACCACACCCACGCGCGCATGAGCAATTGACATGCAAATGTAAACGCCCTCATTACCTCAAAACAAAGAATCAGACACTACAGTAACATACTTCTCTGTTTTTCGTCGAGACTGTGTTTGTGCTGTGCTGTTTACCTTGGATTTACCTCAGAAGAATTAGAAGAACACGATTTGAAGATGAGTAGATTTTTAAGGTAAGACATTTCCACTCCTAATAGTGAGCATGTTATTGTTGTATAAACTTTATATTGTAGCTATTAGTTAAACTGGTGCCAAAAATGTACGTTATGAAATTAGATTGGAGTAAAAACATGAAGCCTATGTCGTACATGTATATGTAGGCTATCTATAGACAGAAACATGTTGAAATGTGAACTAGAGGCAACCTTTCAATGCTAAAACATGTACGACACGAGAATGTTTTTCAATAATAAAACACAGCATGATAAAAGTAGGCCAGTATGAGTGTTTACTCTAATATGGTGGTTATTATAATGTTTAGACCCGTGTGTAAGACAAAATGATGTGGACGTTGAAGATCTCAAAAATGAAGTTTATTACAGCATAGCAGTGGCAAGGTACACAAAGCACCTTGGGTTCACCAGCATCAGAATGAACCCAGAACATCCAAATCTCAAACCTTTTATCCTGTTACAGTTTACAACTCTTAATGTAAATTAAGTTGCCCTTGTTGTAACAGCTGTGGTCTGTATGTTAATGAAGTTGAGACACCCCATTGTCTGAGAAGGTTCTCTGTGTCCCACACCCATTCCCATTCTACAATTGACGACCATTTGCTCAGGATGTGGACAACCCAAATGGTGAAGAAACAATATAACTTGACTTTCTTTTATAATTATGCCATTTTGGGGATGAGCTCATTCTAAAATATAGTTTGGAGTGGAATCTGGGTCGAGGCAGACTACAATTTCTTACACGTGTTTACTGTTAAATACTTTGTTTGTGGATATCTGCTCAAACGTAGATGGTAACAATAATGTTTCATAGTTTGGAGCGGCTCGATCGCTGAGTTTGAGTCAGTCGCGCTGTGCATTAGGCTTCATGTTTTTACTCCAATTTTATTTCATTATGAATGGAAACATTTGAAGTAACATATGATAATCAATATATTTTTCTCTAGTGTAGTGTTACTGATATGTTCCTTTTTAACGATGTATAGGACGCCTGCTATCGGCTATTGTTAATATTATTTTATGCAGCACGTATATGCCTACAAAGCACAACAAACCTGGTGTTCATTGTTTATATATATGTGTCAGTGTGTGTGTATTTTGTACATTTTAAATCACAATTTTAACCAGAAAAATCTAAAATGTATTCCCAAAATCGTGCAGCCCTATAGTTTCTCTTGATATCAGCATGTTCACGGGTCTTTATTTACATTTTTTATACATGGGACCAGATGCCCCACTGATGAGTCCTGCTGACTCTCACATGAGTACATGAACATGGTAAATGAAAAATCAAACACCTTGGAAATGACAGGTATGTACTGTTTCATGAATGGCACAAATGTGTGTGACTGTTCAAGTCTCTGTCTTTAGATCAGTGTGTTAAATAATGTGCTTTTTTTGTCCTTTGTTGTGTATCTTTGGATTATGTTATGTTGTAAATAAATCCAAACAATCAAAAAGCCATTCTTTTTTAATTAAATTACAGTATTTAGATTACTTGGTAATTAATTATACCCATCACTGTATAACAGTAATTAAAATGTAAACTTACGCATTGACTCGAGCAACTATTTTCTCCCTAGCTAACTCTCTGTCCTTCGCTGTTGCAGCCGATATTTAAAATAAATAAATAATGTGTTTGTTCTCTTCATATGCTTGCAGAAGCTCATCCAGTTCTGCTGGTGAGAAATATGCAGACCTCTTTTTGTCTGGCACAGTATGTACTGAGCCATGGTGACTCATAATATCTGCGCTCCATTGATAATTGCTTTTTATAGTTGTGGTGCACGCGCTTAACTCAAAGTCAGTCAACTCAGAGTTGATTGAACTAACTCATTTCAGCTGTTCTGTAACCGAAAACTCAAGAGTTTCCCATCTCAGGGTAAGTAAACTCAAGAGTTCAATTTTTAACTCAGAGTTGGTTGAACCTCGTTTCTGAAACAGGCCCCTATAGTAATACAAGTTTTAAATGTGCACATTTGGATAAAAATCAGTTTCTGAACGCATCTGTCTCCTCATCATCATGTTAAACCCCTTTCTTTAGTTGCTGAATGCAGGCCTACATTAAAAGGTTATTTTGAATAGTATCTGAGGGATTGATTGGGTTTATACATAGACAGTATATAAACTGGACACAGCGACCCCATAGGTTTCAACGGAGAAAAGTGAAGTCAATTAGAAGCTCTCACTTCCTGATGGCTGAGCGTACTGCGCAGACTCAAACTGAGTTTGACGACGTAGATGTGACGTGAGCAACCCGTCTGTCTTCTAGTAGCTGTGCCAAGAGAAATCTGAATCATTCCCTTCCGAAACTTGCAGAGACGGAGAGTGTGAGTAACGTTAGGAGGTGTCCATGAGCTAGGAGCAGGAGCAACTTTTGCTAAGTATTCTGATGAATTATTTTGTCATTTTGCCTCCACGTCCCCCCGATTGCCTGAGAGCTTCTCCTCCTGTCCATACGGTAATTTCTCTACTGTGCGACAGAGAGTCGAGTGGTTATGACGCAATCGTTAGCCTATTTTTACAAAAACTGCTTCTACGGGGCCATAACGTAAGATACAAGGTAATGGAGCCTTTTATACATTTTCGTGTTTCTTTAGAAATAAATAATGGACAAATGGAGTCTTTAAACGCCTCAGATGTAAAGTTATTCGCTGTCAAAGTGACGCCAAAATGAATGGGAGTCAATGGAATTCTAACAGCAGGTGATGGTCTGCTAATCAATGGCGGCCCCCGGGGAAGCTTCAGTGTTTTCCGAAACATTGGCCCCCTGGGTTTATATGGTGGGAAAATAACAATTGCAGCCTCTTGAGGGCAGCAGAGGAAACATATTACACACTGTAGTCCTGTGTTGTGTCCCATGATGTGAAGAGCTGTGTTAGGTTTGAAATTTAAATCATGTGATGAAACACAGCAGAGAATGGCATCAGGTCAAACCTGTGCAAACTATTGAAGAACAATCAAACTGAATGCCTCTGTGTATTTCAGAAACAGTATGATGATTACAGGCATCAAAAGCATTTTGTCCATTTTGTTTTTTTCATTAAAAAAAATTAAAATACAAAATGATATTACATACAATACAGAAAAATGTGTCAAAAAGAAGAGAAATGCAAACCTGTTGCCTGTACCATGATGGTAGTTGAACAAACTCAGGGTTGCAGTATTAGTTTCGAGTTGACAAAACCAAACCAATCCAACCAGGCTTTGTTGCTACCATGATGCTGATCATCAGCTTTCTCTGTCAGCTCGGGCTTTGATCCTGAGTTTAGGAGTTTAGGTGTGACATCAGTAGCGAACAGCCAATCACATGCTGAGAAAGAGTGAAACTCATTCAAAACTCATTCAAAACTCATTCAAAACTCATTGAAATTAATTTCTCGCGAGAGAAGCAGCGCGATTCTCTTATTAAATAAAAGTATTAAAATATTAAGAATTTAAACAAATTTACACAGCAAGAAAATAGCTGTCTATGAAAGAGGACAACTAAAGGTATAGAGAGAATTGAACATTTAAGCTCACATGTAGTCATTTTATAGCTTCATCTATTGATTCTAAAGCATATTTGTATTTCCTTTATATATTTATTCATTTAAACTGCGTAATAATAATTGATGAACTAAAATTGTACATGTGTGATCGATTAGGGTATAATAATAATTACATAATATCTAAATCATACAAATGTATTATTTTAAATAATCAATACTAAAAGCCAGACGATTTTGTCTTTAAAAATCATTTGCTATGTAGTGACCTTTAATTTGGAGTAGAAACAGGTGGAGTGACTTTATCGCATCAGACATGTGTCACTTTGCTCACAGCTGATTGGTCCAAGTTCAGTTTGCAACCTCTTACCTGGAATATTATAACAACTTCAACTCTTCAAAAAAGGTTTAATCATTATCTCAAGGGGAGTTGACTATTGTTTCCTTTTACTCTTTGTCAAACGTACAACACAAAAATAGCATGATTGCAAAGACATCAAAGACCCTAAACAACATTGTATTGAAAACAAAAAGGCAACTTAGACAATTGTAAAGCACACGCAAACATAACATAAATCTGTTGACTCTTTGTACAAAACTCAAACAAAATAGTTCATATAGAGAAAGTTCAAGAGTCCATGCAAGCAAAATATAAAAAACAAAGATAATACTCAACAGTCTTGTCTCTGTCCTTTTCTGCTTTGAGGCAGGGACGGACTGACAATCTGTGCGTTCTGGAAAAGTCCAGAACGGCCGTCCAACCGAGGGCCGTCTGCAAAAAAAAAAAAAAAAAGTCTAATAAAGCAATATGAACAGCCAACAGCAGGGGCACTAATACGATCACTTATATGCTACGTGTAAAAAACAACAACAACTGAGTCGGCCTACTAGCCACTGTCAGAAAGTTCGTTTATAAGGCTTACCTATACTGCACTTTTCAATTTGCTTACATTATATTTGAATAGTTAAGTTATAGCCTATATAGCAGTGGTCTCCAACGTGGTGCCTATGAGTTGCCCGCTAAACACATTATATTAATAGCCCCAACTGGCCAATAGCGATCCACTGTAATTCGGGGCTCCAGACTTCGACTAAATGGTATCATTTTGCGACCTTTTTTCATGCCGGTGCAACTAAACATTTGTTACCCCTCTACAAAATTTCCCAACTCTCTTTGATTATACGCTGTCCTTTGCGTTGCATATGAGAAACATCAAATGGCAAACGCTCAAAAAGCGGAACAAAACTTGTTTGATCTGAGCAGCGCGGAGCATTATCAGCTCGGCCCAAAAAACAGCGATCGCGGCCAAAGCAGCTGTGCGGGCTGATCTCGATCACACAAACATTATTACACAGAGCTGCACAATCCACTGAGAAGCATTTCAATTCAGCACAGAATTCTCTATCTCTATTATAAACACACAGATGACTATGTGATTTAAGCTTGTTAAAAGCCAGATGAAACAGCGCTGATATTCTCAACATATTGACGCAAAAAACAGGCGAAACATTGTTCCAAGAACAAACCAGTTAGAAGACATTTCACTCCACAACTTATGAATTAACTATAGTAAAACTGTTGTAAAACAAACTTTTTTTTGGCAGAAATGTATATACACTCACCTAAAGGATTATTAGGAACACCTGTTCAATTTCTTATTAATGCAATTATCTGATCAACCAATCACATGGCAGTTGCTTCAATGCATTTAGGGGTGTAGTCCTGGTCAAGACAATCTCCTGAACTCCAAACTGAATGTCAGAATGGGAAAGGAAGGTGATTTAAGCAATTTTGAGCGTGGCATGGTTGTTGGTGCCAGACGGGCCGGTCTGAGTATTTCACAATCTGCTCAGTTACTGGGATTTTCACGCACAACCATTTCTAGGGTTTACAAAGAATGGTATGAAAAGGGAAAAACATCCAGTATGCGGCAGTCGTGTGGGCGAAAATGCCTTGTTGATGCTAGAGGTCAGAGGAGAATGGGCCGACTGATTCAAGCTGATAGAAGAGCAACTTTGACTGAAATAACCACTCGTTACAACCGAGGTATGCAGCAAAGCATTTGTGAAGCCACAACACGCACAACCTTGAGGCGGATGGGCTACAACAGCAGAAGACCCCACCGGGTACCACTCATCTCCACTACAAATAGGAAAAAGAGGCTACAATTTGCGCGAGCTCACCAAAATTGGACAGTTGAAGACTGGAAAAATGTTGCCTGGTCTGATGAGTCTCGATTTCTGTTGAGACATTCAGATGGTAGAGTCAGAATTTGGCGTAAACAGAATGAGAACATGGATCCATCATGCCTTGTTACCACTGTGCAGGCTGGTGGTGGTGGTGTAATGGTGTGAGGGATGTTTTCTTGGCACACTTTAGGCCCCTTAGTGCCAATTGGGCATCGTTTAAATGCCACGGCCTACCTGAGCATTGTTTCTGACCATGTCCATCCCTTTATGACCACCATGTACCCATCCTCTGATGGCTACTTCCAGCAGGATAATGCACCATGTCACAAAGCTCGAATCATTTCAAATTGGTTTCTTGAACATGACAATGAGTTCACTGTACTAAAATGGCCCCCACAGTCACCAGATCTCAACCCAATAGAGCATCTTTGGGAGGTGGTGGAACGGGAGCTTCGTGCCCTGGATGTGCATCCCACAAATCTCCATCAACTGCAAGATGCTATCCTATCAATATGGGCCAACATTTCTAAAGAATGCTTTCAGCACCTTGTTGAATCAATGCCACGTAGAATTAAGGCAGTTCTGAAGGCGAAAGGGGGTCAAACACAGTATTAGTATGGTGTTCCTAATAATCCTTTAGGTGAGTGTATATTCATATGAAAAATGCTGTTATATTAATATAGTCATGTATAAATGTATTAAATGTAATGCTTTTGTTTAGAAGTTATGGTAGTTTATTTATTTATTTTTGCATTTATAAATACTAAATGTTTGGTCTACTGTTTTTGATAACACATACAATAGGTTATAGAAAATTTAAAAAAAAGATCAATAAATATTTTCTTTATTTTTCAGGAATTTTTTTATTTATTTTTTTACGCTTGTAGGTCTGAACCAGAATATCAAGATATTTTATTATTTTGCATATGATGGTGAAAAGTAAAAAAGCACCACCATGTTATATGTATAATAAATATTTTTGAGTATACACACACTCGCACACAAAAAGGTTGGAGACCCCTGGTATATCACTATGTTTTATAATTACAAGTTTGTGTAATTTGGGGTTTCTGTTGCCAGTGACATTTCATTATTTGTATTTTATGGCATTGCACATTTTTTGTTTTTATTTGAAGGCTGAGGCTTCATCAATAAACACAACCCCAAAATTATCATCATTGGTTCTGAGATGTTATTGCTGTGAATACCTTGTCTATTTTAGCCCCAGTCCGTCCCTGCTTTGAGGTATGTAGGAAATTTAAAGTCCTGATGAAAAAACAATGTCCCCAAAAAGAGAAAAAAGTATAAATCCACTGGTTCAAGGGCAGGCCCCACAAAAAACAGGCTATCCTCCAGCTGGAAAAAAGTCCCCAGTGTATAGTCCACCACAGAGCGTGCACATATGAAATGGCTCCAACGTCTAATACACCATGTCTCTCTTCCCAGAGATCATTTTGGGTAATTTACTCTGAGCTAGGTTAGCCAAAAAAAAAAAAAAAAAAAAAAAAAAACATGGCCGCCCCCCTTTTCCTTTATCCCTCGGCTCATCCTAATAAGAGTCCTTAGAGCCCAACAAAAAAAGCACAGGCAAATGCTCAAAATCAACATACATGCAGATAAAAAAAAAAAAAAGATAAACATTTTGGCATGACACATATACAGTATATAGTATACAATCTTTTGTTTTGTTTTTTTGTTTGTTTTTTTACTTAAGTGAGCATGGTGGAGGGCTTTACTGTGGCAGAGTCACAACATAACCTGCCCCGGAACAGGTTAGCCATGGAGCGTGAGTTACTATGGCGATGAACACTGCTAAAAGCCAAACAGCTTTCATGGTGCCAAAAACCCAGGGTTGGCGCAAGCTAATCTGAAACATACCTGGCTAGCCACCTAAACCGGCTTCATGGTAGGCCCCAGGTGACCATGACAAAAGAGGACAATACTATCAACACCGAATAACATTTACAAAACAAAACAAACCTTTTCTGTCTTATAATTTTAACATATTTTTCTTTCTTTTTTATTGTGTGTGAATATGTATGTCTGTAATTTAATGTTAGCAATGCTTTGGCAATGTAAAGCTTTTTACCAGGCAAATAAAGCCACTTGAATCTTGAATCTATTAACATTATAATAATGTAAAAGAATAGACGTATACAGCTAAATAAATGTACGTGTAGCAATGAATTCAAAAAGTTCAACTGAATTAAAACAAGCAACGCGCAACCAAACCTACATGCTGATACTGTATGTTAAACCACAAGGTTTGAAAAGCAAATTCATTAGACTGTGAAGTTTCTCTCTCTCTCTCTCTCTCTCTCTCTCTCTCTCTCTCTCTCTCTCTCTCTCTCTCTCTCTCTCTCTCTCTCTCTCTCTCTCTCTCTCTCTCTCTCCAGAATGAGGATGTACAATAAACAAAACCACAAAACATACTTGCCCAATCACATGCTCATCTAGTCTGACAACAATCCTGAGTTTCTCCTCCCATCAGTCTCTTCCTCCTCCCATCAGTCTCTTTCTCCTCCCATCAGTCTCTTCCTCCTCCCATCAGTTCATCAGAGAATATCAGCCTCAGTCTCTCAGAGCTTGTTCAGTCTGTCAGGATGAAAATAAGAGAGAGGAACTGTGAGGAAGATCTTTCTGGACTGAGACCAAATATGAAAAAGAAAACAGGTAATTTATTGTTGTAGAAGATTCATTTGTTAATTAATTTAAAAATAAATAATTTTATCACAAAATTTTGCACTGTTATTTTCAATTCTCTCTCTTTCATTTTTCTCTGTAGGTCAGAATGAGGATGTTGCTGGAAGCTCTGCGTTCTTGTCCTGCTGTTACAGTGTTAAAGTCAAGACATGAGTGTGTATTAAAGACTCAGTGACAGCAGGAGTATAAGAAGACATCATTCAGAGAAATGTTTCAGTTGAGGATCAGGATCCAGAACACAGTGTTTTCTCAGAGGAGTTTAAGAGAGAAGCTTCGCTCAGCTACTCATGTAAGTCTGAAAACTCATTTACTCATTTACTGCTGTTCATTTCACTGGATCAAACGTCACATCAGACAGAAGGACGAGTAAAGCATCCTGCTGAAAAGACCAGCTTATTTTTATTATTATACGTCAAACTTGATGATTTTTCAGTGAAACTAGCACAATATTTTGTCAATATTTTGTCAAGATATTTGTCATGTTATTTAATGATGAATTAAAGTGCAGAAAGACAGATGATTATAGATTTTCTTGGCCCTCTTTTATATTTGTTATAGAGGTGTGTGAGTGTAATATGTAATATTTTATACGCAGATGATGATGCTTTAGTAGTTGCAGATAAGGAGACAGATAGAATACAGAAGTTATAGATGAGGAGCTTGTTAAGGTGAAGGCTGTCTGAAAATAAGCTTTATTACATCTGGGTAAAACAGAATCTATTCTCTTTGGTCTAAATATAAGTTAAGGAAGGCAGATGATTTAGTAGTTAAAGTTGATGGTTGTGAACTTGTAAACGGAACATCGGTCAATTATCCTGGTTGTGTTCTGGATAATAACTTAAGTGGTGTAAGTATGGCCTGGAAAGTTTTAGGAAAAGTAAATCAATAAAGTTGAAAGGTTCTTGCTACAGGTCTAGTACAAAGTCAACGTGAATATGCGTGTTGTTCATGAATGACTGATTTATCCAGTATGTGGATGACAAAGTTACAAAGGTCACAAAATAAATTATTGAGAATAGTTTTAAGAAATCATTCTTTTACTCGTGTGGATAATGGACACTTTCAGCAGATTGGATGGTGACCTATTGAAAATGATATAACAAAATAATGAATAATTGGGCCCCAGTGTATTTTAACTCCTATTTCTCTCGGGTGAATGTAAGACATGGACACTATACTAGACAAAGTATTATGGTGTTAGACTTTGTATGGTAATAGGACGTTTTAATATACAGGTGCGCAGGAGTGGAATAAGTTGCCATTGGACATTAAGGTTTTAACGGATAATGTTGGTTTTAGTATAAGAGTGAAGAGATTGTTTTTAGATAGGATGGGTTAGTTAGGATATATATGTGTATTATTTTATTTATTTTTTAGATAGTTTTTTTCTTTTTTTGTGAGCAACTTCACTGTGTTATCCTTGACAAAGAAGTTGTAATAATGTTGTATTGCTACTTTTATGAAACTCAACGAATATCTGCGTATGTCTGATCAGTTCACGTGATTTCTGTTGACGTCACTTACGTCTGATGTCATACGTAGAACGCATGCAGTGCGGAAGCTGAAGAGCTACGATACTTTCTGGTGAAAATTTAGTATTTCACCCTAATTTCAAAAGTATTTTCAAGCAATATAGTCAAATTAAATACATATTGATAATATTGATCCACCATGATGATCAGGTATGTTTGCTGAATGCAGAATGAAACGCTATTTGCACACACACGTACTTCTCAGCAGTGAAGGCCTGATGTAACATTAGCTTGTTGCTCGTGTTTGTGTTTATCCTGCTGTTTTGGTTGTCAAATGCTTTATTTTAACTCAAATTAAAAAGGAAATTGTTTAAGTGTTGTTAAAACATTGAACTGGTTAATTAATGAATGTAAAGCTTATATGCATGGTTTATCTGCTGTAATTCTTGATATTTAGGGTTTTTATTTAGTGACTTAAATAAAATGTAGTGTTTTATATGTGACATCAGTGATCAGTAATACAACTCAGTATATGGGAGGGACACCATATCCTATCTTACCTTTATTATGTGTGTTATGTGGGAATCAAACTCATGACTTTAGTGTTTGTACCGTAGGGTAGACTGTGTACAGTTGAGACATAGACTGTACAGGCAGATCTGAAAGTGAAAGTGAAAGTGACACGTGACGGCCAAGTATGGTAACCCATACTTGGAATTTGACCTCTGCATTTAACCAAGTTAATGCACACACATTAGGAGCAGAGTAGTGAGTAGTTAACACACACACACTGCAAACGTGGATACACACACCCAGAGCAGCGGGCAGCCTTTGTGTGGCGCCCGGGGAGTGATTAGGGGTTAGGTGCCTTGCTCAAGGGCACCTCAGTCATTTCCCACCGGTCCTGGAATCGAAGAGTTCTATTAGGAAACACACTGTTTAGTTGTTCAGTGTTATGATAACAGGTTAAACGTCGTAATTAGCCAGCATAGGACGCAAATGAAAATAAAATTTGATATTTGTGATATTTAAACTGTGTATTATTAATAAATATTGTTTAATATCTTGTTCCTGCTTTATACATTTTAACCAGTGCTAATTTGAATAAAATGAATGAATATAAATGGTGTATAAACAAAAATGTTGCCCAATTGTTATTTTCTTTATTTGTCTTTATTTTTTATATTTAAAATGAATTGTTAGTTACCTTTACATCATTAGAAATGGTTGTCTCAACTGTACCACATATGGGTACAGTTGAGACAAGGTTGAGACAAAAAGCACCTTATTTTTATGAGCTAATTGTGGAAAATATAAACTACTTGTGGGTATTATTGATTGATAATATCTTAGTCTATAAGCTAATGAAATGTCATGTGGCATGTCATGTGGAAATTCACTTCTTTTCAGTATCTATTTTTGTGTGAAAAATCTAAACGCAAAAAGTGTCTCAACTGTACTCAGTCTACCGTACTATTCAAGTTGAACTAAAGGAAGTTAAATAAACTTGTTTTGTTTGTTTGTTTCTGCAGTTGTGGCTTCATCTGTGTGTTTGCGGTGCTGATAAACAAAGGTAAGCACTTAAACAAACTACATTTGAAAAATTGATGCACCGAAATGAAAATTCTGGATGCACTTGGCCGAAAACTGAAACCGAAAATGACTTTACATTGTCTAAATTAGTTGTTTTTTGTTTTTGTTTTTTTTGTATAGTTGTATTATAGATATACTATATAACTTGTTAACTAAATTCAATGCTTTAATAAATAAAAATAAAAATAAAAATAAAAAAATCAAGCCACTAAAATAACCACACTTTTATTTCTAGTAACACAAAATTGGACAGAAAATATGCCTGTATTAAAATAATATTAAATATAAATAAATTAATATCAGTATATTACTCTTAATTTAGTTCTATGCAGCATAATCAGATTTAACAGATTTAAATTTTTTGACCTATTATCAAAATAAAGTAGTCAACACCGCTATTATCATCAGAGCATGTGAGCAGATAGCAGGGAGAGGATCAGTGAACAAGAGTGTAGTGGCATTTTTACCAGCGTTACCGAGCACGACTATACACACCATATTACAGCACAGTAGGGCTAATGCAAACAGACACAAGTCCAGAGAAATTTCGTGAAGCAGACTTTGCCTTTTTCGGTGAGCATGAATGTTAGCTTTGGGCCGTGAGCAACTGAGCAGAGCGCGCAACACACACACACACACACACACACACACACACACACACACACACACACACACACACACACACACACACACGGAGGTTGCAGCGGAACATTGAGCAGAACACAAGAGCGGAGAGCACACACACACACAAGGGAACACACTTGGAAGTTTTGCATCTTCGGAAGCGGAGCGGCTCGCAAAGTCACAAAACATGCTGAGCCACAGTGAAACCTGATCGCTGAACACGTAGGGTCGGGGTGGCATATATTGTCTTTCGGCCAAAAAACGAAAATGCCATTTTCGGACGATAATTTCGGTGCATCCCTAATTTGAAAAATGAATTACTGCCACTGACTGTTAAAGTTACAGTAACAATTGACCATCTGCACAGAATGTTATAAGAACTTCTGCAATATTATAATCCAGCTGGAAAACTTCCTGTGAAATGTCTTTAGTGTGTCAGTATCTTCAGTGTCCTGATGTAGCTTTAACAGCATCAATAGTGTAATACTTAGTTTATAATCAGATTATAGTCACTTAATTAGTCAGGCCTAGCATTCATTTAGATATTCAAACGCAAGACAACATTGAAATATATGTTCCTCAGCAGAATTCAATTCAACCATCAGTTTACACACTTTCATGTGAAAATAATAATCATCTACACTGTAAATTAAAGATTTATTGTGCACTTTAGATTCATTGAATACAATGGGAGTTCCCTTTCAGTCGCTCACGTTCGACGTAACGTCGACGTGACGACGTAATTGGGATCACTTCAGGGAGCCCTATCAACTTCGAGTGTCTACAGAACGAGCCAATGAAAGTTGGCGTGCGTGAATCGCGTCACGCGCCCCCGCCCCGCCGCGCGGGTATAAACAGGAAGCGGGCGCACGCACACATTGTCTTTCACTTCGGAGCCGAGTTTCTGTGAGACTTTTTTGTCTATGAGAATCAGCCTTGAAGACTTCAAAGAGGATCATCTCTCTCTGTTCCTGTGTTGGTGTGACAGCGCGATCAGCGGTGGCCGCGAGCATTGCAGCTCTCAACTGCTGTTTTCACAGCACTGTGTTTGTGTCTGTGTGTGTGTGTGTCGGTTCGGTGGGCGTTTCCCCTGTGTGTGCATTCACACTGCGGCTACCCCTGGGTGCCTCAACACAAAAAGAGAGTTCTAAATCCTTTTTTATTTTTTACTAAAAGAGCAACACAAGCGTGACCCTGCGTCTTTTTCAAGATGTCATTCCGCTTGTGTGTTTCTGGATGCCGTCGTTCCCTGGCGCCAGCAGATGGCCACAGCAGTTGCCTCTCGTGTTTGGGCATTCAACACGCTGAGGCAGCTTTTGTGGATAGTTCATGTTCCCATTGCGGGAATATGACTATCGCAGCGCTGAGATCGAGACTCGCTTACCTCAAGGGAGGTGCAGTCCCCTCGCCTATGCCCCGATCTAGTGTCTATTCTGCCCCGCAGAATAGACCTACTTTGGCGCATGACCAGGGTGATCTGAGGGTTACCGTGAGGGCTTCCCCGTCGAGTCATCCTCCGCGGGCCCCTCACGCCTCACAAGCGCTGTCGCCACTGGGGCCCCTTAGTGGACGCCTTGGTCCTTCTCAGGAACGACCAACCGTTTCCTTTGGGGCTCCGGCTGATGACCAGATGTCGATCGCAGCATCGGAGGGGGAGCTGTCCTCTGGAAATGACGACTCGGCTGCGTTGCCCCCCTCGGGGTGTGTAGCGTCGTCCGAGCCAGATCCAGAATGGACCGCTATGCTTTCCCGGGCCGCCGAGAAGGTCGGGCTTGCGTGGAATCCTCCACCACGTCCCGAACCTTCTCGGTTGGACGATTGGTTTCTTGGGGCGGGCCGTGCTGGTTCTCAGTGCGCCGCCCCGGTACCTTTCTTTCCGGAAGTGCATGAGGAGCTCTCTAGGACGTGGAAGGGCACCGTATAGTGCCCGAAGCCGTTCTAGTGGCTCCTCACCCCTCGCCACCCTCGACGGAGGGGCAGCTAAGGGGTAAGTGGATATCCCCCCGGTGGAGCGGGCCGTCGCGATGCAGCTGTGTCCGGCGTCCGCTTCCTCTTGGCGGGGTAATCCACGCCTCCCGTCCAAGGCCTGTAAGTTTTCGTCCGGCTTAACGGCGAAGGCTTATAAGGCCTGTGGACAGGCTGCTTCCGCCCTCCATGCCATGGCGCTCTTGCAGGTCCACCAGGCCCAGGCGCTCATGGACATGAACGAGGGTGGTTCTGACCCAGAGCTCCTCCGGGAGCTCCGTGTGGCAACCGACCTCGCCCTCCGGGCGACGAAGGAAACCGCACGTTCGGTTGGTCAGGCGATGTCCACTCTGGTGGTCCAGGAACGCCACCTTTGGCTCAACCTGGCGGATATGAGGGACACCGATAAATATCGGTTCCTGGATGCCCCTCTTTCCCAGGTTGGGTTGTTCGGCGACGCGGTCGAGAGCTTTGCCCAACAGTTCTCGGCCGCACAGAAGCAGACGGAGGCCATCCGGCACATCCTGCCCCGGCGGACCCCTGCTGCTCCCACCCGTCCGCCGGCCGCAGACCCTCCGTCTACTCGTCGCCGTGGTCGGCCTTCTGCGGCGTCCTCCGCTCCCGCTAAGCCCCAGCAGCAGCAGCCATCATCCAGGCCTCAGCGTGGAGCAAGCCGCAGGAAGCCGACCCCGCCCGTCCAGGCCGCTGCCAAACCAGGAGGCAAGCGACGGTGCAAACGACCCTGAGACGGGCGGCCCAGAGGTGGATCAAGTTGCTCTTCAGGAGATGGCGAAGGCGCCACTCCTTCCCCCGGTGGAGGGCCGGGCGGAGAATCTTTTGTTTCCTTTTCTTTTTGTTCCGCCAGTGGTACCCACAATTTCAATAAAAGAGCAATTTCTGAAACCTCCGGGCCCCAAGAGGGCGCGCTTGGCAGTCGACGACGCCGCCATGCCTTGTCACTCCCGAGCCCCTCTTTCATCGCCAGCAGGCAGCAGTGGCTGTGTCCTGGACGCACTGACGCCTCCGCACACTCACTCTGCCCGTCGACGGAAGCAGGTATGTGCTGCACCACACACTCAGACCCCACTTCGGGCCGCTGTGCTGTCCGAGTCGGGTCCCTGCATTCCGCCGCGCTGCCCCACCCCGGGTACGTCTGTGGTGCCGTTGGTCCCGCTTGCTCGGTCTCTGGGAGCCTGGTTAACGCTTCCCAGCCCGTCTCGCTGGCTCATCCGTACCATCAGACTCGGCTATGCGATTCAGTTCGCCCGGCGCCCCCCTGCGTTCAAGGGCATTCTGTTCACCCGTGTTTTGGCGGACAATGCCCCTGTGCTCAGGTCAGAGATCGCAGTCCTACTGGCGAAGGATGCGATCGAGCCGGTCCCTCCAGCCGATATGAAGACCGGCTTCTACAGCCCGTACTTCATTGTACCCAAGAAAGGTGGTGGGTTACGACCAATCTTGGACCTGCGCGTCCTGAATCGGTCCGTTCACAGGCTACCGTTCAAGATGCTTACGCAGAAACGCATTTTCAAGTGCATCCGTCCCCAAGATTGGTTTGCAGCGATCGACCTGAAGGACGCGTACTTTCATGTCTCGATTCTCCCTCGACACAGACCGTTTCTTCGCTTTGCGTTCGAGGGGCGGGCATATCAGTACAAGGTCCTACCCTTTGGGCTGGCCCTGTCGCCCCGCGTCTTCACGGAAGTCGCGGAGGCGGCCATTGCTCCCATGTGCGAGCGTGGTGTTCGCATCCTCAACTACCTCGACGACTGGCTTATTCTGGCCCAGTCGAGAGAGCAGTTGTGCGAACACAGGGACATGGTGCTCAGTCACCTCAGCCACTTAGGGCTTCGGGTCAACTGGGAAAAGAGCAAACTCACCCCCGGGCAGAGGATCTCTTTTCTCGGTATGGAGTTGGACTCGATCGACATGACAGCGCGCCTCACCGAGGCCCGTGTCCAGTCAGTGTTGAACTGCGTGAGCACGCTCAAACGCAGAACTGCGGCACCACTGAAACTGTTTCAGAGGCTCCTGGGGCATATGGCATCTGCAGCCGCGGTTACGCCGCTCGGATTGCTTCATATGAGGCCGCTTCAACACTGGCTCCACGATCGAGTCCCGAGATGGGCGTGGCAGAGCGGTTCGTGCCGGGTCCAACTGACTCCGCACTGTCGCCAAACTCTCAGCTTGTGGTCGGACCCTTCGTTCCTGCGGGCAGGTGTTCCCCTGGAACAAGTGTCCAGGCACTCTGTGGTCTCCACGGATGCCTCTACCACCGGCTGGGGGGCCACGTACAACGGGCATGCAGCTTCAGGTCTGTGGACGGGGCCTCAACTGCATTGGCACATCAACTGCCTCGAGTTGTTAGCAGTACGTCTTGCATTGAGCCGTTTCAAAACGCTGCTACTAGGCAAGCATGTACTGGTCCGTACGGACAGCACTGCGACCGTTGCGTACATCAACCGCCAAGGTGGTCTACGCTCCCGCCGCATGTCACAACTCGCCCGCCATCTCCTCCTCTGGAGTCAGAAGCGTCTGAGGTCGCTTCGTGCCGTTTACATTCCGGGCCTGCTCAACCGTGCAGCCGACGAGCTCTCACGGCAGCAGGTGCTACCGGGAGAATGGCGACTCCATCCCCAGGTGGTCCAGCTGATTTTCAGGCGCTTCGGGACCGCTCAGGTAGATCTGTTTGCCGCCCCGGACACGTCTCATTGCCAGTTGTTCTATTCTCTGACCGAGGGGACCCTCGGCACGGATGCTCTGGCACACAGCTGGCCCCGGGGCCTTCGCAAGTATGCGTTTCCCCCAGTGAGCCTTCTTGCACAGACCTTGTGCAAAGTCAGGGAGGACGAGGAGCAGGTCTTGTTAGTTGCGCCGTATTGGCCCAACCGGACCTGGTTCCCGGAACTAGTGCTCCTCGCGACAGCCCCTCCCTGGCCCATCCCTCTGAGAGAGGACCTGCTCTCTCAGAGACGGGGCACCCTATGGCACCCGCGTCCAGACCTCTGGAAACTCCATGTCTGGTCCCTGGACGGGACGTGGAGGTTCTAAGTGACCTACCCCCTGCGGTAGTTGACACCATCACTTCCGCTAGAGCCCCCTCTACGAGGCGCCTCTATGCATTGAAGTGGAACCTGTTCGTTGACTGGTGCTCCTCTCATGAGGAGAACCCCCGATCTTGCTCGATCAGAGCCGTGCTTTCCTTCCTGCAAGAAGGGCTGGAGCGAAGGCTGTCTCCCTCCACCCTTAAAGTGTATGTTGCCGCTATTGCCGCACATCACGATGCTGTTGATGGTAAGTCTTGGGAAAGCATGACCTGATCGTCAGGTTCCTGAGGGGAGCGAGGAGACTGAATCCTCCTCGCCCACTCTCTATACCCTCTTGGGACTTGTCTCTGGTCCTTTCGGCACTTCAGAGACCACCCTTTGAGCCTCTGCAATCAGCTGAGTTAAAAATTCTGTCCTGTAAGACAGTACTCCTGGTTGCATTGGCCTCTATCAAGAGGGTAGGGGACCTGCATGCATTTTCGGTCGACGAATCGTGCCTAGAATTCGGCCCGGATAACTCTCACGTCATCCTGAGACCCCGGCCCGGATACGTGCCCAAGGTTCCTACCACTCCCTTCCGGGACCAGGTAGTGAACCTGCAAGCGCTGCCTTCGGAGGAGGCAGACCCAGCCCTGGCTTTTCTCTGTCCCGTTCGCGCTCTGCGTCTGTACGTGGACAGAACGCAAAGCCTCAGGACCTCAGATCAGCTCTTCGTCTGTTACGGAGGCCAGCAGAAAGGGAAGGCTGTCTCCAAGCAGAGGATGGCCCACTGGATAGTGGATGCCATCGCCTTGGCTTACGAAGCCCAAGGCGTGCCCTGCCCGCCTGGGTTGAAAGCCCACTCCACTAGGAGTGTCGCTTCTTCCTGGGCGCTGGCTCACGGCGCCTCGCTGACAGACATCTGTAGAGCTGCGGGCTGGGCGACACCTAACACGTTCGCTAGGTTTTATAGCTTACGTGTTGAGCCGGTTTCTTCCTGTGTGCTCGCTTCTACTAGCCGGTAACACCGAAGTTCCCGCTCTAGTGTCGGCTTGCTGCGCCACTCCCTTCCTAGGAACGGATACGTGCGCTTTTTACTCCAGTCAAGTTCCCCATTGGCGAACCCTGTGAGTTCCTCCGCACCCCTTCGGCAGTCGGACGTTGCGGAGCGTCCGACGCGCGGCGGGGCGGGGGCGCGTGACGCGATTCACGCACGCCAACTTTCATTGGCTCGTTCTGTAGACACTCGAAGTTGATAGGGCTCCCTGAAGTGATCCCAATTACGTCGTCACGTCGACGTTACGTCTCCCGTTCCCTCCTTCAGGGAACGAGGGTTACATCAGTAACCGAGACGTTTTCACAAGTGCACTGAAATCAGTGAGCTTGAGTTAAACTGACTGACAGCTTCTGTTATTATAAAGGGAGAGCGCAGTGCTCACTTTGTGGCTTCGCTAGACAACTTAACTTTTTATGAGGTTTTGTGAGTACTTCATAATCATCTTACAGTTTATTTTTAAATCCAGTGATTTTATTATGTTTAATATTAATTCAAAAGTGAAACTTTAAAAAATATTACAGGAAATGGTTCATTTTACCCAACAAATTCTCCTCTGCCTCCATCTCCTGTTATAGTGGTTATTAATGTCTTTTTTATTATTATTAATTAAAAGAGTTTTCTATTAAATGTTGCATTTCCTACATCTTGAAACATTTGGTTTTACAAATGGGGACAATCTCAGAATGAACAAATAATGTTTTTGGTTATCACATTGAAAATAACATTTGAAGTACTGGAAAAATGTTGCGTGTGTGTGTCCAATTACACACACTGTGTTTCTTATTCCAACGTTCCCATTAGATTCAAGTCTTTATTGCAATAAAAAAAAAAGGTGTTTGCAAAAGGGTGATAACTGCATAAAAATATAAATACAACATTAAAAATTAAACCATTCATGGTTTTGTGTTGAAGAACAGAATAACTAACAGTTCACTGGAAATACCCAAGGCTTATTATTAATTCAAACAATATGGGGATATTTTGGGGATATTTAATTTAATTTTATCAATCAATAAATTCCTCTTGAAACAAACTTTGTTGTATTATTTTAATTTAATACTGTGAAGCTGCTTTGATACAATCTGTATTGTGAAAAGCGCTATACAAATATACTTGACTTGACTTGACTTATTGAAAACCAGGAAGTAACTGTGAATATGGTCAATAACAGTTTGTGTTGTTTCAGTGTCTCTGCAGGAAACAGTAGAGGCTGTTATTGGTGGTTCTGTTCTCCTGCCGTGTTCTTCCACTGAACATGATATGAAACTTCAAGACGTTTATGTACACTGGAGACACAAAGGCAGCAAGAATGTGTGTGATATAGTCAAGGGTGAAGAGACAGTATCAGAACAAGACCATCAGTACAAGAACAGAGCTGAAACTTTTCCAGAGGAGTACGACAGAGGAAACTTCTCCATCAAACTCCACAAACTTATTTCTGTGGATGCTGGAGAATACACCTGCTTCATCACACACTCATTTGAACAACCTACTGTACAGCTGATCATCAATGGTGTGTGAAAATAGTACATTAGGGCATAACGTTTTTAATATAATACAAGTTGTTTGCTTTAAAATCTAAATACTGCAATGAAATTATCCATATTTGATGTTCATAGTGATGTTTGAGTCTGAATGCTGCTGTATATAAATTATAGTTGGATCTGTTATCTTTATCACTGTGAGGTTAAGTTTTCTCTCAAACTTTTTTCAGAATCAACAGCAGAAAAAGGAACCATATCGACTGATCAAGAAAACCAAGGAGAAACAGAACCAGACAGTGTGGAAACATCATCGCTTTTAATCGGGGTTGGCATTGTGATAGTTATAGTTACAGTTCTAGTTGTAGGTTTCATTGTAGCTTGGTGGATAAGAAAGAACTCAAGCAGTCGTAGGGCAGACAGACACGACATGAGTTCAGACACTCATGAGGTTGAACACATGAATCAGTTATAGCTGATAGTAATGATAAAGCATTTGCTACATGACAAGTCAAAACAACAGCAGAATATGAGGTACCTGCTCATTAGACATACTTTCTTAAAGGTGAACTAAGTAACTTTTTTTACCTTAACTGAACAGCTTCGGAGTCAGTGGAATGGTTACATTACTTATTTCGGGTTGAATGGTGGTCGTTTCGCACCCCCCTGGTGCCCGTGAGCGGAAAATACGCACTTGCAACTTTGAGCCGGCGGGCCGCCGGCCGCTGCGTCAGGAAGTCTCGCGTGATATCAGGTCTCGCGATGTAAACAATTGCTTTACGGCCAAAAGAAATCTGCTAAAATGCTGTCATTATTGCGCTCCCTCACGCTGTCCGAACCCGAATGAAGAAGACGTTTTAAAGAACGTCCCATCTGCTTTGATGTCGTTGATCTATAGCCTCTGGTGTCTGAGAATCACCAACGAGTTTTTACAGCAGTGTTGTCAAATATCTATTCCGAAGCTGTGGGGGGAGCTCTAGAGAGAAACCTGCGAGCAAAAAGCGAGAATACAGCGAAGAAATCCCGAAGCTACTGAGTGCTGCTTTAAATATCTGTCTTTCATTATTTATTAATTTATTTTTAGGAGTGAGAGAGTATAATGTTGTTAATGTTGTTGAGTTAAAGACGATCTCCTGTAACCATAGGATCAGAATGTAGGAACATTTCCTGCATGTAAGAGACAACTATCATGTTTTGGTAGATCATAAATATGAGATTAAAAAGTTGAAATTGACATAAAATGTAAATTATGCAATAACAAGTCAGAATTATGAGAAGAAAGTTGAAATTATGACTTTAAAAATTGAAATGATCACATTAAAAGTCAAAATTGACAAATTCCTAAAGAAGTCAAAAGTGCTGCACCTCAAACCATCAGATTAATCTGTGCAGAAAAGCAGAGCGACTCACAACTCTTGTATTCACCAGAACTTAATGTTCCTCCACAAGTATTTTATTCTGCAACTGATAAAGGACCAAACGTTACATATTCTAGCTTTAAAATTTATTTTTATATTTTGTACCAGTTATGATTATCACCTTTAAAGTGAATTGTATAAAGTGTGCCATTGTATAAAGTGTGCTATAAATAACTTTGCCTTGTCTTTCCACTTTGTAAGTTACATTTAGTTTTTACAGTTTCTGATGTAAAAGACTGTTATATTCTTGCCTTATGCATTGGATTCTTATTAAGAGAATCAATTTTTGGATAAAGCCAAAAGCCAAGTGAGCCTATCAATATGTTACTGTCTTATTATGCAAACATTCATCTTGAAACTATTGTTTTATTTGCAGGAACTGTGCAGTGTTTGAAATGTATTTCAATATTCTCAGGTATAAACAGAGGAAACACAGACACATTGTGTCATTGTGTTTCAGACCCAATCAAATTGTTAAGACCCAATAAATTGTTTTGATGAAATAATGCATCTGTCAGAATTGTTTGGATATTTATATTATAATCTTATACTTTTTACTAAAAACAAAATTAATGTTTTGCATTTACATGTATCCATTTGGCTAATGCTTTTTTTCTGGTTTAAAAAAAAAAAAAAAAAAAAAAAAAACAGCACATCACTGATATGAGTTTAATTTAGTTCACACATTTAGATAAAATTCAGGGTGCTTCTCAATACTCAAACTGTTTTATAGATATAGATGTTTTCTATACGTCCTCCAACCTGTGACCCAGAAACCGATCGTACTCGGCCATCTTGAAGGAAATCACTGTTCTCTTATCGCACCGTGAGGGATGAGGAGCGAGGAAGCTTCCTGAGGAATCATGAGCGAGGATACACAGATGTTTCCTTCCCTTGCATCCTAAGTGAGTGGAGCTGAGACGCGAGGGTTCACGAATAAGAAATGAGAAGCACCCAAAGTATCTGAACGCCAGTGTCTCCTCACACTAACCCCTTCCTGACGCTTTAGGCGGCTGCATATATGAAAAAACAAACAAAAAAACACACCTAACCCTAAAATTCGAACAAAAGGTTTCTCAGCTGTTTTTTGTAGTATCAGGTGTCCTTAATAACATACTAAAAGTTTACCAAAGTTTGACTACTAGAAAAGTGTAATTTTCAAGATGTCGTCCAAGATGGCCATGAAGCCCTTACCTAACTCCTTCATTATTTGACCTATAGCCAAGTAATCTTGGTGCCTAACCCCATGTTTTCTGGGTCTATGAATCCATTGGACTTGTCTAAATTGCACTGACATGATTACATACTTATGGAATACATGATTTTGTGAGATTACTGTAAGGTTTTATCTTTGTTTGGGGTGAACCAGAGATGTAAACGATTTAGCCTATGTCATGTAACTCCTACTCAGTGCGTGTTTTTGGACACATACCCTTTTTTGTTTTCAACAAAAAAAAACAGACTTGACATACAATATAAAAGTTATTGCACCCCAAAGTAACTTAAATTGAAGTTGTATAACTTTGATCAAACAACTCTGAATTAGCCCAAACAGAGGCCTGTGTGTGAACCGCGGTTTCTTATACTTCCTCGTCCCAAAGAAGGATGGAGGTCTGCGCTCCATATTGGACCTGCGTCGCCTGCATTTTTCCCTTTACAAAGGGAAGTTCAAGATGCTGACGTTGAAAACTATCCTGCCACAGATTCGAACAGGGGACTGGTTCGTCACCGTGGACCTGAAGAACACATTTTCACATCCAGGTCATTCCACGGCACAGGAAGTTCCTCCGGTTCGCCTTTG
Organism: Leuciscus idus; assembly: GCA_021554675.1. Taxonomy (NCBI): domain Eukaryota; kingdom Metazoa; phylum Chordata; class Actinopteri; order Cypriniformes; family Leuciscidae; genus Leuciscus; species Leuciscus idus. The sequence goes on from CM038625.1 coordinate 36,551,281, forward strand.
GGGGAAAGGCGTATCGTATCAGTATCGGGTCCATCCATTTGGTCTAGCTCTGGCTCTGCGGACGTTCTCCAAGTGCATGTTTGCAGCTCTGGCCCCCTTGAGGCTCCAGGGCATCCGTGTGCTAAATTATCTAGACGACTGGCTCATTCCAGAGAGTTGGTGTGTCGTCACAGGGACATCCTTCTCCACCACCTCCGGTCTCTTGGTCTCAGGTTGAATGCTCAGAAGAGTGTCTGTGAGTTTTTCAAACTATTGATGAACAATCAAACTGAATGCCTATTTCAGAAACAGTATGATGATTAGGCATCAAAGTATTTTGACCATATACTGTAAAACACAATACAAAATACAATAATACATACAATACAAAAGTCAAAAAGAAGAGAAATTCAAACCTGTCTGTCAGGTTTGTGAGTTCCTGTCATGAAGTAAACAGTGAAATAGGACAATAATATCAACCCTGAATAACATTTATACAATAAAGCAAATCATTGTGCACCTTTTTTGCTTGTTCTGTCTCAATATTTTATCAAACTTTTTTTATATATATATTTGCATAAATTTGTCTCTGTCAGTTTCTCTGTAAGAATGATCAGAATGAGGATGTAACTGGTAATAATAAACAAAACCAAGACATGACGTGTATATGGGACACACTGTACCTGCGCACTCACTCACACATCTAGTCTGACAACAATCCTGAATCTCTGAATCTCTCCTCCCGTCAGAGAATACAGTCTCTTATTGTACAGTCTTACTTTTGAGCTCATTTGAAAGGCAAATTCATGAAAAGGTCAGGCTGTATTTCCCTGTACTTTTCCATGCCTTTCTTGTTTATTGTTCTCTGTGGGTTACGATCAGGATGTCATTGGAATCTTGTCCTGCTGTTACAGTGATGATAAACTAAAGTCAAGACATAATAATGTATTAATAATAATAATAATACATTTTATTTGTAACGCACTTTATATTTAAGCAAAAACCCAAAGTGCTACAATTTACTGTAGAAACAACCAAAATAAAAAAATCATCCAAAAACTCTTCTAAAAAGGTGAGTTTAAGACCATAAATACACTGTGTGTGAGTGAGACAGGGAGCCAGTGGAGTGATTTGAGGATGAGGGTGATATCAGGATCATCAGGATCCTAGCAGCGCTGTTCTTTATTAAGACTCAATGGCAGAGGGAATATAAGACATCATTCAGAGAAATGTTGAAGTGAAACAGGTGAAGTAAAGACTGCTACTGTTTATGACGTCCAGAATGTCCTTCACTATTCAAAAAATTTCCTCACTAGTAAAACCTGTTAAACACCAGCTAGTGAGCCGGATCTCACTATAGTTAAAATAGCTTATAAACAGGACAGATCCTGTTTCTATTTAAATCTAATGATCACTATCACTTACAAAACATGAGATCATTTAACCTAAAGGACATCTTATCCCGTCTGTGTGGGAATCAAACTTTGACTTTCATTTGTGTGTTTCCAGTGCTGATAAGCAAAGGTGAACATCTGAATAACTCATTTAATAGTCAAATTCAGTCCACATGAAGTAATGTCAGTCTTGTGTTTGGACAGTTTGTGTTGTTTCAGTGTCTCTGTAGGAAACAGTAGAGGCTGTTATTGGTGGTTCTGTTCTCCTGCCGTGTTCTTCCACTGAACATGATCTGAAACTTCAAGACACTGATGTACACTGGAGTGACAATAATGACGTGATTGTGTATAGTATAATTAAGGATAATTATTTAGTGTCTGGACCCGGAGTACAAGAACAGAACTGAAACTTCCCCTGATGAGTTTCTGAGAGAAATATCTTCTCACACACTCAACAACCTGATGCAGGAAAATACACTTGCTTCAAACCCTTATTCTGAACAGGAGACTTTAAGCTGATCAATAGTGTGCAAAACTGGTTGATTAATATATGATTTTAAAAAGTTTTATTAAATCTAAAAACAATAAGTGTTTGACCAACTGGTGATCCTCCAGTCTGAATGCTGCTGTATGTAAATGATAGGAAAATGATAGGAAACAGGAAACAAATCCACCAAAAACTAAGCAGAAGATACAGGAGAAGCAGACAGTGTAAATATAATGACCTTTAATATTTGTGTTGCATCAGCTGTATTATCCACAGTGCTTATGGTTTGTTTCATCATATTTCTCTTAAAAAAATAAATAAAAAATAACTCAAGTTGACTCATTCTGTCTCAGTGCCATAAATGACAAACAGCTTTACGTTTTTTCTGATTAATTTTTGATTTTATCTTCATTGATAGATCTTTCATTGGTTCTTCTCTGGTGCAAAATACATTGTTATGTTCCATTATATTCTTGCCAGATGCATCACATTGTTTTTATTGAGTAGCCTAACACAATAAGATCTTCACACACTGAATAAGGAACATGATTTTGCTGAATCTGAAGGAAATGAGTTTGTCAATAAGTTCTTCTTTACCACAAGTGTTCTTTGTCACGCTGTGTTTGACAGTATTAAATGTATTTTGTATCATTTCATGTTAGTACCAAACATCATTTACCAAACATGTTTGATATCACGTCAATTAAAACAATGTATTTGTACACAGTGTGCAAAAGATAAAACAGATAAAAACTGATACACAGTTCTAACACTAATACTGGAAGATCATTTTATATTTATCATTTTATATTTATTAAGATTAAAACTGCACATCGTTTAGACAAAAATGATTAATTCCTGACAGCACATCAAATTAATAATTTTTTTGTCCCAAATCCCATTATAACTTTTTTCATGTCTTACTGTATGTCACTCACTCCAGGATACTTCTGTCTTGTGTGCTGAATATTGCAAAATTTTGACACGTAACTTTTCATGCACAATGATAACTGCTTAATCAGAAGAGGAACAGAGTGAACCGAGCAAATGATCATAATGTCCAGAGACATGGTGTTGGGCTCTTTACAGTAACTGGGGCTCTTTGAGGGCCAAATGAGGCTCTTGATGTATTTCAGTATAGAAATCTGTGGAGAAATAGGACTGGACTCTTCTTACTTGTGGCAATGTTTATAACTCCAGTATCCTGGAGCCACAGCAACACTATTCTGATAAATCATCAAACAATGGCATCAGGTGATACACTTCTGCAAACTAAAAGAGACAAAAACAAACAAACATTCGCAAACACAAATTTAAATGACTTTATAAGGGGATTTTAGCTAGACATTGATGTGAGCTGGGGACATAGAGTCAGTGAATATTGTGTGTGATATAATTCCCAGCAGAAAGTCAGAAACAGGATTCAGACTATGAGAACAGAACTGAAAGTTTCCCTGGTGATTTTCTGAGTGGAAACTTCTCCATCAAACTCACCAATCTTCAATACGCTGATGTAGGAAAATACACCTAAAATCACAAACTCATCTGAACTTCAGACTGTACAGCTGATCATCAATGATGTGTGAAATTGGGTAATTTGTGTTATGTTTTTAATTTAAAAAGTTGTGTTGTAAAGTTACAGACATTGTTTAAATCTTCAGTATCCTCAGGTATATTCAGAGCTTTGTGTTTCATTGTATGCAGACAATCTCTTTTTCATCTGTTGAAGTTTTGGGATATTTATCTGGGTGTTTATATTGGATATTTTAATAAAACTAAATGTTTTCTCATAACCAAAAAATTTTTATAAAAAAATAGGTATACACTTCCCTTACATGGTTTCTACTAGGAAAAACACACACCACAAGGATTCTCTGAAAAGAATGTTTGAATTCCAAATAAATGTCTTCTCATCATAACCAACCTACACTTTGTAGACACTGAATATACAGTCTATTTAAAGGTTTATTATGAAAAGTATCAGAGTTGTTCAACTGGTTTAGATTGTGGAGAACTATCACTATCAGCCTATTGGAGGCAGAAGAGGAGGCCACTCCCAAGCCACACCTACCGGTTAGGGAGCGCAGTTGAAAACAAGAAGGCTATAGGCTACTAGTGAGATTCCGTGACGAGTTTGCCCGGTATTTCGAGATCGCCCAAAATGTCTGGGATTCGGCTTTTGCGTTCTACAGTCGCCATTCATTATGTTTACTGTGGCGAGCAGGACGAGGCTGAGGGGCGCGGGAGAACGGCGCGAGGCCGGTGGCGTGATTACTGAGACGCACCGATCTCGTATCTCTCACGGAGGAGCGGGAATTTTCTTAGCAATGTTAAAACGCACATCAACCGATCACTTGTTTAGCGTTCATGTAAACACTACATTCAGATTCACCAATCGGAATGAATTCAGTTAGATTGAAACAAAAGGTGTGCATGTAAACAATGAATGGCGACTGCAGAAACCAAAAGCCGGAATGATGTCACGACCTCATGTGGTCGAATGCGTTCAAACAGCCGCAAAAAGACCGTCTACTCTTCGCCTACTGACCTAATGCGTAAACATTATGGGAAGCGTGCTAGCCAGACGGGATTGAAACTTTGTCGGCTGAAGACACAAGTTTGGTTGGAAGATGAAAAACATACCAAGCACAATGTTCTCTCACCATTCCTGATTTCTCACACACACTCACACTGTTCGACGTGGTCTTGCGGCTGTCAGAGCAGAAACTAAAGCTGATGCTCTCCATGTTTTTCCGTCGTCTCCGGTCGCAATCATTTGTAAATTGTGCAAACTTATTTTGTCCATTAGATCACAAGGTCTGAAAAAGCCCATATTTACCCACCCATTAACCTTCCCCTCGAAGAAATCAGGACAGAAGTGGTTAAAACTGGACAAAAGAGAAGGATTAAAACCAGAGATGCCAATTGGTAAGAAAAGGCAGAAGATCAGAGCCTTTTCTCTGAGAGTTAGAATTTCTTCCAAAGGATAGTGCCTCTTTTACAGGATATTGTCCAGGTACACTAAAGCAGTGGCGTACACAGACCTCCGCGGGGTGTAGGGCCGAAATCACGTTCACCGCAATACGACCGAAAAGGCCACTCAATTACGCTCAATTCATATGAATTAATTTTACAATCTCTTTTGAACTTGTTGAAGAGTCAAAGTGGTAGTTGCGTAGCTGTCAAGGGAGGGATAGAAATCACAAGATTTTGTTTCGAAGATGAACAAAAGTCTTACTGGTTTGGAACGTGAGTAAATGATGATAGAATTTTATTTTTGGGTGAACTAACCCTTTAAACTTTGAAAGAAGTTTAGCTAAATGTTGAATTATGTCACCTGTAGCATTTTTACTTGACTCTTAGCATTCAAAATGGCCGAAATGTAGTCAGAGTTCAGTCTGACTTTCTGTGAGTAGTGTGGGTTTGTTGTGTGAAGGACAGCAACACAAGGGTTTTGCAACTTCTTTTGAGTTTTTACATGTCATTAAGCATTTCAGCTTGTACAGCTTGTAGCTGAAGTGTAGTTGTTCAAAATGAAGTTTATTGCATCTCCTAAAAGATAACAAACATTAAATCTGTGCATTAAATCTTTTGCTCTTCTTAGCAGAAGTGTAAGCAGTGTGGTTTAGCTCAAATAAAGTGTAAAGCTAAGCTCAGTACTTAAACCATCAGTTCCTCTGAGTTGGTCACTTGACAATAAATGACTCATATGGTGTCATGTTGTTCTTGACAGGTGGTTTACCCTTGAGCAGAGTTCACATTTGCTTTAGACATCTCGGCATTTTTTTAACCTCAAACAGAAAAAGAAATGCAGTGCAGTCAGTGAGTGAGGTTTAACAGTTTGATAGAATGATTGTTGTTGCTTCATGTACACACACACACACACACACACACACACACACACACACACACACACACACACACATATATATATATATATATATATATATATATATATATACATAATCTCTTTAAATTCATATTGTTAAACCATCTGGCTTTGCAGTTCACTGCTGCAAGAGCTCTCCTGGCTGCGTGACCATTTATTTAGCAATAATGAATGGCTGACCATGTTCATTCCGCTTGTTACACGGCCACCTATCACATAAGTAAATAAATGGACATACTTTGATTTGAGAAGAAATGAGTTATGTGATAGATGATAAAAGCAGTGAAATGAGTTAGTTGATAAAGCAAACATATAGGCCTATAAAATAATAAAGAGCACAAATTGCCTTTGCATTTCTTTGAGTTCTCTTTCAGAAAACGTTTATCTCCAATCAAAATAATCAAATTTATGATGATTAAAATTACAAATCAAAAGCTTTTCAGGATAAAAATATCCATAAAAATTATTGCTTTTGAAATCAGATGTTTTCCACCTTTGGAAAAGTTAAGAGAGGTGTATCAGGAATGACCTGCAGAGGGCAGCAGAGCGAGCAATGATACACAAACACAAAACTTCTCCAGACTGACCCTGTGTCTGAATATGGCATATTTCTAATAGGGGATCCGGCAAGATGGCAGCGTGAACGGTCAAAAGTTGAGTTCTTGGTGCCAAAGTTTTAATAGTAAAGTAATGAACGCTGTCACCAAAATTCATATACACACTGAATGGTAAGGTTTTGTACCAATCTAAGATATATTTGACCCGAGACATGCCCAAGTTTGCACAAAGAAGAGCCAGTTAATCTAGAAAAGCAGATTCAAGAACCACATTTTCCCACTATACAACACCTACACCACACATGGCAATTGACCCTTCGCTAAGCCCTGTCCTCCTTAGTTACTGTTGCTACGATCTAAAACGTACTTTTCAAAACATATAAAATTATTGTTGTGTTTCAATATACCATCGAAACATGAAAAATAATCTACAAATACTGAAGCAGCAAACTTTGCAAAAAACAAAATGTATGTCACTGAATACTCTTTATCTATGGCTGTAGACCTCAAGGCAGACTTAAATCTGATCTTTATACAAACACTAAACTCAATGAAGATCAGAGGTGAATATTTAACAACAGGTTCGACAGTTGCAGTTTATCTTCTGGACATTAAAACCAATATAAATTTTGGTTTGTGTGAAACTTTCATGCATTCAAACACTTGTCAAGTTCTCTGACAATAAATGTGTAGATATACAGTAGACAAAGCAGAGATACTGCAATTCTGCTGTTTCCATTTGAGTTTAAGACGACTGTGAGAACTGAGACACATAAATGTATGAAGGTACTGGCACTCGGTTTAAGGTTAAACCTCCACTCTAGACAAAGGTGAGAGACTCTGTTTGTCATTGGTTTTCAAGTGACCAGTGGAACATATTTCTGGTTTTGCTTTAACACTTCAGTTGAGTTTAACCACACTGTGTAGCCTGTGTACTAGTTACACTGTGTGGACTTGTGCTGAATACAAATTATTTTACAAATATATACAGTACATATGTTGATATAAATATGTATAATGGAGGTGTGACTCGTGCCAGGCCATTTAAAAAAATAAAATAAAATAAATACTAGACTTGTTTTCAGTCGATTTATTGGTAGGTGTGCAAACATGCAAATCCTGACTGAAAAAGATGATCGAAGAATTTCACAGCGATATGACTATATTAACTGAAGCTTGATAACAGATGGACTGTTTACGAATTACGTTTTAAACAGTTTTTGTAGCCAAGATTTATGTGCCCATATATTACACCATAAAATATTATTTCTTGACTTAAGCACATGATATTTTAAGAACATGTTATATAGTCAAAGACAGATGCTGTTTGCTTGCTGAATATTTTCCACTTCGGTGAACTGGAAGAGCAACAAGGAAAAAAATTATTGCATTCAGCTGCAGTTGATATAGATGAATAAAAAACAAAGAGGAACAATATTTTGTTGGGATAACACATTTTTTTTTTTATTATTATAATTAATTTAAAATTAAAATCAATATTGAAAACCTAAGAGTAAAGACATTTAGCAATATATATATATATATATATATATATATATATATATATATATATATATATATATATATATATATATTAATTAACTTACATTACAGCTGGTTTGGGTCTTGAAGCTGATATATAACTTGTGTCCGCAGATCAGGATGAATGTGTTTGTCCAACTTTTCTGTTTTTCCAGCAGCAAAAGCTAAGAATGAAACAGTAAATTTAGATACAATATTTACTATTTACTTTTTGTGTGTGTGTGTGTGTGTGTGTGTTTGCACTATTGTGTATTTAATTTGATCATTTTTAAAACAATAAGAGTAATATCTCACCGATCAGCACAATGAGCAGAAGCCCGTTCATCAGAGCAGATATGATGATAATAATCTGCCATTGTGTTTGATTCTGATCAATAAACTCCAGCGCTGTATGATTGTGACACTCAGTTAGTTCAGTTGATTCTGTAATGAAAGTGTTCAGAGTTTGTTAATGTCAGTCTCCAGCTGGAGCACATTGACTGCAATTTTATAAACCTTTAATATCTCTAACATATTAATCTCTGTGTGGATGAACCAATGAGTGATAATTATGATTTTCATACACATTTAAAAAAAAAGTAACTGACAAGTAATGAATAACAAAACATTCACACTGTACATCAATATGTCTTGATCAATAAAGGAGTAAATGAACTCACCGGTGAAGTGCAGTCTGGTGATGTTGCTGAGTTTTGGAGGTGTGCGTGTGTTCATACAGTAATAAACTCCTAATTCATCAACAGTCACATTATTAATAATCAGACGATGTTTAAATTGCACTGAATATTTCTTTCTGAATGTTTTATTTGAGTAAAAAGGCGGTGTTGGAGTTGAGAATGACCGTAGAATCACTGTTGGAGGATCTGGTGTTTTCAGTAAAATCCAATAAACCTCATTTTCATCAAGATCACAGTTTATGGTCACATTTGATCCCAAATCAGTGAGTTGATCTGAGACTGCAGCTCGACAACAGATTAATACATCTATACGATAAAAACATGCATCATTTCTATTAAAATCACTGTGAACCTTTAACATAAAGCCATTTATGGTTAAGCTCATGTTAATATATTCATAACATGTAATAACTCACAGAAATGAAGCTGAAGGATCTTCATGTTCCTGCTTAAAACTGTAGAATCTGATGAACCCTGGTTGATGAAGTTAGTTCTACTGCAGCTCTGAACCAGACAGCAGAGGAAGTCAAGTTTGCTCTGACCACATTATACACACTTTTTTTTCAACACCTACCAACCCAAATCATCAATAAATTATCAATATAAATCAAGTTAAGAATGACAGTAAATTTCTATTTGTCACATAAAGCCAACACACTCTCATGTCAACTCATGATGATTTGTACAAGATGCTAAAATCATTTGATATACAGTCCAACTTAGATTGTACTAAAACTTGTATAGTTTTACATCCATGCAGGTTTAGGTTTGAATTTGTATGATTTCATCTTGTGATCTTGTGCAAATGTTTGTAAGAATGCACAATCTATTGCAGCTGACCCTAGTCATCCTTTGTCTTGCCAGTTTAACCTACTTCCCTCAGGCCGTAGGTACTCCATGCCCAGATGCAGGTCAAATAGATTCAGAAACTCTCTTATCCCGACTTCTATCTCGATTTTAAACAATTTGTCAGAACTGTTTTAATGTATTTCTTTATTAGTGTGTTTTAGAGACTGTGAGTATTCTATATGATGCTGTATTGTGTTTATCTGCTGGCTGTACAAATAATTGCCCCTCGGGGACAATAAAGTTACCTTGACCTTGAATGTGATGTGATCTGGGAAAACCCGTCAGATGTCGCGCTGGTAAGTTTTCAGTAAGGTCTAAAAATAGATTGAATGTCGGTTTTTTGTCAAAATTGGGTTTTCATTAAATTATTATTCTATAACATCTTGTCTATCATCTCTGAATATATCTTGGCAAAATTCATTAGTTTAGTGCAGAAAAATAGCGATTTATAGTGGCAATCTGAAAAGACTGTCTTTCTCTTTAAGTGAAGAGCTGTAGAGGACCATGCTAAAATTTTCGCCGTCAGAAAGTTTCCCGTTTGAAAGGCCGAGCGAATGGCCGGATTGGAACCAAAGATTCATGCGCTACAGATCAGCCACCAAACTATCTTTAGAGGATGGCGATGTGCAGGTCAGTGCTCTCGTTTACTCCATGTGGAAGGATGCAGAGAATATATTCAAATCATTCACGTTCGACGACGATGATGACAGAGATAACTACTGTATGAAGTGGTGATTCAGAAGTTTGACGATCACTTCATTTCCCGAAGAACGTGTGTGCTTTTGTCAGCGCGATGGAGAGCCAGTGGAGGTGTTCGTAAGAGGACTATATGAGCTCTCAGAACATTGCGATTTTGGCGAACTAAAAGACGAATATATCTGTGGAGGAAGAAATGCACAAGATGTAACAAAACGCATAATCAGAATGTCGTAAGTGCAGAAAGATTGGCCATATCTTATGAGGATGCAGGGGGTCAGCTATGTTCCTTGGCTCAGTTCAAAGGGAGGATGCACCTATTCCACCATGGACTGTCGACATTTTCATGGATGGACAAATAATTAATTTCAAGATTGCAGACGCCACTGTGATGTCTAAGAAAAGCTACAAAAGCTATAAAGAACAAAATACCACTGAGCAAAACAAACGTCATACTGCACAGTCCTGGTGGCAAGCTGGAGTGTATGGGCCTACTGAGAACAAAAGTAAGTGTAAAAAAAAAAAAAAATTATCTGATGAATGCTGATGAGAGGAGCTCATGTTGGAAATCTGCTGGGACGCAGTACTGCAATTCAAATAGGGCTAATAAAAAGAATAGATGAAATAAGAGAGAGCGTGTTTGGCTCTTTGGGACTGATGGCAAGCGAATCAGTTAAAATAATGCTCAAAAGTTCAGCTGAGCCAAACGACTGAATGAAGTGGTCAGTTACGAAAAGTTTGTTCTGCCAACCTTGGATGATATCACTTCTAAACTGGCGGGGGCAATGTTTTTTTCCAGTCTGGACGCGGCCAGTGGTTTCTGGCAGATTCCGCTAGATGACGCCAGCAAGAGGTTGACTACTTTCATAACCCCCTTCAAGAGGTACTGCTTTCGTCGTTTGCCGTTCGGCATAACTAGTGCTCCTGAGATATTTCAGAAACGCATGACTTAGGGAAAGTCCGGGAAAGTCTCTGCTTATAGCAGACACGCTGTCCAGACAGCCCCTGGCCAACTCAGAACCGTCAGACCTCGAAGAGGAAGTCGAGGCCTACATACATGTAGCTGGAGTTGAGGAGCACTTGCCGGCTTCATCTCAGAAGCTACAGCAGATAGCCGATGCTACGAGAAAAGGTAGGGATGTCACGATACCAAAATTCCAGTAGTCGGTACCGATACCATTAAAATTTTACGGTTCTCGGTTCCAATTTCGGTTCCACAGCAAAATCTGTTGGAACCATTTTTCAATTTTATTTAACTATTTGAAATAGTTATACGTATAAGCACTGAAGGCTACATGCTGTTTATACGTAAATATTGCTTATAAAAAAATCAAGTGAAAATAAGCAACCTTCTATGCACACATTATTATTAGTAGTAGTAGTATTTTTAATACATGGAGACATAGCTAAATTGACTGTACAGTAGCCTAATATAATTATTTCTGTCAATTTCTTCATGTTAAACTTAACTTTTATTTTGACGGGTTGCCGTGAAGACCTTTGAGTTTCTGTGTGTGTATGATATGACGATAGTTTTTCTCAAATGAAACGGTAAAATGCGGAGTGGCTCTGGAGATGAATTTCATCATGTCATCATATCGAGAGACAGCAGAGACTGAAAACAACGTGAGCGTCACTCGTCCTTCTGTGTGTGTGTGTGTGTGGTAAATGAAACCCAGCGTCTGCGCCATTCATTCACACAGAGACCAGAAGAACATGCAGGGTTAATATTTAAATAGTCTTTTTGCTGTTTAATATACACAGACACTATACATATTGTGGTATATATATATATATATATATATATATATATATATATATATATGAAGAGTTCAGATGCAAAAGCCTCTAAATCCGTCAGACTTGTTTTCTTTAAATTAGCATTTTTTATCAGGATCTTATGTTCACATCCAGTAGTTTCATTTTAAAGGTACTGATAAGGTCATTAGTCAGTGAATAAAATAACTTTTTTTCAAAAATGTCACTTTAGTCAATTCAGTGATTTTTAACAAATTAGATTTTCTTTTGCGTCAAAAACAGCTAAATCCACTTGTGCTTTTTTCGCAAAAACCTCTAAATCCACCTCTTTGGGACACGACATAGTAAATAGCTGGAAAATCACAAAAAAATTAACTAGAAACACTGAAAAATATTAGAGCACAATCATTTCAAAACTAAACAGTAGACAAACCTCTTTACAGGGGGGTTGAATGAGATCTGCAATTATTTGCAAATCCCACCCCATTTCTCTGCAGTCACCTTTTTGCCCTGTCTGAATAAAGACAAAAGCAGATTCACAGAGTATAACCACACTGGCAAAAAAAATTGGCGATTCAAATAGTTTATTGTATAATCAAGTAGAACAGAGCAACATTCTTAAACATCAATATCTGTGCATATAGTATTTTGTTTAAGAAGCTTATAAGACTTAAGTAGTGTAAAGTAATATAATGTATATCTCAAATATAAAAAATTCAGTGCACAAAACAGGTATTCTAAATTTAATAAAACATTTGAAAATCCTAAACAATTCCAATATGTTCCAATATAAACTGCATATAAGATTCATGAAAAGATTCATTGTATGTAATAAAATAATTCATGAAATGTAACGCGACATTAAGATAACAATAAATAACAAGAGAACTTGACCTCTTTGTGAATTACAAATATCTTACAATAGCTTACACTAGCAAATAAAACACAGGCAGTACTGTGGAAAAAAAGGACATCTCTCAGACACTTTTAGGTGCTGTCATTCATTCATCCTCAAGGTCTTGTTCAATGTCCTTGCCACCATCACTTGCCAGGACTTTTTCATAGAACTCTTGCACAGCTTTTGGTGCTCCCAACTCACTCAGCAGCTTCAAGACATCAGTCCTCTTTGCTTCCTTGACGCAGTTCACATCCGGAAGAGGAGCCGGCTTGAACTGAAACCACTTCTTACCCCGCTTCAGCACAGAGTGCTGGCAAAATTCACCAGCAAACGCAGGCTTAAGCCCCAGCTTATCTCCAGAGATTTGCAGCACTCTTGCTTCACTTATTTTGAATGATCTCTGAGTTGTTGTGAACCTGGCTGCTGCTTCTTTGAAGTCATAACACTGCCATTCCTTTCCATATTGATAGACAGTGCCATGCTTCAGCAAAATGTTGTTATACTCTTCCGGCAACAGAATAGTTGTATGCTTCCGGATATCTTGCTCAATCCTTCCAAACACTCTGTCAGCCGGAAGGAAACTGTGCCCTCGGATAGGAAAGAAGTAAGTGATGTTGAGCTGAGGGTACAGCTGAGAACGCAGGGCAAACAACATTGACAGAACATTAATGTTTTTATTCTGGCCGTAGCAAGAGTCTGAGAACAGGCGGAGGCTCTGACACTGGCGCAGATCAACTCTAGCCACTGAGGTGAAGTAATGATGTAGAGCTGAGGCGACAATGTTACTATCCTTTGAGTTCTCATATTCTAGCCAGGTGTACAGATTTATCTCATTCCGACTCTGGGGTTCTCCTCTGCCACGGTGACGAACCACACCGAATACATAAAAGTATACCTGCCGTGAGTAATACGTTTGACAGATGGCAGACCTAGGAAGGACCAGGTTCTCCATTATATCAAAGCAGACCGTGAATGTGTCACCCACGTCATTTAGTGTGTCATAAAACTGACGAGCTCGGCGACGGTGAAGTGTGTAAAGAAGAATCTTGTTCCGCTTCTCTTCTGCAGTCAGATCAGGATCATTGATTGCAATGCGGAATTTGACACACGAAGAGCACACATCTTTGGCAGGATGACCAAAAGCCAGGTTGAAGTCATACACAAAGATGCTCCAGTATAGTGAGTAGGAAACTTGTTGATGATTCTGCTCAAGAAACAGCTGATGCATTTTTGCCACACTCAAGTCACTCGGCAGGAACTTTCTCCCAGGTGCACCACGGCGGGCATAGTGGCTTGCTCTACAATTAAAAGACTGTATGTGCTTTCGAACCATGTCCTTCTTTGCAGTTTGCTCTTCAATTTCCCTGGCACCACCACGATTTTCAGGACGTGCTTTGCCGTTCTCAAGCCAGTACTTTGCAATACTTTGAACTCTGTCTTTCTTGACACCTAAAATGAAAATAAAAATGAAACCAATCATGCAGGCATATTACCCATATTACACACAATTTAAAAACATGAATTGACAGTTATACATTTTTTTTGCAAAGGTCTACTCATATTAAATGCTCTACTCGTTTGCAATAATAATATGTGCAATATCACTTATATTTATTTGATTCCACCCATCTGAGTCTATCCCTATAAATTATTCCATCTATAGCTCACCTGCACATACAATTTTTGTCTATTTTTTTTTGCTTGTTTGTTTATTTATACATATGTATTTTATATGTGTGTGTATTTTTATTCACTTATTTTTATTTTTCATTCTCTGTGTGTTGTTGTCTCTGTTTACTGGAAGCTTCTGTCACCAGAACAAATTCCTTGTACATGCAAACATACTTAATAAAGCTCTTTCTGATTCTGTTATTGTTTTTAACAAATTTAGGAAGCCTCTGACCATCACTGATAATATTTTAAGTAAGATGTATGTCCATTAATACCGCAGAGATGCATTACCAGATAATAACTAACTGTTGAAAAATTAGCCTGTGTACTGAGCACGTACTAGAGGAAGATAACTGGATAAACATGGCTTTGACGACGTCAAACAACAAATTTGAAAAAATTAAAACACTAAAAATAATAAAAATACTTTTTACTAATGCAAAAATAGAAACTTTTGATGAGGAAATCTTTGTACTTACAGAAAATGCTCAGGAATGAAGCATGGCAGACGGGAACTTTCGTTTTATCTTCTTTCAAAACGGCATACTTGATCGATACATCTCTGTGTCTTCTCTTCTCTTCAGCCTCCACTTGTTGTCTCCTCCGTTTACATGGCATAGCCTCCATATGAGACAGGAGAATGGCATCTTGTTTGACTTTGTCGTTGGTGAAAAAGAGCTGTTGTTTGATGTATAATAAATCAGATTCGTTCAGAGTTACAGCACGACACCAGGAACTGTTATGGGTGCATGCTACACTTGCAACCAAGTCATTTCCACTGTACCGATTTTCTTTTGCCTTGTAACGGGAAGAGTTTTGAGGTAAACGACGTTTTCTTCTGCCATTTGATGTCAGTAGGACAGGCTCATCCATTTCATCGTACTCCATCTTTAAAATGTAAAAAATCTGAATCTAAAACCAAAACAATCTCCTCAGCCGTCTCAAAAAATCTCTCTCCTCAGCGCGCCGCTCTATTGAAACAGCCTGTACTGATTCGCGCCTTCTGATTGGTTCTCGGGACGTAGCGGCTTTTGCTGCCAAAGGGAAGTGGCGTTTAGAGGCTTTTGCCAACAAACTGATATTTCTGAATGGGCTGAGGCTGAGATTTAGACGATTTGAAGCAAATATATTTGTTGAACGTGTACTATGTTCACATAGCTTTCACTCAATGTCATTATCTCATTTTTGACGGAGGTGGCGTTTAGAGGCTTTTGCATCTGAACTCTTCATATATTGGCTACAGTGCTCCTAAAAAAGTTAGTGTGGAGCCCCGCGCTTAGTTAAACACGGAAGCGACTGAAAGCAGCTGCCTATTAGTGGGTACCGAATATACCCGGTACTTGGTACTACCGGTACTACAGGAATGCTGGTATCGTCACATTTAAAAAATTTCACCGAAGTACCGGTACTTTTGACAACACTAAGAGGAGGTGCTGCAAAGTGTGCTTAAATTATGTTCGGCAAGGGTGGCCTAAACATGTAAAAGCGGTGCCTGTCGATTTGCGAGTCTACTTTAGGCAACAGGGGTTTTTGAGCGAGTCGACAGGGCTTCTCTTAAACATGGTCAAGAATCGCGATCCCAACAAAGATGAGAGATGAAGTACTCGCTCGCATTCACAAAGGTCACCAAGGACTTAGCAAGTGTCGCGAGTGGGCTCGACATGTTAGTATGGTGGCCGGGCATTAGCATTGATCTAAACGCAAAGTGAGTCAATGTCAGTTGTGTCAGATTAACGGGGCAATACACCATCAATCTGACACGTCTACTGAGCTAAAATCCCGCTTCTAACACCATGTTATAAACCACGCTAGACTTGCATGTGTTTTGACTGTTTACTGAACACTTCCTTGAACGTACATGCACATACATAATGACCAATGAGAAAGCTTGTTACTAACTCAAATGCTATACATCACTGTGTGCTCAGTCCACTTCTCTACACACTTTACACACATGACTGTTCTGCCTCCTTCCCCACTAATCACATCATTAAATTTGCTGACGACACAACCGTGCTCGGCCTCATTACAAACAACGATGAGACGGCACACAAGGAGGAGATTGAACTACTGGAAGACTGGTGTAAAAAGCATAATCTGGTACTTAACATCAAAAAGACAAAAGAAATCATAGTTGACTTTCGTAAATCAAACCACCTTGGTCACTCACCCTTTAACATTAAAGATACAATATGTAATTTTTTTCGGCGCTAGGGGTCGCTAACCTCTTACAATAACAAAGGCGTAGGTTGATGACGCAAAATTTCCTGCGGAATTATAGAACTTGTCGTCAAGCTGATGGATCTAATAATGTTTATGGATGAGTGAATACATTGATGTTTTTATCATGACTGTGGTTTGAAGCAGGGCACGATTGCTAATAAGAGACAGGTATCAGCGCCACACGCGCGTCCCGCGAGCCTCGCGGATATAAAGGAGTAAGGACATTTAATTGCACCAAACTACCCGCAAGTGCTGAATTAATACTCACACAGGTTAGTTTATTAGACAAATTAAACTTGTGAGGTAACGCAGTACTGTTTCTACACTATCACACTAAACTGCATTTGAGTGTGTTGAAAGTTATAATGTTATTCTGTGTTAGTTTGGCTGTATGAAAGTAGCAGTAAGCTAGATCAACATTAGAATAACATACTGATCATATTCTAACATTTCATCATGTTGAGATGTATAACATTGATTAGTTTTATGTACATTTGCTCATATGTCTAATAAAGTACATGTACGTGGAGCTCTCGGCATCTCGAAAACGCCACGCTGATATTGATCCTTGCTTTAGTTCTCCTTTTCTTCCCAAAGTCTGCTTGCCATGATCCATAATGTTTGAACGAAACAACAACAACAGCGTGAGCGTGCCGCTAAACATAACGCTGTTGTCCACGTCTGTCGCCATGGTTACTATGGCAGTACAAGCGGAAACCAGCAGATATTACGTCAGTGACAGGCTACAAGTGAACAGGGATCCCGGGACGGCCAATTATTTAAAATTGGAATTTCTCTGAAATTAAAAATCTTTGGGAACTTTTAGGATATTGTAAGTACACAACTGCAGGAAAAATATCACACTGTGCAAGTGATTTTGGGATATTTTATTATAAAATTCTTACATATTGTACCTTTAATGAGGAGGCAGTAGAGAGGGTGAACAACTTTAAATTCATGGGTCTCAGTGTGTCGGAGGATCTGTCCTGGGGCAATAACATCACTTCAGCTGTAGGGAAGGCCCAGCAGCGGCTCTTTTACCTGAGGAAGCTGAAAAGAGCAAAACTCCCTCAGAGGCTCATGATACATTTTTACAACTGTGTAATTCAAAGTGTGTTGACTTATGGGCTGTTTATGGTTTTATAGCTGCACTATAGCTGAACAGCAGTTGATTCAGAGGCTGGTGAAAACTGCAGGCTGTCTGCGTAGGACACACAACATCATGAGAGATCGGTACCATCCAGCACACGGCTGGGCGATTTGATCGATTGATCGATAACGATATACACTTCGATATATAAATTGTTAATGCTGCCAGCTTTAACAGAGTATCCCAACAATGACAGAAGCTATACAATAACTATAGGGTTCGATCATTACATTTTAAAGTATAGTTTATTAACAAAAACAGATTACACATTTGGCATTTAAATATAAAGACAACTTGCTAAAACTAGATGTACCGCATCGCGGTACAAAATATGACCGCCGCTCAGGCCTGCACTGGCTTTCCACAAAAATAAATGACGTGGAGTAATTTGGCTGTATTGCGTGTTTATGTATATACCTAAAAAAAGTAATAGTATGTGCATGTGTGTGTGTGTGTGTGTGTGTGTGTGTGTGTGTGTGTGTGTATGTGTGTGTATTTGTGTATGTGTGTGTCTGTGTGTGTGTGTGTGTGTGTCTGTGCGTGTATGTATGTGTGCGTACATGTGTGCGCGTGTGTGTTTGTGTGTGTGTGTGTCTGTGCATGTGGATTTGTATGTGTGTGTATGGGTGTGTGTCTGTGCGTGTGGATGTCAGTGTGTGTGCATGCTTGCGTTTGTTTGTATTCCTGCATGTGTGTGTGTGACAGTATCATCCTAAACCAGCAACCCTTCGCTCAACAGGGGAGTGGCCCCCGGGGACCAAACGAAATTTTTCCGTAGAAGTCTAGTGGGGCTACATGCCCACCAAATTTCATGTTCCCCGGTGTTTCGGTGTCCCTGGTATCGTTGACGAAAAATTTACGGGGGCCCCAGCGCAGGGGGGGGAAGTGGCCCCCGGGGACCAAACGAAATTTTTCCGTAAAAGTCTAGTAGACCAACATACCATAAAAATTTCTTCATCCTCGGTGCCACGGTTCAGGTAGTTATTTAGGAAAAACTGCATTTTTTTGGGTTTGGGGGGGCCCAGCGCGGGGGGGGAGTGGCCCCCGGGGACCAAACGAAATTTTTCCGTAGAAGTGTAGTGGGGCTACATGCCCACCAAATTTCATGTTCCCCGGTGCTTCGGTGTCCCTGGTATCGTTGACGAAAAATTTACGGGGGCCCCAGCGCGGGGAGGGGGGAGTGGCCCCCGGGGACCAAACGAAATTTTTCCGTAAAAGTCTAGTAGACGAACATACCATAAAAATTTCTTCATCCTCGGTGCCACGGTTCAGGTAGTTATTTAGGAAAAACTGCATTTTTTGGGGTTTGGGGGGGCCCAGCGCGGGGGGGGAGTGGCCCCCGGGGACCAAACGAAATTTTTCCGTAGAAGTCTAGTGGGGCTACATGCCCACCAAATTTCATGTTCCCCGGTGCTTCGGTGTCCCTGGTATCGTTGACGAAAAATTTACGGGGGCCCCAGCGCGGGGGGGGAAGTGGCCCCGGGGACCAAACGAAATTTTTCCGTAAAAGTCTAGTAGACCAACATACCACAAAAATGTCTTCATCCTCGGTGCCACGGTTCAGGTAGTTATTTAGGAAAAACTGCATTTTTTTGGGTTTGGGGGGGCCCAGCGCGGGGGGGGAGTGGCCCCCGAGGACCAAACGAAATTTTTCCTTAGAAGTCTAGTGGGGCTACATGCCCACCAAATTTCATGTTCCCCGGTGTTTCGGTGTCCCTGGTATCGTTGACGAAAAATTTAAGGGGGCCCCAGCGCGGGGGGGGAAGTGGCCCCCGGGGACCAAACGAAATTTTTCCGTAAAAGTCTAGTAGACCAACATACCATAAAAATGTCTTCATCCTCGGTGCCACGGTTCAGGTAGTTATTTAGGAAAAACTGCATTTTTTTGGGTTTGGGGGGGCCCAGCGCGGGGGGGGAGTGGCCCCCGGGGACCAAACGAAATTTTTCCTTAGAAGTCTAGTGGGGCTACATGCCCACCAAATTTCATGTTCCCCGGTGTTTCGGTGTCCCTGGTATCGTTGACGAAAAATTTACGGGGGCCCCAGCGCGGGGAGGGAAGTGGCCCCCGCGGACCAAACTAAATTTTTCCGTAAAAGTCTAGTAGACCAACATACCATAAAAATTTCTTCATCCTCGGTGCCACGGTTCAGGTAGTTATTTAGGAAAAACTGCATTTTTTTGGGTTTGGGGGGGCCCAGCGCGGGGGGGGAGTGGCCCCCGGGGACCAAACGAAATTTTTCCTTAGAAGTCTAGTGGGGCTACATGCCCACCAAATTTCATGTTCCCCGGTGTTTCGGTGTCCCTGGTATCGTTGACGAAAAATTTAAGGGGGCCCCAGCGCGGGGGGGGAAGTGGCCCCCGGGGACCAAACGAAATTTTTCCGTAAAAGTCTAGTAGACCAACATACCATAAAAATTTCTTCATCCTCGGTGCCACGGTTCAGGTAGTTATTTAGGAAAAACTGAATTTTTTTGGGTTTGGGGGGGCCCAGCGCGGGGGGGAGTGGCCCCCGGGGACCAAACGAAATTTTTCCTTAGAAGTCTAGTGGGGCTACATGCCCACCAAATTTCATGTTCCCCGGTGTTTCGGTGTCCATGGTATCGTTGACGAAAAATTTAAGGGGGCCCCAGCGCGGGGGGGGAAGTGGCCCCCAGGGACCAAACGAAATTTTTCCGTAAAAGTCTAGTAGACCAACATACCATAAAAATTTCTTCATCCTCGGTGCCACGGTTCAGGTAGTTATTTAGGAAAAACTGCATTTTTGGGGGTTTGGGGGGGCCCAGCGCGGGGGGGGAGTGGCCCCCGGGGACCAAACGAAATTTTTCCTTAGAAGTCTAGTGGGGCTACATGCCCACCAAATTTCATGTTCCCCGGTGCTTCGGTGTCCCTGGTATCGTTGACGAAAAATTCAGTAAGGTGACGAAAAAAAAAAAAAAAAAAACTTTGACAATCCCTATATGACCGGCTAGCTACGCTAGCGGCGGTCATAATAAATTGTGGCAAAAGAAGGTAAATGGGATTAAAGCCACACTAAGTAGAAATTGTGTTTTTGTCAAACAGCGACCCCTAGAGTCGCTGTGGAATACTTGCACTGTCGTAAATTATATTATAACATTTTTACATGATTGCAGCTAAATCACAAGTAAATAGTCTATAGTCTAGGCCTACTGTATAATTTAATTTGTGTTGTTTTTATTGGAATGTAAACATTACAAAATGCCAGATAACATCAATTAAGTTAAATGTACGTCGTATTATTTCATAACATTGGCCGTTATGATGTCATTAGACATGATTATTGCAATTTATCATAATAGTTTGCAAATTGTGCTCGTTTACACTATTTACAACCTCTACGTTAGGCTTATTTATGATAATTATGTGAGATATTGAAAGCTGTTCTCATGATAATCGCAGGAATCAACGTCAACAGCGTCGTCTGATATATCCCTCAGGACTTCGTGATAAATACACCTCACAACACCTGAGTTCAGCTGGCAAACTAATTCGTGAGGCATAGCTATCTGATTTATCAAAACGATTCCATTTACACCTGGTCACATAAACGTATTTTTGCGAATCGGATTTAAATTCGATCTTCAATTCTCGCGCTATATGCAGATTTAATGGAGTGCACGTCACCGAGATATGAGCTGCATTTTATAAATCATCAGCTAAAATTTCAAAATCAAAGACCGCAAAAAGAGAGAGCAGTAACAGCCCTGGTAAGATCATTTCGTTTCTTTACTTTTAATGATGAAGATTGTGTGTTAAGCGTCTGCGACTTACTTTCACTTTGATTTGCGATAGTTTGCACGTTGGCTTGATGCAGTTGCTCATCTGCGGTGATGCGTGTTCCAGCGCGTCGTCATATCTGGATATAACATAATAGCCAATACAACGCTCTCACACCTTTTTTTTTTTTTTTTTTTTGCATTTTTGGGAGGAGTACAATTTACATATGTAACAACCATATGCATTTACACTTGTCCAGTTTCGTCTGGAATGCGTCTCAAATCTCCTCCTGAAGTGGTTTGAGGGATCGGATTCAAATGCGTTTCGGAGGGCATTTAAACCTGGACTTTTCACGATCGGATAGCTATCCGATCTGAGAAAATGCATGAAGTGGCCAGGTGTAAACAACCCCCATGACAAAAACATACGCACGAAAGCCGAAAACAAACGCTGGTTGGCTTCTCACGTCCAAATTTGACGAAGTGATGGGGAAGTGACTTATGCCGTAAAGCAGTCGAATTTTGTAGTTCTTTTTGTGCTCTTGTTACTACCCGAACCCGAAGTTACATAGTGCCAGTAAAAGCGATACAGACCCTGTCAGGCTATGGCAGACGTGTCATTCAACCTATTGTAAGTCGATGTACCATCACAATGATCTTGGAAATATATTATGAAGGTTGAAAAGTTACATAGTGTCGCTTTAATTAGTGTTACATTTGTAACACACTTACAGTTTGTTTGTTTTTAGAGGTAGCTTAAATGTGCAAAATGTACAAATAACACTATACAACTAGAAGTGCAAACAATTTGTAAAACTTTTACTGTTTTTTTTTTGGTTTTTTGTTTTTTTTGCCAGGAAGACTAGTCTGTCAGTGTCAACAGTGTCTGGCTTTAAGAGGTAGATTAAATGTGCAAAATGTAAACATAAAACTATACAACTTCTAGCAAGTACACATACTGTAATTTGTATTTAAACTTTTACAGGTTATTTGCCAGAAAGACTAGTCTGTCCACTGTGTCTGGCTTTAAAGCTGCCCTGTTGCATGACACAATATTGCCACCTGTGCTAAAAGTGCGCTCTGAGGGTGAGCTGGTGGCAGGAATACACAGGTAACGTTTTGCCAGGAGGCTCACTGTGGGGTGTATGTTGCTGAATTGATCTTCCACCATGCCAGGGGATTGGTCTAACTGTCTGCATCAGGAGCTTGCAGGTAGCTGTTTAGTTCAGCCTCAGCCTGTTGTTCTGTGAGATCAGATGTTGCAACAGAGTCAGTGTAGGACTTCTTGAAAAAGCTGCCCAGTGTCGTCTTCTGCAATTTGGCTGGTGTAGCAGCAGCACCATCATCACCTTTGCCTCCTCCCAGTGCAGTGGAAGGGAATGCAGGAGTAGCTTGCAATGTCCTCTGAAATTGATCCAGCATCTGAGCCACGGCTCTGGATTTCACAGCCTCGACCTTGTCATCTTTGATGTAGCGTATCTTGAAACGAGGATCAACAAGGGATGCTATGTTCAGAAGGTCATCAGTGGCAGAGTTGTCATATTTCTCATTCAGATAGTTGATGACAGAAGCCTTGATGGTCTTGGTGAGCTCTGAGTCATCAGCTACAGGTTTCAAGACCTCCTCATTGAAAAGATGCAGTACAGGGTTCAGGTACGACACACTCACATATTCTTCACCAGAAAGGGTGTCAGTGAAGTCAGCAAGTGGGTTTGGAGCCTTGCAAACAGACTCCAGAACATCAATGTCCTGCCATGACGGAGCCAAGTGCCTTGTTTTTTTATCAGCTGATAAAACTTTGCAATGGCCTTCTCCTGCTCTAGCACACGTGCTATCATTGCATGGTGAGACCCCCACCTGGTGGGTGATTCTGTGATCAACTTGTGCTTTGGCAGCTTGAGCTCCTCTTGAGTGGCCGCTAGTTCTCGTTTCTTTTTCCATGAGAAGGAAAAGCGCTGACCACTTTTTTGCACACACCCTCTTTGGATTCTCTGGTCTCTCATACTCCCCTCTGATGATGAAGAAAACAGTACATGTTTAGAAACTTTACAGGGCAAAGATGATGTTTGTGATGATAAAAAAAATATATATATTTTGTGATGATAAATTACAATGTTATGACATTCTCAATCAACATAACCCCTCATTTACACCGCACACATCTGCGGCGCATTACGGCTGCGACACGGCTACCGGAGCTGATCGCGCCCATTCTAGTCAATGCTTGTGTTTACACCGGCCGCGACGCGGCGCGTTTCAGAAGCTTCCCAGAAGCAGCTCTCCGTGCCGCTTCGCTAAATATAGGCGCCTAGTCTATTTTTGACGGACGCGCGTCCAAGTCGCACCGGAAATACAGAATAAAAGTAAAAAAAACATTGTCAAATTCAAAATAAACACCCTGTGCAAACTCCCAAACGTATTACACACCAATATCCTTGGTAGAAACCATAGACTGTATGGTAGAAACCCAAAAATCAAGAAAAACCACGTCGGACAGGCAAATCACGTGGTCTCGCGCATCCAGTCGCTCCGCTTCTGAAATGCTCCTGGTGTGAGTTGGCACCGCGTGGAGGACGGAATAAAACCTTGTCGCAGACGTAATGCACCGCACACGTGTGCAGTGTAAATGAGGGGTAATGAGAAACTACATTTAGACCACTCATTCCCA
This sequence comes from Leuciscus idus, assembly GCA_021554675.1. Taxonomy (NCBI): domain Eukaryota; kingdom Metazoa; phylum Chordata; class Actinopteri; order Cypriniformes; family Leuciscidae; genus Leuciscus; species Leuciscus idus. The sequence goes on from CM038625.1 coordinate 36,575,453, forward strand.
AAGGCGGGGTCCCGACCCACAAGTGGGTCGCGGGAGATTTTGTATGGGTCGCCAAGTCAAGCACTATATACTCTTGATTAAAATTTATATGTGTAGTTCACCAATTAGCCGCACGAGGGAGCTCGTCGTTTTCTTCTTCTGCTTTTTATTTTATTTATTTTTTAGCTGCGCTCTGCACTCGGCAACCAGCCATAAAAATGGATGCTTGGCTAATTAAGGCGAGACACGGCAGGCAAAAACATCGTTTTTTTTTTACTGGTCAATTTTGAGATTTTTGGATATTTGTCTTCAATAACATGTCTTCTTTCAGACTTGTGGTGAAAAAAAGTCTGAAATACACATTTAGGTCTTTATTTTACTACACTTTTCTGTTCGCGTCTGTAGATTTCTCATAAATTCAACAAAAGTTGGCGTTCTTAATCCTCCCGCTGCTCCGCGATCTCTGTCTTCTTCCTGTCATCACACGCACACGCCGGAAAGCTCTCTCTCTCCTTTACAATGCTGTCGGATCCAAATATGGTCATTTCCTTTTTATCAGCAACCAATCGTGAAAGTAAAAGGGCTGAATGCGCAATCTCATTGGCTGATGATAAATCTTTAAAGCCCGTTTTCTCAAAATGACCTTTCTCTCATACTCCAAGTACGAAATCTCCACTTCAGTAGCACCTATATACACCAAACTTTCCAGTCTTGTACCTAGTTATATTATGAAGACATTTACAGAGGGATTTGTAAATATATTATTCCTAGCCTGATTTATATAACATTTTATTCCAAAAAACATGGCAAAAATAATTTTTTTAAGGCTACTGACAGTATATTCTGATTTACAGGATAACAAAAGTAGATATCCATAAATCCCTCTGTAATTCTTTTCCCATCTAATATGTGAACACAATGAAAAAATAATTTTTAACCTGGCTTTATCCAATACTCAGATTTCGTTTTTTAAAATATATGCAAAATAGCACATATTTAATTAGATATTGCCTAATTTGCATATTTAAACATTAAATTATAGAAAACTTGTAATACATTTTTTTCTCATCTTAATGTAGGTAATCAACTGGGAAAGTTTCATGGTGATATCTGCTAGTTAAAATTTTTACCCTATTCACCTGTAGTGTCTCGCCTTAAGAAGAAAAAGCCAGCTAAAGACCAGGCTAACACTGCCAACAGCCAAAATACCGTCCCCGAGGGAGGCCAGCTTGAAAATAAACTAGCTAATGTTAGCAAAGCTACTTCAAGTGAAAAACGCCATAATGATGAAGAATGTGAGGAAAGCGGAACCAGTGGATGCTTTCGACCAGACACCGGAGCAGGTACTTCTGAGGATTTGGGAGAACAGCCTCCAAATAAGAAAAGAAAAACAAGACCAAGGCCATATAAAGACTACTTCCTGAAATATGGTTTTGTTAATTATTCCAAAACGAACCAAGAAGCTCGACCCATGTGTGTTATATGCAGCGAAAAACTCGCAAATGAGAGTTTAAAACCAACTAAACTAAAAAGACATTTGGAAACACTTCACTTCGACTTGGCAAAGAAACCTCTGGATTTCTTTCAAAGGAAGGCACAGGAGATTGAATCATCAGCTGAGCTTCTCCGTAGAAATGTGACATTAAATGACAAAGCCCAGCTAGCATCATACATGGTTTCTTACCGTGTGGCCAAAGAGAAGGAGCCCCATACTGCTGCAGAAAAAATTATTCTGCCTGCCGCAATAGACATGGTTAGTACGGTTATTGATGAAAAAACCGCACAAAAATTAAAATGCATCCCCCTGAGTAACAACACTGTTTCCCGAAGGATAAATGACATTTCAGACAATCTTGAGGAACAGCTCATAACAAGATTGAAGGCGGCAGGGGAATTTTCAATCCAGCTGGATGAAAGCACCGACGTCTCGGACTGCGCAACTTTGTTGGTATACGTAAGGTACGTGTGGGAAACAGAATTTGTGGAGGATTTATTATGTTGCTTGAATATTCCTACTGGAACGAAAGGTGAACAGATATTTTCTGTACTGAACAACTACGTGGTTACAGAGTGCGGGTTGAGCTGGGCCAACTGTAAAATGTATAACGAGTGACGGGGCTGCAAATATGACGGGCAGAAACAGCGGAGTTGTGAAAAGAATCAAGGAGGCAGCTGGTAAAGACATCGTGTGGAATCACTGTTTCATTCACCGCCAGGCTTTGGCATGCAAAGGAATACCCCCCGAGCTTGACAAAACATTGAAAGAAGTCATTCGTGTTGTGAACTTTATTAAAGGCAGCGCACTCAACAGTCGGCTTTTTGATCAGCTGTGCGCCGGCATGGGGGCGGACCACACCCATTTACTGTTTCATACTGAAGTGCGCTGGCTCTCCAAAGGTAGAGTCCTCACAAGAATATATGACCTGAGAAATGAAATTCATGCTTTTCTCCTTGAGAAAAAGTCTTCACTTGCAGAGCTGTTCACTGAAGAATGGCTTTTTACAGTGTCATATCTGGCGGATATCTTTTCATCTCTCAACGAGCTATGTTTGAAACTGCAAGGACAGAATGATGATGTTTTCCAAAACTGGAAACACATTCTCACCTTTCAAAAGTCTCTGAAGCTGTGGCTTGCACGACTCAGAAGTCCAAAACCCAGCCACTACATGTTCCCTACTGTGTTACAGCACATAGAGGAAAATTATGTCACAGACACACAAGTGAAACACCTGACTGGGCTTATAGTGACACACCTAGTTGCACTCATTAATAACTTTGAGCACTATTTCCCTAAGGACAGATATGACATTTTGCATGATAAAAGGTGGATCCAAAATCCCTTTGATTTTGAAAGTCCAGAGTCACTGCTGGAGCTTGGACTAACTGCTTCTGAAGAAACCGAACTGTTACAGCTGAGCAGTGACCAGACACTTAAAAGAAGACATGAATCCATGACATTATCATCATTTTGGGTAAGCATTTCATCTGAATACCCTGTCTTAAGCAAGGCAAGCATACTGTTGCTTATTCCTTTTACAACTACATACAAATGTGAAGTTGGGTTCTCAGTTCTCACAAAAATAAAGACAAAATACAGGAATAGACTGAATGCTGCACCTGATATGCGTGTTGCACTCTCCTCATGTACACCAAACTGGAATGTAATTGTAAAAAACAAGCAGGCCCATCTCTCCCATTAGCCGGGTAAACTGCCTTGATTTGGTGAAACAATGATGATAAGGACTGGTGCACTTAAACATTACTCTTCTTCTGCCTGACCAACATAAAAAAAAATAAAAAAAAAACTTAAAAAGGCATGTTTTTGATAGCTCTGAAGGTTCATATTACTATTGTTCTAAAGATTGTTTGCATACATATTTTTGTTTTGAGAGGAAAAAATGAGAGCCTGTCATACTGTGCACTTTATAAAATGTGTATATTACAGTGGGTGCATAAAAAAGTTCTCAAAAAATATTTCAGTAAGAAACTTGTTTTTGATTTAACTTAATGTTCATATATTATTCTGGTAGATGGGCAAAGCATTGAATGTTACATGAAAGGCATGCATTGATTCTGTCTGGTTTTATTGATGATAGGAAGAAAAATAAATGATTAACTGCCCTATTTTGCACTTTGTCTCATTAAGTATAAATTGTGTACACTGTAATGATGAGAATATGAAAACAATGAGATGCCCTGTCAACTCTTCCTTTCTCATTTCACCTCTGCATTTTACTTATTGTCAACAACAGGTAAATAAAAAAAAATTGTGCTTAGTCAAATATCTGTATCTCTTTTAAATAGTTAAGTGGAAGCTTAACTGACCTTAAAAATGGTCATACATATTTTGTTAATGCATAAATTCTCTTCGTGATATATGAACTATATGGGCCTAATGTTTATTGGGTCACAAGGATTTATCGACTTTAAAATGTGGGTCCCCAGAAAAAAAGTTTGGGAAACACTGATTTAGACCACACACACTAGGGCTGTCTTTTTCTCCTATAATTCTGAGTTAAATAAAGGCTAGTTCACACTGCCCCAACAAACTGCCATAATGACTTGAGCATGCCATGACAACTTCAATGCCAGCAGAAACGTAATTGAATCATAACTGTATGAATTATGAGATATTATAACAAGTTATTATTGTGGAATATAATAGATGCATTACACACATTTTAAAACATTAACGTCATTTAACAAGCTTAATATACATGAACATTATTTGTTTATTAATAGCGTCAAGCAGGGCTAGACGATATTTTTTTTTTTTATCACTGCCTTTACAATGCACATCCACGCACAAGTTGGTGTTTGTAAGGTAAGTGTGAATACGTAAGCATTTTCTAAATTATGCATAGTCAAACGGGACAGCCTTAAATGTCTGTCCATGTCTCACCAGCAGCTTTAACTTTTACTGATACCAAGATGGCGCCGATGTCAATGGCATGCCGTCTGCCCGTGTATAGTCTGTTTTTTATTACTGTTTTCGTTCTACTTATGACTTTGTTTATACATGACTCTAGCACTGCACTGGTGTATGATCGTGCTACACTTTTAAATATCCGAAATATATTTGAGAAACATTCCAAGGAAGCTCAGCAGGAAATCCAGTCCTATGGTATAAAACCGCCGCTAAGGATTCCTACGTGGTTGCAACATGATCCCTGGTCCCCTTTGCCGAAAAAAAGACGGCGTCGCCGTGGAAAGCGAGGAGGAAGGTTGGTCAAACTAAAAGCATACCTGATCTCCTTCCCGGGAGGGCCGCGACTTGCGGATGTGCCGCTGTGGGGCTGGAGCGGCGGTCGGGTGCTGTGTTGGCATGTGGAGAGCGGGGTGTCTCGATGGATTCGGCATGTTTTGCCGGAGGGGCCTGTGGCGAATCATCTTCGGCGTGCACGATATTTCCACCGGAATGGAATTGACGCGCAGAATCTTCGCCCTGTCCCATTTGGACGTGGACAGCCGTTGGAGATTATGGACGTCGAAAGATCAGCTATAAGGTTGGCTTTGATAAATGTACGCTCTCTGAAAAACAAGTCCTTTATCCTAAACGAGTTTATTAGAACTCGGGATCTAGATTTTGCTTTTATTACGGAAACTTGGATGAACACTGCCAATACATACATTTTGGGAGAAGCCGTACCAAATAACTTCTCAGTTTTTAATTCTTCTCGACAAATAGGAAGGGGTGGAGGACTGGCTTCTATTTTTAAGAACAATTTTATTTGTACCGTACTTCAATTTGAGCAGTTTTCAAGCTTCGAACTCCAAGCTTTTGAAATTCAATCAACGACACCTGTCCTTTGTGCGGTTATTTACCGACCACCGAGAGCAAATAAGGACTGTATTTCAGAACTGGCTGCCTTCCTATCTGACATTGTTTTAAAATACGATCATATTCTAGTAATGGGGGATTTGAATATTCATGTATGTTGTCCATCAAACCCCTTAGCAAAAGATTTTATAAATCTTATTGATTCCTTTGGGTTCCAACAATTGGTGAATGGCCCTACACACAATCATGGCCATACTTTGGACTTGATATTATCATTTGGCTTAGTTGTCAAGGACATTATCATTGAGGATTTTGTGTTATCTGACCATAATCCGATTTTATGTACTGTTTCTCTTCCCTGTCAGCCGAGAAAACTTTGTGCAGCTAAACGATTGTATCGTCCTCTAATACCTAATTCATATGTAGATTTTAATGTGTCTTTTGTGGAGAAGTTGCAGTATAGAAACGTGGATTTAGTATCTCCACATCTTGGTGTAGAAGAAACTATTAATAGTTTTAATATTATATGCACAGAAACACTAGACTGTATTGCACCTTTGAGACAGGTGAGCAAAAAAAAAAAGTCTCCCCCTTGGTATAATGAACATGTTAAATCGGTGCGAAGAGAGTGTAGAAGATGTGAACGTAAATGGAAGAAAGACAAACTACAAATTTCGTATTAAATGTTAAGAGACTCCTTGGGTAAATTCCAACAGGCTGTGAAAACTGTTAGGTTCAGATTTTTTTCAGACATTATTGAGAAGAATCGTCAAAACCCAAGAGTCCTTTTTTCAACAATTGATGTATTTCTAAACTCTAGATTAGAGGTCCCTGGAGTTATACCTATGGATTTATGTGAGAATCTTTTGGAGTTCTTTGTCGGACGTATATCGGACATCCGAAGGAATATACAACAATGTTCATATGAGCCTATGGATATACCTGTAACTCATGCTGTGTTGTCTGATTTTGAGCCTATTTCCTTATTCACACTTTTAGATATTGTTTGTAAGTTAAAGCCGACAGTCTCTCCACAAGATATTGTTCCTACATTACTATTTAGGAAAGTTTTTGAATTGATTGGTCCATTTGTATTATCAATAATTAATAAGAGTCTATTGTCTGGAATTGTTCCAACTTATTGTAAACATGCTATAGTGCATCCGTTGCTGAAAAATACAAACTTAGATAAGAGTGTGCTATGCAATTATAGACCAATCTCAAAGCTTCCCTATCTAGCGAAGATCCTGGAGAAAACAGTCTTTATCCAACTTGAGTCTTTCCTTACTGACAATACTATCGGTGAAGTTTTTCAGTCGGGGTTCAAAAAACAACATAGTACAGAATCTGCATTATTAAAAGTATTTAACGACGTTTTTATGGCCACAGACACTGGGGACGTGACCTTACTTCTACTATTAGATCTTACAGCAGCGTTTGACACAATTGACCACAATATTTTAATTTCACGCTTGGAAAACTATGTAGGTATTCGAGGTGTTGTCTTAAATTGGATTAAGTCCTACTTTCAAAATAGACGTTTTTCAGTTCAAATGTACATCGAGCTCAGCGCCTTTATCATGCGGTATTCCACAAGGATCTATTTTAGCACCAGTCTTTTTTTCTCTTTATATGCTACCTTTAGGTCAGATCATGAGTAAATATGATGTCTCCTTTCACTGCTATGCAGATGATACTCAGTTGTATCTACCCTTAAAACCAACTGTCCCTGCTGCTGTTGAAAGGCTGGCAGAGTGTCTTGGGGAGATTAAAAGGTGGATGTCTGCAAATTTTTTGTGTCTAAATGAATCAAAAACTGAAATGATTTTATTTGGTCCCTCAGAGTCCGCTGATACATCTAAAATTAAATTGGGCACACTATCCCCTTATCTGAGGCATCAAGTAAAAAACTTAGGTATAATCTGCGATAGTGCACTGAAATTTGATAAACAGATAAATCAAGTAGTCAAAATGAGTTTTTTCCAATTAAGATTAATCGCTAAAATTAAGTCCTTTGTAACACAGAAGGACCTGGAAAAGATAGTTCATTCATTTATTTTCTCAAGATTGGACTATGGTAATGCACTGTATTATGGTATTCAACACAAAAGCTTAAACAGACTGCAACTAGTCCAAAATGCGTCCGCTAGGTTACTGACAGGCACTCGGAAAAATGAGCATATCACCCCAGTATTAAGAGAACTACATTGGTTGCCGGTTTTCTACAGGATTAATTTTAAGATACTTTTATTTGTTTTTAAGGCCCTACATGGTAGAGCTCCGACATATATAGCCGATCTAATCCAGGTGAATAAACCAAAGAGAGCACTACGCTCCGCGTCATTAAACCTCTTGGTAGTCCCGCGGACATATAGGAAAATGAGAGGAGATCGCTCTTTTGCAGCCGCTGCTCCCAAGCTGTGGAATAGTTTACCTCCTTATATTAGAGAATGTTCCTCTCTTATAGAGTTTAAACGACATCTGAAAGCTTACTTTTTCACTTTGGCATTTGATCATTCATGAGTGCTGTGCTAGTGGTGTAATAGGTAATTATCAATGCCGCTTAGATTAGGAGGTTGTCTATGGTAATGTTTAGAATTTAAATGTGTTTTTATGATTGTTATCTTACCCTTTGTACAGCACTGTGGTCAACTTTTGTTGTATTATTATGTGCTTTATAAATAAATTGAACATTGAACATTAAATGCTGTAAAATCAATTAGGATATGTTATACATTTTTATATGCTATTTTTAGCACTGGAAACTTGAGTTTTTTTATGTTTATTAACTTACCAATGGCTAGATGCAGCCGGTGACCGAAACACTGCAGGCGAGTCCAGTGTTTAAGTGAGACAGCCTTGACAATGTTGGCACTGTTGTCCGTTGTGATGCACACCTGGCGGTCCTCGCTAAGGCCCCAAGATGCGAGTGCATCCTCCAGACCCGCGGTGAGTATTTCGGCAGTATGGTCGTCTGGATAAAATGCTGTCTGCAAGCATCTTGATTGAAGAGCCCACTCCTCGTTGATGTAATGAATGGTGAGGCTCATATATGGCTCAGATGTGCAGCTGGACCATAGGTCGGTGGTAGTGGCAAAGTATCTCACCTTCCTTAGGTTATTTTCCAGCTTTCCGCTGCATTCTTCATAAAGCTGAGGCAGTGCAGTTTTGGAAAAGTATTTTCTGCCAGGGAGCACATACCTGGAGTCAAAGCACTTTATTTTCCTGAACCCGTCTTGCTCCACTGTGTTTAGGGGCAACATATCTTTAGCTAGAATGTAAGAAACGGCTCGTGTAATATACTTGCTCCTTTTGGAACACTTTTCATAAGGGGTAATGGCCACGAAGGACGACAAGATCGATTTCTGCTTTGGTACAGCCCCGCTGCTGGTACTTTTTGACGGAGTAGCATCGGCCCGCATTTTCATGCTTTCAGTGTGGTCGCTGGGATGGTACTTTTTTAGGTGATGGAATAGGTTGTTCGTGTTGCCAGTCTTGGTTTTCACTGACTGATGACATATTTTACATATCGTTTTAATCTGCGCCTCGTCGCATTTCAAATAGCCGAACCACTTCCATATAACTGAATTCATGCTACCTTTTCTGTCGACAATTTCATCATCTTTCGATAATAACTCAAGGTGAGTTTCACTTTCGTCACTGCTTCCACACATTTTTTGTCGTCCTCGTGTTGAGTTTGCTTTGCAAAGTGCTGTAGGAAATGGACTTTGACGTGCACATTAAAAGCTGCACGCTGATTGGCTGTTGTCGCATATTTCTGCTGTGAGACTGGCTCTTAGATTAGTCCATATTGAGTAAAAATATCCAGAGCTTATCATCGTTATCGTCATCAATTTTACTGCAATTCGATATGATATCGTTTATCGGCCCAGCCCTAGCCTGCTACCATCAGGCAGGAGGTACAGGTCTCTTCAAGCCAGAAGCACCAGAATGGCCAACAGCCTCTATCCCCGGCAGTTAGACTGCTGAATAAGCACCATTCCCTTCTCCCTCCTCCACTCACTTAACATTATCCAACAACTGCAATAACTGTGAACTGGACTTTGCATCGCTGCAGCACACACAATTATATAATTTGTTCAACAGTGTACAGATCGTTTTCTCTAACTCTTTCCAACTCATCCGACCATTGTTCATTATCTCTCATGCTATCTTCAGTATAAACCATCCATTTCATCTAAAACTTTTGCCTGAGACAGTTCAGAGAGTTTCAGCACATTTTCTGCATTGTGTTCATTAACTATCTTAATCGTAGTAACATCAGGTTTTTCAACCGCATAGCTGCATCCAGGCTGATCATCACTCACGCTTTTAGAAACAATTACACTCACCTCATCTTGTTCCTTTGCTTCCTCCGTTACTCTTTCAGTCTGCTCAGTGTCTTGTCTATTCCTTTCATTCATGAGAAAAACTCCATTTGTTTCTTTAACTCTAGATTTAATCAGTGGATGCTGAGAATCATTGCACACTTCTTTATGCGGACACGCAAAACGCTTGTCCAATATTGTTGCATTCAAAACATTTCATACTCTCTGTGCTCGCGTATACCATATACAAATTATCTTCGTGATTAACTCAAAAAGATGCTTCTAAAGATCGTTCTTGGGAACTTAAGAATATGTGACGAAAAAACACCCTAATGGAATCATTCTCATGGGGCTCGCAAATTTCCCAAATCTTACAAGTTCTTTTATGAAGGCATCGTTGGAAACAAATGGCGGAACATTAGAAATAGTGATTTTTGTAGCTGGGGCAGATAACAGGGAAACCGGAACAAAAGCCTCTTTCACCCACAATCCGTCCACAGTCAATTGATTCACTAATGCTTCGGATTTAAAAAATAATACGACTGCTTTATTCATTCTCGAAGTTGAAATAACATTATCGAACCCAACCGTTTGTCCTACCGTGACAAGCAACTCTTCGACTGTTACACAAGCCTCTGGCACACACGTGCACCCATTACGGAGGGATAAGGAAGCAGTTGCACCTTGCACAGGAACGGCTGCCATACTGACACCCAGAACCCGCGTATCACACTGTGATTTTTTTATTTATTTTTTTTACTAATAAATAAATTCAAATAACGTTGGGGGAAAATCAAAAAGAAACAAAAAGAGAAAAAAAGGGGGGGAGACCCCAAAAAGGAAAGAGCGCTCTCCAACGCACACACTACACAATGCACCTCAGAGAGAGAGAGAGAGAGAGAGAGAGAGAGATGCTGTAACAACCAGGACTGGCACTGCATGATGAGGTACACCTGAATAAAATGTTTCTGTTATTTTTATGTCAACGCATTGTTTTATTATTGTTTAATAGTTGTATGAATGCATGCTGTGCCGTCATGATGGTTTAAGCCAGTCAGTGATGCTCCATCCGACATGCTAGCATAAGACTACCATGAACTCATTTAAATACTTTTTTAAAAGTTACAAAGCTCTTTTCGAAGTTGAAATCATACCAGAAAAGAATTTCTACATTGTGTCTATTTGACCAGATTATTCTAAAACTAAATAGATTTCAGTTAACGTTATTAACCCAGCTACATTTTAGCATTTTAACTAACGTCATTGTCGAACCTTGCCCGTGCGTTAGCGGAATATCCACAAGGTTTTGGCAACTTGGCGGGCAAATCCATAAAAAAATATTTGACCGACCAAACTTCTTAGTGAAACTTTAGCTTGAAATGGAAATTGTCTGTGCTTTTAACAGACAATTTCCATTTCAAGCTTTCACCAGAAATTAAAAGTTTACATACCTCAATATGATTCCACAGGTTAGACGACGAGTTTTTGGAGGCTGTGATTTGGTTGGTTTTAGCCAAACAAAACATTTAAAACTAAACAAATTTGAAGTTAGTTAGTAGTTCAAACCATAATCTGTAAAAGGTTCAAACTGAAACATATTTTCTAAGTATAGCGCGCTGCACTGAGGAACCGTCGTCTTCCATTTTACCATCAGCTGATCAGAAAATCATCCACTGACTTTTAAAGCTGCTACATAATGACTTTCGAGGATCTTGATATAAATGTAATGGAGTGAAAGGTATGATATTTCAAATGTAGTGAAGTTAAAGTCACAAGTTTCCTGAAAAAATAATACTCAAGTAAAGTACAGACACTCAAAATAAGTAAATGTAATTTGTTACTGTCCACCTCTGCAGCCCTGTTACAAAATAGGAGATTAAGAGTCAAAATTATGACTATCATAACTATGGAATAAAATTAAAAATTTATCCAAATTTTCTCATAAATATCTTGACCCCCAAAAAAATCTTAAATATGTCTCTTACATTACTTTTTATTTTTTATTTTAATTTTTTGGTAAAAATAAACATACAAACAATAAGATTTGGTGTACACATTTTGATCAAATGTTTTCTTGTGTCTCATCATCATAACCGACGCCTTCCTTATACTTGCTGAATAGGCCTACATTAAAAGGTTATTTTGAATAGTATGAGGGATTCATTGGGTTTATATAAATATAACAATTGCAGCCTCTTGAGGGCAGCAGAGGAAACATATTACAATATTTACTGTAGTCCTGTGTTGCGTCCCCTGATGTGAAGAGCTGAGTTAGGTTTGAGTTTCCACATCAAGCTTATAAAACTCAATATAAACTCATCTGATAAAGGCATCAGGTCAAACCTGTGCAAAATATTGAAGAAATCAAACTGAATGCCTGTGTGTATCAAAAGCATTTTGTCCACACAATCTACAAAACAATATGCTTTGAGACACAAAACAAAATGCTAATTTGTACAATACAGAATAATATTTCAATAAGAAGAGAAATGCAAACCTGGCGACCATAACAAAAGAGGACAATAACATCAACACTGAATAACATTTAAATAACAACAGAAACATTTTGATATTGTTATTTATAATGTATTTATTATGTGTAAATATGTATGTCTGTAATTTAATGTTAGCAATGATTTGGCATTTTGTAAAGCTTTTTACCAGGCCAATAAAGCCACTTGAATCTTGAATCTATTAACATTATAATAATATAAAAGAATATACGTATACAGCAAAACAAATGTACGTGTAGCAATGAATTCAAAAAGTTAAACTGAATTAAAACAAGTACATTTCACTAATACTGGATCAAATGTCACATCAGACAGAAATAATAGAATACAAATAGAATACAGAAGTTATAGATGAAGAGCTTGTTAAGGTGAAGGCTGTCTGAAAAAAAGCTTTTATTACATCTGGGTAAAACAGAATCTATTCTCTTTGGGTCTATAAGTTTAGGAAGGCAGATTATTAAGTAATTAAAGTTGATGGTTGTGTAGTTGTAAACAGAACATCGGTCAATTATCTTGGTTGTGTTCTGGATAATAATTTAAGTGGTGTAAGTATGGCCTGGAAAGTTTTAGGAAAAGTTAATGCTTGAATTAAATGTATAGATAGTTATATAAATAAATAAAGTTTAAAGGTTTTTGCTACAGGTCTAGTACAAAGTCAACGTGAGTATGCGTGTTGTTTATGGATGACTGATTTATCCAGTATGTGGATGACAAAGTTACAAAGGTCACAAAATAAATTATTGAGAATAGTTTTAGGAAATCATTCTTTTACTCATGTGGATAATGGACACTTTCAGCAGATTGGATGGTAGAGCCTTTATCTCAAGCTCAGAGCGAAGGGGGTTTTGTACAGCAGATATTTTCTGGTACCGAAGAAAGACGGGTGTCTCAGACCCATTCTAGATCTAAGACAGCTGAACAAAGCGCTTGCAAAGTGCCGGTTCAAAATGCTCACGACCAGGAAAATCCTCTCACAAATTCGCCAAGGGGACTGGTTTGTGTCAATAGATCTGAAGGACGCGTATTTTCAAATACAAATAGCGTCACGTCACAGGCGATTTTTGAGATTCGCCTTCGAGGGCCAGGCATATCAATACACAGTCCTACCGTTTGGCCTGTCCCTAGCACCTCGTACATTCACGATGTGCATGGTCGCGGCCCTCGCTCCCCTGAAACTTCGGGGAATGCGAGTTTTGAACTATTTGGACGATTGGCTGGTTCTAGCTCAGACTCGCTCAGAGCTCATAGAACACAGGACCATGTTACTCGAACATCTCGAGAACTTGGGTCTCAAAGTCAATTGGGCGAAGAGTTCACTGTCTCCCAGTCAGAGAATATCTTTTCTGGGCACAGAACTGGACTCGCTGTCTATGACAGCTCAGCTATCGCCACAGCGCACACTGGACATTCAGCGCATGACGGAAACCTTCCGCTGCGGCGCTATAGTCCCGCTCAGAAAGTTTCAAAGTATGCTGGGTCTCATGGCCTCAGCATCATCAGTACTCCAGCTGGGTCTGCTTCGCATGCGCCCACTGCAGTTCTGGTTAAAAGCGCGAGTGCCGCGCCGAGCGTGGACCTCCGGTCTTTTTCGCCTCAAGGTCAATCAGAAATGCATCTCAGCCCTGAAACCTTGGAAAGCGATCGACTGGTACCAGTCAGGTGTAAGCCTGGGGACTTCCTCGAGTGTGAAGGTGGTGTCCACGGACGCCTCCACCTCGGGATGGGAAGCGCTGCTCGAGGGCAGACCGTTCTTTGGCCAGTGGTCAGAACGGGAAAAGCTTCTACACATAAACTGCTTGGAAATGATAGCAGTCGACAACGCGCTGAGGCGCTTTTGTCCCCAGATAGCAGGACACCACGTCTTGGTCCGTTCGGACAACATGTCAGTGGTGGCCTATATAAATCGCCAGGGTGGTATCAGGTCCCGAAACCTTTACAGGCTGACGGAACGCCTCCTGGTCTGGGCTCAGCGCAATTTGCGCTCGCTGAGAGCAGCGCACGTGCCCGGCCACCTGAACGTGGGACCAGACAGACTGTCCAGGAACAATGTTCCAGCAGGAGAATGGTCCTTACACCCACAGACAGAAAAACATCCCTATTATCTCTAGCCTTAGCTACCGTATATAGACCGCCAGGGCCTTACGCTGATTTCTTAAAAGAGTTTGCAGATTTTCTCTCAGACCTATTAGTCAATGTCGATAAAGCATTAATTGTTGGAGATTTTAACATACACGTAGATAATCCAAATGATGCGTTAGGAGCTGCGTTTACAGATTTATTAAATTCATTTGGGGTCAAGCAAAACGTCACCGGACCAACTCATCGTCTTAATCATACACTCGATTTAATTATATCACATGGAACCGATCCAACCGATATAGATATCATTCCACAAAGTGATGAAGTCACTGATCACTACATGGTAACTTGCATATTACGTACTGCTGTAATATGTCATGCGGCGTCGCGTTATCAACCAGGCAGAACAATCCTCCCATCCACCATAGATCATTTCTCAAATTGCTTATCTAATCTGTCTCAGCTGCTGCCTGAACCCAAACAAACAGATGAACTAGAAGAACTAACTAGCACTATGAGCACCATTCTCTCTAGAACATTGGATGTGGTTGCACCTATTAAATTAAAAAAGGTCAGAGAGAAAAATAAAGCACCATGGTATAACAATACTACGCATGTTTTAAAGAGAGAAACCCGTATTTTAGAGCGTAAATGGAAACAAACTAATTTAGAGGTCTTTAGAATCGCGTGGAAAGACAGTATGTCGCGTTATAAAAAGGCCCTAAAAGCTGCCAGGGCTGAGCACCTCCGCAAACTAATAGAAAACAACCAAAACAATCCAAGGTTTCTATTTAACACCGTGGCTAGACTAACAAATAAACAGACGTCACTCGAACAAAATATCCCGTTACAGTTCAGTAGTAATGATTTCATGAACTTCTTCACTGAGAAAATAGAAAGCATCAGAACCACAATTATAAACGTTCAATCTTCAATCGCGCCTTATAATTCAGCTTCAATTATCACCCCGAAAGAACAATTACAGTGCTTTACAACTATAGAACAAAAAGAGTTAAATAAACTTATCACTTCATCTAAAACAACAACATGTTTATTAGATCCTATACCAACTAAACTACTGAAAGAAGTGTTACCTGTAGTGGAAGAGCCTCTCCTCAATATTATTAACTCGTCTTTATCTTTAGGTCATGTTCCAAGAACATTTAAACTGGCAGTTATAAAACCTCTCATTAAGAAACCACAATTAGATCATAATAATCTAGCAAATTATAGACCCATTTCAAATCTTCCATTTATGTCTAAAATATTAGAAAAAGTGGTGTCCGCTCAACTGGGATCTTTCTTGCAACAAAATGATATCTATGAAAAGTTTCAGTCTGGATTCAGACCGCATCATAGCACTGAAACTGCGCTCGTTAAAATCACAAATGATTTACTTTTAGCTTCTGACCAAGGCTGTATCTCAATACTAGTTTTACTTGATCTTAGTGCTGCGTTCGATACTATAGATCACACAATACTCTTAGATCGACTACAAAATTATACTGGTGTTCAAGGACAAGCACTAAGCTGGTTCAAATCATACCTATCTGACCGCTACCATTTTGTCTATTTAAATGGAGAAAAATCGATCATAACTCCAGTAAACTATGGAGTGCCGCAGGGATCTGTATTAGGCCCTCTGTTATTTTCAATATATATGATGCCACTTGGAAATATTATAAGGAAACATGGAATTAGTTTCCATTGTTATGCTGATGACACTCAAATATATATTTCATCACGGCCGGATGAAAACGCTACATTTTCCAAATTGACAGAGTGTGTTAAAGATATAAAAGATTGGATGACGCGTAATTTTCTTTTATTAAATCCAGACAAGACAGAGGTAATACTTATCGGTTCAAAAAAACGCCCACAAAACCTCGCACAATACAACTTTAACATCATAGGATGTCCTGTTACTTTATCCTCTACAGTAAAAGACCTGGGTGTTATACTCGATTGCAACCTGTCTTTTGAAAATCATATTTCATATGTTACAAAAACAGCCTTTTTCCACCTTAGAAACATTGCTAAGCTACGTAATATGCTATCAGTTTCTGATGCAGAAAAGTTAGTTCATGCATTCATGACCTCGAGACTGGATTACTGTAATGCTTTATTAGCTGGTTGTCCTGCATCCTCAATAAACAAGCTACAGTTAGTCCAAAATGCCGCCGCTAGAGTTCTTACGAGATCAAGAAAATATGATCATATAACACCGATTTTATCATCACTGCATTGGTTACCTATAAAGTTCCGTATTAATTACAAGGTATTGCTACTGACTTATAAAGCCCTAAACGGCTTAGCTCCAGTCTATTTAACGGATCTTCTATCGCCCTATAATCCATCGCGCTCTTTAAGATCACTAAATTCAAGGCTTTTGGTCATACCTAGGATATCCAGAACCACCAAAGGAGGGAGAGCATTTTCACATTTGGCTCCAAAACTCTGGAATAGTCTTCCTGATACTGTTCGTTGCTCAGACTCGCTCTCCCAGTTTAAAACTAGATTAAAGTCGCATCTCTTCAGCCAGGCATTCATATAATCCTACAGTTCAAACTACAATCCGGCCTCTATCCAATGCCAGAGGAGAACTGGCCCCCGACTGAGCCTGGGTTCTCCCAAGGTTTTTTTTCTCCATTAAGGCACCTGATGGAGTTTTAGGACACCATTAGGTCACTTGATGGAGTTTTTCGGTTCCTTGCCACTGTTGCCTTTGGCTTGCTCAGTTGGGGATATTTTGGGGATATTTAATTTAATTTTATCAATCAATAAATTCCTCTTGAAACAAACTTTGTTGTATTATTTTAATTTAATACTGTGAAGCTGCTTTGATGCAATCTGTATTGTGAAAAGCGCTATACAAATAAACTTGACTTGACTTGACTTGACAGTCCAGCTGCTGTGGGAGACATTCGGCAGAGCGGAAGTAGACCTGTTTGCGTCTCAAGAAAACGCTCACTGTCCGAAGTTTTTCTCCAAGAGCATGGACGCGCTGGCCCACGTCTGGCCCCGCTGCCCGCTCTATGCTTTTCCCCCCGTAGCGCTCCTACCTCAGGTATTAGAGCGGATCAGGGAAAACGGATGCTCAGTGCTACTAGTAGCTCCGTTCTGGAAGAACCAGGCCTGGTTCCCAGTTCTGATGCAGCTGACAAGCACTGCCCCATGGCCGATACCGGTGAGGAGGGACCTCCTCTCTCAAGCCAGGGGCTCGATCTGGCATCCTCGCCAGGAGCTTTGGTCCCTACATGTGTGGGCCATCAACGGGTACCCGCTAGCCTCCCGGTGTCAGGGTTCTGCCCTGGCAGCGTTGTCTGTGTTGTCTCTGTTTAATGTATCTATGTTTATGTTGTGCTTAAACACATGGCTGTGTCTTTGTTTGTGTTTTCCATGTGCTCCTCTGTCCCTTCCTCCTTGTTTCCCGGTACCACGCCCCCTTGTTTAGTTGAGTCCTTGTTTGAGTGTTAGCACCTGTCTCCTCGTTAAGTCCTTGTTTGTCTGAGTGTGCTCACCTGTTCCTCATGTTCTTTGCTCCCTTTATATGTTTGCTCTTTCCCTCTTGTGTTTGCCAGTTTGTTAAATGTTGTACCTCAGAGTACTACTGTGTCTCAGTATCGTTCCTCTTGAATTGTTAGTGTTTTGTTGTAGAAGTTTGTTAGTGCTCTGGTTACTGCCATTGGCTCTGTCTTGTTTCCCTGTTCCAGTCCTGTCCAAGTCCTGTCCAGCAAGCAGTCCTGTTCTGAGCCTGAGATACCTGAGCGCCAAGCTGTAAGAAGTTCCTGTCTGGCTTTAGCTGGTTACCTCTGGTCTCACTCTGTTCTGCCATATCTACACTCCAGCCTACGGACACCTCATTACATCTGCTGCTCTGCTGTTGTCATTGTCTCATCTCTACCTATTGTTTGGATTGCTACCTTCTCCCACCTCGTCGTGTCATCTGTTTGTCAATAAAGCTGTTAATTGTCATCCTGCATTTGAGTCCTCCTTCACAGATCCATAACACCCGGAGGGAGTGCTAAACACGATCACGCAGGCTAGAGCCCCCTCTACGAGACGGCTCTATTCCTCGAAATGGTCTGTGTTCTCTGGCTGGTGCACAGCCCGTGGCATATCACCCCCAGATTGTGGGGTGACGGAGGTTCTTTCCTTCCTACAAGAGCTACTGGACAAGGGCAGGACCCCATCCACGCTCAAAGTTTACGTGGCGGCTATAGCAGCGTTTACTAAACCAACGCTTGGCCAGTCACTTGGAAGGAACGATCTGGTCATTCGCTTCCTTAGAGGAGCTAAGAGGCTAAACCCTCCCAGACCTCCCTCAGTTCCCACATGGGACCTTTCCACGGTCTTGGAGGCCATGAAAGGTGCCCCATTCGAGCCGATCCAATCAGTGGATATCAAACACTTGTCTTTCAAGACAGTATTTATTCTGGCTCTCGCTTCAGTGAAGCATCTTGGGGACTTGCAAGCGCTCTCAGTGAGCGCGACATGTATGGAGGTTGGGCCAAATGACTCGAAAGTCATACTCAAACCGAGGCACGGGTACGTTTCTAAATCCCTCAACACACCGTTCAGGTCTCAGGTGATTTCCCTGTCAGCCCTGCCGGTCTCTAACGAGGAGAAGGACGCTAGCCTCCTTTGCCCGGTCAGGGCATTAAGGGCTTATGTGTCTCGCTCGTCTGTCTTCAGACAGACAGAGCAGCTCTTTGTCTCGTTCTACGGACGTTCTAAGGGACTAGCTGTGTCGAAACAGAGCCTATCCAGATGGATAGTCGATGCTATAGCGATGGCTTACGCCTCTAAGGGCCTGCAGTGCCCGTTAGGTGTTAGAGCGCACTCCACAAGAGGCATGGCCTCATCGTGGGCTTGGTCTAGTGGGATTGTCTTACAAGATATATGTATGGCGGCAGGCTGGGCCTCCCCGTCTACATTTATAAGGTTTTATAACCTAGAGGTTCCTGCTTTACAGGCTAAGCTGCTTTCGGTCTGTTAAATCGGTATTGTCTGCCCCAATGTTTTCGGCCCAGAATACTGAAACTGCTTGAGCAACGCTCGCTGATCGATCGTGCAGCTCTATGGGCAGTGTGTAAGACCCATAATATTCACCAGACTAGGCCGAGTTTCGCCCTGGCTGTGTGTGAAACACTATTGATATAATTGCTCCTTATAGGATGCTATTTATTATAGGAATGATGCTGTTCTAGCCCCTCTTCCTGGACTCTCTGTGAGTCCCATGATGATCATGTGCTATATGGGCCCCGGGCACCTGCCCTTGGGACTTTGGTACTGGATCTCAGCACGCACGGCGTTTTACACGGTGTTCCCCATAGCGTAAGATATTACGCAGTACGAGAGAACCTCTCGTAAGAGAACGTACTCGGTTACTAACGTAACCTCGGTTCTCTCTAGAGAGGGAACGAGTACTAGGGTTGCCAACCGTTCCGTATAATACGGAATCGTCCCGTATTTGACACATAAAAGTCTTGTTCCGTATTGAACTGATACGGAACGCACTTTGTTCTGTATTTTTGAGAATCAATTCAGTGCAAATCCATGACAGACACATAGCTTCTAATATATGAACGAAGACAAGAAAAAAAAAAAACGACGGTGCGGTAGATACTAATTTCTCCCTCTGTTTGTCTATGATCAGCGTAGCATTTTTAACATCTTGGAACATCATCAGAGAATCCCCTTTTAATTGGTCGTTTCAGTCATTGTGAGTCACGTATCGTAGCAACGATGACGACAAGTGACAACAGCGGGAAATGTAAAAATGACTACCTCCGAGCAGCCGGCGAAAAAGAAAAGAGCACAAAAATATAGAAATGAATGGGAAAATGACTACCCGTGGCTGGAATGCGTGAGGGACAATGAATACTGTTGTGTTTATTTTTCTTCAAATGCAGTCAAAGCCGATGAATTTTGAATGTAATATGTTGTATTTGTTTAAGTTAAAAATAAAACGTATTATAAAGTAAACAAATCCATGGTTCATTGTTGGCAAAATGATCATGATAGCCTTTATATTTCACATCTATGTGGTTCAGTCTTTTATATTGATTAGGCCTACTTTGCTATTCTATAAATATATAGGCCTAATAAGTTGTATTATAATATGCTATGTATGAAATATATTTATCTAAATGTATCAATTAGTTTCCACAATATCGCCACAATATATAAAATCGCTCCGGCGATTAAAACCAGCTATACCAGCCTCTCGAGCAACATTTATAGCCCAAGGCCAGGCCCGTTTCGGCGGGACGTGGCGCAGTGGGCGCAAAGCGCCCTCATTGGAGCTGACATCACGACGGGGCCTTTCGATAGGCTGCTGCAGTTGCCGCAGAGCAGCTAATAGGCGCGCGAGCTGTTTCGCCTATGTCTGCATGCTGCCGCAACGCGTTTTACATTATTCCAAAATTAAGGATAATTTTGGGCTTCAGTATCTTGCGGAAAAGAGATTTCCCCATAGCGTAAGATATTACGCAGTACTCGTTCCCTCTCTAGAGAGAACCGAGGTTACGTTAGTAACCGAGTACGTTTTCACACTTTCATGTGAAAATAATCATCTATACTGTAAATGAAAGATTTATTGTGCACTTTAGTTAGATTCATTGAACAAAATGGGAGTTTTCACAAGTGCACTGTAATCAGTGAGCTTGAGTTAAACTGACTGACAGCTTCTATTATTATAAAGGGAGAGCGCAGTGCTCACTTTGTGTCATTTATTCACAAGAAAACTTTTTTTTTTTGACTTTGTGAATACTTCATACTTAACCTTACAGTTTATTTTTAAAACTAGAGATTTTATCATGTTTAATATTAATTCAAAAGTGAAACTTGAAAAAATCTTGCAGTGTTACAGGAAATAGTTAATTTGACCCAATAAATGATCCTCTGCCCTCATCTCAGGTTATAGTGGTAATTAATGTCTTTTTTTATTATTAAATAAAAGTGTTTTCTATCAAATGTTGGATTTCCTACATCTTACAACATTTGGTTTTACAACTGGCGACAATCTTAGAACGATAAAAAATAATGTTTTTGGTTATCGCATTGAAAATAACATTTGAACTACTGGAAAAATGTTGTGTGTGTCCAATTACACACACTGTGTTTCTTATTCCAACGTTCCCATTAGATTCAAGTCTTTATTGCAAACAACAAAACTGGTGTCGGCAAAAGTGTGAAAACTGTATAAAAATAGAAATACAACATTAAAAAGTCAACAATTGATGGTTAATGTCACACGTAAAGTTGTCCGTGTCTCAAGCTCATAACTGGAGTCACTAATCATAGATTTTGTCTACTTGCTTTTAGTAGTACTGTAAATTAAGAAAGACAATTCCCATGCCCCAGAAATGTACATTTCTTAGAGTTAATAAACAATTAATCCTGAGTGTTCACGGGACAAACAGGTTAATTGATTGTAATATTAATTGACGACATCAAGTTAATTATATTAACTGATCCAAATATTCATAATCAATTATTACCAGTTATTATTGATTATTAATATTTCATAGAGCTAATTTGCTACATGTTCTTTGTCACGCTGCGTTTGACCGTATTAAATGTATTTTGTTTCATTTCATGTTAGTACTGCACATAATTTACCAAACATGTTTGTTAATTCCTGATATCACGCCAATTAAAACAATGTATTTGTATGACAGTGTGCAAAAGATAAAACAGATAAAAAACGGCACAGCTCTAACACTAATACTGGAAGATAATTTTATATTTATCATTTTATATTTTTTAAGATTAAAACTGCACATCGTTTAGACAAAAATTATTAATTCCTGACTGCACATCAAATGAATTCTTTTTTTTGTCCCAAATCCCATTATATCTTTTTTCATGTCTTACTGTACGTCACTCACTCCAGGATACTTCTGTCTTGTGTGCTGAATATTGCAAAATTTTGACACGTAACTTTTCATGCACAATGATAACTGCTTAATCAGAAGAGGAACAGAGTGAACCGAGCAAATTATCATAATGTCCAGAGACATGGTGTTGGGCTCTTTACAGTAACTGGGGCTCTTTGAGGGCCAAATGAGGCTCTTGATGTATTTCAGTATAGAAATCTGTGGAGAAATAGGACTGGACTCTTCTTACTTGTGGCAATGTTTATAACTCCAGTATCCTGGAGCCACAGCAACACTATTCTGATAAATCATCAAACAATGGCATCAGGTGATACACTTCTGCAAACTAAAAAAGACAAAGACAAACAAACATTTGCAAACACAAATTCAAATGACTTTATAAGGGGATTTTAGCTAGACATTGATGTGAGCTGGAGACATGGGGTCAGCAAATATTGTGTGTGATATAATTCCCAGCAGACAGTCAGAACCAGGATGAGAACAGAACTGAAACTTTCCCTGGTGATTTTTTTAGTGTAAACTTCTCCATCAAACTCACCAATGTTCAATATGCTGATGAAGGAAAATACACCTAAAATCACAAACTCATCTGAACTTCAGACTGTACAGCTGATCATCAATGATGTGTGAAGTTGGGTAATTTGTGTGTTATGTTTTTAATTTAAAAAAGTTGTGTTGTAAAGTTACAGACATTGTTTAAATTTTCAATATTCTCAGTTATATTCAGAGCTTCCCTTACGAAAAAGAAGTTTATTCAAGTGTGCTATTAGTATACTTATTTTAAACTAAAAAATAAGAAAGTATACTTTCAGTCTACTTTTAATGTACTTCTCAGAAATATACTTTATGTACTTATCAGAAATATACTTCAAATTCCACTTAAGGATACTTGACTTATACTGACAGAAAAGTCTAAGTATATTTGGCCTATACTTGTTGATCGAGATATACTTAAAAGTATAATTAAGTATTCTAAGTATTCTTGGCTTGTACTTGTGTTTACTATTTTGATTGAGTAGCTTATTGAATACTTTTTTTTTTAAACATAATATTACACACTGTCTTATAAACATGTTCAAGTTTATATAGTAACAAGCTTTCGGGTGGAATAGCTTATTGAGTAAACAAACTACTCCAACATCACCAACATCAGGATTCCTACAAAAATGCGTCATTTCTGCAACACTTTATTGGCTGCCGCCTCTGTAGATACGTTAGTAGAGTATAGTTGTTTGGTGATGTGATGCCCAAATTACTTCTTACAGATAAATGAATAAATCAATTCAGGGAATTAATTATTGTGTAGAATGTTCTTTAAAACACACTAGTTTTAGTGCAGTTTAGATAAAACTCAGAGACGAGCGCTGATCCAGTGCAGTGTTTAACACCATCTTATCAGTAACTAAAGTACACAAGAGTCAGTGAAACGACTGGCTGCAGAGAAACATTCACTAAAACACCTGATTCTAGATCTGTGGCTGCAAACAAACATCTTCAAGGTCGATTCTGTGGAGTGACTCAGGAGGCCTGTCTCATGAAGTCTGTTGAACAAACTCACAGTTACAGAGTTGCTTTGCAAATGCTACATCTCTTAGATCATTTTCAGTCTCATAATGCTCACTAACTATAAATGTTCTCTGTCAACTCTGGTTTGTTTTGAGTAATGAACTCAGGAGATTGTGACGTTTACAGTGAACAACCAAACACCAAGAGAGTAACAGCTGCCATCCAGTGGTGAGACCAGAGATCTCCAGTGTGTGGATCGAGTGGAGAGTTACAGTTTTCAGCCTCTAGAGGGCAGTAGAGAACTGAAATGTCTACTTTACAGTTGCCATTCATTAGAAATTCAACTATTTTAAAAATGCATCTTATTGATCTTATTATGAACGATTCTCTCACCCATGTGTTTTATTTTTTGACATTTGACATTTTGCACCTCGTCATTTTTAACCTGTTAAAATGTAGAATAGGCTTATATGCAGACATGCATATAGTCGATATGATGACATAAAAGCTTCTGTAAATAAATGCAATTGAAATGACAATACTTTCATTTAATATACAAGAGCAAGAACATTCATGTGTATTTATATATAAATGTATTATTATTTATTTAATGAATATAACTGGTCATATCTGAAAGTGCTGAACAGAGTGATAAATGTTTAATATGAAAATAAATGTAATTTGGTTATATTATATGTGTATTTTATCTTATTTAAACATAATCATGATCATTTGCAATGCAACTGCTGTGTCTTCCGCAAGTAAACCACACATGGGACTAATTAAACTCAATAATGCTGGGGCCTCAGCTCCTTTAAAAGTAAATTTCCCTCTCCACTTCCTGTAAAGTGAATTACCGATGCTTCCTTATTTCCCATGATGTTCGCTGTGCCCATTGGACTGAACATGTACCGACTGAGCCAGAGGGAAGGGGTGGAGAGACTGAGCGCAGTGGATGGCTCGTAAGTTCGTAGCGCAGGTGACAGCTGCTGGCCAAGGTGAAGCCGGAGGGTTGAGGGAGCCTGGTGAAGCAGCAAGGTCGAGGTTCTCTGATGGAGCCGAGGGAGGGAGGAGCCGATGGAGTGATGGGACCAGCTGCCGGTGCTTCGGCTCTGGGCCAATGGTTGGCACTGTAATCCTAACATGCTCCTCTGTCGCGGCGGGCGGAAGCTTAAAGTTTATAGGCAGACTTGAAAAGATGAGTTTTGAGAGTGGTTTTGAACTGTGAAATGGAGTCTATGGCACGAATATGAGGGGGAAGAGAGTTCCAGAGTTTTGGTGCAGCATGGGAGAAGGCCCTTGCTCCCATTGTGGAGAGTCTGATGTCTGGGGTTACCAGTAATCCTTCTGATGATGAACGGAGTGAGCGTGGGGGTATGTAGGTCTGTAGTAGTTCTGTGATATATGAGGGGGCGAGGTTGTGCAGGGCTTTGAATGTCATTAACAAGACTTTGAAGTTGATTCGTTGTGATATGGGGAGCCAGTGCAGTTGAATCAGCAGGGGTGTGACATGATCGGTAGACTTGGTACGGGTGATGATGCGTGCAGCTGAGTTCTGGAGAAGTTGGAGCCGGTGGAGAAATTTATTGGGGATTCCTTGCAGGATCGCATTGCAATAGTCGATCCGAGAGGTCACCAGGGTGTTGACAAGAACTTCAGTGGAGTGTTGCGAAAGTGAGGGATGCAGTCTGGCGATGTTTCTGAGGTGAAAATAAGCCGTCCAACAGACATTATTGATGTGGTTGGAAAATGAAAGGGTACTGTCCAAAATAACTCCAAGGCTCTTTACCTGTTTAGAGACTGGTATGACCTCCTCCCCAATGGAGACTGATGAAAGATTGGATTTTGAGAGTGTGAATGGAGTGCCAATGAGCAGTAGCTCTGTTTTGTTACTGTTAAGTTGGAGATAATTGGTGGTCATCCATGCCTGGATGTCGTCGATACAGGTGGTGAGGGTGTTTGGGGGAAGTGTGGCAGTGGGAACACTGTGAATGCCATGATGTCTGAAAATATTGCCTAAAGGAAGAAGGTAGATGATAAATAAAAGTGGCCCCAGTACTGACCCCTGTGGAACTCCATGTTGGAGTGCTGAGCTCTCTGACTGGTTGTCTTCAATTTTGACAAAATATGTCCGGGCTGTCAGGTAGTGCGCAATCCACTTAAGGGCAGTTCCACAGACTCCTATACTTTCAAGCCGCTCAAGCAACAGTTGGTGGGATATTGTGTCGAAGGCACAATATCCTCCTAGACTGAGGTCTAGGAGGATAAGAATGGATAGTAGGCCAGCATCAGCTGCACGGAGAAGATCATTAGTGATCTTGACAAGGGCTGTCTCGGTACTGTGGCGTGAACGGAACCCAGGTTGAAATTGTTCAAGAAGTTTATTATCTTGAAGGTAAGTCTGGAGTTGGATTGCAACCACTCTCTCGAGTATTTTGGAAATGAAGGGCAGGTTTGACATGGGACTATAATTATTCAGGTTGTTACAGTCCAGTCCTGTTTTTTTCAATGTGGGTCTGACTATCGCAGCTTTTAGTGATGCAGGGACTATGCCAGTTGACAAAGATGATTTGATAATGGAGGTTATCAGTGGTGTTAAGGCAGGTAGACAGGTCTTAACAAGGGAGGTGGGGATGAGGTCCAGGTGGCATGTAGAAGAGTTAGATTTGGTGATGAGCTCAAAGATAGACTCCTCAGTTGGAAGACTGAAGTTACTGAAAACAGCAGGTGGGGCTAAATTTATCACAAATGCTGCTGGCAGTGCAGCCTGTGTGATGTTCGCCACGGCCAGTTGTTGATGGATTTTGAAGATTTTTTAATCAAAAAACTTAAAGAAAACAGTGCAGTAATCATCAGAGATGTTGTTGGTGTTTGAATCTGGAGGTTTCAGTAGCCTTTTCACTGTGGAGAAAAGTTTCCTTGTGTTCCCTTCACCCGCATTGATGCTATTCGCGTAGTAGATATTCTTAGCTGTATTCAGCATGTTTTTATAGTGGAGAACATGTTCAGTGTACATTTGTTTGTGAACTGTAAGTCCTGTCTTGTTGCTGAGCCTCTCAAGACGTCGCCCTTTGAGCTGACGTAGCTCAGGTGTGTACCATGGAGCAGTATGGGCAAAGGAAACAGTCCTAGTTTTTATAGGGGCTAGTGCATCAAGTGCTGTAGATAAGCAGTCATTGTAGTAGCCTACTAAGTCTGAGGGCATAGAAGTGGCAGCAGGACTTGGGTATGAGGTAATTAATTCCATGAGATCTTCATTCTTTAAATGTCTGATGTTACAGTATGACATTATCCTATTTCACTTTTAATTTTCTGAGTGTCAAAGCAGCGTTGAACAAGACAACCTTGTGATCAGAAACCGGCAATTCAGACGAGTGAATATTAGATGGAGTAATGCCTGCACAACAAACTAAGTCAAGTGTACAACATCCAACATATTGGGTCATCCCAAAACAGTCCAGTGTTGCTTTAAAATCCTTTGTAGATGAATTTTCAGTGTGGTCGAATGATGTGAGGAGACATTCCATTAATTGTTGTTAAAATAGTTGAAAGTTCCTGGTTAAAAAACTTTGGCCAATAACAGTGGGTGTGTGGCCGTGGAGTTTCACGACCAGCATCTCAAATGAGGGCTGTTCTGGTAAATTAAGTAATTCCACCTTAAGAGACTCGTGGTAGATCAACGCAAGACCACCCCCTTTCCCGAAAGTTCAGGGTTTTGATAGATAAACAAATCCAGGCGGAGTAGCAGAATTTAAATGTAGAAAATCGTTTTGTTGTTGCCAAGTTTCGACTAGACCTAAATAATCCAAGTTTTGGTCAATAATAAGATCATTGATCAGAAGGCCTTTGTTGGTGATGGAACGAACGTTGTAGAGGGCAAACTTGTGGGAAGTGTTGCATGATTTTGCGACGAATTTTGCCAGTGGAGTTAGCACACTAACACGCCGATCAGAACCTTTCCTCTTATGAACTCGTGGGCCAGCAGTCCAAAATGAACTGATAGACCCGGCCTGTTCCTCGTCGGAAATGCAGTAGATTCGCTGGGAGCCACGGTGGATGTATTTTGGTCGCCGAAGGAGAATGTCTCGATGGAATTTGAGACTTCTCTGTAATTTGGTTTGCACCGAGGTTCGCAGTCGGTATAGCTCATCAGTACTTCAGTGTTTTCTGGGTTGTGATGGTAGATAGAGACCATAGTTGAAAGAATGATCCACAGTGGAAACTTGAAGTTCACCATGATTTCAGCTTATCTGCACAAACTGATCAACAAAGATCAACAAAGATACAACAAAAAGTTTGAAAATGGATCTGAATTCTGACTTGTGAATTTGACTTCTGACTCTGAATGTTGCCCGAATCATAATAATCACATTCGTTTGTTGGCCTGAGGAGAAC
The DNA here is from genome assembly GCA_021554675.1 of Leuciscus idus. Taxonomy (NCBI): domain Eukaryota; kingdom Metazoa; phylum Chordata; class Actinopteri; order Cypriniformes; family Leuciscidae; genus Leuciscus; species Leuciscus idus. The sequence continues at coordinate 36,603,438 of CM038625.1, forward strand.
TGGCCCTCTGACTGAACCTGGTTTCTCCCAAGGTTTTTCCTCCATTCTGCCTCCAGATGTAGTTTGGGTTCCTTGCCACTGTCGCTTCTGGCTTGTAGTTGGAGACACTTTATATTAATATTCAACAATATTATTGATCTGACTGGACTGACTCTTATATGAGAACTGAACTGTGCTAGATAACATCATTTTTTTGCAAAACTGCTTTATGGATGATAACTAATTGAATAATTTATTAATTGAACTAATTTGATAATTGATGATCTTCACAAACGGATCTGAATCAACACTGATCTGACTTTAGCTGAACAACAGCCGAAATGCATAATTTTCCTGTTCTCACTGTATAGCTGCTTTGAGCGCTATATAAATAAAGGTGACTTGACTTGCTTGAACTGTCTTCCTTTTCCTGTTGTTTTTTCCCCAAATATATCTATCGCTGTTTTATGTACAATACTACTTATTTTTGAATTATATTCTTCAACTCCATCTTCCTGGCCTTTTAATTTCAATTTCTTACTATACAGCTTAATCCTTCCCTGTGTCACAATCTTCTGTCAACTTCAGCACTTAATTACCCAGAATTATTCCTGGTCCACCACCTGCACGCATCTTCAATCACCTCATCACCCCAGGTTTGTGATGTTTGTTGGGTATTGTTGATGATTATTGAACCACCTTGTGAAGCACCAAGGCTTTCCCCTGATTGTTCCGGGAAAAGATTCAAAGCATCAAGAGTGTTGAAAACAGTGCCATCTTGTGGCAGGTCAAATTTATAGCAGCCATAAACCAGAGTGCGCCACAAATAAAAGCCTGACTACGCTAAATGTTTCGTTTTCTGATAATATAATTCCCATATTAAAGTGTGGCAATAAATTAAAAGTAACAATTATATTAATACTAATTATAAAAATACCAGTTGCTTGATGCAAGTAAATGGTGGTCTAATTATTTTATGGTTCCTATGTTTATATGGCAGAATATATGATCATCTAACATAGGCTTATTTATAAATAATTAAAAACATGTTAGTAAACGTGACTGGAAAGAAACTGAAGGCTTGTTCGACTTGAACCGGCGCTGCACAGAACGATCGGTTTATGACATCAAAGTACCGCAAGAGTAATTGAAGTCCAGGGAATAAAACCACTGGCAGTGGGAAGTGTCTGGAGAGGCAAACAGGTCTACCTGTGCATCTCCGAAGCATTCCCAAATCAACTGAACCGACTGGGTAGCGGCGGGAGCGTAGACCACCCTGACGGTTGATGTATGCTTCGGTCGCAGTGTTGTCCATCTGAACCAGTATGTGTTTGCCCCTCAGTAGGACCCTAAAGCAGTACTGCTAGCAACTTGAGGCAATTGACATGCCACTGCATACCCATTGCACATGGCACCCCAGCCAGGTCCTTGTGCTCGCACATCTGTTCCAGAGAGTGAGCTAGAATCAGCCAGTCGTCTAGTTGAGAATACGAACACCTTGCTCCCAGAGGGGAGCAAGAACAGCCTCTGCGACCTAGCTAAAGATGCAGGACGACAGGGATAACCCGAATGGGAGGACCGTGTACTGGTATGCCTGCCCCTCGAAACCAAAGCGTAGAAACAGTCTGTGTCGAGGGAGAATGGAGACATGAAAGTATGTGTCCTTCAGGTGGAACGCTGCAAACCAATTCAGAGGACGAACGCATTCGAAAATGCGCTTGGGCGTTAACATCTTGAAGGGGAGCCTGTGAAGGTCCCGGTTCAAGGAACGCAAGTCCAGGATTGGACCCACCACTTTTACAATGAAGTAGGGGCTGTAGAATCTGCACTTCATCTCGGCTGGAGGGACCAGCTCAATCACACCCTTCGCCAGTAGGGCTGCGACCTCCGCTCGCATGATGAGGCCATCCTTGCCCACCATCGTAAAGCAAACTACCCGAAACCGGGGAGGGTGCCGGGCGAATTGGATCGCATAGCCGAGCCTGATCGTTCGGATGAGCCAGTGGCATGGGCTGGGAATCTCTAGAATCTCCCTGAACCAGCGGGGTCAGAGGAACCACAGGTGTACCCGCTGTGGGGCAGCGAGGTGGAACAGATGGCCCTGACATGGGAGGCGTAGCGTCCCGTAGGGAGGGTGGGGTCTGGTTCCACAGCCTGGCAAACTTTCCATTTCTCTACTTTAATGTCCAAGCTAGCATTAGCGCTAGTGGTGGAATCAGATTTCATTGTTGGGATAGTCGAACTCTTCTTTCTTCTCTTGTTCTCGATTGCTCTCATTCTACCGGATCTTTCGATACTCAATTACGCTCAATTCATATGAATTAATTTGAAGATCTCTTTTGAACTTTTTAAAGTCAAAGTGGTAGTTGCGTAGCTGTCAAGGGAGGGACATAAATCACTCAGATTTCATCATAAAGATAATCATTTTTGTTTCGAAGATGAACAAAAGTCTTACTGATTTGGAACGACATTAGTGTGAGTAAATGATGATAGAATTGTATTTTTGGGTGAACTAAACTTTGAAAGAAGTTTAGCTAAATGTTTAAATATATGTAACCTGTAAGGTGGTAGCATTTTTACTTTACACTTGACATTCAAAATGGCCAAAATGTAGTCAGAGTTCAGTCTGACTTCCTGTTAGTGGTGTGGGTTTGTTGTGTGAAGGACAGCAGTTTTTACATGTCATTAAGCATTTCACTTTGTAAAAATGTAATATCTTCGAAGTGTATGTTGTGCATAATTATGTTGGACATTTCAGTGTTGTTTTGCCTGTAGCTGAAGTTGGTACAGTTGTTCAAAATGAAGTTTATTGCATCTCCTAAAAGATAATAGACATTAAATCTGTGCATTAAAATCTTTTTGCTTTTCTTAGCAGAAGTGTAAGCAGTGTGGTTTAGGTCAAATAAAGTGTAAAGCTAAGCTCAGTCCTTAAACCATCAGTTCCTCTGAGTTGGTCACTTGACAGTAAATGACTCATATGGTGTCATGTTGTTCTTGACTGGTGGTTTACCCTTGAGCAGAGTTCACATTTGCTTTAGACATATCGGCATTTTTAAAACCTCAAACGGAAAAAGAATGGCAGTGCAGTCAGTGAGTGGGGTTTAACAGTTTGATAGAATGATTGTTGTTGTTTCTTCACGTAGACTATGTTCCTGACCATGTTCATTCCACTTGTTACACGGCCACTTTTCACATGAATAAATATATGGACATTGCTTTGAGAAGAAATTAGTTATGTGACATACTAAAAAGTAGTGAAATTAGTTAGTTGATAAAAGCAAACATATAGGCCTATAAAATAATAAACAGCAGCACAAATTACCATTGCATTTCTTTGAGTTCTCTCTCGCTTTCAGAAAGTGTTTATCTCCCATCAAAATAATCAAATTGATGGTTATTAAAATTACAAATCAAAAGCTTTTCAGGATAAAAACATAAAAAAATCCATGAGAAAATAATATTAAAACGTTTAAATGATTGCTTTTGAAATCAGATGTTTTCCACCTTTGGAAAAGTTAAGAGAGGTGTATCGTGAATGACCTGCAGAGGGCAGCAGAGCGAGCAATGATACACAAACACAAAACTTCTCCAGACTGACCCTGCGTCTGAATATGGCATATTTCTAATAGGGGATCGATGGCAGCATGAATGAACGGTCAAAAGTTGAGCTCTCTGTGCCAAAGTTTTAAAAGTAAAGCAATTAATGCCGTCAGCAAAATTCACACGCACTGAATCGTAAAGTTTTGTACCAATCTAAGATATATTTGACCCAAGACATGCCTAAGTTTGCACAAAGAAGAGCCTGTCAGCTCTCAAGAGAGTTGTCAGCTTCCAGACAGTGTTTCAAAATGTCCCTCTGTTTAAGAGATTGATTTACTGACATATAGGCCTACTATCACGTATTAACGAAGATTTTATAAACAATTAAACGGACTTTGATATGTATAACACGTCTACTAATGCTTGTTTTAGGTCTTTTGAGATGTGGGTTCAACTGATCTTTCTTAAAACAGATGGAAAATTGAAAGACGCATGCTGCATTTTCAGTGTTTTGCCCTCCAGTTCTCGGCGCCAGTTATGACTGAACATCATTCAAGAATGCTAACGTTAGCTTGGAAACTGTAAACTTAAAACAAATGTAATATAAAATATCGTTCACATGTAGTATGATGAGACTCTTACGAGTCTTACCTCAGCCGGTGATCGGTTGGCATGATGTCCGCTATGACGAACCAGGCTCACTGAAAAGGGCGCGTTACTTCCGAAGAATCCAAACTGACTGACTGACAATAGGGCTCCTGCTCACGGTTGCTCTTGATGAATACGATTGCTTTGTTGATATCACAATCCACTTCAGAGCGTAGACTGAATTCACTGAATTCAAATTTCCCGCTTCCCTTGATACAGATCCAAATTCACTTACTCGGCATTCGGCAAGATCAGCTAACCACTGTGGGCGGGACTAAACAGTGGAAAAGTAATGGCGGCAAATTTGAATCTGCGTCATCGCGTGCACACACACACACACACACACACACACACACACACACACACACACACACACACACACACACACACACACAAAGCCCAGAATGTGCAGCAACGGAGATTTGGAAAAATATTCATAAAATACAGGCCTACACGAAATGATGGGAGAATAAGCAGAGATGGGAAGTAACAAAGTACAAATACTTTGTTACTGTAGGCTACTCAAGTAGATTTTTCAGATATTTTTACTTTACTATTTATTTTTGTTCCGACTTTTTACTTTTACTCCTTACATTTTTAACACGAATATCGGTACTTTTTACTCCTTACATTTTACAAAATTGGCTCATTACTTTAGTTTCAAATCATTTCAGTGGTCACCGTTATTACCGTTATTTCGCATCATCAACCCTTCGCAGGGAGTTTGACTGACAGGCGATCTGGCCAATCATAATCCACCATCCGCCATTTTGTCCGACAAGTCAGGAGAGTTTAACATTGGAGGATTTAAACTTGAAAAACGAAGTGTATACCGACCGTCATTCATGCCATTTTTGTACAAGCTAATATGATTCTTTAGGGTCTAAATGAAAAGTTTGTAATAAACTTTAATTAAAAATTCTCATTATTGTAAGAAAACACTCATTTTACCTGGTCAAAAACAGCTCTGTTTTCAGCATGCCGTTTAAGTGCATGTGTCTTTAAATGATAATGAGCTTTGCTCACCCCGCCCCTCTGTTCTGTGCGCACACCGTTTGAAATAATAACACAATAACCATAACGCGTTGTTCATTATAAACGTGGGATTATGAATTATATTGAGAACGTTGTACATAGACATGCTGTAATGTACCCGAGTGTAAAAATAGCCGCATTCATCGTGAAGCGTGCAGCAAGCGATTTGCAAAGATTAATATAAATATTAATATAAAGGTTAATAAAACGTTACACTCACTTGGTGCAGCAGCAAGAACATGAATAGTTGGTACCGATCCTTTTTTCAGGAGCAGCTTCTTAGCAAAAGCAGCTTTATACTGACCCTCGTTTGTAAAGCAGTCTGGTGAGAATGATTCGCGCAAACATGAAAGCATTGACGTTGATCGTGGAGAATATTCCCTTCGAAAACAAACTCAGCCACTGCGTCTTAAGTGATTCAGATTTAGGAACATCAAAAATGACTGCTGTGTTCGTTATTACACACAAGAACAGAACACCACAATCAATTAGACGCCATTCTGCTCATAGACAGTGCTCCAGTATCAACAATGACGCGCGGACTATGATGATTGACAGCTTGCTCACGAGCGGGGGCGGGTCTGTGTTGAAACGCTGCTGTCAATCAACAATCGTGGGAGGGGCATCCGACCGTGTGACGTCACTAGGTCGAACGGCTTGATTTGAGAGGGGGGATAAAAAAAAAAAAAACACTGGATGGATTTTTATCATTTTATGATGGTTGTGTACAGGCACTGCCAACACACGCCGTGAGAACGGCGTCGCTTGTCGGACATAGCAACGGTAACTAAAGGGGGCGGGTCTCTGAATATCCGTTGCACTTGAGGCACCACTACAAGACGACTCGACAGATTCGGCGGCATTCATTCTCGGCAAATCATTACATGTAGATTCCTTTAAATTTTAAGGGGAAGATTAAAAAAGAGAAACTGGATCTGTGAATTCTCACAGAAACACAATTGAATTCATATCTTGCTACTCAGTCAGAATCTTATTAACCTGGAGTATCTGATTTTAGGCCTATTGGCAGACATCCATTTAAAGTGTATTTGGTGTGCAAAGTGCAATGGCATATAAAGAACCATTTAAGTGGATTTTTTCCAAATCCACTTAAGTTTATCAGCTTGCACTCTAACATTTGTGTGGTCCAGGTAGCTTTGCATAAAAAATGGTTGTCAGTCGTAAAGCTATTTTTACTTTTATACTTTAAATAAATTTACAAGCCTACTTTGTTACTTTTACTTGAGTAAAGAAGTTAAATCAGTAGCCTACTTCTACTTTTACCAGAGTATTTTTTTAACACAATTATCTGTACTTCTACTTGAGTACGGGAAGTGAGTACTTTTGCCATCTCTGAGAATAAGACAATGAAATAATGATCAAAATTAGCATCTATTTGCAAGACAAGATTAAAAGACTAGCCTATACAATAAATAATAATTCAGTACAGGCCTAGGGTACTGTATGTACACAAATACTATTATTTAACCTTAAAAAAAACTCACTTTAACCCCCACATGCTTAAAGGTGAACTAAGTAACTTTTTTTACCTTAACTGAACAGCTTCGGAGTCATTGGAATGGTTATATTACTTATTTCGGGTTGAATGGTGGTCGTTTCGCACCCCCCTGGTGCCCGTGAGCGGAAAATACGCACTTGCAACTTTGAGCCGGCGGGCCGCCGGCCGCTGCGTCAGGAAGTCTCGCGTGATATCAGGTCTCGCGATGTAAACAATTGCTTTACGGCCAAAAGAAATCTGCTAAAATGCGGTCATTATTGCGCTCCCTCACGCTGTCCGAACCCGAATGAAGAAGACGTTTTAAAGAACGTCCCATCTGTTTTGATGTCGTTGATCTATAGCCTCTGGTGTCTGAGAATCACCAACGAGTTTTTACGACAGTGTTGTCAAATATCTATTCCGAAGCTGTGGGGGGAGCTCTAGAGAGAAACCTGCGAGCAAAAAGCGAGAATACAGCGAAGAAGTCCCAAAGCTACTGAGTGCTGCTTTAATGATCTTCAAGGAAAACATATTGAATAGATGCAGATTTCTGCAGCAATACCTTCTTCTCTTTGTTTTCTAATTTCACAGAAAAAAATCTGTAAAATATTACTTAATAATTTATGTAAAATTACACATAACTCTGTAAAAATACAGACAATTTCCTTTTAAAAAACGTAAAATTGATGTAAAACCAAAATGCAAGCAATTACCTGTAAATTTAATAGTGGACCTTTAAATTACAGCGAACATCTGTAAAATAACATCATAGCATTTCACTGTATAATGACAAAACGGTAAAATTCTGTAAAAAAAAAAAAAAAGAAGAAAATACAGACCATTACCTGTAAAAATTCTGTTAAATTAAATTAATACAATACATTGTGCCCTATTTTTAAGGATTTTTTATTAGAGTTTATGGCTGTAGACCTCAAGGCAGACTTAAATCTGATCTTTAAAACACTCCACTCAATGAATATCATGAATATCTAACAACAGATTTGACAGTTACAATTTATCTTCTGGACATTCAAACCAATATAAACTTTGGTTTGTGTGAAACTTTCATGCATTCAAACACTTGTCAAGTTCTCTGACAATAAATGTGTAGATATACAGTAGACAAAGCAGAGATACTGCAATTCTGCTGTTTCCATTTGAGTTTAAGATGACTGTGAGAACTGAGACACATAAATGTATGAAGGTACTGGCACTCGGTTTAAGGTTAAACCTCCACTCTAGACAAAGGTGAGAGAGACTGTTTGTCATTGGTTTTCAAGTGACCAAACCAGTGGAACATATTTCTGGTTTTGCTTTAACACTTCAGTTGAGTTTAACCACACTGTGTAGCCTGTGTAGTTACACTGTGTGGACTTGTGCTGAATACAAATTATTTTACTAATATATACAGTACATGTTGATATAAATATGTGTAATGGAGGTGTGACTCGTGCCAGACCATAAAAAAAAAAAAAAAAGATTAGACTTGTTTTCAGTCAATTTATTGGTAGGTGCGCAAACATGCAAATCCTGAATGAAAAAGATAATCGAAGAATTACACATCGATATGACTATATTAACTGAATAACAGATGGACTGTTTACGAATTACATTTTCAACAGTTTTTGTAGCCAAGATTTATGTGCCCATATATTACACCATAAAATATTATTTCTTGACTTAAGCACATGATATTTTAAGAACATGTTATATAGTCAAAGACAGATGCTGTTTGCTTGCTGAATATTTTCCACTTCGGTGAACTGGAAGAGCAACAAGGAAAAAAATGATCGCATTCAGCTGCAGTTGATATAGATGTATACAAACAAAGAGGAACAATATTTTGTTGGGATAACAAAAAAATATTTGATTATAATTAATTTAAATTAAAATCAATATGTAAAACTTATAGTAAAGACATAGCAATAAAAATATATGAATTAACATACATTACAGCTGGTTTGGGTCTTGAAGCTGATATATAACTTGTGTCCGCAGATCAGTGTGAATGTGTTTGTCCAACTTTTCTGTTTTTCTAGCAGCAAAAGCTAAGAATGAAACAGTAAATTCAGATACAATATTTATTAACGTTTATATTATTATTTCTTAAATTGTAAAACATATATGGACACACACACACACACACACACACACACACACACACACACACACAATAGTCAAAAGTAGGCTAAACAAAGTAATTAAACATTTCTGCTGTTTATATGGAGAACATCATTATATTGCTTTTTTTGTTGCACTATTGTGTATTTAATTTGATCATTTTTAAAACAGTAAGAATATCTCACCGATCAGCACAATGAGCAGAAGCCCGTTCATCAGAGCAGATATGATGATAATAATCTGCCATTGTGTCTGATTCTGATCAATAAACTCCAGCGCTGTATGATTGTGACACTCAGTTATTTGAGTTGATTCTGTAAAGAAAGTGTTCAGAGTTTGTTAATGTCAGTCTCCAGCTGGAACACAATGACTGCAATTTTAAAAACCTTTAATATCTGTAACATATTAATCTCTGTGTAGAGAAACCAATGAGAGTGATAATTATGATTTTCATACACGTTTAAAAAAACTGATGTCGTAACTAACAAGTAATGAATAATAAACATTCACACTGTACATCAATATGTCTTGATCAATAAAGGAGTAAATGAACTCACCGGTGAAGTGCAGTCTGGTGCTGTTGCTGAGTTTTGGAGGTGTGTGTGTGTTCATACAGTAATAAACTCCTAATTCATCAGCAGTCACATTATTTATAACTAGATTATGATTAAATTGCAGTGAATATTTCTTTCTGAATGTTTCATTTGAGTAAAAAGGCGCTTTTGGATTTGAGGTTGACCGTAGAATCACTGTTGGAGGATCTGGTGTTTTCAGTAAAATCCAATAAACCTCATTTTCATCAAGATCACAGTTTATGGTCACATTTGATCCCGAATCAGTGAGTTGATCTGAGACTGCAGCTCGACAACAGATTAACATATCTATAAGATAAAAACATGCATCATTACTATTACCTGATTAAAATCACTGTGAACCTTTAACATAAAGCCATTTATGGTTAAGCTCATGTTAATATATTCATAACATGTAATAAACTCACAGAAATGAAGCTGAAGGATCTTCATGTTTCTGCTTAAAACTGTAGAATCTGATGAACCCTGGTTGATGAAGTTAGTTCTACTGCAGCTCTGAAACAGACAGCAGAGGAAGTCAAGTTTGCTCTGACCACATTGTACACACTTTTTTTTCAACACCTACCAACCCAAATCATACTTTATCAAGTTAAAAATGACAGTAAATTGCTATTTGTCACATAAAGCCAACATACTCTCATGCAACTCATGATAATTTGTATAAGACGCTAAAATCATATGATATACAGTCCAACTAAGATTGTACTAAAACTTTTTTTTTTTTTTTTACATCCATGCAGGTTTGGGTTTGAATTTGTATGATTTCATCCTGTGATCTTGTGCAAATTATTATGAATTCTCATGAGACTGGGTTTCTGTCTAGTCACATAGTCACATCCAGTAGCACCTCACTGCAGTACACGAGATCCAGGGGGCGGAGTTGGATCCAGATCTAAGGGGTGGAGATTGGTGGGTTTAGGGATCAGGGGGTGGAGATGGGTAGGATTAGGGGTGGGTTTAGGGATCAGGGGGAGGAGATGGGTAGGTTTAGGGATCAGGGGGTGGAGATGGGTAGGTTTAGGGGTGGGTTTAGGGATCAGGGGGTGGAGATGGGTAGGTTTAGGGGTGGGTTTAGGGATCAGGGGGTGGAGATGGGTAGGATTAGGGATCAGGGGGTGGAGATTGGTAGGATTAGGGATCAGGGGGTGGAGATTGGTAGGTTTAGGGGTGGGTTTAGGGATCAGGGGGTGGAGATGGGTAGGATTAGGGATCAGGGGGTGGAGATTGGTAGGTTTAGGGGTGGGTTTAGGGATCAGGGGGTGGAGATGGGTAGGATTAGGGATCAGGGGGTGGAGATTGGTAGGTTTAGGGGTGGGTTTAGGGATCAGGGGGTGGAGATTGGTAGGTTTAGGGGTGGGTTTAGGGATCAGGGGGAGGAGATGGGTAGGATTAGGTATATGTAAGGTGCACGGCTGCACACGAAGTCACTCCTCAGAACTCACAAACACATCCTAAGACATTGCACTGCACACACACACACACACACACACACACACACACACACACACACACGCACCTGACTCCAGTATCTCCACCTTTCAAAAGCCTTCCCGATAATTATTCGTGTCTTGGAATAAACACGATGGTATTCCCTCGCCCTAATCCTCCTCCTCCTCTTTACCCTGCTTACGGGGCGGGCAGCTAGTGGATCGTTAGTAAAGATTAGATGAATGTGATCATTTATGTTTGGGCCTGAAATCGCTGATTCAACCTTTAACTATAGTGAGATCTGCAGCACTAGCTGGTGTTTAACAGGTTTTACTAGTGAGGACATTTTTTGAATAGTGAAGGACATTCTGGATGTCATAAACAGTAGCAGTCTTTACTTCACCTGTTTCACTTCAACATTTCTCTGAATGATGTCTTATATTCCCTCTGCCATTGAGTCTATTAATACATTGTCATGTCTTGACTTTAGTTTATTATCACTGCACGCGGCAGGACAAGATTTCAGATCTTCCAATAACATCCTCCTCCTGACCTAGAGAAAAATGAAAGAGAGAGAATTGAAAAGATAAAGGAAATACAGCCTGACCTTTTCATGAATTTGCCTTTCAAATGAGCTCAAAAGTAAGACTGTACAATAAGAGACGGTATTCTCTGATGGGAGGTTGTGCTTGATGAGGAAACTGCCCATCAGGATGTTTGTCATACATGGCCCTCATGAGAAAAGCCCAATTATTGTGATGTTCTGATGCTGAGATTGAGATACGGCTGGAGCTTTCAGAGGCCATTAAAACCCTCACAGGTCCCTCAAAGAGCCCCAGTGCACTGCCCAAAACACACCACACATCAGGAAGGGGTTAGTTGTTTTCAATGTGCGAACTAAATTAAACTCATATACCAGAGTCTGATGTGCTATTTTTTTTTTAAACCAGACACCACATTTCTGCTTTGACACTTCAGATAAAAGCATTATCTATATGAATAAATGTAAATGCAAAACATTTGGTGTTAGTAAAAAGTATAAGATTATAAATATCCCAAAAATTCTGACAGACGCATTGTTTTCATCAGTGCGGTTCCCGAGATGCCCTTCATCTTTAGGATTGACAGGAGGATCTGGTGGTTAACTGTGTCAAAGGCAGCAGACAGATCCAGCAGGATGAGAACTGAGGATTTGGAAGCTGCTCTTGCCAGTCTCGGAGCTTCAATTACTGAGAGCAGGGCAGTCTCAGTTGAGTGTCCGCTTTTGAAACCAAACTGATTGTTGTCCAAGAGGTTGTTCTGTGTAAGGAAGGAAGAAATCTGGTTGAAAACAACTCGTTCAAGTATTTTCGCAACGAATGGAAGAAGAGATACTCTGTAATTTCCCAGATGTGCTGGATTTAGAGTGGGTTTCTTAAGCAGTGGGGTTACCCGAGCCTTCTTAAATGCTGTGGGAAAGGTACCAGTGTGAAGAGAGGTGTTTATGATGTGTGTGTGAGTGCGGGTACAACTGAGGATGAAATGGCTTGAAGTAGGTTAGTGGGAATAGGATCAAGCGGACAGGTGGTAGGGCGATTGGAAAGGAGGAGTTTGGAGACTTCTGCCTCTGAAAGTAGAGAGAAGGAGAGTAGAATGTGTGTGTTAGCTGGTAAAATGTGTGAGTCAGTTTGTGGACTGGTAAATTGGCCACTGACGGTGGTTGTTTTATTTATGAAGAATGTGGCAAAATTGTCAGCTGTTAGGGTTCATGAAAGAGGAGGAGGGTTGAGAAGAGAGGAAAAGGTTTTGAAAAGCATGCAAGAGTCAGAAAAATTGTTAATTTTGTTGTGATAGTAAGTCATTTTAGCAGTAGAGATATTAGCAGAGAAGGAAGAGAGGAGTGATTGTTAAAGCCCAAGATCAGTAGGATCTTTCGATTTGCGCCACTTCCTCTCTGCACCCCTGAGTTTAGAATGATGTTCACGGAGAACATCAGATAACCAGGGGGCAGAGGGTGTGGTGCGGGCTGGCCTGGAGGAAAGGATGTTAAAGTGCAGAAAAGAGTATCAGTTGCACTGTTAGTATCTAGTGTTGAAAGCTGATCAGGTCGAGGAAGTGTGGATGAGACCAAAGAGGATAGGCGAGAGGGTGAGAGTGAGCATAGGTTTCGCCGAAAGGTGACCTGTGGAGGAGTGTGTGTTGTGTTCTGAAGAGTGAGGAGGAAGTGATCTGAGGTGTGCAGCGGAGTGACCAGTGTATGGTCAGTGGAGCAGTAGCGTGTGTAAATAAGGTCCAATTTGTTACCTGATTTGTGAGTAGCCGCAGTAGATACTCGTTTGAGGTCTAATGAGGTAAGCAGAGTGTGGAAATCAGCAGCCTGAGGTTTTCCTAGGTGGATGTTGAAGTCTCCAAGAACTATGAGAGGAGTACCATCCTCAGGGAAGGATGAGAGTAGCACATCAAGCTCCTCCAAGAAACTGCCAAGCTGACCTAGGGGACGATATACAACTACAAAATGGATTCTAATAGGGCTAGTGATGGTAATTGAATGTGATTCAAATGAGCTGTTGTCACACAGAGGTGGTAAATGATCAAATGTCCAATCATTTGAGATGAGCAGACCAGTACCTCCACCCCTACCAGTCAGGTGAGGGGTGTGTGAGAAAGTGAAGTTAGTGGAGAGCGCAGCTGGTGTGATAGTGTCCTCTGGTCTGATCCAGGTCTGAGTCAGGGCCAATAGGCTGAGACCTGAATGACTAGAACTAGATGTAATGAAATCAGTTTTGTTTACAGCGGACTGGCAATTCCAGAGACCAATAGGAAAAGAGAATATAGTACTAGAAGACACCGGAAAGGTACGCAGGTTGTTAGGATTGGACTGCCTCCGACGTGTGAAGTATAATTTAGTAGGGATATGAGTAATAGTAGGGATTTGAAAACACAGTGTAAGAGAGCTCACAAACAGAAAGATCAGATGAAAAGGAAACAAAAAGAAAATTAAATAAACAACAAGAAATTAATACTCAAGTGCCTTGTCGGTGTCCTTGCTCGGTGGAAAGGTAGAGTCGTTGGTCTTTACACTCTTCGGGCTTTGTAACTATAAGTGGGGCGGTCTACGAACTCCTTGAAGCTGATTTCTGCTGATGAAACTGCAAACTATCTTCAGTAAAAAAATTATTTAATTTATTATAATTCTGACAATGTGGTGATATCATGGCCTTTGATTGTATTATTAATAGAATGAAACTTTGAAACACTGAAGCAGAAACATTGTTTGCAAAAGGACAAACAAGTCTGTTAATATGTTGCTGCCTGAACATTATCTGTTCTTTTAACATGTTGCGTTTGCCAATATTACATTTATTTTGTATTCTTTTTGTATTTTTCATGTTTATGTTAAAATTAGAACTGCTCACCATTCACTGATACATTATTTTTTGAAATTACAACATTCAATTTCTTTCTTTCTGTTTTGTGCACAAAATAAAACTGAAAAACATGGAGCTCAGGGTTGAGATCTACAGCTCTGCAGACTGATGTCAGAACACAACTACACTCTACAAAACGAGTAGATGGAGTCTTTGTACTTTGGAGTCTTTTAACCTTTAACACATTTGCATCATGTGCACGACTCCAGTCAGAAGATTTACATGTTTTCCGACACAAGAATGACCTTGTTTAATAAATATCTCTAAACAGTTTGATCAGTCATCAAAAGTTTAGTTTATGTACATTTACTTATTAATCACAATTGAAATGCTTTTTGAGAGTTACTATTTTTAACAGTTACTATTGAAGCAAAACAGCGGTTTGCCTGCATTAAGCACATAAAGTGTAACTCTTTACACTTAAAAACACATCAATGTGAAAATTCACATCAGGTATTATATGTCTGTGTATTTTATGACGTAGAACAAAAAGTGAAAGTAATCTTAACCACCTTCCCACAGGAAATTCGCAATGGAACCGTTGGTTCAAATGCAAATTATCTTCCGGGTTTTATTAAAACAAATGGAAAACAAATGAGCTCTTGTGCATCCTGAACTCGACCCTAACTTTTGCCACCTTGTATGTCAAACATACAGAATTTTTGTCTTACTAAAAATGTTTTAGTAAAAATAAAACAAAATATGGTGATATTTATGCTTAAAACTATAGAAAAAGTAAAAATACTCAATATTCAGATGAAAATTACAGTGAATTGTCTCCTTTACAGCCTCTTTCTGAATGTTTGTCTCACTGTTGTGTTTCAGTACATAAATTGTAGAGTAATATTGTCTAAATTTTAACCTGAAGGTTAGTGGTTTAAACAAGAGATCTCAGTGAATGTCCAAATGAAATAGGCAAATTAAATCAGTTTGAACGTCAAATTTGAATAACAGATGAGGTGCTTTTGAAATCTTTTATTATCTTGTCTACCGAGTACGATGTGGCTTCTTTTTATAAGTCACTTTATATCTGTAAAGGCCAATTCACACCACACAACAAATATGTTTGTTGTGTTTTGTCTGATCTGATTGGCATTTGTCTGTGCAGTGTGAATTGGCCTTAAGTCAGCATAGTTTATTTTGATCAGCACAGTTACTCGTTTTTTATTATTATTTATTTATTTATTTATTATTATGTAGTTGTGAAATTAGTGGGATAGTCCTACCTCTGTGTTTGTTGTACGCTTCTGAATCCATTAATCATCTTTAACATCTTTAAGGTCAAAACATTTCCAGGAGTGGATAGCTTGTCTTCTGAATTCTACGGATTGTTTGCTAAACAATAGGTTCATGCTTTACAATATCAGAACAATCAGATGCTTCCTGTCAAAATACCCAGGCTAGCTACTCATCCAAGCTTTTGTCATTTCAAGTTTTTTTTTTTTTTTTTACTGTCAATTTAAGTTAAATCCGTAAAACCTAAAATATTGCTACCAAATTTATATACCATACTACCATACTGGCAACCATGGCAGCCTTTTTTATCCTAAATTTCAGATAATTTTTTTACAGTGTACCTCATGGTACAATCCACTATCCCTCTGTGTATACATTAGTGGTACATTTGCATCAGTTTAAAAGCATTCCTTTCCTTGTAAAGAACACCAACGGTACACATTTGATGTATCATCATCATTGGAACATCTCTGCTCAGTAAACATTACATTGCACACATACCTCTAAGCAAAATATATAACTCTCCCATATCTCTCATCAGCACATATGTACAAACATACTCTGACTCATAAAATACATTATGAAATTATTATGAAAATAAAGAAAGAAAATTAATACTAAAATAATAACATTAAACAATACAATTTTAGTCTTCACTTTCTTACACAGAACAACCTTCTGGACAACAACCAGTCTGGTTTCAAAAGTGGACACTCAACTGAGACTGCCCTGCTCTCGGTAACTGAAGCTCTGAGGTTAGCAAGAGCAGCTTCCAAATCCTCAGTTCTCATCCTGCTGGATCTGTCTGCTGCCTTTGACACAGTTAACCACCAGATTCTCCTGTCAATCCTAAAGACGAAGGGCATCTCTGGAACCGCACTCTAATGGTTCAAGTCTTACCTCTCAGGTAGGTCCTTTAGGGTATCGTGGAGGGGTGTGGTGTCTAAGACCCAACATCTAGCTACTGGAGTGCCTCAGGGCTCAGTGCTTGGACCACTTCTCTTTTCCATCTAAATGACATCACTAGGATCTGTGATTCAGAAACATGGCTTTTCCTATCACTGCTACGCTGATGACACACAACTCTACCTCTCATTCCAGCCTGATGATCCGACGGTAGCTGATCGTATCTCAGCCTGCCTGACAGACATTTCTGGCTGGATGAAGGACCAACTAAACCTTCAACTAAACCTTGTGAAGACAGAGCTACTCGTGGTCCCGGCCAACCCAACACCCCAACACCTTCTCCATTCAGCTAGGCTCGTCATCCATAACTCCATCAAGGTCAGCCAGGAACCTTGGAGTTGTGATTGGTGATCAATTGAACTTCATAGACCACATTGCTAGAACTGGAGATTCTGCAGATTTGCCTGATACAACATTAGGAGGATCAGGCCCTTCCTATCAGAGCATGCTACACAACTCCTTGTCCAAACACTACACTGTAAAAAATCCAACTTACGTTTTGTATGACAAATTCAGTTTTTAAAGTTTATTCAACTATTTAACATGAAAAAAGTTGAGAAAAGTTGAGATAACTCAAACACGTAAGTTGAGAAAACTCAAAAATGTCCTGCAGCTGGTTGCCTTAAGCTTTTAAGTTTTCTCTAATTTTTCTTTTTTTTACAGTAGTTCTATCCAGACTGGACTATTGTGATGCTCTCCTGGCTGGTCTTTCAGCTTGCACTGTCAAACCTCTGCAACTGATCCAGAAGGTTACAGCTAGAGTGGTCTTTTTAAAGAGCCAAAGAGAGCCTTACAAAATTGCACTGGTTACCAATTGCCGCTCGCATCAAATTCAAGTCGCTGACGTTTGCCTACAGAACAACCACTGGCTCTGGCCCCTTTTACCTAAACTCATTACTTCAGACTTATGTGCCATCCAGAAACTTGTGCTCTGCAAGTGAACGTCGTCTTGTGGTGCCATCTCAAAGAGGCACAAAATCTTTTTCTCGGACCTTTACCTTGACTGTTCCCTGCTGGTGGAATGATCTGCCCAACTCAACCAGAGCTGCTGAGTCTTTAGCAATTTTCCATAAGAGTATGGTCTCTTCGTGGGCTTGGGAACACAGAGTGTCTATATACGACATTTGTTTGGCAGCTGATTGGTCTTCACTGAATATCTTTGCTAGATTTTATCACTTGGATGTTTCACTTGCATCACAGCTATTGTCTGTATATGAGGAGTCAAATTGGGCTGAATCTGATTCCCAGCCTTCATCTTAAACTGTTGTGGCCCTACCGCGATGGTGGTGTTCAACTAGGTCATATAGATAGCGGACTGGATGATTGGCACCAGTGAGGATGCTGCCTGTGTGTATCGCCTAATCTTTGGTCAGTAGAACATTTGCCCCAGTTGCAGTTCATGTTATTTAGTCGTCAGCGCTGATATAAAACCCCACTCTCATTATGTTCAACATTGAATGATAGTGCCAGAATTTGTTGCTGCTTGTGTTGTTCAGCCCAGCCCAGCTGCCGCCGCTCACATGGTTGATGTCACATAACATTTTAAGGTACAGTAAAGTGATACTATGTACTAGTGCCAGCACTGCTGCAGCTTGAATACAGTGTGACAAGACAATGCTGGCGATGCCATCACCCACAGTGATTTACCTGCTGGTTCTTATGGCTGTCCTGTCCTTCCCATGACTGGATTCTTTCTCTAGAGCTTTACACATTTCAGACAAACATCTTCATGCTTGTATCTGAAACAAGAACTAAAAGAGGAGATTGCTTCCCACTTTTCCCAAAAAAACTTGATAGGGCATTAACCTTTTAGCTACACTACTAACCAGACATTTCATTTTTGAACTGTCGCCATGCGTGCACGAAGCAATATGAAGTTTTTAAAAACCCGGATATTATCCCTGGGGTACCTTTTCTAACCCGAATATTTGGTCATGTAAACGCGTATCGGCATATCCCCATCAAAAGGAACATTGATTTGTGTTCTGCGCATGTTCTATTCGCAAGGAATCTTGGTCTTTTGAGTAGAGACGGCGCATACAAAAACCCGCGTGCAGTATACCGGAAGTAAACAAGAAGTAGAGGTAAACATGGCGAGACGCAGCACAGCACCAGACTTTTGGAGCGAGGAGGAAATCGCAAACAAAGGCGATCGCTATCTGCCCCGAACTATTCATTATCCGCGTGCTGCTGCTGTTGTTGTTGCCTTTGGATACAGGAAGAAGAATCGGAATTGACGCATATTGCGTCTTAACGTTGTCCGTACGTCCAGACGCTAACCGTGCGTCGCCGTTTACATCGGGATATTGCCAATTGATTACAAATTCCATGTATACAGGAGTAACTCTCTCTACTCATGCATGTAAACGGGTTATTCCGAATGTTTCAGAAACCCAAATAGTGACTTTAACCCGACCATAACCCGATATTTGACAGCATGTAAACGTAATCATTGTCTCTAATTGTTCAGTCGTAATAAATAGCAATATATATTTTAACCATCCATCCATCCTCAATACCACTTACCTTCTGTAATGAAAAGTAAAAAAAAATTCTCCTCACATAGTTTTAAGAGAAAAGGCCTCATTAATAGAAAGGGCCCAATTGTTTGACCACACTTATTCTCGAAAAATGTTTCTTCATGTTTTATTTGCCATTGTTAAATGTATTTTATATAGGCCTATATATATATATATGATTTTATGTTTGTTGATAATAAAACTGCACATTTACCAAATCTGATTAATTAATTCCCCATCAGTCGATTGGCAGCAGAATTTGCTAAATAAATGGGTGTTGCTCTTTTCAGTGTTTATAACTCCGGCATCCTGGTGCGAGGGTTTCCAAAGTAACAACACACCTTAGTGAATGTAAAACATTAAACACTGGCATCATGTGACACACCTCTGCAAACTAAATGAGACGCATCTATGCATTTATCTAACAACCAGACTGATCACTCTGAGAACAGGCTTCAATAACTTTGTGTCCATAATACAATACAAGTGCTCTGTTTTTGCAAGGTATTTAATGGATAAATAACATCAATATGTAGACAAATATGAACGTGATAATAATTAAAATACATAGATATAAACCAAATTTGTGCCAAACAATTCAATTTGATCAAAACAACCATTAAGGAAACACATAAAACCAAGCCTATATGGTGATATGACTGTAAACAAATGTGAATTAAATTTGGAAAGCAAATTCATGAAAATGCAGTTTTTTCACGTTTTGTTTCTCTTTCTCTGCTGGTCAGATTGAGGACATCACTTGAAGTTCTGCATTCTTGACGCACTTGATAGTGACGATAAATAGACAGTGTGTTGAGACACAATGACACTGTTTAAATATGTGTAACAAAGAATGGATAAATCAAAGTGCTGTGATTTTCTCATTCACCCCCATTAGCATTTTTCTGAATGTTTGCATAGTTTGTTTGTCTCAATTCTTTGTGGCAGTACTTTAGGGCTTTTGCCTGAAACCTAACCTGAAAATTAATGTTTTGATCAAAAGATCACTGACCTGTGGAATTATTAAAACATATATCTTCACAATAAATACTCCACTAAATTACAATGATCTATACACATATTAATAATCAATTATAGTCTTAAGGGGTGTGAAGACTTGTGGGAATCAAACCCATGACTCTGTTGTCGCTAGAAAGGTTTTATAAAATCTGAATCAATAAGTGATTGATCTGATGGCTGAAATGCACTAGTGATGTTCCAGTCTGAATGCTGCTGCACATCAATTATTGATGGCTCTGTTGCCTTTGAGGGCCCAATCAGACTCTTGATGGCTCCTGCAGGCCCCAGCTGTATCTCAGCGGCAGAAATCTGTGAAGAAACTGCCACTTCTTCATTGTGGCAATGTTTATAACTCTATCCTGGTGCCTCAGCAACACGATTCTGATAAATCATCAAACAATGGCATCAGGTGATACACTTCAGCAATCTAGAGACAAACAAACTTAACGTAGCTATGTATTAAGAACCAGACTGATCACTATGAGAACAGGCTTCAATTGTATATAATTCATAATACAACAATGGTGAAATACATACAATACAAATGTTCTTCTTGGTTTTTTTCCCATTGAGTTTTTTTGAACAATTTCTTTCTTTTTTTTTCACAGTAGAGGCTGTTATTGGTGGTCTTGATGTATTCTGCTACTAAATATGATGTTTAACTTTATGACAACAATGTGTTTTGGAGACACAATGACAGTGGAGTTGTGTGTGATATAATTCCCAGCAGTCATTCACAAGAGAAACAGGATCCAGACTATGAGAACAGAACTGAAACTTTTCCTGGTGATTACTGGAAACTTCTCCATCAAACTCAGCAATCATTAATATGCTGATGTAGGAAAATACACCTAAAATCACAAACTCATCTGAACTTCAGACTTTACAGCTGATCATCAATGATGTGTGAATTTGGTTCATTTGTTTCATTTTCAGTTTACTAAAGTTGTATGTTTTAAAATTACAGACATACTATGTTTAGGATCTACTCCAGTCTTTTCAGGTATATTCAGAGGAGGCAAGGAGCCAAAAAATAGTTGTATAACCAAATAATAAGCCTATTATTTGGTTTCTGCTAAAAATAAAAAAATAAAATCTGCAGTAATATGAGTTTTAATTTGTGTGCACATTTGGAATAGATTCTTTGAAAAGAATCAATGTTTGAACTCCAAATAAATGGACCCTCATCATAACCAACCCATATCAGTCACCCCTAACTAGTAAATAAAACGCATCAGATAATGGCATCAGGTCAAACCTCAGTAAACTGCTGAAGAAAGATCAAACTCAATGTCTATGTGTGATTCAGAAACACTATGATGACAATATCTATCAAAAGCATTTTGTCCAAATACTACAAGAACACACTACAAAATGCTATAAAAATGCTATAATACTTACCATACAAAAAGAAAAGATAAATGCAAATCTGGCTGCAGGTTTGTGACGTCCTGTCATGACAAAAGAAGAGTAATAATCAGTGCAACAGGACAATAACATCAACAATGAATAACAATTAAATAAAACAATTCCATTTCATTCTTTTTTCTTTTTTTTATAAAACTTTTAAAAAAATTGTATTGTGTGTAATTTGTAATTGTGTATGTATGTAAAATAATGTTACAGGGCTTGGCATAAAGCCTTTTAAAGGTAGTATCAGTAGTTTTTGAAAAACACTTTTGAAAACATGACCAACATTTTTTTTTTTTCCATGGTTTGTTTTTGCCGGTAAACCTTGACCCCTGTGTTCCATGCTACGTGCACTTTCACAAAGCGTTGCTGCTGTCTTTCTGGGACGGGGCAACCGTTGCACAATCCGCAGACTATTAGACAAGGCCAGAGGATATCTTCTCCTTTATGGCCGGTTCAGATTACACGTTTTTAGCCCGATTTTGCCACGATCCGTTTGACTTAGAGTGTCGTGGGAATTCGTATACGACAACGGGCGTCGGGACGCAAGATTCGATCGTTTCATCTCGTATAGTGTGTCATAGCGGGCGACAGCCTACGTTGCGTCTGCGATGCTTCACGACACCACGACAAAAAGACTAGCATGTTTAATTTTTTTTTCGGTCCTCCACGACGGGTTCTATCACTTGTGACATTGACCAATAGGAGCACAGACGCATTTCCATACACAGCTTTCAAAAATGCCGAAACGAAATAGAGACGATGGTGTTGCTAAGTGGAATTATGAAATGGAGGAAAGGTTCGTGGAGCTGTGGCAACAGTATGATGTTTCATCGAGAGAGTACCATGACAGAATTAAAAAAGAAAAATGCTGGCAAAAAATAGCAGAAGTACTTCAGCAACCCGGTGAGTAACTGACTGGAATTAGCATTAAGCTAACTAATCATTCATTAAATTGTACTTCGCTATAGAGAAACTTGTTTGTGTGAGTGTGATTATGTATGTGTGTTACGAGTGAGAATGCGTGAGTGTGTGTGAATGAGCGAGCGAGAGTGTGTGTGAATGAATGAGCGAGCGAGCGAGAGTGTGTGTGAAACATATTTTACCTCAAGTTCTCTTTGAAGGATTGACAGTCTGTCCTCTTCGTGCAATCCAAGAACGTGTCCATTGTCGGCTTTTCTTTCTTTTTTTATCTTTTTCTGAACACAAGACAGCCAATAGGAAAATCGCGGCTTCATCCATTGTTTGTTTACGTTCGTTTCCGGAAGTCAGGCGCTACTAGTTTCGCCTTCACGCGCTACTAGTTTCGCCTTCACGCGCGTCTTCAAATACGACACGCGATGACTGGTCTGGAAGAAACGTGTAGTCTGACATGGTTCTTGTCCACGACACGACACGATTTTAGGAGTCAAAATCGTGTAATCTGACACAGTGACTATCGCATAAGATAAAATAAACGTGTAATCTGAACCGGCCATTACAAGCCCAGGAGAGAGAGAGGGGAAGTGAGAAATCCATTACAGAGAGCTCAAGAAAATGGAAAAGAATGTGTGAGAGACATTTCATTAACAAACCGTAAAAACAGTCTACCTCTAATGACTTTCTGTCTCTGATGAAATCATCAAGACCATGTGTGCTATTAGATCATGTAAACACGCATTCACGACTGGGTTCATTTGGTACAATATGTAATGCACACTTTTCACTAAATAATCACTTCACACCAGAATATCCTGTTTTACTAATTTTGTGATTTCTTAATACACATTCCTGATCGGTGCCTATTATTCGGAGAAAAAAACACTCTTTGTAATTCTTAATAAAAAATGTACATGCTCCGAGTCATGTCAAGTCACCTTTATTTCTATAGCACTTTATACAATAGAGATTGTTTCAATGAAGCAAACAGAATTCAATTCTGCTGTAAAGCAGCTCAAAAAGACAACAGTAAGCAGACATTATGTAGGCGAAATCAGCTTTGTGTTGATTCAATTCGGTTCAATATTTGTGTAAACTTTAGCAATTATGAAATGTGTTAAATTTAGCTATAAAGCAGCTCTGGAGAAAAGAGTGATGTCATCATGCAGCTCGAGGATGTGAAACAATATCAAGGCCATCCGTGCTTTTAGGTCATGTAAACAAATAGCAATATATACATTGTTTTATCTAACTCGCTTTCACGTCTGGCTCCATTCTGAAATGTAGTGAGCACTTTTCCCTATCCAATCAAATCCTTATACTTATCAAAATTAAGCCTCGCCCCTTTACCGAACGACTAGCCTACAGAAAGAGAGAAGGCTGATAAAAAAACAAAAGAGGAAAATGTCTGCGGAACTTAAAATTAAAAAGAAGGCTTAGCTGGAATAAGAAAGGGAAAACTTTTAAGAATCATTAAATATTAATTATTATAAACTATTATACATATCAGGTTTATCTGCTTGGTTTATCTGCTATTTTTTGATTTAGTCGTTAGCAATTAGCTTTAGCATTTTGTATTGCCGTCTTTGTGTCCTGATGCATGTGCAGTTTGTTGATAGTAGTTTGATTTTGCTAGTCTTACAGTGTATATAAGGTTTGACCAGTATGGTAAAATGTGTGAAGAAGCTTCCCTTCAAGAACATTTACTGCCAAATTGGAACATATAGATGAGTTTAACATGCACATGATAATGATGCAGCATCCAGTATTATATATTAAATATATATATAAAAAAGATGGAATCCCAGTCTAAGTGATTGTTACAGATATTCAGTTGTTTTGTCTTAGTTACATTTTTATGGAATTTGTTTTCCTTCAGTCACATGTTTACTTTGTTCTAGTTTCCCTCCTGGGTTTGTCACTATGGCTGAATCTGAAACCACCTCCTAAACCCTCATTCATGCGGCTGGACACACATCAGCTGTTTCACTACCAGCCCCACATGACATCGTACGGATGACAACCACAGACAGCAGCCATCCAGAGACTGAACACTGTCCAGCTACAAACATGAAGGACATGAAGTACAGCACACATCAATGGCATTGTTGAAGGTACTGACATGCACATGATAGACACTGGTTCTAGTATTTCATTCATTAATGAAACTACCCATATGACAATTCCTTCATTGTGGAAAAGACCACTAAAGGGTAATTTAATTCTGTCTGTAACTGCTCAGAATCGAGATACTCTGGGAACTGTGACTGTTAACCTGAGATTAGGTGCACTGACGTTACAGCGTGACATGCAGGTCATCAGAAATGTGAGTCAGGGTATCACACTTGATTGGGATTTTCTCCAGAAGCACAAGGTAATCTTTAATGTTGGTAAGGGCTATGTTGCCTTTATGATCAGACTTTACAATTGTTAAGCACATCTCAACTTGCCCCTGTACATTGCACAGCTCAAATTACTGTGACTACTACCATTCTTCCTCAATGTGAGATGCACTGTACAGCTCAGCTTATCCCGTTTGCTGTTAATGCAGGTTTAGCAGCTGGTTACAGTGGGTTGCTTGAGCCATATCCATCTAAGTTGGATTGTATTGCAGTTGCACGCACCCTTACCGTAGCTGATGGTCAAACTGTAGTGTGAGTCATTAATCCAACAAATAGCCCTTTTGTACTGCAACCAGTTATGCAGCTGCAATAAACCAAGATGATGTCGTTCAGCACTCAAGATTCTGTTTGTAATGTGTCCACCCCTTCTACACAGGTGCCGCTCATTGTGTCGACCCAGATCTGTCCCTCATACCGTGTGGAATGATGGCACTTGGAGCTCTGCTCCCGCTTGCCAGATCTGAACCACAATCAGGCCACAGGAATGCTGCATATCAGCCAAGCGCAAAGCAAATAAAGCACAACTGTACCTTATCTGGGCCATAAAAACTATTTACTGTATAAAGTAATCTCAGCCTTAACAAGCCTGTTAACAAGCAGAATCACTGAAGGCTTGGAAAAACAAGAACAGATAAAAGAGAAGAGATGAGCAAAAACATAACAACAACTACATCTGACTTCCAGCCACAGCCTTAGATTAAATTAACTTTAAATCAAATAACACATTAAATCTCTCAAAATCTCAGCAGAAGATGATTAAACAACTCCAAAAACAACATAACAGCTTATTACTAACCAGTTCGACTTTATTTCACTCATACATCTACAAAAGTTCTTATTTGGAATTAACAGAGGTTTAGCTCTAATGCTAATGTTTTATTGAAAATAATAGCTTCATTTATCACCATTATGGCGATTTGTGTTTCCTTTAGTTGGGCTTTTAACCTTGATTTTGTTTTTGTTTTGTTTTCTCTGGCTGCTGTAACAGTGTGTTTATAAAACACATTTACCGTGGCAAAGGAAGCTAAGACAAAATGTGATCGATGATAGCTAACTATTGATGGTAATATAATCATCATGAAGTGGCCTGATTCCCTGATCTCATCTGAGGTCTAATCATAAGTCTGTAGTGCCATGAATGGGAACTTTAGCAAAATGTTCGGTAACACTTTATTTTACAGTGTCCTTGTTACATTATATTACATGTACTTACCATAGTAATAACAGTAAATGATGCATTATTACATGCAACTAACCCTCAACCCAATCCTAATCCTACCCTAACCCTATAGTAACATGTAGTTACTTAATATTACTCAGTACTTAAATATATAATTACACTGTAACAATGACACCTTAAAGGTACAATATGCAAGAATTTTTTTGCCGCTAGAGGGCGCTACATTCCAAACAACAACAACGGCGTAGCTTGATGACGATGTGAAGGAGCGTGGAATGATGGGAACTGTCGTTTTAGACTCCACCGTGGATGTAAATCAGTCAGAGGGGAATCGAAAAATCATGTTCATGGATGAGGCTAAGTTCTATTTTTATAAATGTTGCGTTTAATAACATGCTTTTTGTGGCGAGGGGGGCGTGGCTCAGCGCGGTCTGTGATGGGAGAGAGAAGAGACGAGCAAGTAGGTCAAGTGCAAATGACGAACACCTGTGTCTTATTGCAGTATTATTGGCGTGGAGAGACCGCTTATAAGCCGCGCTGGAACGAGAGAGAGACTGGAGAGAAAACTGGATGCAGAGGAAGAAAACCGGTGGATCCGAGCTCTCATTTTTGAACTGTTTTGTGCCGTCGCGGTTGCCACGGTGAATGCGCGTTGTGCGCGGCTTTTGTTTGTTTTGCTTTATTTTAATAAAGTACGAGTCCCAGTCACGCCGATCCCTGTCTTCTTCCTTCCTGACTCTTAAACCTCATCACACTTTTATTTCATTAAAATGAATTAACCACAAGAAAAGTAAGGTTTAACATTGGTTATCATAGATGTTACTGTATTTGTTGAATTCGTTGTTGTGATAACGCTGCGCAGTTTTACGTGTTCTAAACAATTGTTGTAAAAGTACATTCGAACATGCCCACATCATTTGCCAAAATACTGATTAATCTTTATGTATAACACATGCTATGTTTATTTACATGGCCATAAACACCAGACGTGATAAACAATGTTTAAACTAAACACAAATCTAAAGCAATAATACTTTCCTTACATAAACATAACTATTACCGAATGCTACATTTGGAAAAAATAAAATTAAGCATGCTTTGTCGACAGAACCAGCTGCAATCGGTAAAGAATAATTGTGTACCATAACGACTGCAAGAAACAAGCTAAAGTTTGTAGCTTGATAGACGCTAACGTTACAACTTCCGCATTTGTCCAGGACTCCACGCAGTACGAGCGGAAACCGAGGGTGACGCGGATATGACGCAATTGACTGGCGACTCCCAGCTCACCCCTGCTCTAACGCCCCGTTTCCTTGGTTAAAATCGCAATTTTCTCACGATTTAAAAATAGTTGGAAACATTTGGGATATTGTAAGTAATCAACTTAACAAAATATATAACACTGGCCTTGAGATTTTGGGATATTTTAATGCAAAATTCTTACATATTGTACCTTTAAAATAAAGTGTAACAAAATGTTCTTAGAGCATATTTTTGTTTGTTTGGGATAGTACTAATACTTTTCATGAGAAATGAAAGCTTTAGCGTAAGTTCTGCCGGGAAGACTCAATTGTGCGTCACTTATTACCTTCTCATCTATCCAATCATATTATAAAGCTTCTTCCCTCCATCTTCTCTACCACCGCAGGATGGTCCCTTCCCGTCCAACCTCCCCACCACCACCAGGACGGTCCCTTCCAATACCTCACGGGGGGTCGGCTACGCCCCTGCCTTCATCTTCAGGCGGGAAATGCTGAATCCGTACCCTCGGATTGCGAGTTACGGACGGGGCCTACGCCAAATACTTTATCGCGTATATTGCTTGCTGGGTCACTAATAAATGCTTGATTGTTACAATATCTATTCTCCCGAGTCTTACTGGTAGAACTGCATTCCAATGCAGTTGGACACACTGGGCCCTATTTTAATTTAAGTGCACGGTCTAAAGCACAAGGCACAAGTGCACTTAGGGCGTGTCCGAATCTACTTTTGCTAGGTTAACGACAGGAAAAATGGTCGGTGTGCCCGGCGCATGCAGGATTGTTCCTTTTTCTCTTAATGAGTAATGGGTGTGTTTTGGGCGTAACGTGAAATAAACCAGAGTCTCATCTCCCATTCCCTTTAAAAGCCAGTTGCGCTCGCACCATGGCGGATTGCTATTTACATGGCGGAATTTGCAAAGGGAAAAAACGAACACGTCTCCAGAGCGCAAACGGACATCTACGGGACAAGCTGGATTCCACCATAACTATGTGTGCACAATATTATTATTTTAATCCTTTACATTTTAATCCTTTTATTTTTAATATTTGGCATGTTTGTGTGCTGTTGCGCGTCCCTGTGTGTGTAATAAGCAGAGTGTATGAGTGTTGTGGACCAGCCTGTAGAATCACATTAATAATGTGCCCTTTAAATAACAAAAATAAATAAATACTGCGCCATTGACTTTAGGCCAGGTTTTTGTTGGTCAATGGCACAGTCTATTTCAATTGCCTCAAAATAGCAACGCGCCAACAATGCACCTGAACACACCTGAACATACCTGAACACACATCGTTTTCAGACCAGCACGCCCATGGCCGCACAAATGGGCTCATTTACTATTTAAACAATGTGGCGCTGGACGCCTGATAGGGCCCACTGTTGCAAAACAAAGACATTTTTCAACCTCAAAACAAGTCTCATCTCAATCTGATCTCATTCTGAAGCTGAAAAATGAACAGTGAGATGTCGATCATACAAAACATCCAGACACAACAGCAATGATTCTTCATGATTGAGTTATATGTTTTTAGCTTCTGTCAGATCAGTGTTCACATAATAGTATTTATTATACAAAGGGCAACATTATTTCTGTTAATAAAAAGCATTAAAATTAGTGTAAATCAACACAAAAAGTATTTCCAATTGATTCATATTGACTGGTATTCTAAATAATAATAAAAAATGTTTAATTTAAAACTAGTTTTATGCTAGCAGAGAAAATGAAGTAATGTGGCACTGGATGAGAATCTATGAGTATACTAGCAGCAATCTGTGTGTGTGTGTGTGTGTGTGTGTGTGTGTGTGTGTGTGTGTGTGTGTGTGTGTGTGTGTGTGTGTGTGTGTGTGTGTGTGTGTGTGTGTGTGTGTGTGTTTCGTGTTTGTTTTGCGTGTGTTAAGGCAGACAGCAACAAGACGGTGGGTTTGTTTAGTCTCATAAACATTGAACAACAACCTCAACAGAAAGAAAGTCAAGAGATGTTCAGATACAATCATAATCACAGAGAGACAAATGGATAAGCAGATATGAGTGTGAGGGACGACGTGTCTCTCTGCTCGTGTGACTTTTATGTTTTCTGGTTTCTTGTCGTGTTATGTTGGTTTGGACAAACACGGATTCAAAGACGAATGAAACTCAGACAGACAGAAAATAACAGAGGGTTTATGAATGAAAGCAGGTAAAAACTAACACAGCACACACACACACACACACACACACACACACACACACACACACACACACACACACACACACACACACACACACACATTCTCAGAACTTTAGCTAATGTTCCTGCAAAGTTCTCTTAAAGCTGTGAATAAACATTCTCCAGTAAAATTAATAAAACATTTGTTTTAACTTTAATAATGTTCTTAAAATGTTAGCACAAAAACATTATTTTTATTTGGTTCGAACATGACTAACTTTTTCACAGTAATGCATATTCAAATTAACCGAGTATGGAAGAAGCAAGTGACCTCGATTGATTTTTTTTGATTTTTTTTTAAACATATTTAATATCTTAAATGTTCACTGGGACATTTGAAGTGTTCAATGTATTGATAAAGAGTTACAGTAAGTCTTGAGAATTTTGTTTAGCCTGTCATTTGAAGATGATCTTAAGATGATCATAAACTTCTGGTACTTCTCACACGGACTTCCCAACATACTTATGCATATGTCAAGTGATTTAAAAAGTGAGTTAAAAGTGTTTAAATTATTAGTATTTTTCTTCAACACACCTATCTTTTCTCTTCAGTAGACATTGATGGTTGTATGGATTGCCGTCACGACTGATGTGTGTAGTTTTATTAAGCTTCAACTGGCATTTTTATTTTCCTAAAATATTTAATTTGTGTTTATCTGAAGAAAGAAAGTCATATACATTGGGGAAGGCATGAGGGTAATGCTGAGTACATTTTCCTTTTTGTGTGAACTATCCTTTTAACTTTTCTTTTGTAGTATTTTTTAAATTATATAGAGAAAATGAACACATTTCAATGGTAAGAAAACAAACCAAGCTTTCAAGAATTTCAAATTTCAGGACTGTAAAACTGTGCAAGAACGCCAAAACAGTTGTGTGTTTTGAGACAGTTCACTGGGGCTCTTTTAGGGCCTTTATTGGCCTCTAAGGGCCCAGCTGTATCTCAGCACCATAATATCATACACACATGGGGCTCTTTGTGTGTGTAAATGACAAACACCCTGGAGCTCAGAGTTTCCACATCAACACCACTCGTTACTAGACAATGAAACACATCAGGCATCAGGTCAAAATACTGAAAAACAATCAAACTGAATGCCTGTGTGTGATTCAGAAACATTATGATGACAATATGTATCAGAAAGCATTTTGTCCATATACTACAAAAACACACTACAAAATGCTATAATACATACAATACAAAAGGAAATGTAAAGATAAATGCAAATCTGGCTGCAGGTCTGTGACGTCCTGTCATGACAAACCAGTATAACAGGACAAAGCCAAGTTTGGAAAGTCTGTGAGTTTGAGACTTTTGCTTTCTCTCTCTTTCAGTTTCTCTAGGTCAGAATGAGGATGTTACTGGTGACACAACATACTTGCCTACTCACTCACCCTCTTATCTAGTTTGACAACAATCCTGTCTATTTGTGTTTCTCCTCCCATCAGTCTCTTTCTCCTCCCATCCTATCATCAGAGAATATCAGCCTCAGTCTCTCAGAACTTGTTTAGTCTGTCAGGATAAAAACAAGAGAGAGGAACTATGAAGCAGAAATGTTTCGGATCTTGAGGATCAGGATCCAGAACACAAGGAGTTTAAGAAATGACACTTCCCTCTCATTCGCATGTAAGTCTGAGAACATTTACTCAATTCCTTCACTGCTGTTCATTTCACTCATAGGATCAAACATCACAATAAACATAAGGGTGACTATAGCAACCTGCTGAAAAGACCAGCTCAGCTTATTTTTTTTTATTATTATGTACATTACTTGGTTATTTTTCAGTGAAACTAGCAATATTTTGTTATCTAACCAATGAAACGGGAAGCTTTTGTCATGTCTTTTATTGATGAATTAAAGTCCAGACATGACAGGCAGATGCATGGAGATACAATGAATGAGATCAGAAACATGTTCGATATTATTAATGGTGAAAATGCAGTAGAAGATCAAGAGTCTTGAATATACTGTAAATTTGGGAAAGATTAACGAATATCTGCGCATGTCTGTTGACGTCACTTCCATCTGATAACATCCGTAATTCATCCTGATTATAGAAATATTGATATGCAAAATAGTCAAATAAAACGCAGAAGATACGAGCTTGATTTATGAGCACTATGGGTTTGTGGAAGGGTTCTATGTTGGCCTTATATGAATTAGCCCCAGTTGGCTGTAACTATAATGACCAGGTAAGTTTGATGAATTCTGAATGAAACGCTATTTGTACAAATAATGTCATACTTATTAGCAATGACCGTCTGTTGCTCATATTTGTGTTTGGCCTGCTGTGTTTTTGTTGTCAAATGCTTTATTTAAACTAGAATTAAAAAGCCTGTAAGTGAGTCTAACGTTTTTCTTTAATATTA
This sequence comes from Leuciscus idus, assembly GCA_021554675.1. NCBI lineage: Eukaryota > Metazoa > Chordata > Actinopteri > Cypriniformes > Leuciscidae > Leuciscus > Leuciscus idus. The sequence goes on from CM038625.1 coordinate 36,635,176, forward strand.
ACATTTGTATCAGGCTCCTATAGACCTTATGCGCCAGAGAATCGAGGGCGCCGCCATCTTTAGAATATTGTCTTTGAACTTCCGTTTTTGCGGTCGCTCTGTATATTTCTATGGCATTGCTGTCCAGGAGTAGGCTAATTTGCTTTTTAAGTGGATTTAATTCATGTAACGTTAACTAAAGTTATCATGAGATTGTATTGTTTAAAGCAGATGTCATAACAAATGTCAGTAGACCGGGAAGACTTTAAAACGAGCCGTTCATTCATAAATACAAAAGATCGCTGTGAAAATACAGACCGGAAGTCAAAAGACAACGAGCGCAGCGCTGTAAAGGGGCGGGGCTACATAAGGTCTTATAGGTTTCTGAATGGTTTCTGAATGGGCTGAGGCTGGGATTTAGTGAGTTTGTATTTTATGAACGTATAGGCTACAGAGAGCATTCACTCAATATTATTATCTCATGTTTGACATAAGTGGCTTTTACAGGCTTTTGCATCGGAGGTCTTCATATTATTAAAGAGAATAGATACATGTATTAATTTACTCAACTAATGAATCTTGCCAATTTATTTGAATAATGATCAATAAATCAACTGACAAAATCCCATTCATAAAACAAAAAACAAACCAAAAAATATACAGATGACCTACTACTTCTGCTTCTCATGAGGCAAGAAAGAGGAATTGGGAAAGCAACACATTTATATAATTTAGCAAATAACAAAAATAACAAAGCCAGGTCTTACCTACAGTAATGATTGATTATGCACAAACATACCCAATTGAGATCTAAACTTTTGAAGTCCATGTTACACAATAGAATCATTTCAAATTCAGTAGGCTACTATTTGCTCACCCTTTTGTTGTAATCCTGTATGACCTTTTTTTCGTTTTCGGAACCATGACGACGTGTCTACACTTCCTTCCACTGTAAAAAAGAAAAGAAAAAAAGGCCAAATTATTCCAGAAATGGTAATTTCTGATTAAGTAAATTGGAGCCCGAGTCTGCGCAGTAGTTATAATGAGGTGGAGCCGTGGGATCAATACTCCCTCTCAAACTCAATCGCAAGCAGCTGTCAATCATGAAGTTACACCATGTAGCCTATTATGGCATCAAATAACTAGGCTATCTAAAACCAAACTTATTGGAAAAACTAACACTTGAACATACGTCTGTGTGATACTACCCGAAATGACAGAAACCATATTTGAAATTTTTTTTTTTTTTTTTTTTTTTTGATTGGCTCACGTTTAAGATCGCTCCTTCTGCATGTAATACTGCAGTTAGCCACCAGGGGGGATCAAAATGCTTTCTTTGGGTTTGACTCTTAAAAAAAAAAACACATTTGAAAAAGAAAGGGGGGGGGGGGGGGGGGCACAAAACCCTGTATGCAATGGAACTAGCTATATCATATGTTAGAAACAAAAAACAAGAACACACACAGGACTTTCTTTTTTTTCTTTTTTTACCCCATATCCTTATTTTTGGGGGGCATTTTCACTACTTTTGGTGGTATTTTCACCCTCCCATTAATTTCCAACTCTGGTTTGTGTGAAGTGAAGGCCCCTTCTATTGCATTTCAAGTCCATTTCAAGTGACTCAGGTGAAACATAGCAATTAGCAAAGGCCGCTAGTGCTTGTGAGGTCCAAAATGTCCTTACTACTAAAAAATGGGGGAGAGAGAAAAAGACTAAACAGCTTTATATGCGTTCAAAACTGGATCAACATTGGCTGTTTACTGGCCCAGGAACAACATTTCAGTCAAAAATATTTCAGTTAACCTGAACCCTACTTGTACACTAAACCCGAAATCATAACCTACTCCTAAAATTTGAGGGAAATTACCATGCGTTATAAGCAATGCTGTACAAGCTTATAACTCTAACCCAGCCTTGAAATCTGAGTGCTAGATATAGGGATGTTGTTGCAGGACCAACAAGGATGTTGATAGAGGAAACCTGTCCTATAATCACATTCACTTCTATGCACATATCCCTCAAGGTAAGCTGCAGATGTGCTCTTTGCCACCTTGTATGTCAAACAATACAGTATTTTTTGCCATGTAATCCAGTAATAGTTCCTAAAATATTAAGATATTAAGACTTGTCATTGTCAAATCAAACCTTTCTACTTCTCTACTATAGTAAGGAGCCTCTTTCTAAATGTGGTTGTCTCACTGTTGTGTGGCGCCCTCTACTGGATAAACACCTGAACCAAATCTTTGAAAAACTCTATACAGTGACCTAACATATATTTGGACACCTAAGCCACACTTAGGTGGCACTGTAAATTCAATTAAGTGCACTTGTCCTTATGTATAGCACACTAAAACTGTCAAGATCCAAAATCAAACTCTATAAGACCAGAGTTTATGTTACTGCTGATGAAGGTGACAGTGGAGGTGAAGCCCCAGAAAGATGACCAGATTTGATCTAGTCTGCGTGGAAGAGGATAATGTAGTTACTAAACTTGTTTAGATACTAAATTAGTTATGTTATACACGCAATGAACAAACAAATAAATAATATTTCTCTGTGTGTTCAGTGAAGTTCAGTCTTGGCTTTTGCATGTGAATCTTCTGGGGGTGAAAACCCAGCCACCTGTGCAAAAAAAGTCTCAACCAAACATGATCAAATGTGAACAAAGCCATAGACCCTCAGATATGATGATCCTCTTGTAAGGCACCCATTTTTACTTTGTAAAATTATATATATATATATATATATATATATATATATATATATATATATATATATATAGGCCTATATATATAAATATTTGTAAAAATATTATCATGAAAATATTTCGTTTCTAAATTTTGGTCCCATGGTTTCTGTTTTTTTCTTCTTCTCTCTTTTGTTTTAGTTGAGTTGCGTGCACACATAAACACACACACACACACACACACACACACACACACACACACACACACACACACACACACACACACACAAGCACACACACACACCCACACCCACACACACACACACACACACACACACACACACACACACACACACACACACCATATTAATGATGTGGAAAGGCAGCCAGGTCAGGCCTAAGGTAATGCCAAAGCTGCCTCATTTATAGAATTAAATTGAAAAATATTCAAATTCAATAAAAATTCACCATCCGTATAGGAATGCAGTAGGTCTGTTTACATGCACTAAATTTCATTAATGCTAATAATGAATCCAGTCCGATTGCATATTTTGAAAGTTTTTGATTATTAACCCTACATTTTATATCCAATTCTAATTTTTCTTTGCACATGTAGGCCTATCACATGCATTTTTAGCAAAACTTCAGCGCATGCACAGTGCCCAGCAGTCACTGAGCACCTTAGTGCTTAATTGGGGACATTTCAGTCTCTTTCGATGGTTTGCTCCATGGGTAACTTATATCATCCCTAATGCAATATCATAAACCTTTCAAGCAGGTCGCTGCACTTGTGCTGTCAGGACAAAAGGGGGCAATGTAAGGAACGGGCCTCAGAGAACGGGACACAAGCTAGCCCCTCCCATCGTCTCTGGTTACTCAACGTAGGGAGGATAGTGACATTAGGCTTGTTCGACTTGACCGGCGCTGCACAGACCGATCGGTTTAAGACATCAAAGTACCGCGAGAGTAATTGAAAAGCATACGGAGCCGTCGGCCCTCTAATCGCTCTCGCGGTACTTTGACGTCATTCATCGATCGGTCTGTGCAGTGCCGGTTCAAGGAGATGGTCCTCACTGCAGAACATGAAATCCAGGGGGAGGAGTCGGATCCAGATCCAACTCCTCCCACCTTACATATACCTAAACCTACCCATCTCCACCCCCTGATCCCTAAACCCACCCATAAAACTACCAATCTCCACCCCCTGATCCCTAAACCCACCCCTAAACCTACCCATCTTCACCCCCTGATCCCTAAACCCACCCCTAAACCTACCAATCTCCTCCCCCTCATCCCTAAACCCACCCCTAAACCTACCAATCTCCTCCCCCTGATCCCTAAACCCACCCCTAAACCTACCCATCTCCACCCCCTGATCCCTAAACCCACCCCTAAACCTACCAATCTCCTCCCCCTCATCCCTAAACCCACCCCTAAACCTACCAATCTCCTCCCCCTGATGCCTAAACCCACCCCTAAACCTACCCATCTCCACCCCCTGATCCCTAAACCCACCCCTAAACCTACCAATCTCTACCCCCTGATCCCTAAACCCACCCCTAAACCTACCAATCTCCTCCCCCTGATCCCTAAACCCACCCCTAAACCTACCAATCTCCACCCCCTGATCCCTAAACCCACCCCTAAACCTACCAATCTCCACCCCCTGATCCCTAAACCTACCAATCTCCACCCCCTGATCCTTAAACCCACCCCTAAACCTACCAATCTCCACCCCCTGATCCCTAAACCCACCCCTAAACCTACCCATCTTCACCCCCTGATCCCTAAACCCACCCCTAAACCTACCAATCTCCTCCCCCTCATCCCTAAACCCACCCCTAAACCTACCCATCTCCTCCCCCTGATCCCTAAACCCACCCCTAAACCTACCCATCTCCACCCCCTGATCCCTAAACCCACCCCTAAACCTACCAATCTCCTCCCCCTCATCCCTAAACCCACCCCTAAACCTACCAATCTCCTCCCCCTGATGCCTAAACCCACCCCTAAACCTACCCATCTCCACCCCCTGATCCCTAAACCCACCCCTAAACCTACCAATCTCTACCCCCTGATCCCTAAACCCACCCCTAAACCTACCAATCTCCTCCCCCTGATCCCTAAACCCACCCCTAAACCTACCAATCTCCACCCCCTGATCCCTAAACCCACCCCTAAACCTACCAATCTCCTCCCCCTCATCCTTAAACCCACCCCTAAACCTACCAATCTCCACCCCTTGAGGTGCTACTGGGTTCAAGTCGAACAAGCTTTTTGTGTCAGTAGCTGACTTGGGGAAACTCCTTTCTGAACTGGAGGCGGACCTTTCAGCTATATAAGGAGGAACACTGAATAGTCAACAAAATAATAGCCTACTTCAAGTTAATTTTATTAAGTATACTTTAGTAAAGTTCAAGTATATTTTAAGTATACTTTATGTAGTAAGTATACTAATATCAATGTACTAGTAGTATTATACTTGCAAGTGTACTGTTTTTAATACTACTTGGGACTAAATTTGCCCACTTTTTAGTAGCCTATATAAAAGTACACTTTTAAGTGCTAGGCTACTATAAGTGTAACAGTAGTAAACTTTGAGTTCACAACTAGTTTACATCTATGTTTTTTGTTTGTACTGCAATACAAGTGCACTTATACGTATAATGATAGTTTACTAGTCAAATACTTGTAACATTTTTAGTTTAAAAATGTAAAGTACACTTTGAAGTATACTCTCATTAAACTAGGCTACTAGTTTAGTAGTTGAACATAACATTATACTTATAGTGTAGGCTACTACTGATATATTATTTTTGCTCCTTAAGTCTACATGTTCCTATTTAGGTAATTTTTATACTTTAAAAATGATTGTACTTTAACTCTTTCGATTTTAACATTTTATTTTTGCATCCTTTTTTATCAACACTTGAATGTAGGCAACTTTCATAAAAAAAAAAAAAGCAACATTTTAAATAAAAAGCTGAGAAAATAACTTTTTTATATCAAAGACTACGCCTGGATTATATTCAGAATGATGATCAAAACACAGATGGAGTAGATTGAGTCCATCAACACCCCCAAAGGTTCACAGTCCCGTACCTCGTCCTGGGTCGACATTTCATTCAGTAACATTAGGCCGTTTTGATGTATTTGCTATTTAATGTTAATGATCGTGTTATTTTACATTTGTGTAAGCAATTTTATATCACCTTTTTCTTCTTTGATTTGTCTGTTTTTGATATGCATGAAGCCTCCTGCCATTTAAAGGCTGTTAAGTAAAGCTTTTGAATGGCTCTTGTTTGAATTTGCAGAGGACCATACCTGCCAATGACATCAATCCACATTGCCACTGAAATATTTAGGCTATTTTTATCACTCATGAGTCATGGTGGTAACTCTCACACAGGGTGTAGGCTGCAACAGAAAATAGCATTTTATTTTTGATGTTTTCCACTTGAGGTTTGTAACATAAAGCTTTCACACACTGAATTAATCATTGCGTTACACCTTCGGACTAAAAATATATCTGTGCAGAAGTTCTAAAATTGACCAGAATTCTAAGTTACTAAAAATGTTATGCCTGAAATATTTGATAAACATCATACAGCTATTAGTTCTGATCCTCAAACTTGATTGGTCAGCAGCATTGGGAGATGTCTCTGTTGGTATCACCCTGCTTGTCCGTTTGCAGCAAAAGGCCTCATATTTACAGACTGCATTGTGAATGTTCATTGTATGTTCACTTGCTTTTTTCACATAGTTTCATTATTTTTGTGTAAGCATTTATTTCATTGGTTGAAGCCTTTGAGAAATACCTTAGATTCATGTGAAATGGCTTTGACAGATTCAGTTTCCTGGACATTCACAGCAATATAAACTTCGGTATAAGTGTTGTAAATATGCTTTATGCGTTAACACACTTGGCAAGTAAGTGGGCACAAAATGTGCAGACCAAGTAAACAAACAAAGCAGGCATGCTGCAATGCTGCTCTGTTTCCACTTGAGGTTTAGACAACCGTGAGAACAGAGATACATAAACTTAAAGGTTTTGGAAAAACACTGCACTTGGTTAACAGTAAAACCTCCACTCTAGACAAAGGTGAGAGTCATTGGCTGTGCCCAAGCCAGTGGAACATGTTTATGGTTTTGGTTTAGCACTTCAATTAAGTTCAGTTAAAAACTGCAGTGTTACTTTTTTACTTAACAAATTGCATGATACATATTACTGTACTGTATACAAACCTATATTAATAGACATTTTGTTATACATAATACATGACTTAGGCCATCTCCAAAGAACGAGTTTGGACTACTTCTTTCTCCTTTTTATTTATTTATTTATTTATTGATTTATTTATTTACAATGAATCTGGAAATGGTGCAATGAATAATGTATGTTTCATTGACTTGTCTTTGTTATTGAAGTAAAATGCTGTTTACATGAGGAAGTATAGGAAGTACCATAGAGGGACTGTTGTGATACCAGCTAAACAACTTTTTTTTTGTAGATTATTAAAAGTGACATTCTCAAACACACAAAAACATACCAAAAAAAATAAAAAAAATAAAAAATATTCATAATAAAGCAGCTTCATAATAAAATAGATTATAACTAAAGGCTGGACTGTGTTCTCAGAATAAAGGTGTTCTCCTAAAGATTTTGTACATGGGATTTAAATATTGTTAGTTTATATTATTTATATATTATTTATATATTGTGAAACTAAATGGAAAGTGTTAAAGGCAGTCTCAATCAAATCAATATCATTTTGAGCACGAGTCAAAAATAAGTACATTTAAAGGGATAGTTCACCCAAAAATGGAAATTCTGTTATCATTTATTCACCCTCAAGTTTTTCCAAACCTGTATGCGTTTCTTTCTTCTGCTGAACACAAAAGAAGATATTTTGTTTATGTCGGTAACCAGGCAGTTGACGGTAGCCATTGACTACTATTGAAGTCAGTCACTACCGTCAACTGCCTGGTTACCGACATAAACAAAATATCTTCTTTTAGGTTCAGCAGAAGAAAGAAACTCATACAGGATAAACCTCCAAAATGTTCTTCAAAATGTTCAGCTGAAGAAAGAAACTCATACAGGTTCGGAATAACTTGAGAGTGAGTAAATTATTTTTTACATTTTTGGGTGAACTATCCCTTTAAAGTAAAATAATGAGAAACTATTTCTGCCATTAATTTGCGAGCACATTTCTTTTTACGATTTGAATACTAAAATAAACACATAGATGTTTTCTCAGTATAAAATGCATTTTAAAAGCCCCCAACACACACTCTTCACACTCTCATTTTGTTTCACAAAAAAAAAAAAAAAAAAAAGAAGAAAAAAAAACCTGAGTGCTGAGTTTGAGAAAAGTAGGTTGACAAGCCACACAATTTCACAATAGCAGACTTTACCATTTTATGGTGATTTAACTGAATCTGTTTTTCTTTTTTTATGAACATTATTTTATACATGCATTAATTGAAACATCTTGACAAAATAAACAGTCCCCTTTATTAAATGATTTATTAAATTAACTTCTTGGTCCAAAAGCATGGAAAACTCAACCAATCAGGCTTCACAAAAATAATTAATAATGTGCACACACTCCATGCTGAGATCAAAGTATGCTAGAAAGAAAAATATATCCACTTCGACAAATACCACAAAAGTTTTTCCAGGTATAGATTAAGACAGCTATTCCAAAACAAAAGTCGGTTACACTTTATTTTAAGGTGATGTTGTTACTCAAATAAGTACTGAGTAATATTAATTAACTACATGTACTTACTAGAGTTACGGTTAGGATTAAGGTTTGGTTTAGGGTTAGTTACTTGTAATTATGTATAATTTACTGTTATTACTAAGTTAAGTAAATGTAACTTGTAACTATGTCACCTTAAAATAAAGTGTTACCCAAAAGTATTCCAACTGACAAAGAGATATAGACCAATTAAACTTAAAAGTACTTAAACACAACATTTCATCTGAAGCCGGGGTTTTCAAACGTTTTGATTCCATCGACCCTCATAATATGATGATTCTCTGCGGGACCCATTAAAATACAAAGGCAGGTACATATTTTTCTGTATTAAACACTCATACAGTATTTATACAATGAAAATTAATAAGTGTATATTAATAGAAAGTAAATATTTTCCAATTAATATTTTCTACACATAATTAGAGATTTGTTGGATGTACACATAAAGAAAAATATAGAACTATAACTGTCAATTCAACAAAATAATTGTGATTAATCTTGTGACTTCAAACCAGTCTTGAAAGCAGAATGAAATATTAATAATATCTAATTTAGTCAATTTTGGCTTGTTTATTTATACTTTTTTTTCGCAATATTTTTTTCCTGAACTTTTTCTCCAACACCAGTTTGAAAACCTCTTTTTTTTTTTTTTAAGTTTCAGAGTGAACAAAATAAGTATAAGATCAGTCATACTCGTGTGTTCATGACTTCGGCAGGTTTAGAGCTGCATATGTGCTGTTGATTTGGCTGGAGCGAATATTTCTACGCAGCTTGGAAAAATCCATCGTGGCGTACTGAAAGAACAATATTAGCAATATCAGCTGCAATTGAACAAAAATGAAGAAATATAGAACGCCATGTTGGAATAACAGGTCTGCAAGAATCCTTAGTAATTATCAAGACAGAAATGAGAATTTTAGTTATGAAGGATGGATTCACATTTTTAAGTATTCTTACCTGTAATTGCTCCTGATGCTCTTCTATAGGCCTAACTTGATTCTGCTGGATATCAGTGTTGTGTTGTGATTGTTCTGTGGATCTTCTTTTTCCAACAACAAAAACCTTTACTAGACCTAAAAATAAAACAGCAAAATCGGATTCAATATTTACAAAAGATTGTATTATTCTTTCTTAATAATAATGAAATAGTCAAATGCCTAAATAAAGAGTATTAGCATATTTAATTAACTTCATATTTATAGCTGCCTATGGATAAAAAAGCATGGAAAAGCAATGGAAAAGCATGATATAAATATTTGTACAGATGGCTGAAAATCTCTCACCGATCAGCGCAATGAGCAGAAGCCCGTTCATCAGAGCAGATATGATGATAATAATCTGCCATTGTGTCTGATTCTGATCAATAAACTCCAGCGCTGTATGATTGTGACACTCAATTGAATGATTGTGACACTCAGTTAGTTGAGTTGATTCTGTAATGAAAGTTTCAACAGTCCATTAAAGTAACAACTGTTACTGTTAGAGCAATGTCTACAGATTCGTAGCACTGAAAATATTTATAATATATGATTATATATATATATTTAGTATAATAATTTTTTGCTCACCGGTGAAGTGCAGTCTGGTGCCGTTGCTGAGTTTTGGAGGTGAGCCTGTTTTCATACAGAAATAAACTCCTAATTCATCAGCAGTCACATTATTAATAACCAGACGATGTTTAAACTGCACTGAATATTTCTTTCTGAATGCATTATTTGAGTAAAAAGGTGATATTGGTGTTGGGAATGATCGTAGAATCAGTGTTGGAGGATCTGGTGTTTTCAGTAAAATCCAATAAACCTCATTTTCATCAAGATCACAGTTTATGGTCACATTTGATCCCAAATCAGTGAGTTGATCTGCCACTGTAGCTCGACAACAGATTAATACATCTATAAGATAAAAATAACTAAGATTACCCACGTAAAACCCGTGATGCATAACATTAAACTGTTTATATACGTTTACAAAGCATGTAAATATATTCATATCATGTAACAAACTCACAGAGCTGAAGCTGAATGATCTTCATGTTGTCGAGATTAAAACACTTCAGAATGATTCTCCACACAACATTAAGGTGAATCTACTGCAGCTCTGAAGCAAAAGACAGGAAGACAAAAAACCTTCCCACATCAAGTAGAGGAAGTCAAAGTCAAACTCACTCTGACCACACTTTTTTCAACATCTAATGCCCTTATTGCCATCATCACTTCATTAATCAGGTTAAGCAGGTTAAATTCTCAAAATGATTGTTCACCATCCACATCATATACTTTTGTACACCATGAAAGCAATTTCATTTTTTCTTTTTTTTTTACAAACTGCCAGTGTGTGTGTGTGTGTGTGTGTGTGTGTGTGTGTGTGTGTGTATCCGTCCGTGTGTGTGTGTGTGTGTGTGTGTGCTTGTGTACTGATCTGACCTACAGTATGAGGACCAAAAGTATATTGTATTGTAGTGTGTATTCAGGTTTCTGGCCACGGCCCATATGTAATGAGGACATGCCGATGTCCTTGTAATTGAAAATGCAAAATAAACACGTAGGCTACTAAACAATTTTTTATTAAAAATGTAAAAATATGTTGGGATCCGGATGCTCAATCTCCAATTTTGGTTTTTAACTGTAAGCACATGGTGGGGGGTTCTTTGTCCCTGTTTCATGTCCTTGTTGTATTTTGTTTTGTGCATGGCTTTTGGTCTTGTTCACTGACTGTGTGCTCTTGTCTTGTTCATTGTGAGCACATGGTCTGGGTGTTTTTTAGTGACAGGCGCTGTAAGAAATTAGCTCAAAATATATATTTATAATTAATTTTAACATTATAATTAATGTAAATATTTGTATTATTTTTATAATTGACTGTAGCAGAATTAATAGCACAATTATTTAATCAGTTCATCCAATGAACAGAAAGCATAATCAATCATTCATTCTAGGAAATAAATTATCTTCCTGGCCAAGAAAGAATAACATTTTCCAACTGAAGTAAATAAAGTACTAGCAGGGTAATAGCATAGGTTTCGCTAGATCAAGATATTTACCGTAAAACTTCAAATAATAGCCGAGTCCCAAATAGACGCCTGTCTCTTATACACGCCTGGTGTGGCTACAGGTTTGGATAAATAAAGGCCGGTCTCTAATAGAGGCCTGGTCTGTTTTGTTAGTTTCGGGTTGTATTTAATCTTCTAAAACCCGTCAAATGGTCTGTTTAAGCCAGTTCTATGGAGCAGATTGCGCATGCAAGAATGCCCTGCGCATCTGGGCGGGAGCTGTTAGCGCTGTTAGCGCTAGCAAGGCAGGCAGAGTTAGCGGAGGCCGGAGAGGGAGAAGTGGAGGAGAGCGACGAGGAGGAGGAAATCACCAATGAACTTGTAGTTGAGGATCGCGGTGATGATGATAGTGATTAATAGGGTCCTTTTGTATCACATGATTGCAGTTGTTTTACAGGGTAGCCTTCATTCTTTCTTGTTGATGTGTTTCGGGCAACTAGTTCATAGGCTCGATGGATATTACCGGTAACTTGTATTGTTCAGCCCATGGCTGTCACATCGTTTAGTTTTTTTATGCTGCCAATAATCTAAAGGGGGTCGCACACCGTACGAGAAGCGCAGTCGCGTCTATGACAACTCGAGGTATCGCACACCGGACGCGCACTTTGTCAGTTTATGGCCAGCAATATTGTTATGTTTAAGGATATTATGGAATTAAGATCATGTCTGTACTATGTTATGATTGTACTGTACAATTAAATACAATCGTTGCTTAGTCTGCAGTCTGAATTCACTTTACCTCAGAGCGTCCGTTAACTGAATGAATTGAGAATATCACCTGAAAATCCAATTACATCAGCAATTTTCATTCAAGCAGCTGATTTCTGTTAATGAATGTAAAACCGAATGTATATTGCAGCTCAGGGTGAAGTCATTATATACATTAGTGAGTTGAGGCAATGTACACTCATAGAGAATAATGTGTTAACATTTTAAAGACGTGGTGCTGCGCGACTGCGCTTCTCGTCTGGTGTGCGACCCCCTTTAGACATACGGAAATATAGTAGGCTAATTCTTATATTAACTGATTTGTGATCACATGTGAAACAAATGTAAAACAAATGTAAAATTCCCATGTGAAACCCATGAGCTCACATGTGAAACATTTTGAGACTCTAAGAAGAGGAGGCCTGCCATACTCGCACCCAAGTGGTCTTAAACTAGTTTTTCTACTTATGAGAAACAACTATGTTAGAAAAAGAAACCCCATTAAGATTTATAGACACTCTGTCGAGCTCTAGAGAGCGGAGGCCTCAGCAGATAACTCTCTGGAGTGAGAGGAAGCCTAACCACGCCTCTGAGCCCACAGGGAGGTAACCTGCTACCTGTGCTTATCACTCCTGCAATACAGGGGATGTTCTCAGTATGATCGGTTTGTCTTTGGTTGGTCACACAACAAAGGCCTGGGGTAGACCGTCAGAATAGATTATCATCATCAGTCCAGCTCGTTGGGCCTGATGTTATGGACGAAGGGGGAAAGAGGAAAAGGAGGGTGTGCACAGGGAAGGAGGCGATTACCTCCCTTTGCTTATGCCAGGACGCTCGCGTCTGGCCTGAGCTACTTCCCTGACACCCTGTTTCTTCCTCCTGGACTCATGCCACCTCATTGACCTACTCCTGCCAGGAGGAGGGGCACGAGTGGCGACTGAGTCCCGCTGGCCCTGTCTACAATCCTCGGAACGAGACGGGCCAGGACCCCCAGGCTGTCTGGGTGTGGGCCTGGACCGGCGCAGTATACAATATCTATATGCCGCTGAGCGCACCTTCGCCTCCCTGAACCTTCCGACCACCGCCTCAACGGAGGTCCCGAAAAGTTCAGAGGGCAAAACCGGGGCATCGAGGAGAAAAGTCTTCTCTTTCTCCCCGATGCTTGCCAAGTTCACCCACAGATGCCTCTCCGTGGCAACAATTGTCAGATCGCAGCAGCCGTCTGTTTGGTGGCCCGGAGAGCCAGGTCTGTGGTGTGGTGCAACTCAGCCACCGCGTCTGGGGTTAAACCCTGACCCAGGTCCCTCAGCAGGTCAGCCTGGTACGCCTGCAACACAGCCATTGTATGCCGCGCAGCACCAGCCTGACCTGCCACCGCGTATGCGGTGATGCGTACGCGTATGCGGTCAGAGCAGTGATGTGGTCTGGATGGCAGGGTTGGAGCTCTTAGTGTCAATGTCTCCCCTTGTGAGAGATAGTCCGTGAAGATGAAAAGAGGATGACATGTTCTCTAGGTGCCCTTTTATACTTCCTGGTCGCGCTAGAGCATGACGTCATGGCTGATGCCGGCGCATATGATTGTCGTGATTATACAGTGTTTCAGTCATCAGTCATGCTGAGGCGTTTCCCCTAGCGCTTTGACGCAGTGCGAGTTCCCTTTTGAAAGGGAACTGAACTAATCAGACACTCTTAGGGCCCGTCCACACGGAGACGCGTTTCGCTGTATACGTATACATTTTTTATCGTATTGATGTTTCGTCCACACGGATCCGGCGTTTTTGGAGACTGAAACCGCTATTTTTTTAAACCGGTTCCCAAGGTGGATAAATCTGAAAACGCCGCCCTTGCGTTTTCGTGTGTACGGCCAATCCGTATATTTTGTGAAACGATGATGTCATCACACCAAGTGTCAACTAGTCAGATACCGTTAAGTCACAGCAACTACATTTATGGTTTTTCATATTGTTCAACAAAGTTCTTGATTAAAAAAGAAAAAAGAAAAAAAGAAGCTACTGTGCCTAATATTATTGTTGTATACAGCGCGCAAGGTTTATGTGCGAGCTCCAAGTCTTCTTCTCCGTTTTTAGTGTATGTCTGTGGCAGAATTACAGCGCCACATACTGGTCTGGCATGTATACTACATCGTTTTGAGTCGACGACGACGTGTTTACGGAATTTTTTTTTTGAACGGGGAAAAAAAATATCGGATAGGGAAAGCTCTGGCTTCGTGTGGATGTGGCCTTAAAGGTCATTTCAGTTCACACCCAATTTGTGAGGTGACCAATCAAAGATGACTGGGAGAAAGTCTTTGTTCTATCTTATCTCCATTTGCATGTTCATGCTGGCATGGAGCATTTGTGCAGTCTTTACACAAAAGTATGGTAAAAATATAATGATGCAATTTATCATAACATATTGTACACCATTGATTATAAAATCAAAAGAGGATAATTTTGATACCAAGAAAGAGGATTTGAAGACATTAAAGCAGTGATACATCATCTTTGTATATCAACATTTGAAGTTACTCTAACATAACTGAAGAATCATAACTAGGCATAACTAATAAAACATAGAGACAAGCATAAAACACAGGAGCAATACTATAAAAATTTGGGAAAGTTTGTGGGTAAGAATTGAGTAAATGTCCTTTGTGTATTGGAAGTTTGTCTCTATAGTCTTTGACCAACTGGATCGTGCCGTCTGGACTCCTGTGCTGTCTCTTGAGGGTTGCAGATATAGTCTCTTGCTGAGGGTGTTCAGGAGAGCAGAGGTGATAACAGCTTTGAAGAGAACTGGTTTGAGGGCCGATGACAACAAGGGAGAGGGGGAAGGTTTTATGATGTCTAGAGCATTTTGGATTAAAGTCCCTCCGTTACAGCGCTTTTGAAACATGCTTTGAGAAGCTTTAAAACCTTTGCAAATCATTTGTTTCGAACCAGTGATTTGGAGCATGCATCAAACTGCCAGTCACATGATTTTAGTAAACATGCCTTTGTTATGTCATAAAAATTCCAATGGTTAGCCGCTATATAGGGGTGATCTAACCCATAAAACAGTGTCTATATATGATTTTTACTTGATCATGGGATCCTTTTTATAATTTTGTAGACATTTAATGATACATTTGTATATGAAAATTCTACAATTGCATTTAATAGATTACACCTTCCAAAAACTTTTCTGAGTTTGTTATTAACTCTGCAACATTTGCACCTGAAAGTGGGGTATCTTCATAGACAGTATATAAACTGGACACAGCGACCCCATAGGTTTCAACGGAGAAAAGTGAAGCAAATTAGAAGCACTCATTTCCTGATTGCCGAGCGAACTGCGCAGACTCAAACTGAGCTTGACGACGTGGATGTGACGTGAGCAGCCTGTCTGACAGTTGTAAGTCTTCTAGGAGCTGTGCCAAGACAAATCTGAATCATTCCCTTCCGAAACTTGCAGAGACATAGAGCGTGAGTAGGAGCTGTCCATGAGCTATAGGAGCAGGAGAAACTTTACAATTCTCTATGGGCTTCTCCCTTGACTTTATCGGACTTTATGCCTCCACGTCCCCCCGATTGACTGCGAGCTTCTCCTCCTGTCTCTACGGTAATTTCCAGAGAGTCGCGTGGTTATGACGCAATCGTTAGCCTGTTTTTACAAAAACTGCTTCTACGTGGCCATAACGTAAGATACAAGGTAATGGAGCATTTTATACATTGTCGTGTTTCTTTAGAAATAAATAATGGACAAATGGAGTCTTTAAACGCATCAGATGTAAAGTTATTCGCTGTCAAAGTGACGCCAAAATGAATGGGAGTCAATGGGATGCTAACAGCAGGTGAAGGCTTGTTAGCCAATGGCGGCCGCCGGGGGTGGTACGGAAATCGAGAGCTCGATTACCCCCCTGGGTATCTTCAACTTCTTCTTCTTGATGTTTTTGATGGTTGACATACAACTTTTAGGTGCATTACCGCCACCTGCTGGTTAAGAGTGTAGGTCAGAATCTTATTTACCTAGGTCATCTTATCACTTGGTCACATCTTATCTTGGTCACTCTAATCACTATGAATGTTATGTTATATAACTCTGTCTTTTCAGATGTTGCATTATATATTTACAACAGTCATCACATTCATCTTTTTTTCAAAATGCTTGTCAACTCAAATTTCACCTTGATTTCCATAAGGTTAGAATTCAGTACCTTTCTTTCATTACTGTATTTTGGATATATCATTATGACATGTTCTACAGTTACTTTTTGATTAAAATTTTCAAATTTTTCTGTCTCGTGCTCCCCTATTCTTTTCTTCGTATCTATTTCTCTGTTATTCTACCCTTTCTTTGCACACTCATCTTCCACATTGTTTTCTTTTACACCTACATGAGCTGGTACCCAACAAAGGTTACCTTCAAACACATCATCTGAATCCTATACTTTGCTTGATGAATCTCAATCAGTGCATCTCCTCTGCTTTCCATATGACCTGTTTAATGTCATTAATGATGAGCTTGAATTGGAACAAGTGTCCTCAATGGTCTAAATTCTTCAACCCACTGTGACACCATTAGGATTGCAATAATTTCACCATTGTACACTGACTAATTATTTGAGATTCTTTTATTGACTTTGGCATTAAAATGTGGTATTGTGAATGCGACACCTACTTTGTCTTCTATATGTTTCGATGCATCAGAATATGGACATATCCAAAATAATTATCTTGAATATACTTATATGTAATTTAATCATCCGGTCTTATTCCCTTATCCTTATTGTCGAACAACGTCATGTTTACTGTGGGTTGTGGTAATAACCACCAGAGAATTGTTGGCATTAGATGCCAGCAAATACCCACTGGGACAAACAATGGTTGGATTTGTGATTTGAAGTAGTTTTTCTCTCTCAAATATTACAAGAACACACACACACACACACACACACACACACACACACACACACACACACACACACACACACACACACACACACAATCTATTAACAAAGATTGCATCATTTTATAGTTTTTCATCTAACCATATACATAGAAAACTTAAAACATGAGACTATTTCTATCTTTTGACCATATCATTTCAATTTTAACTCTTTACTGATCTTCTGTTTTGAGAAAAAAAAATATATTTTTGTTTTTTCAAAAGAAAATCTAAACCCCCACTGATATGACCATGTTTCCACTTCTGTGATTGCTTCTTGTATTTTCAAACAAGTTTCTTGAATATAAATTATGTCTGGTTTTGTTTCTAATTCATTAATAAAACTATTCAACTCCAGGCCATTTGCTATTAAACTTCTTGCATTCCACTGAATGATAAAGATGACCTCTGTCTATTTTGGCTTGATGACTTCCCATCAGATTCAAATCTTCTATTATTTGTTCTCTTGAAAAATCTTTGACTGACAATTTTTCAGCACCTTTTACAATTACTGTAATTTAATTCAGTTTTATGGTTCACTTGATCCTCAATAACTTATGCTATGAATACAATTAAGTTTTCCAGATTCACTGATGTCTCCCTCGAATTACTTCTTCCTCCCAGGATTCTTTCATCTTTGCCTGTCCCCACTTTTGATTTTCCTTCTTGAATGTGTATCCCCCATTAGCTCTGCATAACTTACAGTGAGGAAAATAAGTTTTGAACACCCTGCTATTTTGCAAGTTCTCCCACTTAGAAATCATGGAGGGCTCTGAAATTGTCATCGTAGGTGCATGTCCACTGTGAGAGACATAATCTAAAAAAATAAAAAATCCAGAAATCACAATGTATGATTTTTTAACTATTTATTTGTATGATACAGCTGCAAATAAGTATTTGAACACCTGAGAAAATCAATGTTACTATTTGGTACAGTAGCCTTTGTTTGCAATTACAGAGGTCAAACGTTTCCTGTAGTTTTTCACCAGGTTACACACACTGCAGGAGGGATTTTGGCCCACTCCTCCACACAGATCTTCTCTAGATCAGTCAGGTTTCCGGGCTGTCGCTGAGGAACACGGAGTTTGAGCTCCCTCCAAAGATTCTCTATTGGGTTTAGGTCTGGAGACTGGCTAGGCCACGCCAGAACCTTGATATGCTTCTTACAGAGTCACTCCTTGGTTATCCTGGCTGTGTGCTTCGGGTCATTGTCATGTTGGAAGACCCAGCCTCGACCCATCTTCAATGCTCTAACTGAGGGAAGGAGGTTGTTCCCCAAAATCTCGCAATACATGGCCCCGGTCATCCTCTCCTTAATACAGTGCAGTCGCCCTGTCCCATGTGCAGAAAAACACCCCCAAAGCATGATGCTACCACCCCCATGCTTCACAGTAGGGATGGTGTTCTTGGGATGGTACTCATCATTCTTCTTCCTCCAAACACGTTTAGTGGAATTATGACCAAAAAGTTCTATTTTGGTCTCATCTGACCACATGACTTTCTCCCATGACTCCTCTGGATCATCCAAATGGTCATTGGCAAACTTAAGACGGGCCTTGACGTGCTGGTTTAAGCAGGGGAACCTTCCGTGCCATGCATGATTTCAAACCATGACGTCTTAGTGTATTACCAACAGTAACCTTGGAAACGGTGGTCCCAGCTCTTTTCAGGTCATTGACCAGCTCCTCCCGTGTAGTTCTGGGCTGATTTCTCACCTTTCTTAGGATCATTGAGACCCCACGAGGTGAGATCTTGCATGGAGCCCCAGTCCGAGGGAGATTGACAGTCATGTTTAGCTTCTTCCATTTTCTAATGATTGCTCCAACAGTGGACCTTTTTTCACCAAGCTGCTTGGCAATTTCCCCATAGCCCTTTCCAGCCTTGTGGAGGTGTACAATTTTGTCTCTAGTGTCTTTGGACAGCTCTTTGGTCTTGGCCATGTTAGTAGTTGGATTCTTACTGATTGTATGGGGTGGACAGGTGTCTTTATGCAGCCAACGACCTCAAACAGGTGCATCTAATTTAGGATAATAAATGGAGTGGAGGTGGACATTTTAAAAGCAGACTAACAGGTCTTTGAGGGTCAGAATTCTAGCTGATAGACAGGTGTTCAAATACTTATTTGCAGCTGTATCATACAAATAAATAGTTTAAAAATAATTTATTGTGATTTCTGGATTTTTTTTTATTTTTTAGATTATGTCTCTCACAGTGGACATGCACCTACGATGACAATTTCAGACCCCTCCATGATTTCCAAGTGGGAGAACTTGCAAAATAGCAGGGTGTTCAAATACTTATTTTCCTCACTGTATGTTGTTCTTTGTTTTGACTTGCTGGATTTCCATCACTCTTTTCCTTACTTCACATCCTCCATATGTTACTCTGTGATCCCCACCACAATTACATTTTGTCTTCACGTTTTCCCCACATTCGTCATATCGATGCTCGCTCCTACACTTTGCACATCTTTGTTTTCCTTTACAAACTACAGCTATTTATCAATACGTCTGGCATTTGTCACACTTAAGAGGAGGTGGAACATATGCTCTGACTGAGCTCATATATCCTATTTTGAACCTTTCCAGAACCTTTTCATCTTGAAACTATAGTGGATTAACACTAAGAGACTTGCAATTCGATCTCCATTTCAAGATTTTATTTCATCTTTAAGGGCCTGTCCACACGGAGACGCGTTTCGCTGTATACGTATACATTTTTTATCGTATTGGCGTTTCGTCCACACGGATCCGGCGTTTTCGGAGACTGAAACCGCTATTTTTTGAAACCGGGTCCCCAGGTGGATAAATCTGAAAACGCCGCCCTTGCGTTTTCGTGTGTACGGCCAATCCGTACATTTTCTGAAACGATGATGTCATCACACCAAGTGTCAACTAGTCAGACACCGTTAAGTCACAGCAACTACATTTATGGTTTTTCATATTGTTCAACAAAGTTCTTGTTTAAAAAAGAAAAAAGAAAAGAAAAAAAGAAGCTACTGTGCCTAATATTATTGTTGTATAAAGCGTGCAAGGTTTATGCGCATGCTTTAAGTCTTCTTCTCCGTTTTTAGTGTATGTCTGTGGCAGAATTACAGCGCCACATACTGGTCTGGCATGTATACTACATCGTTTTGAGTCGGTTTCAGTGGTTTCGTGTGTACGCAGATATTTCTTGAGACGACGCCGTGTTTACGGAATTTTTTTTTTTGAACGGGGAAAAAAAAAATCGGATAGGGAAAGCTCTGGCTTCGTGTGGATGTGGCCTAAGTAGTTTAATTCTTTACCACTACTCCTTGAATGCTCTTTCTGATGTTGTCCAAAGCCTAATTGATTGGAATGTCCCATACTACTCCCCGAGTCCCTCTCCATCCATGTATCACTTTTTTGTCCACTACAGGTTTTTGGTATATTTATACATATTACATCATTATGTTTCTGTCATACAGGATTTATGTCATTTCTATCTCACCCAGCTTCTTTTTAAATTCCTTGGTAGGTGCATTTGGACTCGGGCCTATGTGTTCATCCTCTTTTCTAAGCACAAGAATGATTTTGAATTTTTCCTTTTCCACCTTTCTCTTAACTGCCCGCTCATTTTTCTCAGAACTATTCTCCTCCAGACCAATTTTCTGAATAATAATAGTATTTTTTCTATACCCTTCTTCCTTCTACCCGCACTCTTTCACCTCCCACAGCCATTCATTCCTCACTATCAGTATCACCTTCTTCACACCAAGATCCTTCCATTCTACCCAGTCACAAGCCACCTCATGCCTTCTGCCTACCTTCAACTTCCCTGCCTTGTACAAGTATCGTTCATATTGTTTCGACCCAGCAGTGTTGTTGTTTTGCTCCATCTCCTCCATGATGAACCGGTCAGCAAAAATGTGACATGCAGCAAACACAAAAACATAATCACCAAAGCCAATCAAACGGAACATAAAGAGCGTCAGTTTGATTCACTTCTCACAATAGCATGCAATTCACTTCTGTTGAAGATTTTGAAGATCATTATGAAAAATATCATGAATTTAAAGGGTAACTAAACCCTAAAACAACTTTTTTTTTAGTTAATGATCTGTAAGACTGGGGCTTTATTAGTGCTGTTCATTGATTCAAGTAAAAAAAAATTGACATTTGGGTATAAAGTGTTTTAATTCTACAATAAATGGTGTAAAAATGTTTGAGTGTTGCCCTCTTCAGGTTGAACAGTGGCTACTGCAGTTGAATTTTCCTATCGGTTTCCTATTTCCTATTCCTATTTTCTGTTGGTCACTTTCGAAGTAGTGTCGAAATACCAACACTGGGGGTCACGGGAGGCCAAAACACTTCTGGTGTTTTCAGAAAAGACCAATGAAATTGGCGAGTGGAAGAACAAAGCTGAGGGTGTGGTTTATTTGCATGTCTGAGGGCGTGAAAATAAGACATGTAATAAAAGGCAGCCAGCGTGCACCACACACTCAGCTTTGTTCTTCTGAGCTGAAGCACTGCATCTCTTATGTGTATATGTTGGACACTTAACTATGAGGCCACAAGAGAGGAGATATGAATGGAAGTGAAGCGACGCACCTGACAACATGGTGAATGTAGATTAAGATTCTACATTGTAGAACATCCAGATTACATTCATACTACACACATCCATACTATATAGAACATACTTTTTTAGCTGTTGTGACTTAATCAAAATAAGTAAGAGAGTATGTGATTTTGGACGCAGCCCTAAATATTTAGGCTTACTCATAAATAATAATAAATACTCAATAAATTGGTCTCACTAATTTTTCAATATTACAATTTTTTTTACATTTTATAATTATTGCAGTCATGTTTTGCATGACCAAAATGTTGAAAATAAAATGATCATGCATGACATTTTTTTAAAGTGTAATCTGTAATGAATTCAATTGTATTTTTATTATATATTTTATACTGAATATGAGTAATTTCATACTTGCACCAGTTTGTTTAATTCAGGAACAAACTAGGTGCTAAAATGTATATAATGATCCCTTTAGTGTAACATGGGTTGTTTCAAAGCGATGGGGAGCAGGATCCAATTGCAACAAATATTCATTTAAACAAACAAAACAAGAGTGAACTAAACACAGGAAGTGAACGCATGAACAATGAAAACAGAAAACCAAAATAAAAGTCCTAGAACTTGGAAAAGCACAGTGGAAACGGTGACGGGAATCGTAACACTTAGTATATTTTGTATAAATTGTGTCTTACACGACTAACCACCCACATACAACTTTGAAAAGCAAATTTATAGAGAAAAACAGAATAGGTTCTGTTTCCCTCTCTTTCATTTTCTCTGTAATGAATGAGGATAAAACTTGGAAGCTCTGAATTCTTGTCCTGCTCTCACTGTGATGATAAACTGATAAACTAAAGTCATAATATTTTTTTTTATTAAATTGTGTAAATTAATTAAACTCCCTTCCTCACTGATCAGTCAATTGTTTAATCTATTGTTATTATATTTATCTTACTGTTAGTATATTTATTTATTCATGTGGATGTGATAGGATGTTTTTATTCTAGATAGGTTTTTAATTTTATCATTTGTATGGCAACGTTGGGTGGGATCTAAGCATTTCATTACATAACCTGTTATTGTAATGACAAATAAACTACCTTGAATCTTGAACCTTACTCTCTCAAAAACAAAATAATTTCTGCAACTAAAACTTTACTTACAGCCTTTATATATAAAACTATTTTAATGCATTAATTATGCCTTATAATGCATTGTATGGTCTCATGAATAATTGTAACTAGTTATATATGGGGATAGAATTGTTGCATTATTCCAAATAAATAGATTGAGATTCACAAACAAATGTTTAGAGATTCACAAAAGTTGTATGAAATTCACAAATAATAGAATAAGATCCACAAATAATGTGTTTTATGTCACAAACACTACTCTGCCTGGCATTTATTTGAGAATCTCTTCTTGTACATTTGTAAATCCCCTCAGGCATCTGACTATGTTTTTTGAAACATTTCTAGCATCTACAACGTACAGACAAATCCACAAATAAGTGGACTCCACCCACCGTTTACTCAAGCCAATCAGATAACGGCCACATTGAGCTGACCAATCGTAGCACGTTCTCGCTACAACCAATCACGTTTGGCTTTACAACCAGGGCGGTCTTGACTTGCCCTGAAATAACTATGCTCTCATGCTCATTCATCTGCACTGGCTCAAATAGGAAGTGTATGGAAGGCCCATAAAATTGCTACAGTAAAATAGGTGTAATATTTGGATTTTGTTAGAATAAAAATTACATTTTTATGAGCCTTTGAAATGCCAGAGAAACAGCGCTTATATCTATGTTATGGGAACAACGCCTTACGGAAGCGACGTCACGTTATTCAAGATAGAACAGAAAAGCATCAATAAGGCCTCGTTTACACTGCAGGTCTTGATGCCCAATTCTGATTTGTTACCTTTATCCGATTTTTTTGACCGTCCGTTTACATGTTCTTTCAACTGTGACCCATATAGCGATTCATGTGTTTACACTTGCCATCAGTAACGTGCGGTGAAGTCTTGTCATGGGTAGGCTTGCAATTCTGACTTTATAACATGCAATTGCGACTTTATTTCACGCAATTCTGACTTTATATCTCGCAATTCTGACTTTATAACACGCAATTGCGACTTTATTTCATGCAATTCTGACTTTATATCTTGCAATTCTGAGAAATAATGACAGAATTGCGAGATGTAAACTCGCAATTGTGAGATAAAAAGTCGCAATTATCTTTTAAAATGTTTTATTCTGTGGCGGAAACAAGCTTCCATACCTCCTGGCCTCTTCCTCCCATCCATCCTCCCTGACGCGTACCGTTACGGTAGGGCCGGCCCAGCTATCGGTAAGCGCCGGCGGTGCCGCGGTAGCCTACCTGAGAAAACGTTTTGGAAAAGACGGGCTATGGACCCAACCAACTCTATAGGAGGGGAGGGGAGAACTCCCTCTCATGGTACAACCCATGCAGAGGCTGCGCGCTGCGGTGTCAGAATGCAGAACGTGTGTAGCCTAATGTAACTAACGTGACAAATGTGAAAAAAAATAAATAAATCCTCGACCGGCCCAAAAGTGAAGCGGCCCACCGGGAATTCTCCCGATTCTCCCGATTACCCACCCCGGGCCTGTGACAGCCAACGCTAGCTAGATGCTAAGTATCGGGAAGCGCGGATTGAGTGAGAGCGAGTGGATCACGTGACATGAAGCAAGCTCGGTCTCTGCCTCAATGTTGATAATTCAAGACAGCATGAGAACTGACTGCGCATGCGCAAATCTACGTAAACTATGTTCTATCAGAGAATAGGCTTGTTTGAGATGAGCAAAATCTGCGCAGAACCGATCACCGGTGATCAGCGCGAGATGCATGCCGGTTAGAAATGTGTCCGAGTGCGGTCCGCCTTGCTCTGATGTCATGCTGACGTATGTCAAAAATCTCTCGCGAGCGCAAGGCACACCTGTCGGATTCTGCAGTCGAGCGCAGTTGCTCTCCACCGACTGCGCTGATCAAAAGCATGATGGGAAACGACTTGCTGACGACACAGCTTAATGTTCATTGGTTTAAACAACCGTGATGTATGACTCTGTCTGTGTGTTCCTACTTCCTACTACTTGTATCGCAATGATTTAATAAAGATAAAAGATTTAAAAAAAAAACAACAACCGTGATGTATTGTTCTCTTTTAAAATGTTTGATTTTAAAACTCTGATATCATGTTTTATGTATGTGTGAATATTCCCAAACTATCTAACAGTGCGATCTCTATGGATTATGCAATGTATTTTTTATAAAAATAAAAAATAAAAAAAAAACACATGTCTGTATTAAAGAAAAAAGACTGATAAACATGTATTTGGAATGGAATATAAATAATAGGCTACTTTGGATGTCTTGTTCATTATATTTATTTTCATATAAAAGCAACATAACTTAAATTCCATCCAGTTTATTAGCAACACTGTGCACGAGCGTGAATCCCGTGAATCCCGCGATATCCATCTTTGATCTCGCAGGTGTCTGATCCACTGCGAGAAGAGAGAACTGTCCGGCTTGCCTGCGCTTTTTTCACTCCTCCTCTCACTGCAGCCGCCTACTCTCGCCTACATTTCAGGCGAGGCGAGGCGCATCTCAAACAAGCCTAGTGTCTAATATGGCGAGAAGTTTCACTCTCACTACACTTCCGGCTTCTGAACTGGTTGCAGTTCCACTCTGATTCCATATGAGGGCGCTCACAGGACGAGTGCAGAATGAATGGAGGTCAATGGCGGTATACCCCTCAAAATCCACTTTTCTCAGGATATAATTTTTTGTCTAGTAATTTGAATGTTGTATTCGAAAGGAGATGCAAAGAAATTACACATTGCTGGGTGTTAGATTTTTTAGAGTCACTTATTTGATTTAAAAAAGTCTTTCAAAATGTCAATGACGTCAGAATGCTGACGTCATTAGCAGAATGCTAGCGTGTTATGGGCAACAACAACTCAACCTGTAAGAAATCAAAACGACATAAGTACTCGTTCATTCAACTTTCGACCTAAAACCCATGTTGAACTTGCAAAATCTACAATCACATCTGAGATTTCTCAACGGCAATCGGGTGAAAGAGACAAATTTAGCCGTCTAGCCCCATTGACTCCCATTCATTTTGCACTCATGGCGAGCGCCCCCAGTGGAACTCTGGTGGTACTACAACCAAAATTCGGTACAATAGGGCTTAATAGGGAGTGGACAGGCTCTCCGTAGACGGGCTCTGGTTCTATGGACCAAAGAGGCACTGCTAACCTCTGCCTCAATTCGATTCGATTCATTTGTAAGGGATGGCAATGGCCATGGCCTTGAATTTCCTGCATGAAACAAGGGTTTTAGGAGCAAACAATGGCAAAATTAGTATATTATATGTGTATTCCTGAATTTTTTTTGTTACAAAAATTTATATTTGGAATAAAATAAATGCAATTAATAATGTGGTGAATTAATAAAGCTCTTGGAATTAATAAATGTAATGTCAACATTTCCTTTGGTGAGGCACTGCCTACCCTGACCGCACGTCCCTGCCATAGGCTACTATCTGAAACATCGCGCATGCTTAAAGGGTTAAATTCTTTTGCACAGATGGACGGACGCGAAATATGCTTGATGCTAGTTCTGCGATATGTGCGAAATTCGCCAAACATCACCATGATTTAGAGACGCTAGAAGTTTCAAAATCCACAGGTGCGTGAGGGGATTTACAAATGCACAGATTCATGTCAGACAGAGTTGCGTTTGTGACATAAAACACATTTGTAAATATTTTTATTTTATTTGCAAATCTCTTTACATTTATTTGTCGATCTTAATCTATTATTTGTGAATTTCATAAAAAAAAACTTTTTTTGTGAATCTCAATCTATTTATTTGGGATATGCAACAATTCTATCCCCATAGTAGATACTTTAACAAACCAGTTACACAGTTAATGAAAACTGGATGAGCAGGTCTGTTGACATGCATGACATGCTCTTTTTTAATTACAGCTACGCTTTTATAATAATATAATATACACTTTTTGAAGCATATTTCCTTGAAACTTAACACCATTAATGAGAACTAGTGTTTTTCTGCTGTTTGGTAAAATTTGAAAGGCAAATGCATGGACAATCCAGACTATATCCTTGTTGTTTTCAGTTCTCTATCTCTCCCTTTCGGTTTTCCTGCTCTTCATGAATGGGGATGTAACCGGAAACTCTGCATTCTTGTATTCTCAGTGTAGTACGACACAGTCAGTGACTAGAAATATTTCGGTATTATTAACAGTTTACCGATCACAGGAATCTGAATTAAAACTCTTTAAGAACTTCCTTGTAGGGAAGCAGTATAACTAAGTATTTTAATAATTATAATCATATCATTATATGAAAAAAATATATAATTACATCAAAAAATAAATTACTATAGCCAATATTGTAGCTGAATTATCATAAATTAATTTTATTTTATATATATATCTCTGCTGTCAATTTGAATGTGTTGATCAAATTCATTTTAAACATAATAGATGAAATCTGAGAAAACTTCTCAGTAAGACTGCCTTATTCATAATTGTGTAATGTAATGCGTCTTATTTTTCAATAAAACATAAACATCAGTCAATTCTGCCCTTGTGAGTATGTAACCACTGACTTAGTTTCAGTTCTTTAAGTTGTCAAAACATCTACTAATATTCTTAGAAATGACAATATGCAGTTAAGTGATCTGTCTGACAAATCCAAAAGCATATTGTACATTCTTAAGACACTAAAAACAAAGGCTTAAATATTGTAAATATTATTAAGATGACATATTGGGTTTGAGAGTAACGTAGTGTAGGGGAAGAGAGGCGTTCATAATACTTTCTATGAAAACTTACAAAAGGATGAGATTTAGTAAAACTGTCCACGCATAGAAATGTGTTGACTTTATTATTATTAGATTATTAATGGCATCAGTAACACCATCCAAATAAATGAGGCTTTTTTACATTCTCATTAAAGAGATAGTTCACCCAAAAATGGAAATTCTGTTATCATTTACTCACCCTAATGTTGTTCCAAACCTGTATGAGTTATGAGAACACAAAAGAAGATATTTTAAAGACCAGACAGACTTCCATATAATTTTTTCCCCCTTGGAAGTCAATGGGATCCGTCAACTCCCTGGTTACCCACGTTCTTTAAAATATCATCGTTTGTGTTCAGCAGAAGAGAGAAACTCATACCTTGAGCACACTGTGCAGGAAAAGAAATCATACATTTGGCTGATATGGAATAAAAAATTAACACAACATGAAGAAAGAACACTTTCAAGGCAGTAACATATCGACAGGATTGACAGCAAAATATGTTCCTGCTTTGGTGTTTCAAGATCTCTCTCTGTTATACAATAAGAACAAGCAGTGCACATAGTTTTCTGTGTATTTATTATAAAATAGCATGAGTATAACAGCACAAAACACACTATAAGCATGAGTGCAGCATAAGCGAGCCTAGCCTTGCATAAGCTGCACATCAGCAGAAAATGTGATTATGTATGACATGGCAGGAAATTGCTACAAACACCGCTGATGCTTGCAGTGTGAAATAAGCCACTGAAAGTTGAACATTTATCTTATGGCACTTTTCCACTGCATAGTACGGTTCGGTTCAGCTCACTTTGGCGCTTTTCCACTGCATGGTTGGCTCACCTTAAATGGTACCACCTACTGTTGAGGTTCCAAGCGTACCGTACCGATACTAAAATGTGACATGAAAACACTGCAGATCACTGATTGGTCAGAGAGAATCGTTACTACCAGCGTCATTGGATTTGCAACACGAGACACAAAACCTGCTAGATTTAATAGTCCAGGAACAGCCACCACAGTATTATTTGTGCCACAATTTTTATTAAACGACTTGCTCAAAATAAATAAATAAATAAACTCGAAAAAAATAAATGGCTGAATCGTGGTGATTGGTCAGTAGACGGGGCGCAGACGTTCCTCTCGTTGGGGCCGAGGAGCGGATCCAGCGAGAGCTGGATATTGCGACCAGGAATGAAAATGTTTTTCAGCAACTTTAACGATCAGTCTATATAATCGCACCCACTTTGAAGCGGTTCTAAACTGCAGTGGAAAAGCAAACCGAGCCGAGCCGTGCCGTACCACGCAGTGGAAAAGCGCCATTACAATATAGTCTGAAAATTTGAGAAAATTAGTCTGTTAAAACTTTTTAACTGTCACTTTGCCACTGTTCTCTATATAAGGGCCCTCGAGTTATTTTTCCCTTGAAAAACTTTAAGAACACTATTACAGCCAGACATAATACAGCTACAATGCAAAGACTGATCAATATTATATGAATCTGGTATGGTTGTGTTTCTGGTCCTTTGTTTTCTTGTTCAGTTGATTCTGTAAAAAAAAAAAAAAAAAAAACACATTCATTAAAAACATCATTACAGCACTGTGATAAAGAAAACAGATCTGTCTATAATTTGTATACAGCAGCATTCAGGCTGTTTTTAAAACCTTCAAACATAAATGAACAATTATTACGTACCGTTAATAAGCAGCTGAACAATCTCCTGTTTAGGATAAGATGGGTGTGTGATAAAGCAGGTGAACTCCCCTGCATCAGTGTACTGGAGATTGATGAGTTTGAGGGAGAAGTTTCCTTTCAGATACTGTTTAGAGAAAGTTTCAGTTCTGTTCTTGTATCGTTGGTTTTGTCCTGTAACTGAATCTTGACCTTTAATTAAATCATACACAGTCTCACTGTCGTTGTGTCGCCAAAGCACATCAATATCTTGAAGTTCAAGGTCATGTTCAGTGTAAGAACACGGCAGGACTGCAAAACCACCAATAACAGCCTTTACTGTTGATCCATTCTTCTGCAGAGACACTGAAATCACAGAAATATTGTGTAATTGTAAACACACAATCTGACATTTACACATGTGGCATGAATTTATCTTTCAAATGAAGTTTGTTCTCACCTTTGTTAATCAGCACTGCAAACACATAGATGAAACAAGAACTGCAGAAACAGAACAAAAAAGTTCCTTTAACTTCCTTAATCTCAAACAGAAGAGCATGACATTGGCAACAGCAGAACTGATCACCAGTAATCATGCCGTTTAGAAAACCTCTCTGACTTGCTGTGATGCACAAACTGAAAGCATGATGGAAATGAATGCTTAGAATCGGCTTAGAACAAAATTGAGGTTTGGTTTTGTCAAACATGTTAGTCTTAACTCTAAATGTCCCTTTACACCATGAACTAAGTATAAGTATAACGATAACTATATTAGCATCCTCTCCACACCAGCGGATAATAACGTTCTGTGTATTCTAAGCACACACTGCATTTTTTTCGTCTGGGACTTTAAATGCTCAAGCTCTTAAAGTAGGATGGGTTCTGATTGGCTGTCAATGTTTTTTAACCTTCATCAGTTGGAATAAAATCGTTCTGAAAGTGATTCCAATGATATTGTTTGTCTGTGCTGTTATAGTTGTGTGGTGTGGACTCTACTATTGTTTTATATTTGGAAAATGTTTTAAGACTATATCTTTATTTTTATTGTTATAGTTATCCTTGGTGTAGGGCTGCACGATTATGACAAAAATCATAATTGTCGATTATTACTTTGAAATTGTAATTGCGATTTTTAAATACGATTATCACAATTTACATCGAATGATGTTTTGAATAGCTTTATACCAGTGGTTCTCAACTCATTTGGCCATGGGACCCACATTTCCCCATTGTCATCAAGCCGCAACCCACTTTTTTAGGAATTATATAGGCCTATTATAATAAATTTGTTTACACAAAAATTGCTGACACACACACAAGTACTGTCCCCCTTTCCTTAACATAAACATACATTTTAAGAATATGACTAATGCCGATAAATAAACAGTAGACCTATGAGGTCAATATATTAAATAGCAGTCCCAAACTAGTTTTTGTTAATACAATGTTGGCATGAGCAAACGAAATATATTAAAAATGTAAAAAATAACACAAAGTGAAAATAAAGTGGCATTTTGGGGTTATAGAAACAACAGTTACCATGGTGAATACACAATACTAACAAGAACCGTTAAAGACACATGGAAAGGGCTCCTGGGTAGGGTTGCACCAGCCGTTCGTATGTTCTTTCTTAAATTGGAACGTAAAGTTCACACTAGAGGCTTAGTAACTACTAGCTAGTTTGTAACTTGTACTTTATCCCGTTGCACCATTTGTTCGTAAGGCAGAACGTAGCTAGTAGGTCGTAAGCTCTCCGTAAAGTGTCCATTTACGTCAAAACTAGGCTAAGTTGTAACTTATAAACACCTGCATACAAATCCTTCTCAGCTAACACATTTAGTGGTAAAATCTTTGAATGCACTGTAATACTCGATCAATCAAATTACTATGAAGTAAAAATAACTGCACAACACGCACCAGAACGAAAAAATGCTAATGCTAATTGTTAAATCAAATAATGTAAAAACCTGAAACTCGCTAAGTAATCAAACCATCGTTAATGCATACAATTTTAAACATACCCGATAATCATGGCGGCCAGATATAATTAAGCTATATTTTAAATCATTTCTGAAATACTACTTTGTCCGAAAAAGAAAGTGTCGACCCCAGACTCTCCTTTCCGGGTTCTCTAGCGGTAGCGGACGTCGTCATACATGCGCGCGCCCCCCAAAAAATGGCGAAATATAATAAAAGTCAGGATGAAATCGGAAATGCAAAATAGCCATTTAGCCTTTTCCATAAATATCCTTTTTCAAAAAAAAAAATTCTGATTAATTAATTTATTTTAGTGATCCTTATTAGAAAAAAAAAAACTTCACAGGAACATGTATATAATGTGACACATAAAAAAGGCTTGTTCGACTTGAACCGGCGCTGCACAGACCGGTGTATGACATCAAACTACCGCGAGAGCAATTCAAAAGTATATAGGAGCCGCTCTATTCGCTCACGCGGTACTTTGATGTCATTCACTGATCGGTCTGTGCAGCGCCGGTTCAAGTCGAACAAACTATAGGCTACTATGCACAACGCACAGTAGAGCCTTGTTTATACTTTAGCCTGGCTCCGCAGCGCGAGTCTCCGCGGACGCACTCGCCAGTCGCCACTATTATGTGAAACGACAGGCAACAAATTTAGATATGCAAACTGGGTGCCGGTGTGATGAGAAGTTCGTGCTCGGCCAGATTCGGCTCTAAAGTCGTTCGTCTTCAGATGCGGAGCCGTGAGCGCTGTTACAAAAAAAAAAAAGCCGTGCACACCACCAAGCGAAATGGATTATTGTGCTCAACACGCATGACCGCCCACACCGCAATGATGTCATTTTTGCCACGCCCACTTTTGCGCTCGTGCGGACTCGTCGAGTATAAACCTAGCTTAAAGGTTGTATCAGTGATTTCAGCCCCCCCAGCTGAATTCTTGTTTTTCGTTTTTTTGTAAAAAATGAAAAAAACGAAAAAGGAACCGTTTTCTCATTTTTCTATATTCAATATTAATTCAAAAAACGACTGAACGAATGATACACGGATTGTCTTCCATAGAGGCTGCTTCATATGTTGTTGATGTATGTGATGTCGTGCCATTAAGCAAGTCGTGATTCTCGCGAGGTTTGTCGGGATGCCACCTCTCAAACCTGCATTGCTGTTTTTTCCAGCGGCATCGTTTTTTGTGCAAGTAAAACCTCACTCCCCTGATCTCAAGAGGCACTCTAGCGACTGACGCTAGAGGCAGTAGTCTTTAGCCTCCTTGTGAGCGCCTGACTCCCACGCTGGAGACCTGGTTCTATATCTGAAACCAGAACTAAAAGAGGAGTTTGTGTTCCTCTTCTCCTACCAAATTCAATATTGCATTAACCTTTAACACTACTCACCTGACTTTTAATGTCTGAACTTCTGCCACACGTCCAAGAAAAAATGGTTATGGGTTATTCCACGTCCATGGTTATTTTGATAGTCCCCTTTAGTCATTCTGTTTAGTAATGTTGCACCTACATGTCAACTAACTCTCATATTGATAAAAAAAAAAAAAAAAAAAAAATCATAAGACTGGCCAGAAAATGAGGCTTATACTTTTATTATTAATTAGCTAAATAAACACACTTCACTGAATTAAGTGGGTAAATGGGAATTAGTCTGAAAACCTGAATCCTAAAATGTGTGTGATTATCGGCACCTCGTTGTTCCTAATTGTTCAGTCATTATAAATAGCAAGACATATTTTAACACAATCAACCTGTCCATCCATTCATAATGCTTTTCCTCTGCAATAAAAAAAGCTTCATTAATAGGTCAGAAAGGGCCCGATATATGATGGATTGTATGTTTTTTTGGTATTCTTAAATGTTTTTGTTTTATATACTGTATATATATATATATATATATATATATATATATATATATATATATATATGATTTTATGTTTGCTAATATTAAAACTGCAGCAGAATTTGCTAAAGAAATGGATTTTGCTCTTTTCAGTGTTTATAACTCCAGCATCCTGGTACGAGAGTTTCCACAGTAAGGTTTCCACACCTTAGTGAATGTAGTGTAGACACCACAGACTCCACCCTCCACAAACGGCAACAAAAACAAACTGGGCTCACCCGCACCACGAAACACAACAAACAGTGCTCCAGCCAATCACCGACAAGAAGTATTTGAGGGGTGTGGTTTGGGGGTTAGTGCGCGTGCACATGAAGGGGGTGTGTGGAGGAGAGAGAAGCATGAAGAGGGAAGTTTGAATTATGGCCGACACACGACTAAAGAGACGACGTTCCGATGAACAAATTGCAAAGAAGAGGGACAAGGATAAGGGACAAGGATAGGGAACGCGCGAAGTCCCGAATTTACATCGGAAAAACCCTCGAAATGTGGCGAGAACTCCGCCGGCAGAAGGGCTTCCAATCAGACATTCAGTTGCTCTGTTTTTGCAGAACAGGTAAATCCATCTTTCTTTCTAAATTGACGTTCATGTTCGCCAAACCAACACAAGGATGTAATTAGCTAGAACTATGCAGTCAGCGTTAGCTTTGGTGAATACAACATATATATGTTTCTAGCAGCGATCAATCTCTATTGTAAATGATCAAGCAAATTCACAGTAGGGCGACAATTTGTGTGAATGACTGTTCTCTTACGAGAGGTACTCTCGTACTGCGTAAATCTTACGCTAGGGGAAAATCTCTTTTCCGCGAGATACTGAAGCCAAAAAATTATCCTTAATTTTGACATAATGTAAAACGCGTTGCGGCAGCATGCAGACACAGGCGAGACGGCTTGTGCGCCTATTGGCTGCCCTGCGGCAACTGCAGCAGCCTATCGATAAGGCCCACTCGTGACGTC
Source organism: Leuciscus idus (assembly GCA_021554675.1). Classification (NCBI taxonomy): domain Eukaryota; kingdom Metazoa; phylum Chordata; class Actinopteri; order Cypriniformes; family Leuciscidae; genus Leuciscus; species Leuciscus idus. The sequence continues at coordinate 36,669,209 of CM038625.1, forward strand.
AGCTCCAATGGGGGCGCTTCGCGCCCAATACGTCACGTCCCGCCAGAATGGGCGTGGTCTAGGGCTATAAACATAGCTTCGTGAGGCTAGCTCACTGATTTTTCATCTCTTCAGCGAAGCTCTCGCATCGCTGGATCCGGAGAGAAGCCGCGCCGTCTGAAAAAGCCTTTCAGCGGGACGAGTCGACACTCTGAAGCCGCTGGCCGCGCCGCCTTCAGTCGCCTTCCTGCTGCGCTATCCGGCGTTATATCCTTTCTCTGCTACTGTGTTTTGTGTATGTGTGTGTGCTCGCCGCCGCGACACACACTCTCATTGCACTAAAAGAGCCGGGCGTCTTTTTCAAGACGCCCCTTTCCTGAGGATCACGCAGCTCTCGCGCTCGCGCTCGCGCTCGCTGACGGCGACCGCCCTCACTGCGAGCCAGTTACTGCCTGGTGACTCTGAGGACTCACCTGGCATCCTTCTCCGAGACTGCTCCTCCGCCCCCCCCAACCCGCAAAGCTCGCCGGTGCGCCCGCTTGCCTTGCCTGCTTGGGGGATGATACCTGCTCTCCCTCTGTTCGAGCCGCGCAAACCGCGCCGTTCACAGGGGATGTCAGGAGCGGACGGTCACGGGGCTAGCTTTCTCTCTCCCTCTGTTCGAGCCGCGCAAACTGCGCCGTTCACAAGGGAGGCTGGAAGCGGACGATCGGGGTTAGTTTTTCTTTACGTTACAAGAAAGCTACCCTGCCCTTGCGCCCCATTCACGCGTCACTCACCGGCGAAAAGACAACTCAGTTCCCTGATTAGGCGACTGGAAATATCAATATTGCAGCAAACGAGCCTGTTGTAACACGCACGCTTGCAAGCAAACGCCGAAGAAAACATGTTGACGCTCTGTTATATGCTCATGCATCTATTCACCTTTGTGTTCCCCCCCTGTGGCTCAGTGGCGGAATCTTAGGTTTTTCGCACGAGAGAACGGGGTTCGAATCCCGGTCTAACGGCAGATATATTATGCCGCCAATGCTTCGCTCTGTCAGTTCCCTGAAAGGCGACTGCAGATGTGCATTTTGCAGCCAACGAGCGCGCTGTACAACCCGCTCGCCTGCACCCAAACACCGTTTCTATGGTTCCCGTGCGTCACTGGCGAAAGGAGAAAAGGGTGTTTTAGCCCCGCTGCGGCCGGGCCGACCTCCACTCCTGACACATTTCTCATTCCCCTCTTAAGTTCAGGTGACTGGAAATGTCAATATTGCAGTGAGCGAGCCTGTTGTTTTGCACGCACGCCTGCAAACAAACGCCAGCATATGTTGACGCTCTTTGATAATACTCGCGCTACTGAATGTCTATGTGTCTTCCTCTGTGGTCCAGTGGTAGATCGTCAGATTTTCACGCGAGAGACACGCGATCGAATCCCGGGTCTACCGGCAAAACACACTTTTTGCCGTCAATTCTCGCTCTGGCAGTTCCCTGAAAAGGCGACTGCAGATGTGTATTTTGCAGCCAACGAGCGCGTGGTACAACCCGTTCGCCTGCACCCAAACTCTGTTTCTATGGTTTCCGCCTCTGAAGTTCAGACGACTGGAAATGTCAATATTGCAGTGAACAAGCCTGCTGTAATACACGCACGCCTGCAAACAAACGCCAGCATGTTGACGCTTTCTGTTTCTATGGCAACTTCTCGCTCGTTCAGTTCCAGTAAATGCGACTGTTCCAGTGTATTCTGCAGTAAACAAGTCGGCGAAACAGCCCGCTTGCCTGCACACAAACGCCGCTTTTACGGCTACCCAGATAAATCCCATAAGAGTGTATTTTCTGGTGTCCCGGCCACGGCCGATGGTGTTACGAATGTAGACGAAATTCCTACACACAAACACAGCCCGTCACACAGGGCTCGCGCACATGAAATCGACCCAGGTCGATTGCGCATTAAACGTGGTAAATGTGCCCAGTGCCCACAAACACTACGTTCCGCATATCTCAAGGTTTCTGTAAAAACAAAACCAACGTGCATTCGCTCTGCTCAGGCGGACAATGCTCTCAGTGTTGTAAATGTGCCCGCTATCCCGCGCCCACATTCACACATAGACATGACAGGTCCTACGGGACTCGCCCAGCCCTCCCCTCTCGGTTGACCACCGCAAAGGAGTCGAGCGCGGGCAATCTGCCCGCTGTTATCAGCGCGCCCCCTGCCTCGAAGCGCGACGCTTATGTTACAGCACACCGAAGCCCCTCTGTCGCTGAGCGACCAGAGCGCGCTCCGCATTCAGCCCCTAGCCATTCGTGCAGATGCATGGGCAAGGCTACCCGGGGGTTTTGAAGTGGGTGCTAGACATTATAGAAAGAGGCTATTCGCTACAGTTTCGCCGACGCCCTCGCCGCTATGTGACGCGCGTCGAAGCTACGGTAAAAACAGAAGTAGCACCACCTACTTCGAGCCGAAATTTTGAAACTGTTGAGCAAAGGGGCCATAGAGCCTTTATCTCAAGCTCAGAGTGAAGGAGGGCTATACAGCAGATACTTCCTGGTACTGAAAAAAGACGGGGGTCTCAGACCCATACTAGATCTAAGGCAACTGAACAGAGTGCTTGCGAAGCAACAGTTCGGAATGCTCACGACCAGAAAAACCCTCACGCACATTCGCCGAGGAGATTGGTTTGTGTCAATAGATCTGAAAGACGCATATTTTCAAATACAAATAGCGTCACGTCACAGGCGACGTTTGAGATTCGCCTTCGAGGGCCAGGCATATCAGTGCTCAGTCCTACCGTTCGGCTTGTCTCTAGCCGCTCGCACCCCTCAGACTACAGGGCATGCGAGTATTGAACTACTTGGACGATTGGCTGATTCTAGCTCAATCTCACTCGGTGCTCATAGAGCACAGGACCATTTTGCTCGATCACCTCGAGAATCTGGGTCAATTGGGCGAAGAGTTCTCTGTCTCCCAGACAGATAATATCTTTCTGGGCACAGAACTGGACTCGCTGTCTATGATAGCGCGACTGTCACCAGAGCGCGCACTAGACATTCAGCGCGCAGCGAGCTCTTTCCGCTGCGGCGCATCTGTCCCGCTCAAGAAATTTCAGAGGATGCTAGGTCTCATGGCCTCAGCATCATCAGTACTTCAGTTGGGCTTGCTTCGCATGCGCCCGCTACAGTTCTGGCTGAAAGCGCGAGTACCGTGCCGAGCGTGGGCTTCCGGTCTGCTTCGTCTCAAGGTCAATCAGAAATGCATCGCAGCTCTGAAACCTGGGAAAGCAAACGACTTGTACCAATCAGGTGTTAGCCTGGGGACTTCCTCGAGTGTGAAGGTAGTGTCTACGGACGCCTCCACCTTGGGATGGGGAGCACTGCTCAAGGGCAGACCGTTCTTCGGCCAATGGTCAGAACGGGAGAAGCTTCTACACATAAACTGCCTCGAAATGTTGGCAGTAGACAACGCACTGACGCGTTTTTGTCCCTAAATACGAGGACACCACGTCCTGGTCCGCTCGGACAACATGTCAGTGGTGTCCTACATAAATCGCCAGGGCGGCCTCAGGTCCCGAAACCTGCACAGGCTGACAGAACGCCTCCTGGTGTGGGCTCAGCGCAACCTGCTCTCGCCGAGAGCAGCGCATGTGCCAGGGCTCCTGAACGTAGGACCGGACAGACTGTCCAGAAACAATGTTCCGACAGGCGAATGGCCTCTACACCCACAGACAGTCCAGCTGCTGTGGAAGAAATTCGGCAGAGCGGAAGTAGACCTGTTCGCGTCTCAAGAAAACGCTCACTGTCTGGAATTTTTCTCCAAGAGCAGGGACGCGCTGGCTCACGTATGGCCCCGCCGCCCGCTCTATGCCTTTCCTCCCGTCTTTCTCCTGCCTCAGGTGATAGAACGGATCAGAGAAGGATGCTCAGTGCTACTCGTAGCGCCGTTCTGGAAAAACCAACCCTGGTTCCCAGTTCTGATGCAGCTAGCAAGCACTGCCCCATGGCCAGTGCCAGTGAGGAGGGACCTCCTCTCTCAGGCCAAGGGCTCGTTTTGGCATCCGCGCCCAGACCTGTGGTCCCTTCATGTTTGGGCCATCAACGGGTACCCGCTGACCTCCCCAAGCGGAGTGTTAAACACGATCACGCAGGCTAGAGCTCCGTCTATGCGACGTCTCTATTCCTCGAAATGGTCAGTGTTCTCCAGCTGGTGCACAGCTCGTGGCGTGTCGCCCCTAGACTGTGGGGTGACGGAGGTTCTCTCCTTCCTACAAGAGCTGTTGGACAAGGGCAGGACCCCTTCCACGCTCAAAGTGTATGTGGCGGCCATAGCAGCGTTCTCAAAAACAACGCTGGGTCAGTCAGTAGGAAGGAACGATTTAGTCATCGTCTTCCTTAGAGGAGCTAAGAGACTGAATCCTCCCAGACCTCCCTCAGTCCCTGTATGGAACCTTTCTACAGTGCTGGAAGCCATGAAAGGTGACCCATTCGAGCCTTTACAGACGATTGATCTTAAACACCTGTCTTCAAGACAGTGTTTCTTCTGGCTCTCGCTTCAGTGAAGCGCACAGGAGACTTACACGCGCTCTCAGTAAGCGCGACGTGTATGGAGTTTGGGCCTAATGACTCAAGAGTTATACTCAAACCTAAGCACGGTTATGTTCCAAAATCCCTCAACACACCGTTTAGGGCGCAGGTCATTCCCTGTCAGCCTTACCGGTCTCTGACGAGGAAGGAGACGCAAGCTTCCTTTGCCCAGTCAGAGCATTAAGAGCTTATGTGTCTCGCACGTCTGTTTTCAGACAGACAGAGCAGCTCTTTGTTTTCACTCTACGGACGTTCTAAGGGACTTGCCGTGTCGAAACAGAGCCTATCCAGTTGGATAGTTGATGCTATAGCGCTGGCTTATACCTCTAAGGGCTTACAGTGCCCATTTGGAGTCAGAGCACACTCCACGAGAGGCGTGGCCTCGTCGTGGGCTTGGTCTAGTGGGATTGCCTTGCAAGATATCTGTATGGCGGCAGGCTGGGCCTCCCCGTCTACATTTATAAGGTTTTATAACCTAGAGGTTCCCGCCTTGCAGGCTAAGCTGCTTTCGGTCTAAAATCGGTACTGTCTGCCCTGATGTGTTCGGGCCAGAATACTGAAACTGCTTGAGCAAATGCTCGCTGTTGGATCGCGCAGCTCTATGGGCAGTGTGTAAGACCCACTATATTCGTCAGTCCAGGCCGGGGGTCGCCCTGACTGTACGACACATCATCAGTATAACTGCTCCTTATAAGATGTTATATTATTACAGGAATGATGCTATTCTAGCCACTCTTTCCTGGGCTCTCTGTGAGTCCCTTATGATCATGTACTATATGAGCCCGGGCACTTGCCCTTGGGACTTTGGTGCTGGATCTTAGCATGCACGGCGTTTTACACTGTTTCCCCTAGCGTAAGATTTACGCAGTACGAGAGTACCTCTCGTAAGAGAACGTACTCGGTTACTAACGTAACCTCGGTTCTCTCTAGAGAGGAAACGAGTACTGCGTATCTTGCCGTGCCTGCACACGCTCTGGTTCGCTTCGGCGATGAAAAACCAGTGAGCTAGCCTCTCGAAGCTATGTTTATAGCCCTAGACCACGCCCATTCTGGCGGGACGTGACGTATTGGGCGCGAAGCGCCCCCATTGGAGCTGACGTCACGAGTGGGCCTTATCGATAGGCTGCTGCAGTTGCCGCAGGGCAGCCAATAGGCGCACAAGCCGTCTCGCCTGTGTCTGCATGCTGCCGCAACGCGTTTTACATTATGTCAAAATTAAGGATAATTTTTTGGCTTCAGTATCTCGCGGAAAAGAGATTTTCCCCTAGCGTAAGATTTACGCAGTACTCGTTTCCTCTCTAGAGAGAACCGAGGTTACGTTAGTAACCGAGTACGTTTTCACCCACTGTTTGTTATGGATTTGAATGTTTATTTATAGGCTATTGACAACTTTGACTAAATTTGTTTACGACGCCGCCGTTGTTTCTCACTGGGAAACGCGAAGCTAACGTTATCTTGCTATTATTGCGTCCTTTTATGGGAGCTATATATATATAAGGTTATATAGTTATAACCTCAGGTGGCGAAACGATTTTAAGACAATGTTTCTCTTTTTCTGCATTCTGTTCTGCAATATATAAAAGCATTTATCTAACTTGGTGACATTACACATTGAATGAAGTATCAGTAAAACTTAACTTTGTTTAGTGACTACTTTGACTTTCCTTTATGCCGGAAGGGAGGGGAGGAGGAGGGAGGGTCTAGCTAGCCTCCGTTTTGTTTGACAACAATTCGAATGTCAACACTCCCGGCATCACCTTTAACACAACTACAAGCCAAGTATACTTTGAATAATTACAATTTTAAGTATATCTCGATCAAAAGATTGAGTACAAGTATAGGCCAAATATACTTGGACTTTTCTCTCAGTCAAGTACACTTAAGTGTAATTAAGTATATTTTTGAGAAGTATATAAAATGTTGACTGAAAGTATGCTTTCTTCTTTTTAGTTGAAAAGAAGTATAATAGAACACTTGAATAAACTTATTTTCCATGCTTATTTCATTTACTCTATAAGCTATTCCACCCGAAAGTTTGTTACTATATAAAGCTGAACATGTTAGTTTATAAGACGGTGTGTAATATTATGTTTTTTAAAAAGTATTTAATAAGCTACTCAATCAAAATAGTAAACACAAGTACAAGCCAAGAATACTTAGAATACTTAATTATACTTTTAAGTATATCTCGATCAACAAGTATAGGCTAAATATACTTAGACTTTTCTGTCAGTATAAGTCAAGTATACTTAAGTGCAATTTGAAGTATATTTCTGAGAAGTACATAAAGTATATTTCTGAGAAGTAAAAAGTAGACTGAAAGTATACTTTCTTATTTTTAGTTTAAAAGAAGTATACTAATAGAACACTTGAATAAACTTCTTTTTCGTAAGGGCAGCATTACCTGAATGACACATTGCTTGTCTGTTTACCTTGTAAGATGATGTTCAAAGTTCCTAGTTTCTTCCTGAATGAAGCTGTCTTTTTTTAAGTGATATGGTTGAATGAATGGTATATAACAGGTCTTCAACCCTGATGCTGGGGTCCCACCGTCCTGCAGAGTTTTGCCCAACCCCTAATCAAACACACCTGAACAGGCTAATCAAGCTCTTCAGGCAGCCTCTAGAAGGCAAGCCTGCAACCTTAAGCCAAAAAAGCGTAATGGCTAAAGCTAATGTTCCAGCTTTGGCGGTAAGCAGGGAATGAGACAAGGCCTTTATAGACAATCTCTGCTTCAGGATCGCTTGAAAATCATAATGCAGGTGTGCTGAAGCAGGTTAGAAAAAACAAAAAATTGCTCAAAATTTTAAAAAAAAATTCTAAAACTTTACCAAAAATGTTGATAATGTCTACATGTGTATCTGAATGTATACTGAATAGATAAACTCAAGAACTGACTTTAGGACCCAGATGGAACAGCTAATTTGCTCCATATAGAGCTATAAGGCCATCTAGTGGCAAGAGTCATATATGTATGTTTTTAGCTCCACAAGAGGTAAGCAGAGACACCCAAAGTGACCCAATGTGAGATATTTTGAGCTGAGTTGAGCTGGTTATGTATGTTTTGGAGAGTTATTTTGAATCTAAGTTAAAAGAATGTGCTTAAATTAGCCTATATTATTTGTTGATCAAATATAGCAATTTAAAAAAAAATAAAAAAAAATAAAAAAAACTTGCATTAGCAAAATACAAAATATTATAAAAATGAAATGATATAAGCTTCCTGGACAAAACAAAATATAATTTTAGGGCTAATTGGGTAATTTTCACACGTGAGGGAAGGATGATTACCACTACAAGCATGACGGATGTGCAAGTCTGACGACGGTTAAAGAGGAACTGAAACTAAATAAGAAGTAAAGGTGATATAACAGATGTGTTATCTTTGTTATTTGTGGTAGGACACTTAAAACTGCTGAAGTAGTTGCAAGGGGGGAAAACAGTGATGTTAGCTTGTTGTTTTGTTACTGGGCGCAGCCAATTGAGCTTCAATGGTCCGTGACATCACTGGCATGATAGGCTACAGCTCCAGCAAAATGGCATCTCAAGAGCATAACAGATCGAGAGGGGGGTCTTGTTGCATTGCAAAAATTGTGATCTGTCCAGCAAGCGAATATAACACCTCCGATGCCATCAAGGACCGAATAACCTGTTTGCTAAATGACTGTGGCATAAATGTGACCACGGCAGGTCCTGTAAACAAGTTCCACTCACCCCTTAGTTGTTATCATGATGTTCACCTTCACCGTAGATCACCTTGCTAAATTAATCCGACATCGGGGATGCTATTCAATATAAGCATATCCATCGACGACACCCGCAAGATATGTTAGTGGAGAAGTTTATATACAGGGGTTTGAGTGAAAACTGTTCAGTATCTAACTTGACAAAAATATATTTAATCAATGTTATCCACAGTATATTTCATCTGCAACAGCACTTTTGTAATGATATGTTTGGCCATTAACTTTTAAATACATTATTATATTTAAATTGAGAGTTCTCTGTGTGAAAGACACATGATTGGCAGATCAATGTGCCAGCTTCTACATTTCTCTCTGCAACGATAGGAAATTAAATTAAATTGAATGAGGAGGATTTTACCTGTGACAAGATGATTGACAGGCCAGTTAAACGGTAACATGATGCATGTAACTAAGCGACAGAGCTGTCAGTTAAAGATGACGAAGTAGCCTAGTATAAATGTCACTTCTACTACACACTCAAAAGTGTGAAGACCTCTGATCTACGGACTTGCTGCCACCTACTGACGAAACAATGTTACCTGCACTGAAATCTTTGAAAAATCCCCACCACAGATACCCTGGTAATCCAGAGTTCTCGCGAGAGCACAAGTTGAATTTGCTCAGTGAGTTACTCTGGTGTCGAGTAATGATGCTCATTAAATATGCCCCTCGATCTGAGCTGCACCAATCACATCGGGTTATCTGATATAGGCGGGCCAGAGGCGAGCTAAACAGATGACGACAGCGCTGTGACGTCGAAGTCATCAGTAAACATTGCAAGATGCCTATGGATAAATAGCAGTTGTTTGAAACGGCTTTGGCCGCTACAATGAACGAGTTAGACTTGGCTTTTTCCCAAAAGAGGAACAGAAGACGGCACTCGAATCGTTCCTTTGCAAGAAGGGTGTTTTTGCTGTTTTGCCGACCGGAAGAGTCTAATCTACCAGTTAGCTCTGCTGGTAGCTAAGCGTATGGGGCTTGTTGTGATTGGTCGTAGTGTTATCCAATTGCGTGCTGTGAGATTTTCAAATGCATGCTTGGTGCCGCCCCTCGAGCTGGCCGATTTTCCTTGATCGACACCAGACCATTAATCTTTTAGATTTAGGTCTGGATTTCCAGGCTACACCACAGACACAACTTTTATTTTTAATATCTAATAAACTAGTTTCCACCATTTAAACAAGTCATTTAAAAGAAGAATAGTAGCTTATCTCTCTCTCTCTTATATATAACTTTGCCTGGACTGGACTGAATTTTTGTATTATTATTACAAAACAACTAAATATATTATAGATCTGTTATTTTATTTAAGCATATTTAATAATTTTTTAATAGCCTATGTAGCCTAGTTATGCTTACCATGATCAAGTAGCCTACGTATTTACAGACCAATTTTTCAGTTTTGCTGCATCAGTTTGTGCTGTTCATGAACACAATTTGAAAGGCAAATGCATGGAAAATCCAGACAATATACATGTTGTTTTCAGTTCTCTATCTTTCCCTTCCATTTTCTCTGTTCATGAATGACGATGTAACTGGAATCTCTGCATTCTTGTGCTGCTCATGCAATGACAATAAACTGAAGTCAAGAGAGTGTAATGAGACACAATGTCAGCAGGAATATATAAAACATCATTGAGAGAAAAGTTTCACTTGAGGGTCAGGATCCAGAACACAGTCTCTCCGAAGTTTACAAAAGGAAGCTTCCCTCTCATACTAGTGTAAGTCTGAGTACATTTACTCATAATTTGATTTATTGCTGCTATTTTCATTAAAATTAGATAAAATAACATCCAACTCTTCTCTTTTATATGTATAATGTAGAGATATCAGGAATCAAACATATGGCAAAACTATTTTTCCAAAGACTTAGTTTATTCACAATACCAAACCAATTGAAACATTGGAGTTAACTTGACCAACCAAATCAATATTATTCTTATCTCAATTATAATACATTTATTTGATTTTATACAGCATATCCTCCCAATTAATTTTAAATGTATAATTAATAGAAGACATCTGGGAAGATTAAGACCGTCTTTTTCTAACTACAGATTTTTGCAATATGATGTCTCTTATTTTTCAACAAAAATAAACATAAAACACTGGTCAATAGCTTTGAAAGTCTGAACATCAACAAAAAGTAGAATAAGCCAGATGATAGTGGGTTTAGAAAGCAAAATCTGCCTTCGAGAGAAGATATGTGACCACATAATTAGTTCCTGTTCTTTACATAATAGGAGAAAAGTTGTCAAAACATCTACTCCTCATTTTCTTAGAAATGACAATATCCAGAAAAGTGATTTTATTCTTCAATTGACTCTTTTTTTTTTTTTTTAAAGGCAATTGGGGGGAAAAAATTGCTCAAAAGAATGAAATGCTTTATAAATGTAATGGCATAGCCTATGCTGGGGAAGAGAAGCCTTCATAATACTTTCTATGAAAACTTTAAACTCAAAATGAAAAGAAAACAGTCTGTATAATTCAGAAGGAAACTGTCCACTCCTGGAAATGTGTTGACTGTTGAGTAAGCCCCATTCACACCACCAGCGACTCGCTGGTCTCTATACTGTGAAGTCGCTCGTGGGCGTTCCCAGTGCTGTCAATCTAATGTTATTGGTAGACTGCATGTCTAGCCATATAGAAAATACTAGCACAAGTGATATATAAAACTAAGATACCATTCTAATTTGATTAGGAATCAAGCTTAAAAGAATTACAAGCAGCATTCTGCTGTTGGAAAGTGTTGTTATATTAACCACAGCACATGCTCAGTGCATTAAATCAATAATAGAGTAACGATCAATCTATCAACAATTAAACTCCCTCATACTGTCAAAAATTACTAAAACGTTGTTCATATTTGACAAATAATAAATGTTCTTGTCCCTAATCAACATAATGCAGGGGAAACTAATATGAACTGCAGCAGTGCTACTGCTCACTGCATCATAAACAACAACACACAAACTATCAATGTATGAATCAAACTCAAAAAGACAGTCGATGTTTGTTTTTTTCACGCATCATTTTATTAAATGCATGTAGGCCTATTTGGTTACAGTCAAATCATATAAAACAGTAGAATCGCTTCGCTTGACACGCCTACATTCTGTCGCCAACAGTCACTGTCGCTGACCTTGTCGCCGGAAGTCGCCACTCGCCAGCGCTGCTTTGAAATGAATGGGAACATGCCACTTTGCACTTCAGACAGACATATTATAACTTGTAGATTACATCTCATTCTGTTATACAGCAGTGCACATTGTTTTCTGCCAGTTTATTATAAAACAGCAAAATTATGAAATGCTTGTTTCACACTGCAAGTGTGAAGGAGACATGAACTGCAGCAAAAAACAACAAAAAACGCAAGACTTTCGTTAATCTTTGGGACACAAATTAAGATCTTTTTGGTGAAATCTTTCTGTCCCCCCATTGACAGTCTACGCAACTACCACTTTGACGCTTTAAAAAGTTCATAAAGAGATCGTAAAGCTAATCCATATGAATTGAGCGGTTTAGTTCAAAATTTCTGAAGAGACTCGATTGCTTTATATGATGAACAGATTGAATTTAGGCTTTTATTCATCAACATTCATCAACGCACACATCAGGCATCCGGCCTTCATATGTGGATTACACAATTAGCTGGATTTCTTTGTTTACAATTTGTCATGATCCAGGATTGTTACGTTCTTTGAAGCTCATCATGGAGTTGCTGTCATAGCATAAGCTCAAACCTGCTCGGGAGCAGCTTATTTCATGTAAACAGGATTAGATTGCATCTTTTTAAGCGGAGGTGATACTTGAAATCTGTCCCAGCCAATACTTGCTTAAAAGAGTAGCCTACCCTATTGAGGGACAACAATAATTCAAAATAATGATTTAAAAATAAATGTGCAAATAATATTATAATGTTGTGTAGTCTATCATAATATAGTTTTCATCATTGAGAGATTTATTCGTGATTGAATTTTTTTAAATTTGAGTCTAAAATAGGGATACACCAAACAGACGCCAAAGAACTAGTGCTGATGAAAGCATCGCGTCGGGGCAAAAAAGTGCACTTGAACACACCGAGAGAACAGCCGTCTGTCAACTAGCATGCACGTTCTGCGTCTGCGTGTAAATGAGACAATTGCAGATATATTCATCTATATTCGCCATTCAAAAAGGGAAACTGACACTGCAGATACGCAAAAAGTAAACAAAGCAGCGCGTTTTTACCGTTTTGAATAGCAATCCTGCTAAACACTTTCTTTATTCCACTCCGCTCGTGTTAATATTAAAGTCCCCAAGTGGTGAAAATCCATCTTTTAATGTTGTTTATAACATTAAACGAAAAAACGTTTAAATATGTCATTTTGGTGATCAAATATGAGGTTTAAAGGCACAATATGTAGTTTTTCGCCGCTAGAGGTCGTCTTTGCTAAACAAAGGCGTAGCTTGATGATGTCGAGATTGAGCACGGAATCATGGGAGTTGTTGTCTTCACTTCACAGCCAGTGGAGAAGAATCCGACGGGACTCAGGCAGAAATCATATTCATGGACGAGATTATTTATGTTACTGTAGTATGAAGCAGAGCTGGAGCGATTTCTAATGAGAGACGAGCGCGAGACACAGCTCGAGAGCAGCGGAACTATTTTTATGCCGCCGACGCTGCTTCCGCTTCTTCAGGTCAAGCATATGTGGGGTGACGCAGCGCTGTTTTATCATTTACATTTGTCTGTTCAAAATGATGTTATAACGTTATAACACTTTTTGCACACTGCAGTAAGCTAGATCGATATTAGAATATCATCTAAATTACATGCAATTAATTTTAAAATATATTGTATGACGGAGAAAATGCTGCATTACTGTTACTAAAAATAAAGCTGCATCTGATTGTTATGTTAGCCACTTGTCAAAATAGTGTTTTTCTTAGAGGCATGGTAAAAAACATGGTACTCGTGGAAAATCAAGTAAACAACAATTCAAATAAGAAGACTAACAGTGTTGAGCTACTTAACAATGATTTGCTTTCGGTCTATATCTCTTATCTGCCTGGTCTAATATAATACATTAAAGCGTCTTTGGTGTTTCCATGGTTTCTACAAAAATAAAAATGGAAATCGAGGGTAACGCGTCACTAATAGGCGACAGTTAAAATTGCTTATTTCTCTGGATTTAAACATTCTTAGAAACATTTGGGGTAATTATGAGTACACAAGTCAACAAACTAATAACACTGTTCTAGTGGGTTGGATATTTTAATCCAAAAATTAGAAATGATTGACTACAGGGGGGCTTTAAAATATTCGCCCAGGAACACTCGGGTTAGATGACGTAAAATTAGTAGCATTCTATCTGTAACATTTTGACTTATTTGCTTGCTGTAATGCTATTATTCTCATGCACCCAAAAAAAACTGCCGGTGTCTGACTACACTGTAAAAAAAAAAATACATCCCCAAGTCAAAAATTTCTAGTGACTGATAACATCTAAATTTTCCAATTAGTCTGACGTATTATTTCTCATTGAGCCAATGTTAACAGACTATTGCAACAAGAATTGCACTTGGGCTAATTAAAAAATTTAGATGTGACCAGTCACTAGAAAATTTTGACTTGGAGAGGTTAGACATTTTTTACAGTGTAGAGCCAACGGTGCGGGACACACCGAAAAAAGGCTCGACAGCCGATCGTCCGCTTGGTGTGCCCGTGTTTACACACAGTTACAATTTAGTCTAAGCCGTGCATTGAAGGTGCTCTAAGCGATGTCATGCGTTTTTTAGGCCAAAGCATTTTTTGTCACATACAGCAAACATCTCCTCACCATCCGCTAGCTGCTTGTCCCCTGAACACACTGTAAAAAAACGCGGTCTCTGTAGACACCCCAGGCTCCACAAACGGCAAGAAAAACAAACTGGGCTAACCCGCACCACGAAATATAACAAACTGTTCCAGCCAATAAATGACAAGAAGGATTTGGGGGTGGGGTTTGGGAGGTTAGTGCGCGGATGAGGAGGAGGGATGGTCTAGCTAGCCTCCGTTTTGTTTGACAATACCTCGAATGTCAACAATACCTCGAATGTCAACAAGAAGTGACGTCACCCAACATCACTTAGGCCCCATCCACACTACTGCATTTTAGTTGCGTATTAGAATTGATCTCCGTCCACATTAAAACGACTGAAAATGCGGATCACGTGACCATTCACCAACACTGGGCATGCGCGTGCCGGTGTAAACACAACTTCATTGATAAAATGATCCCACCATGCGCTGGTTCTTCCCGGGTTAACCTAGAGGGTTAACCCAAAACCAACACTCCATGTACGGTCGATACCGCTGCTGCACACGGGAATTGTCACAGATCGCTCGAATAGCTTGCCTCCGGCGCATGTAGACAGTTATAGCATTGCAAAATGCAGAATTTACTTGCACAACAGCTGCTAGAAAAGATATACGCCATGACTGATGACACCCAATCATAGAGCCGAGCGTGAGCCTCTACTACGTCATCGTTTCTAAAGTCCTTCGTTTTGACCCGTCTTCACTAAAACGCCCTCCGGAGATTCAAAACGAAAAACGGGTCGGCAGCGTTTCTAAACTTCTCCGTTTTGGGTCTCCGTTTTTGCCGTTTTAGTGTGGACGGGAGGTGCAAACGTAGCAAAAGGTCTCCGTTTTTAAACGAAAACGCAGTAGTGTGGATGGGGCCTTAGAGAACCTTTAATTTGAACAGCTATTATGGGAGTGGCTTGATGCAGCACTGCAGATAACTTTGTTAAAAACTGTGCCATTAGAAAAATGTTCTTGACCCTTAAAAAAATTATTAATGCTGTCACGTATATCTGCTTCACAGGTTAAATTAAACAATTTGCTAATTACAACAATGAAAATGTAAAGTTTGTACAAATACTAGAAAATGTGAAATAATAGTAATAATTGGGAAGCATGTAGCAAACAGCCACTTTTTATTTATCAATTATAACTTATGTCGTTTTGGTCACCTGGCTGTTTCCTTACAAAGGTCCAGCAATACAAGTTTTTTGCCAGGTGTGTGAAGTTCTTTTTTATTATTACGTTGCTGTTCTGCCGCCAGAAAAATCGCTGCATTGCTGATCATGTTTTCGAGTATCGATATATCTGCCCTTTCCAGTGAACACAAGAACGTGCAATAATCTCATAAATAAAATAAACTTAATCCCGATAATTTAATCAAATCCGCAAATTCGTTTGAAAAACCAAATTAAACAGAGATCACAAAATCTAACAAAATCAGTTATCACGAGAAAGGTACGAAGAATCGATCCCAGTTACGGTAAACGTAAGCTCACGCACGTTTGCTTGATGTGCAAGAACCAATGAGGTTCATTCTTGTGTGTTACGCAGCACGTTTGAGTTTCTTCAAGAACCAATTGAGCCTTCTGTTTGTTACGTTAATATGTAAATAAAAGACTAAATTCAAACTGTTCATCATGTAAATCGATCATGTTTCTTCAGAAAATGTGGACTAAACCGCTTAATTTATATGGATTTGTTTTACAATCTCTTTATTAACTTTTTGAAGCATCAAAGTAGTAGTAGTTGCGTAGACTGTCAATGGAACAGAAATCATTCAGATTTCATTAAAAATATCTTCATTTGTGTTCAGAAGATAAACAAAAATCTTATGGGTTTGGAATGACATAAGGGTGACTATCCCTTTAAACAATAAATAAACAATTAAAGCTGTACAAATTCTGTTAAAAGCCATGGAATAAGAGAAAGAAAAAAATATAATTTGTAATAATTAATTTGAAATTTAAACTCGATAGTCTGATATCCCACAATTCTGACTTTTTTCTCCACAGAATTGTGCTATAAATTCGAAATTGCAAGTTATAAAGTCTGAATTGTGAAATATAAGCTCACAATTCCAAGAAAAGAGTCAGATTTTTTTTAATAAAATTGTTATAGGTTTAAATATTATGTCATGCTGTAACTGTAGGGCTAATGCACTATGTCCCCCTATGAACTGCATGAACTGAATATTATGTATTTATTGTTTACATAATTCAAGCTTTAATAGAAGGGTAATCGCAGCTTTCATCAGTTCAGTCTGTCCGTTTAATGGCTTGCAAGCGTCTGCATTTAGCTTCAAAGAGCATCTTCAATGACGGTATTCTATCAAAATGTAGACTTTCATCTTTTTTTTCTGATTCTGACATCCAAAGGCACAACAATAATAAAAAAAAAAAATCTCTTATTCCATGGATTTCTTTCGTTTTCCTCCACTTGTTACCAACTTTTTCTGACATTGTGATGTCTGCTCCCAAATGGTCTATAACCGAGTTCTTTTTCTCCGGTGAATTATGAAAAAGGCAATAGACACAATAATAATTACAGTTGAGAGAGTGCCAAGACATATGGAAATGATCGTCGTCTGGTCCAGTCCTTGGTTTGCTTGATTAGATTTGTTTTCTTTTCCTGCTGTTGATTATGAAACCAAAGTTCAGAGAGAAAAAAAAATTACTGCACAGATTTAAAAACAACATACCTGTCTGTCATTTATATAAAGCAGCATTCAGACTGGAACATCACCAGTTAACTTTTTTAATTAAAAACTATATGGTTTGGTTTTACAGACAGGTCTTAGATTAAGCCAGGATTAGGCCTTCGTTCAATTAGGGCATTTAAGTGGCTTTTATAAACGTACCTTAGAAAAAACATTACTGGTGTGAATCTTGAGACAAAACAATGGCTTTGATATATTTTAAGATATATAAGTGCAAGTTGCTTTCAATTAAAACAGCTCAAACATGCATTTTAGTCTGAGACTAGACTTAAAGGTGCTCTAATTGATGTCACACGTTTTTTAGGCCGAAACATTTTGTGTCACATACAGCAAACATCTCCCCATTATCCGCTTGCTGCCTGTCCCCTGAACACACTGTAAAAAAAACAGCAGTCTCTGTAGACAGCCCAGGCTCCACAAACGGCAACAAAAACAAACTGGGCCAGCCTGGACCACGAAACATAAACAGTGTTCCAGCCAATAACCAACAAGAATGATTTGGGAGTAAGGGTTGGGGGGTTAGTGCACGTGCACATGAAGGGGGGTGTGGTGAGTGGAGGAGAGAGAAGAATGAAGAGGGAAGTTAGCTAGAGGAGAGATGTCCTAGACAACGACAACGACTAACGATAGAATTATATTCTCTTGAATTTTGATATGGCCGACACACGACCAAAGAGACGACTTTCCGATGAACAAATAGCAAAGAAGAGGGAAAAGGAGAAGGTACGTGCAAAGTCCCGAATTTACATCGGAAAAGCCTGTTTCAGAAAGCACGGAAGGAAGGGGGAGGGGACGGGATGAGGAGGAAGGAGGGTCCAGCTAGCCTCCGTTTTGTTTGACAATACTTTGAAAGTCAAAATGAAGTGAAGTCACCCAACATCACTTAGAGCAGCCATTCTCAAACTGTGGTCCGCGGACCACTAGTGGTCCGTGAGGGTACTGCAGGTGGTCCGTGGAAAGGCTAAATAAAATATAAAATAATATTTTTTTTACCTTCATTTTACCAGGAAATTCCCATAAAAAAAGAAAAGTAAAAAGAATATGTAGGCCTATATTGATATAACATTTTAATTAAATTGTCAAGTTATTGTGTGATTACTAAAATAGCCTAGTGGTGTTCGGCCGTGACATTCAAGTTCAGTGCCGTTAGAACCACAACATTGGTTCGGTGGATAGCAACAGGTTCTCTGAAGAGAAAAGGGCAGAGGCAAATATGTTCTTCTCATTATCACATCACACGCATAGCCTTTAATGGTGCGTTCACAACGGACGAAATTTCACTTCAAACTTTTGTTTTTACGCGCGTCAATTTAGCTCTTGACGCGCGAATTGATACAAAGTGGTCAAGCGTATCACTAGACGCGGCAGGCGCGAATTTCACATAATCCCTTTTTGAATTTGACGCGCTATTCGCGTCCGGTGTGTGAACGCACAGTTAGGCATAGGCAGTTTATATGAAACGAAATGTTTATAAATGGAATGAATAAGGCCTGTTATTATTTAATTTCCAGTTAGTTTCTTGATCTCGCGTTTCTGAAATGTTTTGCAGATGTGCTGTTAAGTGGACAAACTTTTTGAGGACTTGTAAAACTCTGAAGATTAATAATAATAATCCCCTAAAATCGCCAAAGGTTTTGAAATGTTGACTATATTCCAGTGTTCTTATTACTGTATAGATTTCATACTACATTGCTATGGAAATAAGCCTGTTGTTCAAATGAACCTGATTATGCCCTGGGCGCTTGAGTAGCCTAAATAAATAAATTAAATATGTGGCAGCCGTTGTGTGCAGTAAACTTTCCTTTAACAAGCCTGTGATGTGATGACCAGTTATAGTTTTAGTGCTAGTAAGCCTATTTAGAGGTGCAGATTAATTCAGGTAGGACTGTGTGTAGACATATTTTATTATGTGTATTATGAGGTGGTCCGCGAAAATTCTTGATTACAAATAGTGGTCCACACACTCAAAAAGTTTGAGAACCCCTGACTTAGAGCACCTTTAACCCTTGTCTGTGAAATCGGGAGTATATATATTAATCAAGCAGTTTCACGCACCCTTGATGATCAGCTGTACAGTCTTCTGTTCATTTGAGGGTCTGATGAGGCAGTTGAACTCTCCTGCATCAGTGTAATTGAGATTGTTGAGTTTGATGGAGAAGTTTCCTCTCTCATACTCCAATGGAAAAGTTTCAACTCTAGTCTTGTACCGAGGGTTCTGTTCTGCCACATAATCTTTACCCTTGACTATATCAAACACAATCTCACTGTCATTGTGTATCCAGCTCACATCAGTGTCTTGAAGTTTCTGATCATGTTTAGTAGAAGAACACGGCAGGAGAACAGGACCACCAATAACACCCTCTCTATGTACCGTTTCCTGCAGAGACACTGAAATGACAGACACATTAACTGTAAACACAGTCTGACATTTATACATGTAGCATGAATTTGTCATTCAAATTCAAAGTTTAGATGCTCACCTTTGTTAATCAGCACTGCAAACACACAGATGAAGCGGCAACTGAAGAGGAACAGAAAAAACAAGTTCCTTTAATTTCTTTACTCTCAACCAGAACATCATGACATTGTCAACAGGCTTGTTTGTGATGATCAGAGTAGAACTGATCACGCCGGTTAGAAAAGCTCTCTAACTTGCTGTGATGTAAACACAAGACTCACGTAGGCGAAATGTCTGTTTACCCCTAGGGTGACCATATTGTAGTCTTCAGAAAAGAGGACGGGGTGGGGTGGGGTGGGGTTGGGGTACAGACATCCTCCTGATGTTCTCTTGTATACTTTCCTTATGTGAGCTTCTAGGTCGCTAGCACCTTTATTTAACACTGACACGTACGTGCCACAGCTTTGCATGTCATGCATTCTGCTTCACAAGGATCCCGACCGAGACGAAAACACAGGAATTTCCTCTGTAAATCATCTCTGAATTTACATTTGTTTTTTGTTTTTTTACGCTGTTCATGAGCCATGTGCCACTGTTGACAAGCAAGCCGTGGTGCTGAGGGTAACGATTGAGATGCAGTTTGACCAATGTTTGCGTTACGTAGGCCTACATGACCAACCGACCGACCAATGGTGGCGTGCGAGAAGGCGGGACCTAAAGCAATGCTAAAACGCACATCAACCCGATCACTTGTTTAGCGTTCATGTAAACACTACATTCAGATTCATCAATCGGAATGAATTCAGTCCGATTGAAACAAAAGGTGCGCATGTAAACATAATGAATGCCGACTGTAGAAAGCAAAAGCCGAATCCCGGATATTTTGGCCGAACTAGACATTTTTTGGGGTCCAAAAGGGGACATGGTCGTCCAGCTGCACAAACTAAAAGCATGATGGGAAGTGATTTGCGCTGATACAACTTAAAGGGTAACTAAACCCCTGGTCAGAGCCTGACTCCACTCACTGGCAATATTTGAAAAATGCTAGAAAAGTGGGCAGAGCCCAGCGGAGATAGAGGGGACGTAATAAAGTACATGCATCTGATGAGTTCTATCGAGTTGATGTCACTAGCGCGCGCTCTCTGTAGGCATTTTCATATTTTGCCGCTATGTGAAAAAATCCAGCAAAATGCGCTGGCGCGTTTGTCGACCCCAGAGGATTAACTTTAGCCTAACCATAAATTGTGATTAAAATATATATGATCACTCACATCAAGACGCCGCTGCGGTGGTGGTGTCCATGCAGGAGGAGCAGCGTTTGGCACTGCATCACTTTTCAGCGCGAGCTGTGTGGACAAACCCATTTCCACCTCTATTGCGTTGGAAAAGCGCATGCAACCACTGGCTGGAAAGCTATGGAAAAGCTATGCAGTCCAGCAGTGCTGTTGCAACCAGCAACACTACACCTACGTACCCTCCTGGCCACTGTACTAAATACAGATAAATCTACGCTAGCTCATACCAGGGGCGTGGTGAGCTCGTTCCAGGGGCGTGGTGAGCTGGAACCTGCTTACGTCATGTAGTCCCGCAAACATCCAATAGGAAAATTCAACTGCAGTAGCCACCGTTCAACCTGAAGAGGGCAGCACTCAGACGTTTTTACACCATATATATTGTAGAATTAAAACACTTTATACCCAAATATCAAAAAAGTTACTCGAATCAATAAACAGCACTAATAAAGCCCCATTCTTACAGCTCATTAACTAAAAAAAGTTGGTTTAGTTACCCTTTAACACACGTTGGCTTAGAATAATATTGAGGTTTGTTTGTCAAACATGTTAGTCTTTTAACTCTGATTTGCCAGCTCGTCTACATTCAAGATAAAGTGTTCGGAATTTCAAATTAGCCGAATGCTAAAGTTTGAGACTTTCTAATGCTTTTCTAAGACAAAAAATTCTGTATTTCACATTCAGTGTGGACAAATTGTTTGTCACAGAAATTACACTCCTATTTTAAAAGTAACAAAATCCTGCATGCACATCACTAAATCATGACATAATTATTACATTGTGATTGTTATTATTTTATTTTTTATGTAGAAAGTTAAAGGGAGATCACTGGGGTATCATGCCCCCCATAATTATTATAATTTGTGTTGTTATTATTTAAAAACATCATTAATATCAGAATGAATAGTATCTCTCTAAAATTTAAAATATTTATAAATAAACATAAAATGGGATTCTTGTTCTGAAGGGGGAATCTTCACCCAATTTACTCTGATAAAAAAAGAAAGAAAAAAAACGTAATATCTTGAATGCACTGTAAAACAATGTCAATCAAATAAAAGTAACTGCATGCACCAAAACACAATAAGAAAATGCAACATGCTAATGCTAAAGGCACGTAACAGTTAATGTTATCGCGGCAGATCGAAAGTGAAATGTGTGGGAGGTAACGTTACAACTCGTTTTGTGAAAACAGAATTTCATTAAAAATCATAAACATACCCGATGATCAAGGTGGCCCGATAAAACTCATATATGCTATACATTATATTTCTGAAATACTACTTTGTCAGAAAACAAGAAGTATCGGGACTCTGAACCCTTTCCTGGTTTCCGTCTTCTTCTTTGGTGTTTTACGGCAGTTGCATTTCTGCCGGGTTCTCTCTGTAGCGGAAGTGGTCATATTTTTATAATATATGACTGCAGCAAATATTATTTGTATCTTTTTTTTTTTTTTACTCCAACAGCGATTAAGTTTTCACGACGTACAAAAAGACGAAAAAAATATAGAGAGATGGATAGACAGATTTTCAAATGTACCATCACTCTCTCAGCCGCTGTATTCGAAACCAGTGCTAGTTAGCAGGTTCCTGTTAGTCCCTGCTGGTAGATGCTGGAACTACACCACTCGATTGCAAAAAGCATGTTTTACAATAGACACTCTTTCAGAAGTAGGCTATACGTGTTTTCTGATTAAATAAAACGTATTTTAGAGCTCCTTGTTTAAAACACCCTCACAAGAGTTTTAACTATGTTTTTGTAATTTCATGCCAAGTTAAAATGTAACGCAAACTATAATTTTATAAAAAAGCACACAAAAAAATTAGCTCCTTGCTTTAATTCTCTTTTTGCCAACTTTATTTAATTGCGAAAAAATAAAAAATTTAAGAGATGTAGACCCATTTTTTTTTCATTTTAAGTTAATAGTTTTTTCCCTTTATTTGGATAACTTCGGCTAGGGAAACATGTAGTTTAAAGTAAAAGATAAAAGGGTCACAAACACACAGCTGCTGGTTCTCCAAACTAGTTTTTTTGCAAGCACCAATGTCACGATTACATCAAACATAGGCCTATGTTCAATATTGCTGAGGAAACTTCCCTGCATTGTCGGTGTTACAAGATTTTCAGTTTCTGAGATTTTCAGTTTCTGTGCGTGGGACATACATAAATATTCATGAATTTTCTTTTGAGTTGGGTTCACTCGACATTGCTTCAGCTGTCGCTATATGGGGAAACTCCATTCTCCGATAAATACTGAAGAATTAACAAATCATGCCAGTATGAGTAGCTTACACTGGCCAATGATGTTCAAGTGTGCAAAATAGAGGCGGGCTCAACTGCTATAAGGTGAACATCATTTCCTCAGAATCTTTCTCCTTCAAGACATCTGCTGTCTTCACTAAAGACTCTTCAGGTCAGCATTCAGTTCAATGCCCCGCCAGGCAACCCTCTAGATCAGTGCTTAATTTGTAAATAAATAATTGCCGGATTGAAAAAAAAAAAAGAAAAGGCATTGTGACCGACACTGACCAACACTTTAGCTTCCCCGGAACATAACAAAACGTCATAAACTGACGGCACAAGCCTCATTCACAGGTTCCTGCACTGTCCTAACTACAGCCTACCTAGAGTGTTATTGCCAGCAGCCATATCACCCTGTAGCCCAAGACTGGTTGCCCACTGAAGCTAAGCAGGGCTGAGCCTGGTTAGTACCTGGATGGGAAACCTCCTGAGAAAACCAAGTTGCTGCTGGAAGAGGTGTTAGTAAGTCCAGCAGGGGGCGCTCGCCCTGTGGTCTGTGTGGGTCCTATCGCCCCAGTAAAGTGACACTTTACTGTCAAAGAGCACCGTCCTTCGGATGAGATGTTAAACCGAGGTTCTGACTCTCTGTGGTCATTAAAAATCCCAGGATGTCCTTCAAAAAAGAGGGGTGTAACCCTGGCATCCTGGCTAAATTTGCCCATTGGCCTCTGTCCATCATGGCCTCCGAATCATTCCCCATATACTGATTGGCTTCATCACTGTCTCCTCTCCACCAGTAAGCTGGTGTGTGGTGGGCGTTCTGGCGCTGCCGTCATCATCCAGGTGGAAGCTGCACATTGGTGGTGGTTGAGGAGATTCCCTCTTCCATGTAAAAGCGCTTTGAGTGCAGAGAAAAGCACTATATAAATGTAATGAATTATTATTGTTATTATTCTGCCACGCTACGTTGAGACCAAAAATCATTCAGTGATCGATCAGTGACATTCTCTCACGGACCACGTCATTGCCTTTTCCACTTCACCGATTTCTGATTCTGCCTGATCTAACTCCCTTTGCTCGTGTCTCCTATCCTGATTATTAGCAGTTCCATCTTCGGGATCTCTTTTGATCAGAAACACTTACAGCTTACTCGTGGATATGGAAAATGAAAATATGCTTGACTGTCTTTTTGACATTTTGCTAATTCATCAGGTATACACTCTCCAAACTTGATCCTACTCTCCAAACGTCGCGCTTTACTGCGTGCAAAACAATAAGCACCTACCAATAATATTGATTTTGAACTTAAGAAACCTGATCAAAAATGTATTTGCTTGAGGGCCGATAGCAAAACATAACCTCCAAATACATTTCCATGAACCCGGGCTTTCTGTATATAACAATTTATATATGATTTCATGTTTGTTAATATTAAAAATGCACATAATTGACCAAATCTGATTCATTAAATCCCTATTACAAATCAATCGATTGGCAGCAGAATTTAATAGAGAAATGAATGTGGCTGCTCTGTTTATTAGTAGCAGTGTTTGGCTGTTTCTCAATAATGCGTTCTTAGGCCGATCAGAAAGAACACGCTTTTTGGAGTGAGAGGCGCCTTTTTAAAATTGTATTCTATGGACCACTTGCACTTCGTGATGCACTTCCGTTTGGAAATAGGCTACGTCTCACTTATTTCCAGTTATGTTTTCTTTCAATGTACTGTGGTCAATGAGAGTTGAACAAACGCCACCTAAAATGAGTGTCCGCAATAAGATTTAAAAATTTGAACATTTTTAAGATATATTCTGATGTTCACTGTGTGCATAATTTTCCAAACTTATTGGAACATGAGGTTTCAATCCAACCAATCAATTCTGAGCAGAAAAGCGGCCGAAGTCATTTGCGTTTTTTTTTATTATTTTTTTTATTGTCCAATCGAATGAATGGAGAGGCGGGCCTTCCTGTTGTGGTGACGGAAGTTTACAGTTGCTTGGATCGTCCGGAGACTACAAAACTTGTGTTGGCTGTCGCGGGTTACCGGAGCTGTATGACTTCACGAACCGCGACTACCACGTTAACAAAAGCATAACAAAGTTAACAAATATGACAGTTTACTTAACAGCAAACCAAAGATTGGAATGGCGGCACCCAGATAATTTTTATCTGGCCCTCCAACTGGTTTTTGATGTTTAAAACCCCTCGCAATCTGATATCAAAGTCCCCGCAAAGGTTTAGCGCGTTCAGCGGTGAGTTTAACAACGCACGTGATCATTCAGCGGTGAGTTTAACAATGCAGCGGTGAATTTAACAACACTCAACTGCAGGTAAAACGGCATTCAGAGGTGAGTTTGACCAAAGCAACCCTCAACTGCAGGCAAAACGACATTAAAAGGTGAGTTTAACAACGCTCTAAGACGCTTGCAAGTAAGCAGTTTTAGCGTTAAAACGCTGAACCGCTGAATGATCACGTGCGTTGTTAAACTCACCGCTGAACGCGCTAAACCTTTGCGGGGACTTTGATATCAGATTGCGAGGGGTTTTAAACATCAAAAACCAGTTGGAGGGCCAGATAAAAATGATCTGGGTGCCGCCATTTGACTCGCCCTGGAATAGATAATATTTTGTAGCCCAATGAGAAAAAAGGGAGTAAATAATTAAAACAAAATGAACAGCATTAGCTATAGGCTACTACGTGTGAAAAGAAACCTGCTTTGGATGTATTATGTTCAGGACAAACGTAATAGCACTGCAATAGATTGGCTATATTAGGTTAAGGACCAACGTAATAGCACTGCTTATATTAGGTTAAGGACCAACGTAATAGCACTGCTTATATGTTGGCATGTAACGTAATTGCGATTTGCAAAATAGTTTACTCTGATAAACTGTCATCGATTTAGAACATTTATCCATATGACATGACCGTATTAATTCAGGGGTTGCAGACCCCTCATTGCTGCGTCCTTCCTCATTCGTGGATATCTTTTTTTTTTTTTTTTTTTTTTTTTTAAGTATAAGTGCCGCCTGTAAACATTTAAAAATGTCTCTTTTACACAGTCTCTTACCCTGTGTATATGAAATTTGGTTTTCATACTTCATTTGGCTGTCATAGTGTTGTTAACAAGGATAGAATAAAGAACACAACATTTAATTAAAAAATATATATATTTTTTACATTTTAATGTTAATGCAAGACTGGGCAAATAGGATAAATCAGCTTGTTTTGGGATAATTTTGACTGGGGAAACATGTCTTTTAAAGCAAAACAATTAATAAATAAAAGGGTCACACAGCCACAGAGGTGTAAAAGTACAGATACCTTACAACAAAAATTAATCCATTACAAGTTACAAGTCACCAAGAGTATCTGATTTTAACAGTACTTAAGTATTTTACTCATACTGAACGTATAGGCTCAAAAGATGCACTAGTCCTCGACACCTAAGAGACATGCCAGTGTAAATAAGAAACAATTGATTTGTAATATGAGAAATCATGTATTTTCTTAGATCAAAATAAAACTGAAGACTTAAATATTGCAAAAAATAAACCTTTTAAATGTCTACAAACTACAAAAAGTCTCAGTTAAGCTCAAGTGCACAAATAGGCCTTAATTAAACCAATATCCTTCAAAAAGGTCTCATCAATAAAATGTTAAGTAAAATGAAATAATCAAAGTCAACTTGATAGTCAATATCACTTCTTTATAGCAGAAACAAACTGCTTCTGAAAAAGTTAGGTGCCATGCAAAATGTAGTGTGTAATGTGTAATGTGTAAGTAAAAGTTGCAAATATTTTTGATACTCAATTAAACTTCCCATGACTGGATTCTTGCTCTAGAGCAGGGCTATTCAATTAGTTTCATTCGAGGGCCGCATTATCAAATCGAAAAGTTGAGGTGGGCCGGTGGGTTGGTTTGGGGGTTTAGCTTATTTATTGAAACATAACAGTTTCAATAAATAAGTTAAAGTAACCCTAAAAAAGTATGGTATTTACTTGGAAATGTGATACCCAACAGTATGCAAATATATAAAACCATAATAAATAAAAACTTGATAATTTACAGCTGTGTACAACTATTTTCCTTGGAACAAATCAATTATTTATACAAACTTATAGCTGTTGGTGAGAAATAATAATTCTTTTATTTATAATAGTTATGCTTAAATGAAAATATTCTGACAGTGAGACTTGATAACCACAGGCTACTCACTCCCACTGTATAAAAAAAGTGATTTGTGGTTTGTAACAGAGAGATTTCTGTCGAACTGAAACGCTTCCCACTGGTTGTCGCAACGCTGTTTAATATAGTGTCCGGGACCGGGAGTAAACGCAACTCCGTGCTGGGCCGTGTTGAAACAACTAGAAACAACTGAAAACATCGCTTTTTGTTGTTACTGTACTGAACGAGAACCCGCTTCAGATGATTCAGTGACGGAGCGGTCTGAATGAAACCGAATTTTAGACCGTTATGCAAGCGCGTTTAGAATCAAACCAAAAGAATGATTCATTCACGAATTGGTATCGCTGGTTCAGTCGACATAAATTCGGGACACATATAATAACTGCTGAAATATTCGCACGTAAAGCGTTTCTCAGGTCAATTGGAGCGAGTATGAATTAGCCGCATCGCCAGGAAAAGAGGAGGAGGGAGGTTGGTGCCGTCGGGCCGCATGGAGATGATTGGCGGGCCGCATTTGGCCCGCGGGCCGCCAATTGAATAGCCCTGCTCTAGAGCTTTACACATTTCAGACAAACATCCATTATATCTAAATCCAGAACTAAAAAAAGGAGTTCAAGTAAAAAGAAATCCAATAGAGCATTAACCTTTTAGCATCACTCACAGGGATTTAATTTCCGAACTGCCGCCACACGTCTAGGAAACAATATGGGTAACTCTTTTTTGATAGTCCCCTTTAGACATTGTTTGTTTACTATAAGTAATATTGCACCTCACATGTCAACTTACTCTCATATGAAATAATTTTGCACAAAAAAAAAGAAAAAAAATTCACGAGACTGGCCAGCAAATGAGGCTTATTCTTTTATTATTAATTAGCAAAAAGAAACACACCACTGAAATAAGTGGGTAAATGGGAATTAGTCTGAAAACCTGAATCCTAAAATGTTTGGGATTATCGGCACCTCGTTGTTACCAATTGTTCAGTCATTATAATGATATATTTTAAATAACTCCATTCATCTGTCTGCCTGTCCATCATAATACTGATTATCCTTTGTGATGAAAAATGCATCATTAATAGTTTAGAAAGGGCCCAATTATCCTCCTGATGATATATTGTTTCTTTGTTGTGTTTGCTTTTGTTAAATATTTTTATTTATTTATAGGCCTACATGATTTTATGTTTGCTAATATTAAAACTGCACATAATTTACCAAATCTGATTCATTAATTCCCTATAACACATCAGACGATAGGCTGCAGAATTTGCTAAATAAATGGATGTTGCTCTTTTCAGTGTTTATAACTCCAGCATCCTGGTGGAAGGGTTGCAGTAACATCACACCTTAGTAAATCCATCCATCCATCCATCCATCCATCCATCTTCTTCCGCTTATCCGGGGCCGGGTCGCGGGGGCAGCAGTCTAAGCAGGGATGCCCAGACTTCCCTCTCCCTAGACACTTCCTCCAGCTCTTCCGGGGGGACCCCGAGGCGTTCCCAGGCCAGTCGGGAGACATAGTCCCTCCAGCATGTCCTAGGTCTTCCCCGAGGTCTCCTCCCGGTGGGTGATCTCCTCTCACCTTAGTAAATGTAAAACATTAAACAAATTGAATGGCAAATTTATGAAAAGGCTGTGGGTTTTTTTATATTATTCTTTACCCTTTTGTTTCTCTTTCTCTGCAGGTCAGATTGAGGACATCACTGGCAGATCTGCATCCCTGAAGTCCTTGATAAACCAGACTGTGTATTGAGACAAATGACTGCAGGAATGTGTGTGAGATCAGTTTAAATCTGTGACTCTATAAGAACGGTGGCGAGATGCATGGAGAAATACCTGCTAAACTACAGTGTGTGGAGAGTTTTAGACACTGTAAAGTGAACAACAATGCCTTAATATATTTCTCTTTTAAAATCAAATCTATATTGATCACATTAAAACAGCTTTGTCATAGTTTTAATTTTGTGTGTATGTTTGTGTATAAATACTAACATGTACAGTACTGTATATTTACATGAACTGGGTATGACAGAAGCCAAGAACCTTATTCAATAAATACATCTGTAACAGATTGATCTTTAATGTTCACTGGGATATTTGAAGTGTTAAATGTCTTAATAAAATGTCTTGAAAGTGTTTAGTGCCTTAAAGGTATAACGGAGGATGTTTTACTTCCTGGTGGGTAACCTATACTATTGGTCCTCCTAATTGTCAATCATTCTGGTGAATCAATCAAACTTTTCAAAAAGTGGAGAGGGCGGGTCTTATCTAAAATTTGGAAAGATCCTCCGCTATACCTTTAAATATCCCTTTAGTATAATGATTATTCCAGCCTGTAATTTTTTCAATAATAAGCATTCTGAACACTTCCCTAAACTTTACCACCTTGAATATCAAACACATTTTTGTCTCCTTAAGTAAGATCTGTTTATTTGAGAAACAAAGCTGAGTATGAAAATAAGACTTGTTTTGAATATAATTGAATATAAGTCATCAGCAAAGAATAACTGAAAACAAGCTCTCTATATATCAAGGTTTACAGGGAGAGGAAACAAGAAACAGGTGAGATGCATTAATCAAACAATGATTAGTAACACATGCAAACAAAGAAAACAGAAAAGGAAATGATACAAGAAAAAATAAATGCGGGTATGTTTACAAGACAACGACAATGTTGTATGTGTTCACACGGATCCGCAAAAATGAAAAGTCGCTATGATGTTGCCAGGCCAGTAGTTGGCGATGTCACTTTGTAAAGAAAGACTATGCGCCTGTGCACATACACATTCTAATGCCAAACATGCATGCTTATAGACTAAACACTTAAAATGCATGTGCATGACGTTACCGTTTTCACAGATTTGTGTTTTTGTAGTTTTCACTGAGACGATAACGGCAACGGCATAGTTTTCAAAAACTTGCACTTTGAAACCCATTTTCATAGGTTTGCGTTTACAGGCCCCCAAAACACTGTGGTCGTGTAAAAGAACTGCCAAACGCATAAAAAATTTCCTAGTCTTAAAGGCAGGGTAGGCAGGATTTTTCTAAAAAAACTTTTTCCCAAATTTGTTTAAACTGTCTTTATATACCAATATATAATTCAAATGTAAGTACTCTGAAAAAGAGAGTATAAAAATTGAGTGTCTATACATCTCAGGGCTGCAATAAACACAGCTACTTATTCCATTCACTCCCACCCCCTCCCTTCTGGGCTCCTTCCAAAGCCACGCCCCCAAAACACATGAACGCACGATGCTGACCGCTCAGCGGGAGCGGAGAGGAGCGCAGTGCATGTAGTAACATCATGTAAGAATCACATGTAATAACATACCTAACTTTATCATTATGAATATAAACAACTAACATGGCTGTTAGTACTCACTATCAAGCTAGCATATCGATACTGGTAAAGTTTAAAGGACAAGTTCGGTATTTTACACTTAAAGCCCTGTTTACAGATCGTATCTGATGAAATAGAACGGTTAAGATTAAAATTTGGACACATGCTGCTGTCCCGAGAATTTTAGGTTAATTTCGCTTTTGTGGACCTATTTTGCCAAACGCGTCACACCCGTGATTCTTCCGTTGAGAGCTTGAATAATAGACTCTCCAGCCCAGTTGGTGGCGATAATGCACCTTTGCCAATTGCAAGCAAACCACGGGCATTTCATTGAATACACAGAAGAAGCAGAAGAAGAAGCGGCGGAGTAATACCGTAAAGGTGCTGCGGTCTCACAGGACGTCCTATACAAGTCAATGGAGTTGGACAAAAACTACGATAAAACCTGTTGGAATGCATCTTTTTCAGCGATTTTTGATGGAACATATCAGTGAACACCCCTGACCACTCGGTGAGTTTCACGTCTTTGTAAACGAAAGTTTAATGTGTTTTTAGGACGGAATCTTCCAGTGCATATAGACAACCATTGTGGGGGTGGGGGGGGGGAAGCGAAATAAACCTAAAATTCTCGGGACAGCAGCATGTGTCCAAATTTTAATCTTAACCGTTCTATTTCATCAGATACGATCTGTAAACAGGGCTTTAAGTGTAAAATACCGAACTTGTCCTTTAAAATATATTGAGTTTGATTCGGTAACGAGCTAATAACATAAGGCAAAGCTAAAAACAGGTTGCATTGATACACGTTTTCCCATTACCATCAGTTACACTGTGATGAAGGTGAATTTCGTGTAAGATTCATAACATATACGGTGTTTTGCATGTAAGAGCTTCCACGATGAAAGCACTGTTGGCTCTGATGAGGACTAACGTTACACTCCGGAGACAAGTAGCCTACCTTTCTACCTTACTAGTTCCTTTTTTTGCCTTGTTTGCCTTCGCTCACTGTATATGCAGGTACTGGGAATTTTGACTGCTCTTTCTCTGCCATTATTGTGATTCTTCCTAGCTTCCGTGCCTCTTCCCCTCTGCGAGTCAAACGGGTGCGCGCATGTGGGCAGCTCCTGTAACAGCAGGGGTGGTAGCCAGTCGCCCAGTCGCCCAGCCAATCATTTCATTCGGAACGAATGGAAATAAGTAGCTGTGTTTATTGCAGCCCTAAGAGGACAACAGACACTCGATTTTTATACTCTCTTTTTCAGAGTACTTACATTTTAATGATGCATTGGTAAATAAAGACAGTTTAAACAAATTTGGGGAAAAGTTTTTTAGAAAAATCCTGCCTTTAAGGTGAATTAAGTTTGGTGAAGATTTGTGGGAATCAAACCCATGACTTAGGTGTTGCCAGAAAAGTTTTTATAAAATCTGAATCAAATAAGTGATTGATTTGATGGCTGACGTTCACTATGTTCCAGTCTGGATTCTGCTAAAAGTTTTACTAATCAATTTCTCTAACTGTTCTGACTGTTTTTTACATTCAGATAAAACATTTTACACTGTTTTAATTACAATACATTTTTGCACTCTTTTGTTCTGTTATATTCTGGCTTTTTGTACTGATTATTTATTTAATTTTATTTATTTATTTCACAGAATGTAAGATCATGAAATGGATCTTTGGTTATATATTGGTTATGCCCAATATATAATATAACCAAAGTATATAACCAATGCCTAGGTAAATACAAATGAGAATACAATTACAGGATACAAAATCAGGAAAATATCATACAAATGAGATGTCCAGTAAAGTTCCAATGTCATACAGTAAGACAGTTTTAAGGGCTTTGGAGTTGCTAGATGTAAGGAGAGTGTCCAGGTAGGATTTTAGTTCCTTACATAAAATGAAAAAGTAGTGCTTAGCACCCTGAAATTTGTATTTGTGTAAGAACATTTTCAAAAAAAGATTGATATCTTTATCAAAGCTGTGATGACCAAATAATACATCTTTGTATTACAAAGGAAAAACTCAATAGCAACCTCTAGTGGAGTGACAGGTATATTATTCTTGTTCAAAAACTCATTGCTGCATTCGAGATGAGTTTGGATGTTGGAATATCCTAAATGAAATGTACCACTTCATATCTCAGTGAGTGACACAAGCCAAAACAAACCAAGCTTGCAAAAATTTGAAATCTTTGTAAAAACAAGCCACTCAGTTTGTTCACAGCTGCTAGCCAAGTGTAGAGTATGGCACATGTGAACACACCTCTCCTAAACCTGCCATACAGGTGCAGTGGCAAAATCACACCAGTCCCTCTTTCGCCACAGCAACCCTGTCAGGGCTAATTGTTAGCAATGGTGCACATTACTTGTTATATTATTGTTATTATATAAATAGTATACTCTGACAAAATGCTTTCAGAGCTTCTTAAAGTGGATGAATAAGGTGGGTTGGGATTAAAATGATCGCTCCGCCTGTCTGTTGTTTGGTTTTGGTTTCATTTCTTGAGTATTTACACAGTCTCTTTCCTGCTAGCGCTCAGTCGGTTTTATCGATACAAGCTGAAGTTGCAAGCATGTCTTTTTTCAGCAGCTTTTGGGAAACCACAACATCCCCAGGTTAGTGTCACTAAGTTTCTTTTACAAGTTCATTTGAGTGTAATGATGCTAATTAAAAAAGTTTGTAATAACACTGAAACATCTTCAGCTTTCGTTG